>OZ018395.1:67909747-68575966 GCA_963969525.1 Ontholestes murinus
GGGGATAGAGGCCATCCACCCACCCTACATATATATATATATATATATATAAATTTCAAATACAGATCGTTTCGCGGTCTAGAGTAAAATTAAATACAAAATTTTTTAAATAAGAAAGAAATTAAACATTTTTGAGCGAGTAAATTAGTAAACATTTGATGCATGATGGGTGGGTTGACTTTAAATCTAAATTAGATAATATTAGCTCTAGAAAGTTTTTTATATTTAAACTAAAATTTTGATTTTGTTAATTTTTTTATTACATAAAGGGTTTGACTGCTTTTAGCAGCAACATCAATAACGATAGGAATTAAAGTTATTATATATGTAGGGTGGGTGGGTGGCCTCTATTTCACCCTCCAATCAGTAAAAACATAATCGAGGGTTTTAGTTAGAAATTGTAAAATGTAAATAATCATATGGGGAAAGTAATTATATACACATAACCTACAATTATTTACATCTTTAGTTTTCACAGTAATTTAGAAAATGAAGTAAAAAAATACTGTAATGATTACTTAGATAGAAGGTAAAACCTCTTAATCCATCACAAAATTAACTTCACCAGATATTTCTTTAGCTCTGTAGTAGCTGTGCTGGCCAAGATCCACACTGGAATCTTTCACCCTCCAACAGCTCAATACGACGTATTTGGTGCACGATGCTCTCTTAACACGCATCGTGTCCCGAAATTGCCATCCCTCCTCATCTTTCTCCTCCGCCAGCCTGTAAATATTTAACGTCTGCTTTGAGATGGTCGAGTGTCTTCCATAATTTAGCCCCGTCTTTGTAGGATCTCTAAGCGCAATTACCTGTGCACATACGTCCGTCATAAACACGACCCATCAACTTTTACAACCTCATCGCCAAGAAGAAATCTTTCTTACACTTATGTACTTTTTCTCACTATAATAAGTAGTTTCTATTCATTATTATTTCGGTTTATTAATTATTTTTCGTAGGAACATTCTATTCATAATTATTTCTGTTTATCAATCACTTCTCGTAGCTTAATGAAAGGTCATTACAAACAATATTATTATTATAAGGCGCCATCTATTGTCTAAATGTTGCACTGTTTCCCCAAGACAGTACAATATTATTATTTCTGGAGATTATTCATTATTTATTAACAGTTATGACAGTGGAAAAAGTTTCTGCTAAAATCTATGATTAATTTTATTGTACTACTTGTAACCAAGGGTGAATTAGAAGGATACTTCACTGAAAGTTCACGATAACAATTCGACAATGTTGAGATAAATCACGTTTTAGCACTCTTGGCAACGACCATATAACCGATATCGCACGCACGTGTGTTCAAAATCGGAAAACTATGGTCCTTCACTCTCTCACTCTCTCTCTCTCTCTCAATAGTTGGCGATATGAATTCGCGATATCGCCCTTCCTAAGAGAGCACTTTGGTTCGACATGCGTGCGGAAATTT
The DNA here is from genome assembly GCA_963969525.1 of Ontholestes murinus. Taxonomy (NCBI): domain Eukaryota; kingdom Metazoa; phylum Arthropoda; class Insecta; order Coleoptera; family Staphylinidae; genus Ontholestes; species Ontholestes murinus. The sequence goes on from OZ018395.1 coordinate 67,911,195, forward strand.
AAGCCGGTGTTTACATTCGATGGATGTGTAAATAAATGGCAGCGCGCTGACGGTGGTGAATCCAGAATTTGCATAATCAACCACGTACACCCCCTCGCTTTTATTGCTTCCTCCGGAATGACAAATTATGGCCGCGTGCTGCAATAAAATGCAACTCCCTCAATGGTGAACGCGCCGCCTCTTCGCCTGCGGCATATTGTTCCAGCTAAACATCTCCCGAATTTATTCATGGGGGATGGTAGCATATGAATAGAGAAATGAGCCTTTAAAATCGTTTAATTTTCATAACCTATTACAACTTAATCAACTTAATAAACGTACAAAAAAATATAAAAAACAATTACTATAAATGAAAACTATATCAGGATTTATTTAACTTCGAATGAGTTACATTGATTTTTGTACATCTTAAAAATGATAAACTTGCTAAAAATAATTGGGCTTAATGCATTTAAACGTTTTTCATCAATATTAAGGAAATTATACTCACATATATACACATACACACACCGAACGGATTGTCCACGTCTGCAAACTAAGAATTGCTTTCGGGTTGCGGTGGATATCGGAACGGGGATGGAAGTTGGTGGCGATTGCTAACAAGATAATCAGGGCCGGAAGTTCTATTTGCGTTTTGCGGGAGTTCCGTTAACGAAGTATTAAAGGAAAGAGTCCGGATAAAGATAGCATCGACCTAAGTCCGTTGTTTTCGTACCATTTTTATGTGACTTCATGTGTGTTTAAACTTTACGTGTTTTGTCGCAAATTAGCTTTTAATATTTGGTGTAATCCCGGCGCATCCACCAGAAATCACACACAATTATTTTCAGTTTTGTTACTTACAAACTGCTTGATTAGAATTTAAGAAAATACAGTTATTTTCTTCGTTGATGTTTATATATATATGCAAGGTGAGTTGGTAACCTCTTACACACCCTCCAATTTATATACCAATCAATAAAATCTAATAAAAAATGAATCACATCGAATTACTTTCTCAGTTAAAAAATCCAATTATCAATTTGATAAATTAATTAAAATTCTATAAAATCTATGTGTATGATTCAGAGATTGGAGTTTGGAATAGAGGCCACCCACCCACCCTACATATACATATTAAATTTCGCTTAAAAGGCATCTGCAAATTTTTAAATTCCAATCAAAACAGATTGTATGTTATTTTAAAAAATTGAAAAAAACGGTGGTTACAGCTTAAGCTAAATGTACATATAGAGTAGGTGGGTGGCCTCTTACCCACCCACCAACGTGTAAATTATTTCTACTAGTTTTATTAAATTTTAAATTAATTAATCAATCTGATTTATGAGTTTTTAATTGAATTATTAAATTATTGTAATTTATTTTTTTAAATTAGATTCTCTTGAGTATTTTACAAGTTGAAAGGTGGATTAGGAGCCACCCATCAATTCTATTAATACCTTTTAACTTTGACAAAAAAATTATATGTGAATCTTCAAATTCTAATCAAAAAATGTGTAAGTTATTCTTAAAATGAATAAAACACTGTTTATAGTTTACACACAGGTGTTACAGAATTTTAAATCAATTCATCAAACCATGTATGGATTTTTCAAATAAATTTACAACTCGGTGCAATTTAATTTTTCATTAGATTCGCTCGAGTATTTTACAAGTTGAAGGGTGGATCATAGGCCACCCACCCACTCTACATATACATATTAACTTTAAAGAAGATATCTGTGATTTTCTAAATCATAATCATTCAATTTCCAAGTTATTTTTAAAACAGAATAAATGGTATTTGTAATTTAAGTACAAAACATATGTAGGGTGGGTGGGTGGCCTCTATCTCACCCTCTAATCTCTAAATTATTCTCACAAATTTTACAAAATTTTAAATTAATTTATCAAACTGATTAATGGAATTTTTAAGCGAAATATTAATTCGATGTAATTATTTTTTTATAAGACTCTTTTGAGTATATTATAAGCTATAGGGTAGGTTACAGACCACCCACCCATTCTACATATAAATAGTAACTTTAAAGAAGATAACTGTGATTTCTTTCATCCTAATCAAATAATTTGTAAGTTATTTTAAAAATAAAAAATAACTGTATTTGTAGTTTGAAGTAAAAAAAAATATATGTAGGGTGGGTGGGTGTACTCTATCCCACCCTCAAATCTCTGAATCATACACACAGATTTTATAAAAATTTTAACTAATTTATCAAGTTGATAATTGGATTTTTTAACTGGGAAAGTAATTCGTTGTAATTAATCTTTTTATTAGATTCTTTTGATTGTTTTATAAATTTGAGGGTGGGTTAGAGACCACCCACACACCCAATCATATACATATTAACTTCAACGAATAATATTTACAATCGTTCCAAGAATAAAATATTACACAAATGTGTTTAATTTTTTTGAAATTTTCGGTTCTCTTTAATTTCAGTTGTTAGAATCTTTAAAATTAAACCTTTACATTTTGTTTTCTTTATCCAAATCACTAAGCTCTTTAGATTTACTAAAATGATTACAATTAGAATGTTTAAAAGTTTTATACTTTTTAGAATCATTAAAATTTCTGGAATATCGTTATTTAAATTTTATAACCTTCAAAAATGTTTATAGAATTATAAAAAAAATCTAGTATCCTATTAGTTTAAACTCTCTAAAGTTTTAAATTGATTAATCAAATTAATGTATGGATTTTACAACTGAATTATTAACCTATGTTTTACTGATTGGAGGGTGGGATAGAGGCCACCCACCCTACATATACATGATAACTTTAATTGCTAATCGTCGATGATTTTGCTGCTAAAAACAATCATACTCTTTATGTAATAAAAAATAAAACTAAATCAAAATTTAAGTATAAATATAAACGACTTTTTATAGCTAATATTATCTAATTTAGATTTAAATTCTGCCCACCCATCATGTAGCAAATTTTTAGTAATTTAGTCACTCAAACATTTTACCTTTTTAATTTCTTTTTTATTTTAAAAGTTTTGGAATTAATTTCATTGGATACAGCAAGACGCTAAAAAATTAAAGTTTATATATATATATATATATATATATATATATATATATATATATAGGGTGGGTGGGTGGCCTTTATCCCACCCTCCAATCAGTAAAACATGATCAAAGATTATTTGAAAATTTTGTATGAATAAATCCTTAAAAATTGTAATTATTTTGTGTTTATTTATATTTTCCAACTGTTAATTAAAACCCTTGCTTATGTTTTACTGATTGAAGGGTGGGATAGAGGCCACCCACCCACCCTACATATACATGATAATTTTAATTGCTAATTGTTGATGATTTTGCTGCTAAAAACTATAAAACTGTGTATGTAAGAAAAAATAAAACAAAATCAAAATGTATGTTTAAATATAAATGCCTTTCTATAGATAATCTTATCTTATTTATATTTAAAGTCTACCCACCCATCATGTATAAAATTTTTATTAATTTACTCAATCAAACATTTTACCTGTCGAATTCCCTTTTCATTCAAAAAGTTTTGTAATTAATTTCATTGGATACATCGCCTCGCTGGAATTAAAGTTTATATGTATATGTAGAGTGGGTGGGTGGCCTATATCCCACCCTTCAACCAGTAAAACATCATCAAAAATTATTTGAAAAATTTGTATGAATAAATCTCTAAAAATTGCAATTATTTTGTGTTTATTTACGTTTTACAACTTTTAATTAAAACCCTCGCTTATGTTTTACTGATTGGAGGGTGGGTTAGAGGCCACCCACCCACCCTGCATATACATGATAACTTTAATTTTCAATCGGTGATGATTTTCCTGCCAAAAACAGTAAAACCCTTTATTTAATAAAAAAATAAAACAAAATGAAAATTTAAGTTTAAATATAAATGAGTTTTTATAGCTAATTTTTTCTGATTTAAATTTAAAGTCTGCCCACCCATCATGCATTAAAATTTTATTAATTTACAGACACAAAAATTTTACTTTATTAATTTTTCTTCATTCAAATTTTGTAATTATAGTTATTGCAAACCGCGAGGCGATCAGTAATTAAAGTTAATATGTAAATGTAGGGTGGGTGGGTGGCCTCTATCCCACCCTTCAGTCAGTAAAACATAAGCGAGGGTTTTAATTAAAAGTTGTAAAACGATTTTTAATAAATAATTCAAAATGCAATACGTGCGTTTTTAATAGTTATGCTTAAACAGAACTCAGTTTTACTATCAATAAATTCTAATGGAGCAAAAAAGTATAAAAACAGTTCCTATAAATAAAATATTTATCAAACATTGTTCAAAATTTATTATAGTTTATGATTAAAGTTAATAATTAAAAATCCATTAGTTATGTTTTAAAATATTTACACTTAAATACATTGCTATATGCAATGTTCACTCTTATTACTTTTTAAGCGAAGAATTAATATAAAAACAATTGCTATGATTATAAAATATATTACAATTAGTTTAAATTAACTGTAGTTTGTGTTTTTAATAAACAATTTAAAATGCATTGCGTGCGTTTTTAAATATTCGGGCTAAATTACAACTTTGTTCAGTTTTTACTCTCAATATTTACTAGATGAGTAAAAACATATAAAAACAATTGCTAGAAATAAAAAATTTATAGCAATTTCTTAAAAATTAATGGTACTTTTTGATTCGGTTAAGTAATTATAAATTCATTATGCGCGTTTCAAAATATTTAGGGCTAAATGCGACTAAGTGCAGTTTTCGCTCGCATTATTTTCTGAACGTGTAAAAAAATATAAAAACAAATGATATAAATGTAAAAGACATCAGAATTTATTCAAAATTTATTGGTGTTAAAGTTTTAAGTAAGCGATTAAAAATTACCTACGTATTTTTTAAAATATTCAATGAAGAGAAATATTTAATCTCAATAACTTTTAGACGAGTAAAAAAATACAAAAACAATTGCTATATATGAAATATATGTTAATATTTATTCAAAATTTCTTGTAGTTTACAGCCAAGACTGCAATATATTTATTTTCAATATTTTCTAAGCGCATAAAAATATATAAAAACAATTGCTATACATGAAAGGTATGGCAGGATTTACTTAAAATTAATTATAGTTTATGATTTCAGTAAATAATTAAAAATGCATTTAGTATGTTTTAAAATATTTACACTTCAATTCTACGGTTTGAAGTTTTCACTTTCATTATTTTCTAGACAGGGAAAATAATATAAAAACAATTGCTATAATAAAAAAATAAGTCAATATTAATTAAGAATTAAATGTAGTATGTGTTTATAATAAATAATTTAACATCCATTGTTTGTGTTTGTAAATATTCGTGTTTAATTATAAATCTGTGCAATTTTAACTTTCGATATTTTTTAGATGTGTAAAAAAAAATATAAAAACAATTGGTAGAATTTTTTTTTATCAAGTATTATTCAAAATTGATTCTACTTTTTGGTTATAACAAATAATCATAATTTAATTGCGTGAAGGTTTTATTATTCACGCTTAAATTCAACGGTATAATATGTTTTTTCTCAATATTGTGTGAGGTGAGTAAAAAAATATAAAAACAATTGCTATGAATAAAAAATATACAAGATTTTATTCAAAATTTATAGTAGATTATAATTTTGCTAAGTAATTAAAAATTTATCACGCGTGTTTCAAAAAAATTACAAATTAATGTGGCACTGTGCAGTTCATGTTCGCATTATTTTTTGAGGAAATAAAAAAATATAAAAACAAATGCTATAAACATAAAAGTTATCAGGATTTATTCAAAATTGATTGTAGTTTGTATTTTTGTTAAATAATTGCAAATTTATTACATTGTATTTAAAATATTTACGTTTAAAGTTAAGACTAAAATTTGTTTATTTTTCACATTTTCAAGGCGAATAAAAGTGTGTAAAAACAATTGCTATAAGTAAAAAATATATCAGGATTTATTTAAAATTAATTATAGTTTATGATTTTAGTAAATAATTAAAAATTCATTAAGTATGTTTTAAAATATTCACACTTATATGAAACGCTGTGCAGTTTTCACTTTCAATATTTTTTAGTTAAGTAAAAAAATATAAAAACAATTGCTAGAGAAAAAACATATATCGGATTTTATTCAAAATTGATTCTACTATTTACTTATAATAAAAAATCAAAATTTAATTGCGTGTATTTTATATTATTCACATTTAAATGAAACTGTATAATGTTTAAAATTGTCAATACTGTCTAACTGAATAAAAAATGTAAAAACAATTGCTATAAATAAAAAGTTAACCAAATTTTGTTCAAAATTTATGGTAATTAAAGATTTTGCTAAATAATTAAAAATTCATTACGCGTTTTTCAAAAAATTGACGGATAAATGCGACACTGTACAGTTTTCCCTCGCATTATTTTCTGAGCGTGTAAAAAATATAAAAACAATTGCTATAATTAAAAAATATGTCAGAACTAATTCAGAATTAAATGTAGTTTGTGTTTATAATAAATAATTTAACACGCATTATTTATATTTTTAAATATCCATGCTTAATTACAATTCTCTGCAGTTTTCACTTTCAATAATTCCTAGGTGAGTAAACAATTATAAAAACAATTGCTATGATTATAAAATATGTGATAATTGGTTCAGAATTAAATGTAGTTTATGTTATTAATAAATAATTTAAAATGCATTGCTTGTGTATTTAAATATTCATGCGTAATTACAACTCTGTGCAGTTTTCACTCTCAATATTTCCTAGGTGAGTAAAAATATATAAAAAAACAATTGCTATAAATAAATAATTTAAAAATATATCAAAATGAATTCATAATTACATTTTGTTTGTGTTTTTAATAATTATTATCAAATTAATTGCTTGAGAATTTAAATATTTATGCTTAATTACAACTGTGTGCAGTTTTCACTTTCAATATTTTCTAAGAGGGTTAAAAAAAAATAAAAACAATTGCTATGAATTATTTGAGGTATTATTCAAAATTGATTCTACTTTATGTTTTTAATAAATAATCGAAAGTTAATTAATTAATTTTATATTATTCACGCTTAAATGCAACACTATGTTGTTTTTAATTCTTAAAATTTTCCAACCGAGGAACAAAATATAAAAACAATTGCTGTAAATAAAAAATTACAAGAATTTGTTCAAAATTAATGGTAATTTATGGTTTTGCTAAGGAATTAAAAATTCATCCCGTGTGTTTCAAAAAATTTACGAATAAATGCGATGCTGTGCAGTTTTCACTCGCAATATTTTCTGAACGAGTAAAAAAATATAAAAACAAATGCTATACATGTTAAAACTATCGTTGTTTATTCAAAATTGATTGTAGTTAATGTTTGAAGTGTATAATTAAAAATTAATTGCGTATATTTTAAAATATTCACACTTAAATGCAACGTTGTAAAGTATTTACTCACAATATCTTTTAGGCGAATAAAAAAATATAAAAACAATTGCTATAAATAATAAATATATCAAAATTTATTTAAAATTGATTCTAGTTTATGACTAAAGTTAGTAATTAAAAATTAATTTTATTTGTTTTAAATAATTCACACTTAAATGCAACATTGTACAGTTTTCACTCACATTATTTTTTTAGACGGGGAAAAAATATAAAAACAATTGCTATAATTAAAAAATATGTCAGAACTAATTCAGAATTAAATGTAGTTTGTGTTTATAATAAATAATTTAACATGCATTGTTTATATTTTTAAATATCCACGCTTAATTACAACTCTCTGCAGTTTTCACTTTCAGTAATTCCTAGGCGAGTAAAATATTATAAAAACAATTGCTATGATTATAAAATATGTGATAATTGGTTGAGAATTAAATGTAGTTTATGTTTTTAATAAATAATTTAAAATGCATTGCTTGTGTATTTAAATATGCATGCTTAATTACAACTCTGTGCAGTTTTTACTTTCAGTATTTCCTAGGTCAGTAAAAAATATAAAAACAATTGCTATGAACAAAATATATATCAGGTTTTATTCGAAATTGATTCTACTTTATGTTTTAATTAAATAATCAAAAGTTAATTACATGATTTTTATATTATTCACGCTTAAATGCAACACTATGATGTTTGTAATACTCAAAATTTTCCAACCGAGGAAAAAAATATAAAAACAATTGCTGTAAATAAAAAAATACAAGAATTGGTTCAAAATTAATGGTAGAGTATGATTTTGCTAAATAATTAAAAATTCATTACACGTTTTTCAAAAAATTCACGGATAAATGCGACGCTGTACAGTTTTCACTCGCATTACTTTCTGAGCGGGTAAAAAAATAAAAAAATAAATGCTATACATGTAAAAAATATCATGATTTATTCAAAATTGATTGTAGTTATTGTTTGAGGTGAATAATTAAAAATTAATTACGTACATTTTAAAATATTCACGCTTAAATGCAACGTTGTAAAGTATTTATTCTCAATATCTGTTAATCGAATAAAAAAAATATAAAAACAATTGCTATAAATAATAAATATATCAATTTTTTTTAATTGATTGTAGTTTATGATTTAAATTAGTAATTAAAAATTAATTTAATTTGTTTTAAAATATTTATACTTAAATGCAACGTTGTACAGTTTTCACTCTCATTATTTTTTAGGCGGGAAAAAAATATAAAAACAATTGCTATAATTGAAAGATATGTCAAAATTAATTGAGAATTAAATGTAGTTTGTGTTTATAATAAATAATTTACCATGCATCGTTTATGTTTTTAAATATTCATGCTTAATTACAACTCTGTGCAGTTTTCACTCTCAATATTTCCTAGGTCAGTAAAAAATATAAAAACAATTGCTATGTTTTTAGTAAATAATTAAACATTCATTACTTGGATTTTTATATATTCACGTTTAAATGCAGTTTTCACTATCAATATTTTCTAGGTGAGAAAAGAATTAATTAATTAAATTCAGTAAACTTTAGATTGAAAATCTTTGGTGGTGAGAGATACATTAATCAATCACTCGCTGTACTTATTATCTGTTTTATTTTAAGTAATTGGTTTTCGAGTACCAGAGATAAAACAACTTCCGAACTAACTAACGTTTTGCAATATTTAGGCAGCCGATCGAAGTGGATAAGTTGCGCGCACCCCCGAACTCGTCCTGATCCCTTGTAACTTTGATCAAACTTCGATTATTAGTTTTACTTTTTTTTTGGGTCGCGAGGAGAAAAAACAGACTCGACGAGCACGGGGAGAAATTTGATGGATGGCTTCCAATAACATCGGCGCGAGGTGTTTATGAAAATTTGTCGCGTATCACAGCCGGGGTCCTGTCATTAAGGGCTTTTCCGGGGTGGTGGGGGTGGTAATAAGTCATTCGGTGCACGTCCTCGCCGAATTTTTATGCACCCTTGTTAGTGCACCGGGGGTGGCGAGAGGGGATCTTTTGGGTGTGCGGAGCACGTGTATCGGTGTCTAACGGGGAACACACAGCCCTTCGTGATATTAAATGTCGCCGAATTAATAGGCCCAAGGCTAGACGTAGACTATTAAGTCATCAATGTGTTCGTCTAACTGGTCCCAAGTTGATTTAACCGTTTCTCATTAAATATCAACCCTTGATATAAATCTGATGTGCTTTTAGTTATAAACTATAGCTTTTGAATTTAATGGAAATATCTTTACTAATAATTGTTATTTGTTTCAGGTAAATAACTGTCATCACAATGAGAATGTGAAGGTAATTTATACATCAGATTGAGTGATTTTCTGTTAATAATTACGACATTAAATTTTGATAACTTCTACAATCATTAATACTAGTCAACAGCGAGATGAATTAATAACGTTTGCGGTACTGAATGTAACGACGGATCCTGATTAGTTCAGGATTAATATTGATGCTGTTAAGGGCGGTCACTGCAAGATGGTGCACGGGAACGTTGCCCCCGCTCGTGCGGGGAAAGGGGAGCCGTTGCAACGGTCTCCCCATGGTCGTAAACTTGAATGACCACACCAGTGGTGATCAGTTTTGTCGGCGAGGAATTCGAAGTAAAATAAAGACGAGAATAAACATCGGGATAAATAGGGGTATTATACAAAAGTCGATTGTATTGTTACGGGGAGAGGGGGAGGGTGCGTCGGTGCATTTGGGTCCGGTGGGTGATTGAATTTTCTGAAAAGAGGGAAACGTGTTTCCATGGAACTTCAACGTAATTCAATTTGAGTGTTATCACAGTGAACGAGCTTTTCGTATAGTAACCGAAATTAACGTCCGGTCCTCATTTATAAGAATTGATTACAGATCTTAGCTATTGAAGTAATATTTTAGTTTAATATGAAAGTAAATTTCATTCTGGAGCTTCAATTATTAAGACCTTTAAATCTATTTTGTTTGAAATCTTACAACAAAATATTTATAATAATTTACTAGGTATATGTACACGCATATTGATATTAAATTTTTAAAGATGTTGGTGGAGAAAAAAATCAGGAGTAGTTTACTTATTTTTCATCACTTGAAGATCTGGAGGTAAATACTGCTTAATTTTTTCTACATTCCCTTTATTAAAGATAACGCGAAATAAAATGGCAAGACTTTATAAAATTGTAGTTTATGAAATTTGCATGCCGTAATTTGAAAAATTCTAAAAAATTATTAGGAAGTATAATTTAGTTCAAAATCTGTAGATATACTTAAAATTGTTGTATTTTCGACATATTATAAATTCAAAACAATAACCTGACCGAAAACAAAATGGCAATACTTCAAACATAAAATTACAGTTAATGATATTTGCATATCGCAATTTAAAAAATTCTAAAAATTAATCTGAACGTAGAATATAATCCAAAATAAGTACATATACTTAGAATAAATACATTTTTGATAGACTACATTATTATGGCTAAAACTTAACCGGAAACAAAATTGCGCGACTTCAAACTTAAGATTACAGTTTATGATATTTGCGTGTCGTAATTAAAAAAATTCTAAAAATTAATCTGGAAGTAGAATGCCGTTCAAAATCAGTACATATACTTAGAATTAATGTATTTATGACATACTATAATTTAATAGCAATAACTTACACGGAAATAAAATGGCAAAACTTTAAATTTAACATTTTATTTTAGGAAATCTTCATGTCGAAATTTAAGAAATTCTAAAAATTAATCTGGATATACATTTTGTTTTAGAATCACTAGGTATGCTTAGAATTATTGTATTTTTGATATACTATAAATTCATGGCAATAACCTAATCGAATACAAAATGGCGAGACTTCAAACTTAAAATCACTGTTGATGATATTTACATGTCGTAATTTAAAAAAAATAAAAATTAATGTAGAAGTAGAATATAGTTTAAATATTATTAGAATTGACGTATTTTCTCAAATTCTTTTAATTTTCTGTATAGATATTTTGTCTTTAGTCTCTTGTCTATATTTTTCTACCTTCGATTACTTCTCCAAATGTTTTGTCTTTGATTTTTTCTGCTTTTAGTTTTTAATTTACCTTTTGGCTTTAATCTACAATATTCTGCCATAAATCTCTTTTATTTGATTCTTCTTTATCATTGATTTTTCGTCTCTGGTGTTCATTTTATTGCCTTAATTTTTTCTAAATATTACGTCTAAATTATATGTCTGTAGCCATTTAAATTTGATTTGATCTTTAAATTCCGTTTTGGTTTGTAGCAAATACAGTTTGTTAGAAATATTCATTATTACAAACGTTTATTTTAGTTTTTTTTAATTACATCTTCTGTTTTCAGTTTCTGCCTTTAATTTTTTGTCTTTATCTTTTCACAAATAGTTAATGTATCCTTTCGCCTAAATATTATCTGTCTTTGGAGATTTATTTTTAGCCTTTGGTCTTTTAATTTTTATTTTCAATTTTCAATCTGTAAACCTCTTATTTTTTAATTCAAATAAATCACAATCAAAAATTTTATTTTGTTTCTTCGTACAAAATTTCTGCAAGCATTTGTTGATTTCAATTTCTTTTCTTTCTTATTCTGCCTTTAGCGAGACAATAAATACAAGAGAATTAATATCAAAAAATCCATACGGAAATTTCTGAGATTCTTTTTTCTAAATTTTACATCTGAATTATTTATCATTGGACATTTCTATTTAGACTTTATTAGTCTTAATTTTTTCCAATCACTTTAATTTATGAATATTTTGTATGTACATATCCTTGTTTTTAGTCTTTTACTTTAAGTTATTAATTTTTGCGGCTTCTACTTCGTTATACATGTTTGAGTATAAATAAAACACTTTGTAACTTTATACAAACAAAGTTACAAAGTGTTTTATTTTTACTTTAAGCATTTTTGTTTAGTTCTTTTAGTCGTTATTTTGTATCTTCTGTCTTTAACCTTTGGTGTAGTCATTTTCTGTTTTTAATATTTCTTCTGCTTAAAGTAAAAGACTAAAGACAAAGATATGTACATACAAAATATTAATAAAGAGAATGGTTGCGACCGTTACTACGTGGTAATCCATACTTACACTCAATTCAGTGTATACAAAATATTCATAAATTAAAGTCATTTGTCTGTTATTACTACATTTAGATTTAGAAATTTTTATGTAGGTTGTGTTTACTTGAATCACTTTAATATTTGGTTTTTATGCTTTTGCTCTTCTATACTAAATTGTTTTGTCTTTAGTATTTACAGTTGAATCTTTGTACTTAATTTTTTTCTCTTGTTTATCGTAAGCATTATCTCATCAGTTGATTGTTTTTAAACGTTCACCTTTGGCCTTTTATATTTACTATTGAATCATTCACTTTAGTTTCTAATCTTTAGGTTTGAGATTTTTTTTAAATTTAGTATTTAAAATGGAATCATTTTTCTGTATTCTTTTATTTTCGGGTTTTTGACTTTAGATTTAATGGTGTTTACCATTAAATTTCTTCAAACTGTTGCCTAATTTGTGTTTAGGTTTATCTTATCAGTCGTCCATTTTTTTGGTATTTACTGCTAATTATGATGTCTTCAGAGCATAAGGATTGTGGTGACCGTTACTACGTGGTAATTCATGATAAACACTTAACTAACGCACTTACTATGTTTTAACCACTAAAAAAATATGTAATATATATATACATATATTACAAAAACACACGACTTAAGTTTCGACCTGATAATGACATTAAACCGTCGAAACCTAAGTCTTGTGTTTTTGTAATATATGTATATATATAATACATAATTTTTTAGTGGTTAAAACATAGTAAGTGCGTTAGTTAAGTGTTTATGTCTTCAGAGTTTTGTCCCTAACTTTAATTGTTTAATACTTTTTAGACTCTTGTCTTTATTTTTTCGTTTAAATAAAACACTTTATAACTTTGTTTTACCACTATATTTTGTATAACTGTGACTAGTTTCGATCATAAGCTGATCATTATCAAACATAAAGTACCTAAATTTATTACAAACGTTTTTTTCGTCTCAAATCTTTGTCTATTGCGTTTTGTGTTGTATTTCTTCGGCGTTTTTTTTATATTACATATCTTCTCGACAGAGTTGTTTGTTTATCTCATTAGTTACATGCAGCTGTAAAACAATTGAATAACAAGATAAAAAGCTATTAGTTTTTCCAAAAAAATTCCAACAAAATTTATGATTGTGTGCAATAGGTTCACTTCTTTAAATTCGATTAAATTTCAGGACAACCTCTAACAAATTTTGGTAAAACTTTTAATAAACATTAAAAACGCACAAAGATATAAAACAAATGAATAACTGTAACCAAAATGTTATTAGTTTTTTCTTAATTTCCGAACAAACTTTGCAATCGCGGGCATTAAATGCATTCGCTCGTATTTTGTAAAATTTCAGGAAAACCTTTAAACGAATTTTGATAAAACTTTAAATAAACATTAAAAAGACACACAGATGTAAAACAAATGAATAACTGTAACCAAAATGTTATTACTTTTTTCAAAATTCTGCAACAAAATTGATGATTATGCACAATAAATACATTCACTTAGATTTTATTAATTTTCAGGAAAACCTTAAATAAATTCTGATTAAATTAGCAAAAATTAAAATAAATATATACAGCTATAAAACAAATGAATAACACGATCAAAAAAGCTATTAGTTTTTCCAAAAATTTCCAACGAAATTTATGAATGTGCACAATACGTTCACTTCTTTAGATTTAATAAATTTCATGAAAACCTCTAAACGAATTTTGATGAAACTTTCAATAAACATTAAAAATATATACAGCTGTAAAAAAATGAATAACTCTAACCAAACTGTTATTAGATTTTTCGTAATTTCCGAAAAAACTTTGCAATCGCGCGCATTAAATGCATTCGCTCGTATTTTATAAAATTTCAGGAAAACCTTTAAACGAATTTTGATAATACATTCAATACATTAAAAAGACACAGTTGTGAAACAAATTAATAACTGTAACTAAAGTCTTATTATTTTTTGCATAATTCATCAACAAAATTTATGATTATGCACAATAAATACATTCACTTAGATTTTATCATTTTTTCAGGAAAGCTTTTAAATACATTCTGATTAAATTTTCAAAAACTAATATAAATATATACAGATGTAAAACAAATGAATTAAAAGATCAAAAATGCTATTAGTTTTTCCAAAAATTTCCAACGATATTTATGATTGTGCACACTACGTGCTCTTATTTAGATTTGATTAAATTTCATGAAAACCTCTAAACTAATCTTGATGAAACTTTCAATAAACGTTAAAAAGACACAAAGCTATAAAACAAATGAATAACTGTAACCAAAATATTATTAGCTTTTCCAGAATTTATCAACAAGCTTTGTGATTGTGTAGAATACAATTACTTAGATTTGCCTGTCTGCATTTCCTTTCAAATAATTTATTTCTTTAGGAATAATCATAATACAATAATTTAATGTTTACACTACATTCATATATATATATATATATATATATATATATATATATATATATATTTCGTTGCGAATAGTTTCTCTCTGTAAATTCGCGGGGCAACTTTTTCAAAGGAGCACTTTTAATATTGAATTATGCTCGGGTATATAAGCCCGGAATCCACTTAGGGCCGGCGGCGGTTAAAAATACAGAAGTAGAGGGCGGGGGCGGCGGCGCCACCGCCACCGCGCGCAGCAGTCAAAAGAAGTAAATGAAACAAAGTGAAATAACTACTGGGCCGTCGATAATCGAATCTTCTCAGAAAATTTGAATACAAATGCGAAACACTCGCGAAAGTCCCTCCCATCCCACTTTATTCCGGATGTGCAGTGTTAACTTTGTTCACTCAACCCCCTCCCCCCCCCATAGAGAAAATAAGGGCGAAAGGAATTAAGGAATTGAGCGACGATGTGTTTTCCACGAGAAAATAATTAATATCAATTGATCTTAAGAGGATAAATATGTAGTAAATTATTGCTTCTTTATCCGCAGCAACTATTGACCTGTTTAGATCCACATTAAATCTCGTCAGAGTAGCAGAGAGAGGAAAATCCTCATAGGTGAACTCGGTCTATTTCATGTGCAGTTAAAATTCATTTTAATTTATATATGTAAATAAAATTGAGACCATTTTTGTTAGCACATTGAATAAAGCTAATAAACATTAACATTAAGAAATTTTTAACACTACAGGTACGTGAAAAGAACTAATAATACACACAATTTGAGAAAAATTTTTGTATATAAGGTAAATAAAACACTCGGTTTGTAATTTCACTGATTTCACCAATTATCATCCTCGTCAATTAAATAAAATTCCTTGTTCAACAACTAGAATCAAAATCAATAAGTAAGTAAAATATTTAATTGTGTAATTATGGAGAAGTTGACTTTGTGGTACATCTTGTATAAGTATATACTATGTGTATATATAGTTGATATATTTAATGATTGTATTTAAGGGTGCCAAAATTACGAAATGAAATTATGCATCTGTCGAGAGGCCGTCGGAATTCGGAAAATCACAAGTCTGCTAATTGGATTTCGGGGGGCAGGCCTTTCAGCGACGCCCGCACACAACTGCGACCCGCCAACAATGACCAAACCCGAAGACGGTTTCAATGGGACTTCGACAAGTCCCATAAAGGCTCCATTTGCGCGCATTGCCGTTGATAAGGGCTCGCTCTCCTTCTGGACGCACCCCGCCATAATTTGATCACGGAAGGGTCTCTACATTCGGTAAAATCGTTAGGAACAAAAGAAGACGCCCGTAAAAATGTTTTTAATAAATTATTAATAAAGTTGTCGGACGGATTAAAGGAGGAAACGCCGCGTGTGTCGATTATTCCGGAAATTTACGGTTGTTAAGATGGGGAGGAATCCAGTTTTTGGCTTTTCGGGTTTGTTTTTCAAACACATTTCCGCCGGCCGAAGTTTCCGGGCGGTGAAGTTTCTACGCACTTTAGGGTTTTAATGCCGTTTCGAAAAAGGGCTTAACGGAATTTACTGCTTGCTCGAGGATAAATCATCTTAGCGAATTCAATTCGGTGGTGATTAATTATCAATGCGGACACGTTGATTACTGTAATTATACTCTGCGGTTAGCTTTAAGAGAATATTCTTACGTAGATTTTCCTCTTACAATTTTTATTTTGGATATCAAGTGATTTACATAACAACCTTTGTCTCCTGTTTTTAATTATATAATAATTAATTAAAGAAGACTAAAGGAAAAGACTAAACAATTATATTGTAAACATCAAAGACGATAAAAGACCTAAAAATAAACAAACAAAAAAAAAGTACAGAAATGGATATAATAGTAAGACAATAAGACGAAACTCTGAAGGCAAGATATTTAATCGTAAATACCGAAAAACACTGTAAATATAAAGCGAACGACAAAAAACACAAAAAAAAAATTCAACAGTAAATACCAAAGTGCCCAAGATTAAAGTTTAAAGGCAAAAGTCTAAAAATAAAGAGATCCCCATAAAGATAAACAAGACAATACTCTAAAAAACAAGAGATTTAATAGTAAATACCAAAGACAAAGACGTAAGACGGAAGTCCAAGGACAGTAGCAAACAAATATTAAAACCAAAGAAATTGATCTAAAGACAAACAAGGCAAACACCTCAAGACAGAGAATTAATCAATAAATATCAAAGACAAAGACTTAAGATGAAAGATTAAATGCAATAGCCTAAAAGGACACAATTAAAACTAAAAAAGAAAAAAACAAGACAAAATTATGAAGACACAATACAGCAATAAATAACGAAAAGTCCAAGGCAAAGCCTAAAAAAGAAAGACTAAAAAAATAAATCTAAACACAAATAAAATAAATTTGAATAATGAAAATTCAATAGTAAACAACGCAGACAAAGTTGCAAGTCCAAAGATTGAGGATAAAATTATTAAAATTAAAGATTACAGTGATATTTCTAAAAATTTACGACTTATTAGTGAAATTCAAAAGACAAAAATTAAAGTCCTAAGCCAAAAGTAAAGAGATGAAATGAATTAATAATTTATTAAAAGTTTTATGAAAATTTGTTTAAAGGTTTTCCTGAAATTTCATAAAATACGAGCGAACGTATTTATTGCATACGATCGTAAAGTTTGTTTGGAAATTATGAAAAAAACTAATAATATTTTGGTTACAGTTATGAATTTGTTTTACAGCTGTATATCTCTTTAATATTTACTGAAAATTTTAACAAAATGCGTTTAGAGGATTTCATGAAATTTAATCGAATCTAAAGAAGTGAATGTATTGTGCACAATCATAAATTTCGTTGGGAATTTTTGGAAAAACTAATACATTTTTTAATTATGTTATTCATTTGTTTTACAGCTGTATGTATTTATATTAATTTTTGATAATTTAATCAGAATTTGTTAGAAGGTTTTTCCGAAAATTAATAAAATCTAAGCGAATGTATTTATTGTGAATAATCATAAATTTTGTTGATGAATTCTGAAAAAGTAATAACATTTTGATTACAGTTATTCATTTGTTTTACAGCTGTATATATGTTTAATATTTATTGAAAGTTTCATCAAAATTCATTTAGGGGTTTTCATGAAATTTAATGAAATCGAAAGAAGTGAACGTATTGTGCACAATTATAAATTTCGTTGGAAATTTTTGGAAAAACTAATAGCATTTTTGATATTTTTATTCATTTGTTTTACAGCTGTATGTATTTATATTAATTTTTGAAAATTAAATCAGAATTTATTTGAAGGTTTTTCCGAAAATTAATAAAATCCAAGTGAATGTATTTATTGCACATAATCATAAATTTTGTTGATAAATTTTGAAAAAAGTAATAACATTTTGGTTACAGTTATTCATTTGTTTTACAGCTGTGTGGCTTTTTAATGTTTATTTAAAGTTTTATCAAAATTCGTGTATAGGTTTTCTTGAAATTTTATAAAATACGAGCGAATGTATTTATTGCACACGATCGTAAAGTTTGTTTGGAAATTATGAAAAAACTAATAACATTTTGGTTACTGTTATTCATTTGTTTTACAGCTGTATATATTTTTAATGTTAATTAAAAGTTTTATCAAAATTCGTTTTGAAGTTTTCATGAAATTTAGTCATATCTAAAGAAGTGAACGTATTGTGTACAATCATAAATTTCGTTGGAAATTTTTGGGAAAACTAATAGCTTTTTTGATCTTTTTATTCATTTATTTTACAGCTGTATGTATTTATATTAATTTTTGAATATACAATCAGGATTTATTAAAAAGTTTTCCTGAAAATTAATAAAATCTAAGTGAATGTATTTATTGTGCATAATCATAAAGTTTGTTGATGAATTTTGAAAAAAGTAATAACATTTTGGTTACAGTTATTCATTTGTTTTACAGATGTGTGTCTTTTTATTGTTTATTAAAAGTTTTATCAAAATTCGTTTAAAGGTTTTCCCGAAATTTTATAAAATACGAGCGAATGTATTTATTGCGCGCGATCGTAAAATTTGTTTGATAATTACGAAAAAACTAATAACATTTAGGTTACAGTTATTCATTTGTTTTACAGCTGTGTGTCTTTTTAATGTTTATTAAACGTTTTATCAAAATTCGTTTAAAGGTTTTCCTAAAATTTCATAAAATACGAGCAAATGTATTTATTGCACACGATCGCAAAGTTTGTTTGGAAATTATGAAAAAACTAATAACATTTTGGTTACAATTATTCATTTGTTTTACAGCTGTGTATCTTTTTAATGTTTATTGAAAGTTTCATCAAAATCTGTTTAGAGATTTTCATGAAATTTAATCAAATCTAAAGAAGTGAAAGTATTGTGCACAATCATAAATTTTGTTGAAAATTTTTGGAAAAACTAATAGCTTTTTTGATCTTTTTATTCATTTGTTTTACAGCTGTATGTATTTATATTAATTTTTGAAAATTTAATCAGAATTTATTTAAAAGTTTTCTTGAAAATTAATAAAATCTAAGTGAATGTATTTATTGTGCATATTCACATATTCTAAAAAAATTAATAACATTTTGGTTACAGTTATTCATTTGTTTTACAGCTGTGTGTCTTTTTAATGTTTATTAAAAGTTTCATCAAAATTTGTTTAAAGGTTTTCCTGAAATTTTATAAAATACGAGCGAATGTATTTATTGTACACGATCGTAAAGTTTGTTTGGAAATTATGAAAAAACTAATAACATTTTGGTTACCGTTATTCATTTTTTTACAGCTGTGTATCTTTTTAATGTTTATTGAAAGTTTCATCAAAATTCATTTAGAGGTTTTCTTGAAATTTAATCAAATCTAAAGAAGTGAATGTATTGTGCACAATCATAAATTTCGTTGGAAATTTTTGGAAAAACTAATAGCTTTTTTAATTGAATTATTCATTTGTTTTACAGCTGTATGTATTTGTATTAATTTTTGAAAATTTAATCAGAATTTATTTAAAGGTTTTCCTGAAATTTAATAAAATCTAAGTGAATGTATTTATTGGGCATAATCACAATTTTTGTTGATGAATTTTGAAAAAAGTAGTAACATTTTGCTTACAGTTATTCAATTGTTTTACAACTATGTGTCTTTTTAATGTTTATTGAAAGTTTTATCAAAATTCGTTTAAAGGTTTTCCTGAAATTTTACAAAAACGAGCGAACGTATTTAATGCACGCGATCGTAAAGTTTGTTGGGAAATTATGAAAAAACTAATAATATTTTGGTTACTGTTATTCATTTGTTTTACAGCTATATATATTTTTAATGTTAATTAAACGTTTTATATCAAAATTCGTTTTGAAGTTTTCATGAAATTTAGTCATATCTAAAGAAATGAACGTATTGTGTACAATCATAAATTTCGTTGGAAATTTTTGGAAAAACTAATTACATTTTTGATTTTGTTATTCATTTGTTTTACAGCTGTATGTATTTGTATTAATTTTTGAAAATTGAATCAGAATTTATTTAAAGGTTTTTCGGAAAATTAATAAAATCTAAGTTAATGTATTTATTGTGCATAATCGTAAATTTTCTTGTAGAATTCTGAAAGAAATAATAACATTTTGGCTACAGTTATTCATTTGTTTTACAGCTGTGTGTCTTTTTAATGTATATTAAAAGTTTTATCAAAATTCGTTTAAAGGTTTTCCTGAAATTTTATAAAATACGAGCGAATGTATTTATTGCACACGATCGTAAAGTTTGTTTGGAAATTATGAAAAAACTAATAACATTTTGGTTACAGTTATTAATTTGTATTACAGCTGTGTATATTTTTAATGTTTATTGAAAGTTTAATCAAAATGCGTTTAGAGGTTTTCATGAAATTTAATCAAAACTAAAGAAGTGTACGTATTGTGCACAATCATAAATTTTGTTGGAAATTTTTGGAAAAACTGATAGCTTTTTTGATCTTGTTATTCATTTGTTTTACAGTTGTATGTATTTATATTAATTTTTGAAAATTTAATCAGAATTTGTTTAAAGGTTTTCCTGAAAATGAATAAAATCTAAGTGAATGTATTTATTGTGCATAACCATAAACTTTGTTGATGAATTCTGAAAAAAGTAATAACATTTTGATTACAGTTATTCATCTGTTTTACTACTGTGTGTCTTTTTAATGCTTATTAAAAGTTTTATCAAAATTCGTTTAAAGGTTTTCCTAAAATTTTATAAAATACGAGCGAATGTATTTATTGCACGCCATCGTAAAGTTTGTTTGGAAATTATGAAAAAACTAATAACATTTTGGTTGCAGTTATTAATTTGTTTTACAGCTGTGTATTTTTTTAATGTTTACTGAAATTTTTATCAAAATTCGTTTACAGGTTTTCCTGAAATTTAATCAAATCTAAAGTAGTGAACGTCTTGTGCAAAAATCATAAATTTCGTTGGAATTTGTTGGAAAAACTAATAGCTTTTTTGATCGTGTTATTCATTTGTTTTACAGCTGTATGTATTTAAATTAATTTTTGAAAATTTAATCAAAATTTGTTTAAAGGCTTTCCTGAATATTAATAAAATCTTAGTGAATGTATTTATTGTTCATAATGACAAACTTTGTTGAAGAATTAAAAAAAAAGTAATAACATTTTGGTTACCGTTATTCATTTGTTTTACAGCTGTATGCCTTTTTAGTGTTTATTGAAAGTTTTATCAAAATTCGTTTAGAGATTTTCCTAAAATTTCATAAAATACGAACGAACGTATTTATTGCACACGATCGTAAAATTTGTTTTGAAATTATAATAAAACTAATAATATTTTGGTTACGATTATTCATTTGTTTTACAGCTGTATATTTTTTGAATGTTTATTCAAAGTGTTATTAAAATTCGTTTATAGGCTTTCCTGAAATTTAATCAAATCTAAAAAAGTGAACGTATTGTGCATAATGACAAAATTTGTTGGAAATTTTTGGAAAAACTAAAAAAAAATTGGCTTCTATTATTCATTTGTTTTACTGCACTGAACATTTTTTAATGTGTATAAAAAGTTTTATTAAAATTCGTCTAAAGGTTTAGAACATAGTCATCATTTACCTATGATCCCGGCGCATCCACCATAAACGAAAAATCAATATTTAATTTATTTTTATAAAAATAAACTGTTTAAAGTAATTTTATTATCTTATTGAATATGTTATTAATACTGTAAGTAAACAGGATTTGATTATGATACAATTAAGCTCTTACTTAATGTACGTGCCCTCACAATAATGCACCTTAAGTCGGTAGAAAATTGTTGCACTATAAGACAACACTGTTATCATGCAAATACGCTTTTAGCGGCGGTATCGCTTGGCCGTAAATTTATTTTCCACGGCGGTAGTTAAGACTTGACTTTATTACCCAATTTAGTGCCTTATTGATTCGCTTTTGAGTGGATATTAATATTTCACTCCGCCGCGCGCTCTCGTATATAAAACGGACGGATGGAAAATAACACTTTTATTTGCCCCGTATACGTTCGGTTATTACACACTTAACGAAGTACACACGATGCCGTATTTTACTGGTGGATGGAAGAGGAGTGGGGTGGAGGGTAAACACGAGGCAATTTTTCATCTAACCGACCGTTACGAGTCGCTCAAATTAATTTCCGACGACTGCATATCCCGTAAAAGACGTTTTATCGATGTACGTTCAATTTTTATAAAATCGACTCACGATTTCAGTTTATGATCAATTATTATTTATTTACTTATCAAAACACAGCCACAGTCAATAGTAGAGTTAAAATTATTTTTATTAAGCTATAAAGAGAGAAAGATTAATTTAATGTAAAAATTAAAAGCACTGTAGAAAATATGATGACAGAAACAGTATTAAGTGAAATATACAATTTCACTTAATTAAAAACACAATTATATTCTGAAGAAAGAAAACAGGATCACTTTGTTTTACCACCTTTTATTTAAATAAAAAGTGGTAAAACAAAGTGATCCCGTTTTCTTTCTTCAGTATATTCAAGATGTACCACAAAATAAACGTCTCCACAATTAAACATTTAACAATTATATTCCTTTCTTCACTTTTTATTTAACCTTCACGTACTTAAGTAACTATATTATATTAAGAAAGGTACAATATTAAATATGCATCAAATATTATAGTATAAAATAGGACAATAATGCACATAAATAATATATAAAATGTGTGATTGACTTGAGAAATGTTAATTTTAAGTGCGTAAATTAACACTATTGTTTGTTACAGATATTTCTGTAATATATTATAAGTTCTGATTATGGTATTTTTTTTCTATTTTACTAAGAAATTGATTTTAAAAATCTCATTTAGACCCTATAGAAACCTTTTTTCAAGAACCTTTCAGCGTGCGGATAACGGAATTGATTTTTTTTTCCCTAAAATTGTTTACACTCCATCATCATACGTACGTTGTCTGTATGTGTGTGTGTGTGTGTACACAATTTTTCCATTAAACATTGTCTTGTAGATGGTACTCCTTGTCTGCATTAATAATTTCCCTGTTTCGGGACGCAGTGACACTTTAATAAAATTGCGAAATTGATGGCCGGAATATTGTCATTGTAAGCGATTACCGTTTTCTTTTCTCTCTCGTTCTCTCGATGGAAATCTTCGCGCCCCCCGGTTCCTGAGGGTTGTTGTAAATTACGCGCGTGTGCGGAAAAAAAAAGAAGGAAAGTTAACATAAAACGCGGTATTTAGTGCTGTCTGATAAACTTTACTCTTTGGTGTGTGCTCTCACGTTGAATAAAAAGCGTTGTCCTTTAAATTCGGTTTAAAATTGCTTTTCTTTTTCCCTTTTCTCTCGGTGTTTAAGTTTTAATGCAATTTATTTGTTTCGGGTATCTACTTTAAATGGAAATGGAAGGAATTCCGTACACATATTTTACATTTCTTTATATACAGTGTCACTCAATTTAGTGTTAAATGAAAATTATTGAAATAATCATACAGGAAAAAAAAAACAGGTGCTCGATTTGTCAGCTTATTAACCACCCCGGAAATCTGGTGTACCGTTTGTCATGCAGGCCGGCGCCCCCGTAATCCGGGCCCGGCCGGACTATTCCAGACACGACGGAAAAATAAGTCAGCCACCCACCCCACCACCCTACGGCGGCGCGGACTTTTCGGCGGCGAGGGTGGAGGAGGATACATGGGGAAAAAAGCGACGTAACAAATGCAGCGAGAGTGGAGTTGCTTTTTTTACGAAGGATGACGAATAAATCAGTGTCCGGACGAGAAGAAGGGTGAGTGAGAGGGAGAGAGGACTGCAAGTCGTTCTTCGAGGGTCGGTCGCAAAAAGCTTCAGAGGGTGCGAATAAATCATGTTGGTTTGAGTTGTTGCGCTGCGGTGAACTCGTCGAATGTGCGGAGAGTCGTCTGAGAAATTGTATTTACATTTTAATAAATACTCCTAATAAATAATAAAACAGAGATATTTAAATATAAGACGCAGATGAAAACTCACAAATAATATTTTATCTGGAAAATTAACTATATTTATCACACAGAATACAATTTATTTATTAATCGTAAATTTGATGTGACATCAGGGTGTTCCACAAGGATCGCACCTATAATTAATTGATTAACGATATTCATATATTTTTTCAAAGAATATGCTTATTGCAAATACCAACGTATGATAATCGTAACCAACCACAAGTACAGATCTGTACGTCCTACATCAGCACATAGAGAATTCGTGATGCTGCCAAATAAAATTGCATCCCTTAAACATCTTCTTCCTTATTTATTCCATCCAACATCCAAAGGGACGCCTAACTCGATATAAGAGAACGAAAAAAAAGGGGGAGCGTGTGTTATTAATACTGGCACTGTCAACGAGTTTTCCTCATTAATACAAATGGGCTAGATCTTATATCTTTCTCAATTTCTTCATATCACTTTCATACACACATTTATATATATATATATATATATATATATATATATATATATATATATATATAAAATTTCTCCATTCATTCGTAGAACGACATTTCCTCGGACATATTGCCAGCAATTTCTTTTACGCGTTATACATTTTTTTATATATACGAGACGCGGATGTAAAATAGCCCAAAACTGAAATAACCACGTTCCTGTGACTTTCGCGAATATTTCACGTCCATTTATTCATTTCCGCGTGAATTATGGAGCACATGTGTCGCGAAATATTATCGATACCATTGTGCGTACACGTCACTCTGCACGCGCGTATAAAAATGGAATTAAACATATCGTACATTTGCGTATTTGCGTATTTATACTAATGGATATTTTTACGGCCATTAGCAGGTACTGTAAACACCTGCGTATTTTTAAATGTCGAATTTCCCTTCGGGCTGTTGTCGTAACTTTTTTTTGTTTTTAATACTACCGTATGTATTTTTTAATAAGGTTGTGAAGCTCATTTGAAAAATGTATCATGAAAGGAAAGTTTTAAAATTATATACAGAATATAAAGGTATTAATGGGATTATAATAAATATTAAATAAATAAATAAATAAATATTCTTTATTACGGCAATCGACTAGTTTTACAATTAATACAAACATATTATATATACAAAATAATATAAGTTAAAGAACTACAATAAAATTAAATTATTTTGTTAACCTTAAAATAATTAATAATAATAATAATAATAGAATTTAGTTCAAAGTCAGCAGATATACTTAGAATGAATGTATTTCTGACATACTGTAAATTCATAGCAATAACCTAACCCGAAAACAAAATAGCAAGACTTTAATCTAAAAGTTACATTTAATAATTTTTACATGTCGTATTTAAAAAAATTCTAAAAAATAATCTGGCCGCAGAATTTACTTCAAAATCAGTAGACATATTTATAATTAATGTATTTTCAGCATACTACAAATTTATGGCAATAACTTAGCCCCGAAAACAAAATGGCGAGACTTAAAACATAAAATTACACTTATGAAATTTGCATGTCGTAATTTGAAAAATTCTAAAAAAATAATCTGCAAATAGAATTTAGTTAAGAATGAATAAATATCCTTAGAATTGACATATTTTTAACATATTGTAAATTCAAATCAATAACCTAGCCGAAAACAAAATGGCGAGACTTCAAACTTAAAATTACTATTAATGATTTTTGCATGTCGTAATTTAAAAAATTCTAAAAAATAATCTGGAAGAAGAATTCACGTCAAAATCAGCAGATATATTTAAAATTAATGTATTTTCGGCATACTATAAATTTATGGCAATAACCTAGTCCCGAAAACAAAATGGCGTGACTTAAAACATAAAATTACACTTATGAAATTTGCATGTCCTAATTTGAAAAATTCTAAAAAAATAATCTGCAAGTAGAATTTAGTTCAGAATGAACAAATATACTTAGAATCGATGTATTTTTGACATATTGTAAATTCAAAGCAATAACATAGCCGAAAACAGAATGGCGAGACTTCAAACTTAAAATTACCATTAATGATTTTTGCATGTCGTAAATTTAAAAAATTCTAAAAAATAATCTGGAAGTAGAATTTACCTCAAAATCAGTAGATATATTTAGAATTAATGTATTTTCAACATACTACAAATTTATGGCAATAACCTAGCCCCGAAAACAAAATGGCGTGACTTAAAACATAAAATTACACTTATGAAATTTGCATGTCCTAATTTGAAAAATTCTAAAAAAATAATCTGGAAGTAGAATTTAGTTAAAAATCAGTAGATACACTTAGAATTAATGTATTTTAAACATACTATAAATTAATGTAAAAAAAAACTTGAACGGAAACAAAATACCAAGACTTTATTCTTAAACCTACAATTAATGCAATTTGTGTCCTGTAATTTATAATTTTTTTTTAAATAATCTGTGTGTGTAATTTTGTTCAGAATCAGTAGATATACTTAGAATTAACGCATTTTTAACAGACAATAAATTTAAAGCAATAACTTACACAAAAATAAAATGGCAACACTTTAAACTTAAAATTTCATTTTAGGAAATTTTCATGTCGTAATTTAAAAAATTCTATCAAATAATCTGGATGTAGAATTTAGTTTAGAATCAGCAGATATGCTTATAATTATTGCATTTTTGACATACTATAAATTCATGGTATTAAAATAACGAAAAACAAAATGGCGAGACTTGAAACTTAAAATCACATCACATGTTGTAATTTCAAAATTCTATAAATTAATCTGGAAGTAGAATTTAGTTCAAAATAAGTAGATATACTTAAAATTAATATATTTTCCGCATATTATAAATTCATATCAAAAACTGGACCGGCAACAAAATGACAAGACTTCAAACTTAAAGCTATATAAAATATGAAATTTGTAATCTATAATTTATATTTGTTCAAAAACTAATCTGAGCGTAGAATTTAGTTCAGAATCAGTGGATGTACTTAGACTTAAAGTATTTTTGATATAATAATAATAATAATAATACATAGCAATAACTTACACGGAAATAAAATAACAAGACTTCAAACTTAAAATTATTTTTTATGAAATTTGAATGTCGTAATTTAAAATATTTTAAAAAATAATGTGGTCGCAGAATTTTGTTCAAAATCAGTAGATGTAATTAGAATTAATTTATTTTCGACATACTATAAATTTATACGAAAAACTTAACCGAAAACAAAATGGCGAGACTTCAAACTTAAAATTACAGTTAATGATATTTGCATGTCGTAATTTAAAAAATTCTAAAAATTAATCTGGAAGTAGAATTTAGTTTAAAATCAGTAGATGTACTTAGAATTGACGTATTTTTAACATAATATAAATTCATATTAAAAACTTTATTGGAAACACAATGGCTAGACTTCAAACTTAAAATTACAATTAATGTTGTTTGCATGTCGTAATTTAATTTTTTTTTAAATTAATCTAAAAGTAGAATTTAGTTTAAAATCAGTACATATACTTATAATTGATGTATTTTGAACATACTATAAATTCATATAAAAACCTTGACCGGAAACAAAATGGCGCGACTTTAAACTTAAACTTACAATTAATGAAATTTGTGTTCTGTAATTTTTATTTTTTTTAATATTCTGAGAGTGGAATTTAGTTCAAGATCAGCACATATACTTAGAATTAACGTATTTTTGATATACTATAAATTCATAGGAAACACTTACGCAGAAATAAAATGGCAAGACTTCAAACTTAAAATTTTATTTTTGGAAATTTTCATGGGGTAATTTAAAAAATTCTAAAAACTAATTTGGATGTAGGATTTAGTTTAGAATTAGTAGATATATTTAAAATTGATGTATTTTTAACGTACTTAAAATTATAGCAATAACTTAGTTAGAAACAAAATGGTGTGACTTCAAACTTAAAATTACAGTTAATGATATTTACACGTCGTATAAATTAATATAAAAAACTTGACTATAAACAAAATGGCAAGACTTCAAATTTAAAACTACATTTAATGAAATTTGTGTTCTGTAATGTATATTTGTTTTTTAAAATAATCTGAGTGGGGAATGTAGTTTAGAATCAACAGCTATACTTAGAGTTAAAGAATTTTTGAAACAATGTAAATTAATAGCATTCGCTTACACGGAAATAAAATAACAAGACTTCAAACTTAAAATTATGGTTTATGAAATGTGCATGTCTTACTTTAAAAAATTCTTAAAAATAATCTGGAGGTAGAATTTAAATTAAAATCAGTAAACATACTAACAATTAATGTGTTTTCGACATCCTATAAATTTATATAAAAAAACTTGCCCGGAAACAAAATGGCGCGACTTCAAACTTAAAATTACAGTTAATGAAATTTGCTTGTCGTAATTTAAAACATTCAGAGGTTTCAAGCAAATTCCCTGCAAATATTTTCAGGGCTGTCAGTTTTATAAAAACTTTCCTGGAGATAGTTTATCTACACTTTCGAAATTATCAAGAAACTTTCTCTCGGAATTTTAAAATTATCAAACAATTTTACCTCCAAAAGACTAGATTTTTTTTTCTAATCTCCTTAAAAAAAGCCTTTTTTTAAATATTTCCAATGATTTCTACTTAGAATGGCGAAAAATTATTTTAAATATTATAGAATTACTTGTATAACTTTTGCTTATTACTTTTTTCTTCAGAGGATTGGAGCAAATACTTATTATATTTTTCCTGAAGTTGTTATTCGATTCTCTTAAGATTAACAAAAATATTTTCTTCAAGTTATTAAAATTTTTCATCCATTTTTCTTCCGGATCACAAAAATATTCTCTTATAATTGTAAGAATTTACAATTTTGTTGTAGTTTTAAGGAACTTCTCTTTAGATATTCAAGTATTTTCCTGTATTTCTTGTTTGAATTTCATCAGAGTTATTCTAAAGTTGAAGGCTAATCTTATTTATTAAGTCAGAACTTTCTAAGAACATTTACTTGAGATGTTCAGAAATTGTTAGCAATTTTTCTTCTAGACTTCTAGTAGTTTTCAAAAATTGCGATATTTTTCTTCTAGGGTATTATAATTATTCAATTTATATGACTTGAATTTCTTTGCATCTCTTATTTATTATTAGGCTGAAGTTTTACAGAAATTTATATCAAATATTTTAGTAGTTTCCAGCTTCTCGTTTTATTTGAAACAATTTTAACTTTATTCAACTTTATCATTTCTCTCGGAGTTGTTTAGAAACTCTTCTTCGAAGTTTTTAGATTTTTTAACGAAATTTCTCTTTTAATTCGCAAGAATTTTCTTCTAGGATTCTAAACTTCTGCATTAATGTTCCTTCTTGTGAAGACCTAGTCGTTAATCATGTATTATTCACGATTATATTGTAGCTATTTATTTTATACATCTAAATATGTAACAAAAAGTAGAATAATAAAGGTGAACTGTTTTTATTTTTAATGCTGGCGGCCTAACAATATATTTAAAACCTTTTCTCTTTTCATACGTAGTTTATACAAACACGCACACATTTATTTAGGTGACTGGTTTCAGCAACTCGACTTGCCGCTATAAAAACATGTATTTTAAAATAACCGCACGAGTTTTAATATAATATAATAATGAAGCCTCCAGGATTACAAACGAACTAAAAAAAATTCAGAGAGACACAAAATGGTCAGAATTTTAAACCGACGTTCGTTCTCATTGAGTAATTTAAAATTGCGTAAACTCTAGATAAAATAAAACGATTAAACTTTATTTTGATACACCTCTATAGTTTCGATAACTTCATCTTGTTA
Organism: Ontholestes murinus; assembly: GCA_963969525.1. Classification (NCBI taxonomy): domain Eukaryota; kingdom Metazoa; phylum Arthropoda; class Insecta; order Coleoptera; family Staphylinidae; genus Ontholestes; species Ontholestes murinus. The sequence continues at coordinate 67,941,386 of OZ018395.1, forward strand.
TTATCAAACAGTTAACATTAAAAATAATACTCTTTTACGATGGAAAATAGTATTATACAAACAAATTTACAAAGTGTTCGATTAATTAACTTCTCACTTAACCCGTGGTGAAACATTTTTATGTTAATAAAGTGCTTAATTAATCATTTTATTTACATAGTGTTTTTTATTTATAAAATAAAAATAAATAAAAATTGTGTATAATTTGTAAAATCTTATCGGAGAAACGCTTTAAATGTCTTGCATGTTAAGCATAGGATTATAGGTACAATTCCTGACTACTGGTATGTTTTTTTTTTCTGTATTTATTTTATTAATTTGGATTAATTAATCCAAATTGAATGGTTTAGAATTATAAGTTAATATTCTGAAGATCATATTTGAACGTAGGATTGTTTGCGATAACAATCAAGGCGGCGTCACTGATTATTAATATCCTGCAGTGAGGAATTGACAACGCTTCGAGCGTAAACAAATTGATTAACCCGATGGCAAATCCGCCAATTAAGCGAAGTGCAAATAACGGAAGACGGCAGCGACGCTCTTCGCGTGCGGATGCGTCGCGAAAATTTCCCTTTCGCGTTGGTGTTCTCTCTTATTACTATCACCTGTCTGTCTCTATTAGTACGTGAATTGATTACACCACCACCACCACCACCCTGCGCCAGGTGAACACGATGTATCCGATAGTTTGCCGATAAATACAGGCGAGACGGAATGACCCCATATTTTTATTTTAACGCTCTCTTGCGGCGTGAAAATTTATCGCGTTTTTACGAGATACCGCGTGATTTGTTGTATTTTTATATGCGTTATGATTTACGCCCCCCCCTTCCCCCCATCGATGCGCGCAAATTAAATAGCGTTCAGTGATGATCAACGAGAACGATATCGAAAAAATAAAAATCAACAAAACGAACGAGTCGACAGGAATGAAATACGAGGGAGAGTGGAAATGTTAAACTTTAATTTCAAAAGATCAAGTTACAAAACCTCTCGTTGGATCCATATACCTTCTTTTCTGATTTGTTCCGGCAAAAGGTCCACAAATTCTCAGAAGAGTCTTGTGCAAAAGTTAGGGATACCACAAACACATTAAAAACAAAGATGAGCCGAGACATGATTACGGTTTTACTGTACATATAATCAAACTAATTTTAGACTTAATAATAATACCACTAGCTACTGCATTTAAAATTCTGAAATGTAAATTATTATTTTTTACTTTCCCTATATGAAAAGGGGTGTAGCATATTTTTGGCGCCCAACGTGGGGCATAAACGAAAGTTATTACTGGAAGAATTTTTACCCTATGATTATAATGATAAATTATGGGAACAGCTTAAATCTCGAACACAAGGTAATAATGAAATGATAGGCGTCTATTTAGATGTCATGTTGAACTTATTCTCTCATCCAACTAATATGAGGATGTGTGTTCTTCTGAAAAACATTTTGCCATATTTTCAGAGTCATCTTAGCTTAATTGATATTACATCTGAGGCTCAATTATTAGACCTCTGTAGGAAACTCCAGGTTACCAGGAATTCTCTATCAATGTTTTTAAACCTCCTTCGAGGAATTCTGATTTATAACCTCAATTTAGCTACCAATCAATTAGTAGGTAAGTATCACTACATACTGCGGTTGTATAATCTCGAGTAATAAGAGTAAGGATTCAAATCACATAGCTTCCCAATGTAATAAACATTCAATGAGATGTTTTGGTTGCAGTAAAGTTAACGTAAAGAAACCTCAATGTCCAAACTGTAATAGTTCGAGAAACGGAAGAGAGAGTTCTTATGGGATCTTCAAAGAATCCGATAAAAAAATTCTAACCTTTTGAATAAATGTAGTGTTAATGTTTCGAGTTCAAATATTTCTCCGAGTAACGGATTGCTGAATAATACTAAACCAGTATTAGATTATATTTTAGCATAAGTAAGAGGGTCGGAATGTCCTTATGTTAAAGTTTCGATTTTTGTCAGAGAATATTATGGGTTATTAGATTCTGGTGCTTTATAAATAAAGATTGTTGGGATATCTATAAAGCAATGGGTTAACATTTTAGGAATGTTGGAGATATCTTTTGTACTCTTACGAACGGATATGCTAGATTTGTGTCGGTCCCAATTAGGTTGAAAAATAAAGTTACCGTGATTGATTTGTATATAGTTCCTCCGAAAGCAAATATGTATTATACACGCATAAATTGAAATGTCTGCGCTATATAGTAAATCGTGGTGATGTTCAGGTTGATCCAAATGAGGTTAAATCGATTGTTAGCATGAAATCTCCTTCTAATCAAACTGAAGTTAGAAGACTTTTGGGTATGGCGTCGTGGTATAGGCGATTCGTCCCAGACATTTTCAAAAATATACATAAATTAATGAAACACGTACAGAAATTTAGAGAGCAAGAATCACGGGCGGAGTTCACTAGTTTCCAATGTTCTTCCACTCAGACCCACATCCATCGACTGTTCTAAGACATGCTGACAGCTTCTGAATTCTCCATTGCTAATATATTTAAGCAAATATGCTACCTTTGTCCCTTTTTGGGAGATTTAACTAACATTAGTCGTGTCATTGTCATTTGTAAAATGAGACAAAAAAATTGCCTTATTACACAAACGGAAAAGTTTGGTTTGGACTAATGATTGTGTTCTCGAAGGTATTAAAAATGCTCTAGTTTCCGCACCTTTTTTTGATATGTCCTGATTTTGACTTAGCTCTTGTTCTACCAAACCGATGCTTCTTCTTGTGTTATTGGTGCGGTCTTATCGCAATCTCATCAAGACGGCGAACGTGTTATTTGCTAAATTAGTCGATCTTTGTCTGCCGCTGAGCTGAAATACTCAACCATAGAACTTGGGTGTGGTTCTCAGTTTACTGTCGCCACCGATCACTATTCTCTGGAATGGCTGAATCATCTATCGCAACCCCAAGGCCGATTAGGTCGATGGACGTTAAGACTTCAGCAATTCAGTTTCGATGTTATCCATGTCGTTGTTGATATGTTATCCCATTAAGAAAATAAAATTGATAATGTAAATTCAGATTTTTGTTATAAAATAATCATTCATAGTTTTAAAGTCGATGAGGTTGATGATCCTTGGTATGTTTGTCTTAGTAAAAGTATTATACCTTCTACTTTAAAAGATCCTCCTCAATAAAATTTACAAGTATACTAAACATAATTCGAGTATTTTCACAGCAACGAAAAGTTTGGTCGAGAATCATGATTCTAATACTGCCGGTCATCAAAACATTTCATAGAAAACCTTCAAAATAGTTTTGGCCTCGTATAAAAGCTTATATCACTCGATATATTCGACGTTGTGTTGTATGTCCACAATTTAAATCCGAACAGAAATGTAAAGCTTGGACCAAAATTAACGAGGTAATTTTGTACCGATATTGTAGGTCCGTTACCAAAATCCTCCCATGAATATCCCTATATACTTGTTGTTTCCTATTGTTTAAGTAAATTTTGCCTTACTTTCGCAATGAGAAGAGCTACGATATATGCCGTAGTAAATCATTTGGAAAATGATGTATTTTGATGTTTACAGTACAAGAGTAGAGAGTTTACTCAGCTGATGAAGAAGTATGGTGTTGATATGCTCTATAATCCTGTCTATCATCCACAGGTTATTTCTGCTGAAAGGTTTAATCGAGTCATTCAAACAATGTTGGCTTCGTATGTATCGGAGAATCAGCGAGAGTGAGATGAGGAATTACCCAAGGTGCTCTTCGTACTGCTCGTCATGAAGTCAATTTACATACTCCATTTTCCATAAATTTTAGATGGTTAAGATCATCAAGGAATACAGGGGGTCGATAATAGTCAAGAGTTTAAGACTGATATCAAAGAAAAGTGTTTCAGTAAACTTTATGATGATATTTCTAAGAAATTAATAAAAGCACATTCTCAAGCTAAGAATAGATATAACCTTAGGCGTAAACAAGTCGATTATGTAGAAGGCAAGTCGGTTTATAAAAAGGAGTATTCTATTTCTGGTGCCACGACATTCTATACCGCTAAGTTGGGGAAAAAGTTTACTGGACCATTTCGTATCAAACGTAGGTATGAATTAGAATAGATAAAAACCAGCGATCGCAGTACCTAAATATCACAAGTGGGGTACCCCAAGGATCAATGATCGGCCCTGTGTTGTACTTGATGTATGATAATGATCTTCCGTATAGCATCAAGTCAAGATTGCAATTTCTATATGCGGATGACACCACACTCTTAGCAACGGAGCGCAGGCCAAAGTCAATATGGACAGAAAAAGATAAACTAAATGAATCAAAAACTGTTGAACTAAAAATAACTTTAAAAATAAAATGTATTAAAGTCCTTTAGTTCGTTGTAGAAATTTTTTTCGTATTTTTAAATTATCAGTTAATAACTTTAAAGCAAGTTCCTTTATCAGAGACAATATCCAGAAAATTTCTTGGGTTAAGAGTTGACTAACATCTAAGCTGGGAAGCACATACAAGAGATAGTCTGTCTCGCACAGTTGATGTACTACGTCACATCGGTAGGAGAAACTAGCCGATTCTAGAACCTCCTCTGATCTGGAGGGTCATGAGGAAGTTTTAAAATCGGCTAGTTCAAGATCAGAAGTAGTGCCTGACCTCGATTTTCATATGACCTTGACCTTCATATGATGTTGATCTTGAATGCAATCTTCTTGTGCTTTAGTGAATCTTCATGCATGTTCCCCAGTGAATTTGTCAGATTGATAGGCAAACTGCCGCCTATGGAGTGGATTTGCCTTTAGAGCACTGCTTCCCAAATACCATTTTGGCCTGGTGCTTTAAAGGGTTTAAATCTACCAACTACCCATTCAATTTTTTCTTTGATAATAAGTTTACCAGCCTTGCTATTGCTTTCTTTAGTCTTCCTTCTGTAGACTGAGCAATGCATACATGGGACTTCATAAATGTTTGCATCTTTAGCAGCACACTTAAACTTTCCTTAAGCCCATCTGAATAACTCCCATCAGGTTTTTTTTTATTATCCCTATGATGTTGGAGTATTCTTTGGACAGGAGTATGTGGAGCTTGAGTGCTAAGGTTGTATCAATAATCATCTTATATAACGTTATTCATGTTTTCCTTTTCGATTTCCTCAATTCCTTATTATATTCCGACAGTGCCTCTCTATTGGCATCATAGTTGCCAGTCTTCATTGCACTGTTTTGAAAGTTTACCTGGCTTGCATCTTGAGCAATTTAAATCCTTGTTCCACCAGCGCACATACATCTTTAGGATGGTGCTACTCCTAGCTCCTCTGAAGTCTGGATGTTGAGATATAAATCATCGGTTCCTACACGTAAGCACTCTTTTTAAAGGCTCCAATCTATGTTCCTCGATTCCATTCCATTGCGTCTTCTCCTTTGTGACCTCTATGCCGAATTCAATCTGCTGATCGTTCGAAAAAGAAAGGTTCTTCCATAACATTCTAATTTTGAATTATACTTGTTATGAAGGCTTTTTGATGATAAAGAACACTTGATGTCGTTTTCGTACTTTTCTAATTATTACAACAACTGATTAAAGAGTGGGATAGAGGATACCCGCCTTTTCATCATCGCTATAAGTAAATATAATGAGTCATATGTAACTTCAATTAATAATACATCCATGTGACATCCTGAATTACGAAAGGAACGAGAGAAAAACGTAACATAAGGACGCACTGGAGTCGTTCCTTTTTTTCCTCCTCCTCCTCTACACCGTGCCGGATTAACGTCAGTCCTTTTTTCGGGGACAATCAACGAAACAGAACGTCAGCCGGAAAGAGGGAAACGTAACGAGTAAATATTAAAATTGAAGACGAAAAGCTAACGGTACAAAAGAAAAAGCAATTAACGTAGCGCGGAGGGGCCTTTGCACGTTAACCAGACGGACACAAAAGGATGATGTAAAAAGGGACAACATAAATTTTAATGCCGGTTGCGCGCTGATAAATAATTGAAATTTGATGGTGTTTGCTTGTCGGTACGCGAAAACGCGATGATTTACGTTTTGGAAATTTTGCGGATTGAAGAGGGGGCGGCGGATAATTGAAGTGAAGCCAGACACGCAAACACAATTTCCGTTCCGATTGCGAATCACGCTAATTAAACAAGATGTGTTTATTTTGGAGCATCTATCTGTTGTAGTTTAGCGTTTAAACGGACTTGCATCCGAGAGTAAATGCGGTTTTAAATTAGGAAATTATACATCCAAACATAATTTTCTGCACTGCAATTTAAAGCCAAGAACTGTATTAACAATTAACAATTGTTAATAAGAATGATGCATAGGAATTCACTTATGTAAAACGTAAAACACTCTCTGATAACGCGCTTGTCGAGTTTCTCCGCTCGAAATATCTCTTAATGCGATTAAATTTCGACGCAGAACTATGCATTAATTAGTGGAGGCGATGCACCTTTAGATGACACGTTTTGACTCCTGCCAGTGGTGGATGCTGACGTGCACATCACCGACATTATACTGATTAAAACGGGAAATGCAACAGGGGGAGAGAGCTCGTATTTCGTGTAATATACGTGCCTCCTTGTTTTTTTTTGGTAGATAGCACTTAATTAATTAATATTAAAACTCGAGATGATGAGAATGAGCGTGAAAATGTTTTATGAAATTTTATTCCGAGGTGATTTAGTCGTTAATGTAGTTGAAGTTTTATTTTAAACTATTATTGAATTACTTGAATATCTTTAAATTTTTCAGTTATTTGTTCTTAGCTTTCGGATATTGAATGTCTTTAGAGTTTTCTTTTGTTTGCCCATCTCTTGAGTCTTTTGTTGAAACAAATAAATAAAATTATGCCAGACAATTATTAACTAGTGTAACTTTATCGATTACCAATCTAAACTTCATTTAATAAAAAAAATGGCATTTGTAGTAACTAAACTTTGATTTGGTTGATAGATAAGGCGTTGAGGTGTTGAAAATCCATATTCATTTGTATATTGCTGTTGTAAATAACTAAGATTTTCAAAAATGCGTGTTTATTTTCACTACAATTGTTTTGCAAATTTATTGCTTCTTCAGGTGAATAGAAGTTTACAATCTTTGATTGATGAAATCCCACCTTTTGGCAGAAACAATATTATAGATTCCATATTAACAGGAACAAATGAATAAAAACTATTCCAAGCAATTGATAATTAGTGTAGCTTCATGGAGTATTAATCAAAATTTTTCTGAAATAATTAGATAAAAAAAAAGTTGCTAGAAACTCAATTTGTTGAACGAAATCTGTCGTTTTCGCAGAAACACCGTTGTAATTTCGATGTTAATGAAAACAAATGAATAAAAACTATGCCAGGCCATCAAAAATTAGTGTAGTTTCTTGAATTATCAATCAAAATTATTTCAGCATTGTTTAATAAAAAATTATGTTGATAAAAAGCAAAATTTGATTAATGAAATTCGACTTTCCCGCAGAAATACTCTTGTATATCCTATATTAATAAAAATAAATCAATAAAACTATGCTAAATGATTAACAATTAGTGTAGCTTCATGGACTGTTGGTACAAAATTATTTAATAAGAAATAGAGTTAGTAGAAACTAAAATTTGATGAATGAAATCTGACGTTTTCGCAGAAACACCGTTGTAATTTCGATGTTAATAAAAACAAATGAAGAAAACTATACAAGGCAATAAAAAATTGTGTAGTTTCAGTTAAAATTTCTCTAAAAATAAATGGCGATGCTAGAAACTAAATTTTGACGAATGAAAAACGACCACTTCAAAGAAACATTGTTGTAACTTTCGTGTTAATGGAAACAAATGAATAAAATTATGCCAGATAATTATTAACTAGTGTATCTTCATGGATTACCAACCGAAATTTTTCCAACTTCATTAATAAAAAAATGGCATTGCTAGAAACTAAACTTTGATTACTGAAATCCCACCCTTTTCACAGAAACACTATTGTAGATTCCAAATTAAAAGAAACAAATGAATATAATTATTCCAAACAATTGACAATTAGTGTAGCTTCGTGGAGAAGTAATCATTGTTTTTCTAAAATAATTAGATAAAAAATAGCGTTGCTAGAAACTCGATTTCGATGAACGAAATCTGTCGTTTTTGCAGAAACACCGATGCTAATGAAAACAAATGAATAAAAACTATGCCAGGCTATCAAAAATTAGTGTAGTTTCTTGAATTATCAATCAAAATTATTTTAGCATTGTTCAATAAAAAATTATGTTGATAAAAAGCAAAATTTGATTAATGCAATTCGACGTTATCGCAGAAATACTGTTGTAAATTCCATATAAATAGAAACAAATGAATAAAACTATGCTAAGTGATTAACAATTAGTTAAACTTTTGCCTTTGGCCTTAAGCCTTCACTATTGAATATCGGTCTTTAGTATTTTGTCTTATTTGTTTCTTTAACCCTTTATAATAATCTTTATTTTTAAACCCTTGTTTTTTTTGCCTTTTAGTATTAATTATTAAATACATTTTCTTTAGATTTTTATCATATTAGTATTTAGTCGTTTATTTTAAACTTTTATTTTTGGCGTTTGGTATTTAGTATTGAACTTTTTTTATTTAAATTTTTTGATTTTAGCTTTCGTGTAATTTGCGTGTGATGCTTCCTTTTTTTTTGTAGATGGCACTTAATTAATTACTATATTAAAACTCGAGATGATGAGGGTGAGCTTGAAAATATGTTATGAAATTTTACGTCGAGGCGATTTAATTAAAGTTTATATACAGGCTCGTTCTTAAAAGTTGTAAAGACTTAAATTTTCAATAGTTTCTATTGATTAGTAGAAGGACCTTGAGGGTCGTGAGGAGGTTCTAGAATCATCTAGTTTAAGACCAAATATGGTGTTTGGCCTTGACTTTCATATGACATTGAACTCGAATGACTTTGACTTTCAAATGACCTTGATCTTTTAATTAATTGTTCACTTAACTCGTGTTGAAACAGTTTTGAAATATCTTGATTAGAAATTAAAAACACTTGATTTGTTCCACAGAAAATTTTGCAGAATCTGTCAAACAATTCAATTCAATTCAACCAAGTGTTTTTAATTTCTAATCAAGACCTTGATCTTTAAATGACCTTGACTTTCGAATAACTACTTGTTACATTTAAATTCTAGGAATTATGATTTATACTGTAAATAAATACAATTTTGGATAGCATTTTCAACTAATCTTTTAAAAATTGAGACAAATTGCAAGATGATTTATCTAAATTTTCTAAAGATGAATTCAAGATGTTACAATCACCTATCTTCTGGTCATCATCAAAACGGCTCATATTTTCTCTCTCGTCGTTCAAAAAAGTTTTAGATGATGAGGAACTTCCGCAATATTAAAACACGTTCCCCATTAGGAATAAGTTACTTAAAAGAATTTAAACGTCTCCTTTTACTGTTGCGCGTTGACGTTGAAAATTTTCCCGAAATTAATTTCGCGCGATTATACCGGAAAACCGAGTTTACAAAAGCGACCGAACACAACGGGTAAAAAGAGAGAGAGGGAGTGAGAGGGATAAATCAAACGGCGCGCTGGAAAATTACAAAGTACACATTTCACTTTCGTAATTTTATTAATCCCGACGTTTCAGCGTTGTGTGACTTTTTGAGGTTTCGGATTAAAGTTGCGCCGAGGACGACGACGAGCGGCACAGAAGACTTCTCGCCGCGTAATCTAATTCCGGAGCCGCCGAGAGAAAACTTTTGTTTGCATAACAAGTAGAGTGGATATTTTTGATACGAGCAAATGTTACGTGAAATTTGATTCCTCTTCCGCATCCTCACTCCACACCGCCGACGAGAAAATCCCGGTACGGAAGTTATTACACCTCAAGATGATGGAGAAGGACGAAATTTCCTCCAAGTCTTTAAATTAGTACACTGGAATAGATAATGCATGGTGTTTTCTAATTAGCTTTGTGCTTAAACTTTAATTAAACGTTACATCAATACCCAAAACATTATTGTATTCTCTAACCGAAAAACAACAAAAAGTATGTAAAATAACGATGGATTAAATTATCACTTAAACTTCTAATTGTAAAATAAGACATACATTTCTAAATTACTATGAATAACTTACATTTAAGACCTATTTATTATAGGCAAGAAATAAAATGTGTTTAAAGTCTTTAGGACGTTAATAATTTTCCATTTTTGAAATGAATACAGAAGAATTAAATTATTTACACGAAATAAACATTAATATTTCTAATATATCTCCATTAATTACTTAAGCTTAGTTGATAACGCATCATAAACTAAACGAAGCAATCTATAGTCCGTACGTATCGAGAATACCAAGTAGCCCCCATGAATATTTGGGGACGGATTTCACCGAATCTGTACATTACTAATCTAATCTCAAGTTTAATTCGATTTCCGTTATTTATTCCCGTCCCTTGTCTCGCTACTACCCTTGAGCATCTGTCCCCCAGAACCGGATCGATGATGCACCTCTTCAAGTATTTCTGGGGAAACAAACTTTAATTAGAATAAATTATCGAGCTTGTCCGAACAATCACTTTGAAGGGGAAAGATAATTAATACAAATTAAGAGGAAAACTTTCCAGTCGAATTCTTCTTCGTCTTAAAAAAAAAATAAGAGTGTTGGCAGTGAATTTCCATATAAATGCCTTGGCAATAACTTTAAGATTTACATGCCATTTGTATCATTTCTACCCCCTAATTTGCACCCAAAACTATCCAGCTTTGTCTTCCCCCCTACGAATGAAATATACATTAAGCTGCTGCAAATGTACATATATAAAAAAGAATCGTGCGCTTTTGACAGTTTTGAATAATGCACAGCGGGGCGATATTGTAAGTGTACAACGGTGGAATATAGAAGAGGTGCAGCGCTTTAAAATTTGTCAAAGCGTCGAAATATGAGCGCATCCGGATAGTAAAACTGTACTCCGGGATGTTGCATAAAATATTCGAGGATAAAACGGGGCGACCTTTCAGCATTTCGAGTCTTCTCTATCTGTGTGTGTGCGGGTGGGTGGGCGTGTACATGCAGTAATCATCCCAAGAGTGCCGTGCCGATGTTTTACTACGTCCTTTTTCTCGTGCTGGGGAACGTCAGGGGTAGCGGATTAAGTTACACGTTAATATTTCAAGTTAGAACTTTGCAGTGGGTCACTTTGATATAATCAAAGGAGAATACACGCGCATTATCTTAATTATGTATGCAGTTTGGCTTTAAGTCATTGAATATTCTAGTCATTAACACGAAGAGACACTTCTCAAATTATAAAATGCTAACTAAAAATAACTGCAATTTAAAGTCTTGCCATTTTGTTTCCCGCTAATTTATTGCTATGATTTTATAGCACATCAAAAATACATTAATTCGAAATATATCTATATCCAGATTAATTTTTAGAATTTTTTAAATTGCAACATGCAAATATCACTAACTGTAATTTTAAATTTGAAGTCGCGCCATTTTGTTTCCGATCAAGTTTTTTATATAAATTTAAAGTATATCAAAAATACATTTATCCTAAGTATACTTAGTGATTTTGAAGTAAATTCTACTTCCAGATTAATTTTTAGAATCATTTAAATTACGACATGCAAATATCATTCAATGTAATTTTAAGTTTGAGGTGTCGCCATTTTGTTTTCGGTTTTATTATTGCTATTAATTAATAGTATGTTAAAAATACATCTATTCTAAGTATACCTACGCATTTTGAACTAAATTCTACGTCCAGATTCATTTTTAGAATTTTTTGAATCACGACATGCAAATTTCATTAACAGTAATTTTAAGTTTGAAGTCGCGCCATTTTGTTTGTGGTCAATTTTTTTATGTGAATTTGTAATATGTCAAAAATACATCAATTTTAAGCATACATGCTGATTTTGAACTGAATTCTAAGTCCATATTAATTTTTACAATTTTTTAAATTACGACGTGCAAATATCCTTAAATGTAATTTTACGTTTGAAGTCTCTCCATTTTGTTTTCTGCTAGGTTATTGCTATGAATTTACAATATTTCAAAAATGCATCAATTCTAAGTATATATACTTATTTTAAACTAAATTCTATTGTCAGATTAATTTTTAGAATTTTTTAAATATACGATGTGCAAATATCATTAATGGTAATTTTAAGTTTGAAGTCGCGCCATTTTATTTCCGGTCAAGTTTTTAATAAGAATTTATAGTATGTCAAAAATACATTGATTCTAAGTATACCTACTGATTCTGAGCTAAATTCCAATGTCAGATTATTTTTCAAAAAAATATATAAATGTCAATAACTGCAGTTTTAAGTTTCAAGTCGCGCCATTTTGTTTCTGGTCAAATTTTTTATGTTAGTTTATAGAATATCTAAAATACATCTATTCTAAGTATATCTGCTGTTTTTGAACAAAATTCTACTTCCAGATTAATTTTTAAAAAATTTTAAATAGCGACATGCAAATATCATTAAGTGTAATTTTAAGTTTAAAATCACACCATTTTATGTTCGGCAAGGTTATTAACACTAATTTACAGTACGTGGAAAAACACATCAATTTTTAGTGTATCTACTGATTTTGAACTAAATTCTACTTCCAGGTTAATTTTTAGAATTTTTCAAATTACAACATGCAAATTGCATTAACCGGAATTTTAAGTTAAGAGGTCTCGCTATTTTGTTTTCGGTCAAGTTATTGCTATGAATTTTTATTATATCAAAAATACGCCAATTATAAGTACATCTACTGATTCTAAACTAAATTCTATTTACAATTTATCTTTTAGAAATTTTTAAATTACAGAACACAAATTTCATTAACCGCAGTTTAAAGTTTGAAGTCGCGCCAATTTATTTTCGGTCAAGTTTATTAAATGAATTTATAATATGTCAAAAATACATCAATTCTAAATATATCTACCGCTTTTGAAGTAAATTCTACTTCCAGATTAATTTTTAGAATTTTTTTATATTACGATATGCAAATTTCATAAACTGTAATTTTAAGTTTCAAATCATCCTATTTTATTTTCGAGCGAGTTATTGGTATAAATTTATAGTATGTCAAAAATACGTTAATTCTAAGTATATCTACTGATTTTGAAGTAAATTCTACTTTCAGATTAATTTTTAGAATTTTTTAAATTGCGGCATGTAAAAATCATTAACTGTAATTTTATGTTTAAGGTCTCGCCATTTTATTTCCGGTCAGGTTTTTTTATATGAGTTTGTGGTATATCAAAAATACATCAATTCTAAGTATATGTACTGATTTTGAACTAAATTATACTTCCAGATTAATTTTTAGAATTTTTTAAGTTACAACTTGCAAATTTTAAACACCTTAATTTTAAGTTTGAAGTCTCGCCATATTATTTCAATGTAAGTTGGTGCTATAAAATTACAGTATATCATAAATACGTTAATTCTAAGTATATCTACTGATTCTGAACTAAATTCCATGCTCAGATTATTTTTTAAAAAATTATAAATTACAGAACACAAATTTCCTTAACTGTAGTTTTAAGTTTGAAGTGTCACCATTTTATTTTCGGTTAGATTATTGCTCTGAATTTATAGTATGTCAAAAATACATCAATTCTAAGTATATCTGTTGATTCTAAACTAAATTCTACTTTCATATTATTTTTTATATTTTTTTTAAAATACGACATGCAAAATTTTATTAACGATAATTTTAAGTTTGAAGTTTAGCCATTTTATTTCCGCATAAGTTATGAACTTAAAGTATGCCAAAAATGCCTTAGTTCTAAGTATGTCTTCTGATTTTGAACTAAATTTCACGCTCAGATTATTTAAAAAAAATATATAAATTACAGAACACAAATTTCATTAACTGTAGTTTTAAGTTTAAAGTGGCGCCATTTCTTTGCCGGTTAAGTTTTTTTTTAAATTAATTTATAGTATGTTGAAAATACATTAATTTCAAGTATATCTTCTGATTTTAAACTAAATTCTATTACCAGATTATTTTTTAGGATTTTTAAAATTACAACATGCAAATATCATTAATTGTAATTTTATCTTTAAAGTCTTGGAATTTTGTTTACGGCAAAGTTATTACTATGAATTTACAATATGTCAAAAACATATTAATTCTAAGTATATCTACTGATATTGAACTAAATTCTACCACCATATTAATTTTTAGAATTTTTTAAATTATCACGTGCAAATATCATTAATTCTAATTCTAAGTTTGAAGTCTCGCCATTTTGTTTTTGATTAAGTTATTGCTATGAATTGATAGTATGTAGAAAAAATACGTCAATTCTAAGTACATCTACTGATTTTGAACTAAATTTTGCTTCAGATTATTTTTTTTAGAATGTTTCGAATTACGACATGCAAATTTCATAAACTATAATTTTTAGTTTGAAGTTATGCCATTTTTTTTTCGGTTAGGTTATTACTACGAATTTATAGTATGTTAATAATACGTTAATTCTAACTATATCTACCGATTTTGAAATAAATTCTGCTTGTAAATTACTTTCTAGAATTATTTAAATTACGACATGCAAATTTCATTAACTGTAATTTTAAGTTTGAAGTCTTGCCATATTATTTATATGTAAGTTATTACTACAAATTTATAATATGTTAAAAATATGCAAATTCTAAGTATATCCATTGATTTTAAAGTAAATTCTACTTCTAGATTAGTTTTTATAATTTTTTAAATTACAACATGCAAATATCATTAATTGTAATATTAAGATTGAAGTCTCGTTATTTTGTTTCTGGTTAAGCTATTGCCATGATTTTATATTATATCAAAGATATGTTAATTGTAAGTATATTTACTGATTCTAAACTTAGTTCTGCTTTCAGATTATTTTTTATAATTTTTTGAATAGCGACATAAAAATAACATTTACTTTAATTTTAAGTTTGAAGTCTCGCAATTTTGTTTGTGTATAAGTTATTGCTATGTATTTATATTATGACGAAACTACATCAATTCTAAGTATATTTACTGATTTTTAACTAAATTCCACTTCCAGATTACTTTTTAGATTTTTTTTTAAATACGACATGCAAAAATTATTAAATGTTATTTTAAGATTGAAGCCTCGACATTTTATTATCGGGTAGGTTATTACTATGAATTTATAGTATGTCAGAAATACATTAATTCTAAGTGTATCTGCTGATTTTGAATAAAATTCTACTACCACATTAATTTTTAGAATTTTTTAAATTACGACATGCAAATAATATTAACTGTAATTTTAAGTTTGAAGAATTTTGTTTTTGGTCAATTTTTTTATATGAACCTATAGTATGTCGAAGATACATGCATTCTAAGTACCTCTACCAATTTTGAACTAAATTGTACTTCCAGATTATTTTTTAGAATTTTTTAAATTACGACATGCAAATTTCACTGACTGTAATTTTAAGTTTGAGGTCGCGCCATTTTGTTTTCTTTCAACTTTTTTAAAAGAATTTATAGTATATCAAAATTACTTTCATTTTAAGTATATCCACTGATTTTTAACAAAATTCTACTTTCAGATTAAGTTTTGGAATTTTTTAAATTAGTACATGCAAATATCACTAACTGTAATTTTAAGTTTAAAACCTCGCCATTTTGTTTTCGGTTAGGTTATTGCTATGAATTTATATATAGTATTTCAAAAATACGTCAATTCTAAGTGTATCTAGTGATTTTGAACTATATTTTACTTCTACATTAATTTTTAATTTTTTTTTAAATTACGTCATGTAAATATCATCAACTGTTATTTTAAGTTTGAAGTCTCGCCATTTTGTATTCGGTTAGTTTATTGCCATGAATTTATAGTATATCAAAAATACAATAGTTCTAAGCATACTTATTCTAAACCAAAATCTGTATCCAGATTAATTTTTAGAATTTCTTAAATTTCGACATGAAGATTTCCTAAAATAAAATGTTAAGTTTAAAGTTTTTCCATTTTATTTCCGTGTAAGTTATTGTTATTAAATTAAAGTATGTCATAAATACATTAATTCTAAGTATATCTACTGATTTTGAACGGCATCTTACTTCCAGATTAATTCTTAGAATTTTTTAAATTACGACACGCAAATATCATAAACTATAATTTTAAGTTTGAAGTCGCGCCATTTTGTTTCCGGTTAAGTTTTAGTCATAATAATGTAGTATATCAAAAATGCATTAATTCTAAGTATATCTACTGATTTTGGATTATATTCTACGTTCAGATTATTTTTTAGAATTTTTTAAATTACGATATGCAAATATCATTAACTGTAATTTTATGTTTGAAGTATTGCCATTTTGTTTTCGGTCAGGTTATTGTTTTGGATTTATAATATGTTAAAAATACATCAATTCTAAGTATACCTACAGATTTTGAACTAAATTCTACTTTCTGATTATTTTTTAGAATTTTTTAAAATTACGGCATGCAAATTTTATAAACTATAATTTTAAGTTTAAAATTTTGCCATTTTACTTCCGCGCAAGTTTTCGCTATAAGTTTACAGTATGTGAAAAATAGGTCAATTATAAGTACATCTACTGATTTTGAACTAAATTTTGCTTCAGATTATTTTTTTAAGAATTTTTCAAATTACGGCATGCAAATTTCATAAAAGTTTAAAGTCTTGCTATTTTATATCCGCATAAGTTTTCGCTATAAATTTACAGTATATCAAAAATACGTCAGTTTTAAGTATATCTACTGATTTTGAAATAAATTCTGCTTGTAGATTACTTTCTAGAATTTTTTAAATTACGACAAGGAAATTTCATTAACTGTAATTTTAAGTTTAAAGTCTTAACATTTTATTTTCTTTGAAGTTATTGCTATGTATTTTGATTATGTCAAAAGTACATTAATTATAAATGTATCTACTGATTTTGAACTAAATTCTGCACTCAGATTGTTTAAAAAAAAAATATAAATTACAGAACACAAATTTCATTAATTCTAGTTTTGAATTTTAAATCGCATCATTTTGTTTCCGGTCAAAATTTTTATGTGAATTTATAGTATGTCTAAACTACACCAATTTTAAGTAGATCTAATAATTTTGAACTAAAATATACTTCCAGATTATTTATTAGAATTTTTTTAAATACGACATGCAAAAATCTATCAACTGTAATTTTAAGTTTGAAGTCTCGCTATTTTGTTTTCGGACAGATTATTGCTATGAATTTATAGTATGTCAAAAATACGTCAATTATGAACATATTTATTGATTATAAACTCAATTTTACTTCCAGATTATATTTTTAGAATTTTTCAAATTACGACATGCAAATTTTACGAAGTATGATTTTCAGCTTGAAGTCTTGCCACTTTATTTCCGTGTAAGTTATTGCTATCTATATATAGTATGTTAAAAAAACATTAATTGTAAGTATATTTAGTTATTATGAACTAAATTCCTCGTTCAGATTATTTTTAAATAAATTGTAAATTATAGAACACAAATTTTATTAATTGTACTTTTTAGGTTTGAAGTCTTGCCATTCTGTTTCTGGTCAAGTTATTTATATGAATTTGTAGTATATCGAAAAAACATTAATTCTAAGTATATCTACTGATTCTAAATTAAATTCTACTTCCAGATTATTTCTTAGATTTTTTTTAAATTACGACATGCAAATATCATAAGATATAATTTTAGTTTAAAGTCGTGCCATTTTATTACCGCCTAATTTTTGGCTATGAATTTATAGTATGCCAAAAATACTTTAATTCTAAGTATGTTTACTGATTTTGAACTAAATTCCCCGCTTAGATTATTTTTAAAAAATATATCAATTACAGAATACAAATTTCATTAACTGTACTTTTAGATTCGAAGTCTTAACATTTTGTTTCCGATTAAGATTTTAATATGAATTAATAGTATTAATAGTATATTGAAAAATTGAATTAATAGTATTAATAGTATATTAAAAATACATCAATTCTAAGTATATCTGAATTTAAACACAATTCTACGTTCAGATTATTTTTAAGAATTTTTAAAAATACGAAAGTCATTAATTGTGGAGATAAAGCTCTCTTAATGGTTCATATTAATCAGTTTGTTCGAAATACGAATTAAAATATATATTTGACCCCTTTTTCAAGTAAATTTTTCATTTCACCACAAACCAATCGTAAACCACAGCGGTTAAACACACACTCACACACACGTTAAATTCCTCTCTTTCTCTCTCTCAATTTTTCTCTCAATTCTATTTTTATTCTGAAAGTTGATCCATTCGTGTACCACCACCCACCCCTCGCGATCGAATGTGCAAATACGAGCATGTGGCGTATAACATTACACAAAATTCCCACGTGGCCAATTTCCATCCGTCCCCCGGAATCGCGAAAAAAAAAACGCTGACAAGGGTTGCAAATTCGCGCCAATAATAATTAAAAGTACGGAAAAAAAAATGTTTATGCAATAGCACGCCAGGGACGAATTAATTTCGACGGAAATGCCTCCGATAACGGAAGATTATGAATGGAAATGGGAACATTTTTGTTTGTGTGTGTGTGTGCGTGTGTGCTGAGCTTGGTGTTGTTATAAATTAATTTAAATTTAAACCTAACGGGGATTACCGGCGAAAATTAATTAACGTTTCGGGTCACTCGATGAATTTTAAAATTTCCATGCAAATTTTAATATCCAGGTTTTACGTGTAAGTGTTGTGTATCTTTAGAAAATAATTTTAAAAGATTACGCTGAAACAATTAATAATTTATATTTAAATACGTAAGGATTAAGTGTGTAATCGGATAGAATTTGAATGAATACGAAATTTAAGTTTAATTAAGGAATTTATTAATTAATGTTTGCGATTAATTTATAAATAAAATGATTAAAACTTTTGGAGTATATTTATTTACAATGATTGGTTTAATTAATAATACAAAGTATAAAAAACTAATATTAAGTATTTAATAACAATAATATTGTAGATTGATTGATGAGGCTGACAGATCTTGAAAGTTCATCTTCACTTTATATGAATTAAACTATATAAGTACTTTCAAAAATATATTGAAAGAAGCCACAGTGTGGCGAAACAATTGTAGCGTCTTACAATATATTTTTTAAAGTACTTATATAGCTTTATTCATATAAAATGTTGTAGATTTACGAAATGTTTGCCTGTTTTTCTAATTATTAATGAATAAACGATTAATTAAACTTGTCGTATTAATAACGTTTATGATGAATTCAACACCGATCTAATCCAGGTCGAGAGCGCAAGTTTTCCCCCCAACTTATTATATTTATTATTAAAATAGTTCCACGAGATAATGGAATCGGGGAATAAATGCGGGCAACGGAAAATTTCCGCGGCTATTTATTTCAAGTTTTACAAGTTGTAATTTATGATGGATTAATTATAAAGAGAAAGGGGAGTTTGCAGTTTGCCAAAGTTGAACTGCACTTTGGGAGTTTTCAGTCGGATGGGGGGGGAGGAAGGAGGGCGAGCATCTATTTTGCGGAGAATAAGCAATGGCCGTCATCAATATTCATCAGTCGGGGATAATTCATCTTTGCTCGGTTGTGAATTTAATGAATGAAATATATAAAACAAGTTTTTTCGATAATTAAATACGTAATTAAAGATATTGTATTGTTTTGCCTTTAAAAACCTATTTGTTTTTATTAAAAGATTAAAGATTAAAACAGTTAAAACGGATCTAGTGATGAATGAACCTGATGTCCTCATCAGATAATTATTTTTAATTTTATTTAATGTAAAAGTTAATATTTTATGTTTTAATCTTTGTACATTTTTTTGTTCCAGGTAAATCGCTCTCATCTTTAATTTAATGCAGAAAGTACATGTGAAAACATTTCTAGTAAGAAGTAAGTAATAAATTTATTCAATAGAAACATTAATTTTCTATATTTTTTGATTCAATCACTAAAAGTGCAATTTTCTAGCCTAAATTTAAGACTAGAACTTCAGTATTCATTACTAATATATTTGGTTGGATAGTATCCCTCTTATTAAGACTTTAAAATCGCTTTGAGGTT
The DNA here is from genome assembly GCA_963969525.1 of Ontholestes murinus. Taxonomy (NCBI): domain Eukaryota; kingdom Metazoa; phylum Arthropoda; class Insecta; order Coleoptera; family Staphylinidae; genus Ontholestes; species Ontholestes murinus. The sequence continues at coordinate 67,961,441 of OZ018395.1, forward strand.
CTTAAATTTTTATGTTCTTCAATATTTAGTTTCTGAATTGTTGAGAAATAGTTTTTTTTTTACTATAAAAACCTCTACAGAATTCTCTACATTTCATATTATCTGTTACCTTGTAATCAAATTAATAAACAATAACACATTCGTTTATGATCTCTGGGTTGGAGGGTGGGATAGAGGCCACCCTACATAAATATTGACACTTTCATCACTGTTTCCGTTGAAGTTAATTAAACCAAAACAAAAATAGTGTAGATGTTTGCAATGATTTTATCAGTACTGTTGTAGTTAAAATTTCATTTTATAAGTAAGGTGGGTGGGTGCTCACTATTCCACCCTACAATTTTAAGATGCAAACAAGAATTTTCTTATAAAACCATTAAAATAAATAAATTTAAATGTTAAACCTATAATAAGTCAGCTAGTAATCAAATTAATATTCAGCAACACACTCGTTAGTGATCTATAAGTTGGAGGGTGGAATAGTGGCCACCCACCCACCCTACATATATAATTTTACTTTCATCACTGTCACAGTTGATGTTATTTCACAAAAACGAAGAATAATGTAAATGATTGCAAAGATATTATAAACTCTGTTGTAATTTGAATTTCATTTTATATGTAGGATGGGTGGGTGGCCACTATCCCACCCTCCAACCTAAAGATCATAAACGAGTGTATTGCTCATCATTAATTTGATTACGAGCTAGCTTATAGTACCAATATGTGAATATATTTATTATAATTATTTGTAAGGAAATCCTTGTTTGTATTTTAAAAGTAGAAGGTGTGATAGTGGACACCCACCCACCCTGCAACTAAAATGAAATTTAAACTAAAACAGAGTTTATAAAATCATTACAAACATCTACATTATTTTCGGTTTTTGTTAAAATAAAACTTCAACAGTGACAGTGATGAAAGTACTAAAATATATGTAGGGTGGGTGGGTGGCCACTATCCCACCCTCCAGTTTTAAAATTCAAACAAAAATTTCAATGATAAAATTGCAATAAAAAATTTACATGTTACTTCTGTAAGTTACTTTGTAATCAATCAAATTAATAAACAACAACACACTCGTTTATGATGTCTGGGTTGGAGGGTGGAATAGAGGCCACCCACCCACCCTACATAAATATTGACACTTTCATTACTGTTTCTGTTGAAGTTAATTAAATCAAAACAAAAATAATGTAGATGTGTAATGATTTTATCAGCACTGTTGGTAGTTAAAATCTCATTTTTTAAGTAAGGTGGGTGGGTACTTACTATTCCACCCCACAGTTTTAAAATGAAAACACCAGTTTTCTTATAAAACCATTAAAATAAATAAATTTAAATGTTAAACATATAATAAGTCAGATTGTAATCAAATTAATATTCAGCAACACACTCGTTAGTGATCTATAAGTTCGAGGGTGGGATAGTGGCCACCCACCCACCCTACATATATAATTTTACTTTCATCACTCTCCCAGTTGAAGTTATTTCACAAAAACGGAGAATATTGTAAATGATTGTAAAGATTTTATAAACTCTGTTGTAGTATAAATTTCATTTTATATGTAGGGTGGGTGGGTGGCCACTATCCCACCCTCCAACCTTAAGATCATAAACGAGTGTATTGCGCATCATTAATTTGATTACGAGCTAGATTATAGTACTAATATGTGGATATATTTAATTTAATTATTTGTAAGGAAACCCTTGTTTGTATTTTAAAAGTAGAAGGTGGGATAGTGGCCACCCACCCACCCTACATTTAAAATGAAATTTAAACTACAACAGAGTTTATAAAATCATTATCACACTATCCTACCCTCCAGTTTTAAAATACAAACAAAAATTTCAATTATAAAATTGCAATAAAAAAAATTACATGCTACTTCTAAAAGTTACCTAGTAATCAAATTAATAAACAACAACACACTCGTTTATGTCTTCTAGGTTGAAGGGTGGGATAGAGGCCACCCACCCACCCTACATAAATATTGACACTTTCATCACTGTTTATGTTGAAGTTAATTAAATCAAAACAAAAATAATGTAGATGTTTGTAATAATTTTATCAGCACTGTTGTAGTTAAAATTTCATTTTATAAGTAAGGTGGGTGGGTGCTCACTATTCCACCCTACAGTTTTAAAATGCAAACAAGAGTTTTCTTCTAAAATCATTAAAATAAATAAATTTAAATGTTAAACCTACAATAAGTCAGCTTGTAATCAAAGTAATATTCAGCAACACACTCGTTAGTGATCTATTAATTCGAGGGTGGGATAGTGGCCACCCACCCACCCTACATATATAATTTTACTTTCATCACTGTCACTGTTGAATTTTTCTTTAACAAAAACCAAAAATAATGTAGATGTTTGTAATGATTTTATAAACTCTGTTTTAGTTTAAATTTCATTTTATATGTAGGGTGGGTGGGTGGCCACTATCCCACCCTCCAACCTTAAGATCATAAACGAGTGTATTGCTCATCATTAATTTGATTACGAGCTAGTTTATAGTACTAATATGTGAATATATTTATTTTAATTATTTGTAAGGAAATCCTTGTTTCCATTTTAAAAATAGAAGGTGGGATAGTGGCCACCCACCCACCCTACAAATAAAATGAAATTTAAACTACAACAGAGTTTATAAAATTATTACAAACATCTATATTATTTTCGGTTTTTGTTAAAAAAAAAAAACTTAACAGTGACAGTGATGAAAGTACTAATATATATGTAGGGTGGGTGGGCGGCCACTATCCCACCCTCCAGTTTTAAAATTCAAACAAGGGTTTTCTTCTAAAATCATTACAATAAATCAATTTAAATGTTTAAACCTACTATAAGTCAGCTCGTAATCAAATTAATATTCAATAACACACTCGTGTATGATCTATAGTTTGGTAGGTAGGATAGAGGCCACCCACCCACCCTACATATGTATTGATACTTTTATCACCGACACTTTTGAAGTTTCCTAAAAAAAGAAAAACCGAAACTGAAGTGCATGTTTGTAATGTTTTTATAAGCACTGTTTTAGCTTAAATTTCATTGTATATGTAGGGTGGGTGGGTGGACACTATCCCACCCTCCAGTTTTAAAATACAAACAAACATTTTAATAATAAAATTGCAATAAAAAAATGTACATCTTTCTTCTACCAAGTCACCCCGTAATCAAGTTAATAAACAATAACACACTTGTTTATGATTTCTAGGTTGGAGGGTGGGATAGAGGCCACCCACCCACCCTACATAAATATTGACACTTTCATCAATGTTTATGTTGAAGTTAATTAAATCAAAACAAAAATAATGTAGATGTTTGTAATGATTTTATCAGTACTGTTAGTAGTTAAAATTTCATTTTATAAGTAAGGTGGGTGGGTGCTCACTATTCCACCCCACAGTTTTTAAATTGCAAACAAGAGTTTTTTTATAAAATCATTAAAATAAACAAATTTAAATATTAAACCTATAATAAATCAGCTTGTAATCAAATTAATATTCCGCAACACACTCGTTAATGATTTATAAGTTGGAGGTGGGATAGTGGCCACCCACCTACCCTACATATAAATTTTACTTTCATCACTGTCACAGTTGAAGTTATTTCACAAAAACGAAGAATAATATAAATGATTGTAAAGATTTTATAAACTCTGTTGTAGTTTAAATTTCATTTTATATGTAGGGTGGGTGGGTGGCCACTATCCCACCCTCCAACCTTAAGATCATAAGCGAGTGTATTGCTCATCATTAATTTGATTACGAGCTAGCTTATAGTACCAACATGTGAATTTATTTATTTTAATATTTGTAAGGAAACCCTTGTTTGTATTTTAAAAGTAGAAGGTGGGATAGTGGCCACCCACCCACCCTACATATAAAATTAAATTTAAACTACAACAGAGTTTATAAAATCATTACAAATATCTACATTATTTTCGGATTTTGTTAAAAACAACTTCAACAGTGACAGTGATGAAAGTACTAACATATATGTAGGGTGGGTGGGTGTCCACAATCCCACCCTCCAGTTTTAACAATTCAAACAAGGGTTTTCTTCTAAAATCATTACAATAAATCAATTTAAATGTTTAAACCCCTTATAAGTCAGCTTGTAATCAAATTAATATTCAATAACACACTCTTGTATGATCTATAGTTTGGTAGGTAGGATAGAGGCCACCCACCCACCCTACATATATATTGGTACTTCATCACCAACACTGTTGAAGTTTCCTAAAATAAAAACCGAAACTGAATTGCACGTTTGTAATGTTTTTATAAGCACTTGTTTTAGCTTAAATTTCATTGTATATGTAGGGTGGGTGGGTGGCCACTATCCAACCCTTCAGTTTTAAAATACAAACAAAAATTTCAATAATAAAATTGCAATAAAAAAATTACATGTTACTTCTGTAAGTTACCTCGTAATCAAATTAATAAACAACAACACACTCATTTATGATCTCTAGGTTGGAGGGTGGGATAGAGGCCACCCACCCACCCTACATAAATATTGACACTTTCGTCACTGATTCTGTTGAAGTTAATTAAATCAAAACAAACATAATGTAGATGTGTGTAATGATTTTATCAGCACTGTTGATAGTTACAATTTCATTTTATAAGTAAGGTGGGTGGGTGCTCCCTATTCCATCTTACAGTTTTAAGATGCAAACAAGAGTTTTCTTATAAAATCATTAAAATAAATAAAATTTAAATATTAAACCTATAATAAGTCAGCTTGTAATCAAATTAATATTCAGCAACACACTCGTTAGTGATCTATAAGTTCGATGGTGGGATAGTAGCCACCCACCCACCCTACATATATAATTTTACTTTCATCACTGTCACAGTTGAAGTTCTTTCACAAAAACGAAGAATAATGTAAATGATTGTAAAGATTTTATAAACTCTGTTATAGTTTGAATTTCATTTTATATGTAGGGTGGGCGAGTGGCCACTATTCCACCCTCCAACCTTAATATCATAAACGAGTGTATTGCTCATCATTAATTTGATTACGAGCTAGCTTATAGTACTAATATGTGAATATATTTATTATAATTATTTGTAAGGAAACCCTTGTTTGTATTTTGGAAGTAGAAGGTAGGATAGTGGCCACCCACCCACCCTACAATGAAAATGAAATTTAAACTACAACAGAGTTTATAAAATCATTACAAACATCCACATTATTTTCGGTTTTTGTTAAAAAAAAACTTCAACAGTGACAGTGATGAAAGTACTGACATATATGTAGGGTGGGTGGGTGGCCAATATCCCACCCTCTAGCTTTAAAATTTAAAGAAGGGTTTCATTCAATTACAATAAATCATTAAAATGTTTAAACCTATTATAAGTCAGCTTGTAATCAAATTAATATTCAATAAAACACTCGTGTATGATGTATAGTTTGGTAGGTAGGATAGAGGCCACCCACCCACCCTACATATGTATTGATACTTTCATTCCAACACTGTTGAAGTTTCCTAAAAAAAAACGAAACTGAAGTGCATGTTTGTAATGTTTTTATAAACACTGTTTTAGCTTAAATTTCATTGTATATGTAGGGTGGGCGGGTGGCCACTATTCCACCCTCCAGTTTTAAAATACAAACAAGAATTTCAATAATAAAATTGCTATAAAAAATTTACATGCTACTTCTATAAGTTACCTCGTAATCAAATTAATATACAACAACACACTCGTTTATGATCTCTAGGTTAGAGGGTGGGATAGAGGCCACCCACCACCCTACATATATAATTTTACATTCATCACTGTCACTATTGAAATTTTTTTAACAAAAACCGAAAATTATGTAGATGTTTGTAATAATTTTATAAACTCTGTTGTAGTTTAAATTTCATTTTATATGTAGGGTGGGTGGGTGGCCACTATCCCACCCCCCAACCTTAAGATCATAAACGAGTGTATTGCTCATCATTAATTTGATTACGAGCTAACTTATAGTGCTAATATGTGAATTTATTTATTTTAATTATTTGTAAGGAAATCCTTGTTTACATTTTAAAAATAGAAGGTGGGATAGTGGCCAGCCACCCACCCACCCTACAAATAAAATGAAATTTAAACTACAACAGAGTTTATAAAATCATTACAAACATCTACATTATTTTCGGTTTTTGTTAAAAAAAAAACTTCAACAGTGACAGTGATGAAAGTACTAACTTATATGTAGAGTGGGTGGGTGGCAACTATCCCACCCTCCAGTTTTAAAATTCAAACAAGGGTTTTCTTCTAAAATCATTACAATAAATCAATTTAAATGTTTAAACCTATTATAAATCAGCTTGTAATCAAATTAATATTCAATAAAACACTCGTGTTTAATGTATAATTTGGTGGGTAGGATAGAGGCCACCCACCCACCCTACATATGTATTGGTACTTTCATCACCAACACTGCTAAAGTTTCTTAAAAAACAACCGAAACTGAAGTGCATGTTTGTAATGTTTTTGTAAGCACAATTTCAACTGTGACAGTGATGAAAATAAAATGTAGGGTGGGTGGGTGGCCACTATCCCACCTTCCAGTTTTAAAATTCAAACAAGGAATTTCTTCTAAAATGATTAAAATAAATACATTTAAATGTTAAACCTATTATAAATCAACTTGTAATCAAATTAATATTCAATAAAACACTCGTGTATGATGTTCAGTTTAGTAGGTAGGATAGAGGCCACCCACCCACCCTACATATGTATTGGTGCTTTTCATCACCGGTACTGCTGAAGTTTCCTAAAATAAAAACCGAAACTGAATGTTTGTAATGTTTTTATAAGCACTGTTTTATCTTAAATTTCATTGTATATGTAGGGTGGGTGGGTGGCCACTATCATTATTTCAATTTAAATAAAAATATATATGTAGGGTGGGTGAGTAGCTTCTAACTCACCTTACAATTTCTATATAAAAAATCAAAGATTTTTCTAGCGAAATCGAATTTATACAAACAAATTTATTACATTTGATTTTTATTATTTCACACAGTTTCTAAACTGATAACCCTGGATAATTATTTTTGTGATTAGATAGTGGAATAGAGGCCACCCACCCACCCTACAAATTCCAGAAAACTTTAATTACAAACAATGTTTTTAATTTACAAAGTTAAATTCATAAACAGTGAGATATGTTTTTCTAAAACAAGTAAAAAACAGAGTTTTACTTGAAATAAAAATTAATATGTTGGGTGGTTGGGTGGCCTCTATCCCACCCCCCAATTTCTGGACTACGTATCACAGATATCTATAAAGTAATCGAATATATGATTGATTGTTGAAGCCGTGACTTTGTGATACATTTTGATTATGAAATAGGTTTAAGAAATAATAACACTTTGCTAGTATCACGAATTTTTACACTTTTTATTGTGACTAGTTTCGTCCTATTCGCACATTGTATTCGTTTGATAATGTCCGAATAGGACGAAACTAGTCACAATAAAAAGTGTAAAAATTCGTGATACTAGCAAAGTGTTATTATTTCTTAAACCTATTTCGTAATCGAATATATTCAAAAAAATGTATTTGATTTTTTTCAATTCCGTTCAGTTTCTAAACTGATGACAATAATTATTTTTGTGATTGGTGGGTGGGATAGAGGACACCCACCCATCCTAAATATTTCAGGAAACTTCAATTACAAACAGTGTATTTAATTTAAAAAAACGAAATCTTCAAACAGTGAAAAATGTTTTTTAAAACAAATGAAAATCAGAGTTTTCCTTGTAACAAAAATATATATGTAGGATTGGTGGGTGGCCCCTAACCTACCCTTCAATTTCTGCATTAAAATTCATAGATTATCTTCAATTACAAACAGTGTTTTTAATTTACAAAATTAAATCTACAAACAGAATTTTTAAAACATATAACAAACGGAGTTTTAATTGAAACGAAAATAAAAATAAACGAAAACCCTGCAATTTCTTTCACAAAAACGGAGAATAATGTAAGTGATTGTAAAGATTTTATAAACTCTGTTGTAGTTTAAATTTCATTTTATATGTAGGGTGGGTGGGTGGCCACTATCCCACCCCCCAACCTTAAGATCATAAACGAGTGTATTGCTCATTTTAAATTTTTTTGAAAGATATATCAAACAGAGTTTTAATTGAAACGAAAATATATGTGGGTGGATGGGTGACCTGTATCCCACCCTCCAATTTCTGGACTACGTATCACAGATATCTATTATGTAATCGAATATATTCAAAGAAAATACATTTGATTTTTTTATTCCGTTCACTTTCTAAACTAATAATCCTGGATAATTGTTTTTGTGATTGGAGAGTGGGATGGAAGTCACCCGCCCACCCTACATCCTTCAGAAAACTTCAATTACAGTGTTTTCAAATTTACAAAATGAAATATACAAACAGATAAATGAATAATAAATTTAAAAATACGAAAACATTTCGTGAATCTACAGATTCGTGTAGATTCACGAAATGTTTTCGTATTTTTAAATTTATTATTTAATTTTCTACAACGAACTAAAGGATTTTAATACATTTTATTAGATAAATGAATTTTTAAAAGATATTTCAATATTTTAATTTTAATTTTTTGCAAAATCTGAGCTTAATTTTGAATAATTCTCAACATCAACATGATTTAGTATTCATTCTTTATAAACCCAGCATTCAAGTTTATATGAGAAACAGATAATCCACTCTTCAATTTCTGCATTAAAATCCATAGATTTCTTCTTCTTTTAAGATCTTAGACTTAGTTTGCAATCTCTTCAACTCCATCTTCTGGAGGTTCAGAATTAAAATCTTTTTAGTAATATTACTAAAAAAAAAACGTAGTATAAAATGAAAATTTTAGGTAAATTTTCTGAATGATTTAATAAGTATTAAAATGGTAAAACAAATTTAAGAAAAATGAGATAATTCTAGATTTTTTTTACCATTTTTACAGAAAAATTAAGAGAATTCTAGATTTTTTTTTATCTGTTTTAATTAAATTTTCTAAGAATTTATAGAGAATTTTCATCAAAAATGGTAAAAAAATCTAGAATTCTCTCAATTTTTCTATATTTTTTTACCATTTTAACGCTTTTTAAATCATTCTCTCAATTATTCTAGATTTTTTACCATTTTTCTAAGATTTTTTCGAGAATATTCATCAAGGCTTGTTAAATCATCCAGAAATGTTTCTTCTAAATTTCTAGAGTTTTATACTTAACGAAATTTTTAGCAGTATTCTTCCAGACCTTCCAGATTTTTCTTGCTTTTTTTTAAGAGTTTGCATTCATAACTTGCTTTATTTTATTAGATTGTTTGGCAAATTATTACTTTTACTTAATTTTTAAGACTGTTTTAATTATATTTTTATCTGATTTTTCAGAAAATTTCTCTTTGACAATAACAAATTACAAAATCTTTCTAGAATATATCAGTAGTTATTTTTCCAACGTTCTTCATAAATTTTTCTAGATTTTTCTACAATTTTAAACTCTTTTTTTTAACGGAATTTGCAAACATTTATCAAGAATTTTCATCCACCAATTTTTCTTCTAAATTTTTTTGATTCAATAGAAACTTCTAGCAGATCGAATGTATTTCAGATAAAAGGAAAGATAATTGAAAATCTATTAAAAACAATTAAACATTTTCTTTGTTTTATTTATCTTAAAACAGTTCAATAAATACCATTGTGTTTCGTTAAAAAAAACAGTTGAAATTGTAGCTAAAAAGAAATAAAAATCCATTGGAAATTTAACGAAAAGAAAAAACTGTTCAACAATTCAAGCATTTTTTTAGATTTTCGAAATATACGTCAAATGTTGAAAACCTTTTCTGCAATTTCAGATGTCTCGAAATTTTTGGGTCCTTAAATATATTTACGACAACTTAGTTGTCTTAAAATTATTCTTATATTCATAGGTGAAGTTTATATTCGCATATAAAATTACATTTGTATATAGAAGTTAATAAAAGTGCACATTTCCCCCACAAATCCTTGATATATACTGCACATAAACAAACGACGACAAAAACCAGTATAATAAAGCAGTTTTCTAGCACACGTTCCATTCAACAGTAATTTAAACAGTGCAAGTGCAAAAACCAAACAGCCAATATAAAACTAGTACGTGTGGATTTTTAGGAAACTGCTGTGGAAAAACTTTATTGTGTTCGTTTTTCAACCCCTTTCGTTCGATTCTCGCACCTCCCCGACAAAAGGAAATCCGAGCCGTTTGTACAGCTTCAAAAACTTACAAGTTACATCACGTCCTAGGTATGCCCTGGATTTTTAACACCGGCGTGAAAATTGCCTCGAGGTGGAATTTGAATAAAATTTATGCGACCGATTGAAAAGAAAAAAAAACACCCACGCGTTTTATTATTCATAAAGTCTTCTAACGCGAAAAAAATTGTAACTGTTGCCATTCTCTTAAGGTTTTTTTCTTTTCTTTCCCACCCAACTGGCGTAATTATCCGGGGAAACGAGTTTCCCTCAATTGCGATTTAAACGGGGGGAGTAGCGTGAGCGAAGAGAAGTGGCCCGTAATTTAGGGATTCAACCGTGGCCCGGAAGATTTAGACCCGATCCGTATATTAACTTTATCTTTAAGATAAAACAAATAGCGGCTTGTGACAAAGATGAAGGGCTCTAAATCCGTTAAGAAATATTCGCCGTCTCTCGTCAAGAGAGAAAAACTTCCAGCCGTCCTGTCCATTACTTCGGGAACGTGTGACGCTGAAGGGCTCTCTTATAATAGGAACTGTTTTGCAACTTCGTGAGTTTTTTTCCGTTAAAAATTACGGCCGAGTAATAATTATGTCTTTTTGTACCCCCTACGGTAAGTGGCTATTAATCATAACAGCGGCGAGTTAATACGTCGAAAAACAACTGAAGATATGGGGATTATTATCGCGGCAGTAACAAATTTTACGAGCGCGGATCATCGAGTTTATGAGCCCCGATCGATTGCCTGTTTTGGGGCGGGGTGGCCTGGCTATGGAGTGCAACAGTGGAAACAACCCTCTTATCGGTTTTATATTTCTGCGCACCCTTAGATTATCCGTTTTTGTGTGTCTGCACACCATTTCGTTGTTTATTAATGCCACATAAAAAAATAACAGTATTGCTGATATGGAGATCAGAGCTTAATTTATTGTTTTATTATTTTCCTTTTAATTTATACATTCGTAATAAATACTGTTAAAAGATAAAAAGAGAAAATATATTTTGGTATGTTAAATTAACCATTAAAAAACCATCAAATCAACCATTTATTATTAATTAGATATAATATGGATTTTCAACTAAGTTCATTAAAAAATACTTTTTAATAATCTAACTATCTCACTTAATTAATTGAATTATAATTTTCGAAACGATTTCAATGATGTATAATTTGAGGAAAAAGTTTTTAAAATTTGTCTAAACTTTACTTTACAATTAACGTAAATCTTTCTATTTAAACCTTGATTTCAGGCACTGACTTACACATTAACACTAATTTTAAATTTTAAAGTTAACTTGGCTCTTTAATGTTGAATGCTTATTACTGTTACAATTCAGCTGCTTAAAATTCTGAACAGACTTAATAATATCTTAAACCTTAATATTCATTTTTAAGTAACTTTATTTTGAAGCTCAACCTTAGAACTGACAACTTTTACAGTAATTTTTAAATTCAGAAATTGATTTAGTCTTAGTACGAACATTAACTTTCAAGTTAGCTTTATGTTTTCACTTTAAACTCTAAATTTAGACTGACTTTGATATTACAGAGATTTTAACTTTTAATTTTTTCTTGAGATTTTGTATTTAGACTTTAGATTTAGATTTGTCTTTAGATTTAGTCTTTAGTTTTTATTATTAAACTTTGATTTTGAACACTGGTTTTATACTTTATAGATTTAGATTTATTTACTTTGCCACCTTACAATGTATATACATACAATTTACAACACAGATATAACATATGGCGAATGTATACGTCACAAAACTTTGACTTTAGAATTTGACTTTTAACTTTGACTTTAGACTTTGACTCTAGATTTTCACTTTCGACTTTGACTTTAGACTTTAACTTTCGACTCTGACATTTCACTTTTGACTTTGACTTTCGACTTCGACTTTGACTTTTGACTTTGACTTTATTAGACTTGAAACTTTGACTTTAGAATTTGACTTTAGACTATGAGTCTAGATTTTGACTTCACACTATGACTCTAGATTTTGACTTTGGCTCTGACTTTCGCTCTCAACTTTAGACTATGACTTTAGAATTTAACTCTAGATTTTGTCTTTAGATTTTGGCTTTAAGCTTTGACTTTACAATTCGATTCTAGACTTTAAGAATTTAACTTTAGATTTTGAGTTTAAATTTAAATTAGCTCTAAGTTTAGACTTTAACTTTTGGCAGTAACATTATCCTTCCAAGTTATCAATTTTTTGATAATTCCATGTGACTACAGCAGTCTTTTATAAAAAAATTCTAAACATTAAATAGAAAAAACACGAAAATATTTTCGTAAAATCTACAACAAATGAGTCTTATTAAGACTACAAGAACAAATTACTTTTGAAACAACTACTTCTCTAGTTAATACTTTGACAGACATTGAATAATACAAAAGTAATTTGCGTGTTACAAAATAGCAAGGCTATCAAAGCAACACTAGTTTGAACGTATTTCTTTCTGTAAAATGAACTAAAAACGATTGAATGTACGTTAAAATAGTTTGTGAGTGACTATACTATGGTAATTTGGAACAAGAAATGAATTTAGGTTGATGTAATTAAAAATAAATTAGCAAAAGCAATTAAATAATTCAATACTCAATTTTATAATCATCTGTAGACACGTGTTTCGATATTTCAATCTCTTCAGTACAGCTTTATTATAAAATTGATTTTAAATACAAATAAAAACGTTTACTAAAATAAATATAATGATTGTCATCAACTTGAAACTTTTCAAGTATATTAAAAACAAACCTAGAATTTCAAGTTCAGTCATTTCGTTATATCTAAAGTTACAATTTCTTTTGAAAATACCAACTTACTACAGCTTTATTTTAAGTTTTTTTTTTAAATATTTTGCAGACGTTAAAAATTTTTTTAAAATCAAATCTAAATAATTCAAATCTATAAGAATTTTCAAATAATTTAAATTTTAGTAATTACATTTACAAATTTGCAAATAATCATCTGATTATATTTCTATTTTGAAAAACAATTATTATATTTAGTTTTGAAAAAGTTGACTACATAATTAAATCTTTATTGTAGACTTCGTCTGAACTTTATACTTGGCTTTAGATTCTGATCATGAACTTTAAATTTAGACACTGACATTATACTTTAACTTCAGACTTTGACTTAGAATTATGACTGTAGACTTTGACTTTAAGGAATAACCTTTAGTTTTTATCTTTAGACTATAAGTTTTGACTTTGACTACATATTTTAAATTTAAACGTTGGTCGACTATAGACATTGATTTTAGAATTAAATTTTAGACTTAGATTTCAGATTTTGTCCTCAAGAGTTTGGCTCAGAATTTTGACTTTACCTGTACACTTTGACTTTAGATTTTGATCAGACTTTACTTTGGAATTTGACTTAAAACCTGGACTTAAGACGTTGCCCTTGCTTTAGACTTTGGCATTAGGATTTGATTTTAGATTTTAATTTTAGACTTCGAGTTCAGACTTCGACTTTAAACTTTTAAGCTTTGAGTTTTGAATTTGACTCTAGACTTTTTTTAGTAACACTATCCCTTAAGTTACAATTTTTTCGATAATTCCATGTGATTACATCTATGATATGAAAAAGATTCTAATCATTTTGTCTTCGTCAAAGAACAAACTTGACCTTAATTTTACTTTTTAACTTTAAGGTTGGTTTTTAATTTTCACTTTGACTTTCACTTTAGACTTTGCACTTTGACTTTGACTTTCACTATAGACTACTTACACTTTGAGTTTAGATTCTAAATTTTGGCTTTAGATTTCACTTTAGACTTCACTTTAGACTTTAGCTATAAATTTTGGATTAGAACTTTGACATTATACTTTCATTTAATCTTTCACTTTATAATTCATCTTTAGATTTTGACCTCAATCTTTAAGTTCTGACTTCCGATTTTTACTTTTAATTTCACTTTAGACTTTTTAGCTTCAGATTTATACTTTGTCATTAGATTTTGGCTTTGACTTCAGAGTTTACCTTTAAACTTAGGCTTAAATCTTCAACTTTAACTTTAAACTTTGACTTTACATCTTCACTTTTTCCTTCATTGTAGATTTTAACTATTGATTTTGACTTGATCTATTTTTACTTTAGAATTAATATTTAGACTTTGATTGTAGATTTTGACCGCAGACATTGGCTTAGAACTTGACTTTAACTTTACACTTTGACTTTTTGAACTTTGGATCTTCACTTTGCCTTTCACCTTAGACTTTGCCACTTTCACTTTAGATTTTAAATTTTAAATTTATACTTTTGCTTATAACTTTGACTTTAGACTTTTACTATACTTTAGAGTCAAACTTAGGCTTAGAACTTTGACATTGATCTTACACTTTAATTGTAAACTTAACTTTAGACTTTTGCTTAGAAATTTTGACTCTAAACTGTGGCTTTGAGAACTTAACCTTTATATTTTGACTTTAGATTTTGGTCAGACTTTGGCCTAGAACTTGACTTTAGACATTGACTTAACACTCTGACTTTAGACTTTGGGTTTAAACTTTCATTTTGCAATAGACTTTAATTATAGATTTTGAATTCAGGTTTGTTCCAAGACCTTAATTTTACTCTTAAACTTTTGCTTTAGGTTTTTATTTTGATTTTGACGTTAGATTTCAACTTTACACTTTGACTTTACTTTTAACTTTATTATTATTATTATTATTATTATTATTATTTGAAAAATCTTTATTAGAAATTAAAAACACTTGGTTTGTTTCACAGAATATAATATAATATATATTCTGTGAAACAAACCAAGTGTTTTTAATTTCTAATCAAAATTTAAGCTTTGAGTTTAGACTTAAACTTTAGACGTTTTAAATTTTGGTAATCACATTCCTTAAGTTGCAAATTTTTGGATATTGCTATGTTACTACAGCTGTGTTTTGGAATATTTTTTAAACATTTTAGCCTCGTAAAAAAATATAAAAACAATTATCAACTTGAAACTTTTCAAATATGTTGTTAAAAACATACCTAGAATTTCAAGTTTAGTAATTTCGTCATATCTAGAGTTACAAGTTTTCTGAGAATTTCAAGTAATTACAGTTTTATTTTGGATTTTTTTAAATATTTTGCCGACGTGAAAAAAATCAAAAGAAAAACATTGTCATTAACTCTAAACGTTTCAAATCTATAAAAATTTATATAGAGTTTTAATTTTAGTAATTACATCATCGCTAGCGTTACAAATTTGAGGATAATTTCATCCGACATATTTTTGTCAATTATTCAGCCGATGTTTCTTAAGAGAGTAGACTCTATAATTAAATTTTAATCTTTAATATTAACTTTATATTTGATTGTAGATTCTGATCTTGAATTTTAAATTGAGACTTTGGCCTTGAACTTGAACTTCAGATTTTGACTTAGAATTATGTCTGAAGATTTTGTCTTTAGGCTCAATCTCAATAGTTTTTATCTTTAGACTGTAAGCTTTGACTTTGACTATATATTTTTAATTTAAACTTTAATCGATTTTTGACATTGAGTTTAGAGTTATACTTTAATTGACTTTAGTCATTGAGTTTAGAATTATACTTTAGACTTTGATTTCAGATTTTGACCTCAGACTCTGGCTTAAAATCTTGACTTTAACTATACACTTTAACTGCAACTTTCACTTAAATATTCACTTTGACTTTCACGACTTTGTTTTTAAATGTTGACTGTAGACTTTGGATTTTAGGCTTTAAATTCAGACTTTGATTCTAGATTTTGACTATAATCTTTGACATAGAACTTTAACTTTACACTTTGACTTTAGATCTTCGCTTAGAACTTTGACTTTAATTTTAGGATTTGATTATAGATTTTGACTTTAGATTTTGAATTTAGACTTTGAGTTCAGACTTTGACTTTAGATTTTAACTTTATACTATGACTTTAAGCTTTGAGTTCAGACTTTGACTTTAGACTATTTACATTTTTTTGGCAATCACACTATCACATTAGATATTATCTTAGGACATGTCTTTACTTTGACAATATACTTTGACTTTGCCTTTCACTTCAGACTTTGATATAAGTCTTTGACTTTAGATTTTGGCTTAGAACTTTCACCTTAAACTTTGTCTTTATATTTTCACTTTGACCTTTACGTTACACTTTAGAATGTATTCATATTTTGGATTAGAACTTTGACATTGACGTTATATTCTGACTTTAAACTTTCACTTTAGAAGTAAACTTTAGACTTTGACTTTAGACTTCACTTACACATCGTCTTTAGATTTTAACGTTAGATTTTAGCTTAAAACTTTGATTTTAACTTTAACATTGACTTTACACTCTCATTTTAGACTTCAACTTTAGATTTTGACTATAGATTTTAACTTTAGTCTTTCGCTCAGAACTTCTTAGACTTTTACTTTAGAATTAAACTTTAGATTTTGATTTTAGATTTTGTCCTCAGACTTTAGCTTAGAACTTGACTTTTAATTTAAACTTTAGCTTCAGACTTTAATTTAGAACTTTGACATTAAAATTACACTTTTATTTTAATCTTTAACTTTAGACATTTTTCTTAGAAATGTGACTTTTACTTTATACTTGATTTTAAACTTTGACTTGAGACTTTCATTTCGACTTTAACTTTATGTTTTCACTATAATCTGCCTTAGAACTTTGACTTTAACTTTAGACTTTGATTTTAGATGTTAACTTTACTCTATGAATGTAGGCTTTGAGTTTAAACTTTCACTTTATATTTTCATTTTAGACTTAAACTATAAACATTGAGTTAGACCTTTGACTAACTAGACCTTGACTTTAGAATTTTATTTTGTCCTAGAATTTAGGTTTTGAATTTAAACTTCGACTGTATATTTTGGCTTTGAGTTAAGACTTTGACTTTAGACTTTTTTAATTTTTTTTAAAATTCTAAACATTTTGGCTTCTAGAAAATAGTACTATATAGAAACAATTGTTATCAACTTGAAACTTTTCAAATATGTTCAACACATACCTAGAATTTCAAGTTTAGTCATTTCTTTACATCTAAAGTTACAAATTTTCTAAAAATTTTAACTGATTAGACTTTGACATTAGACTTAAACTTCAGATTTTAACTTAAAGTTTTGACTTTATATTTTGCTGTTAGTTTTTTATTTTTTAACTATTAGGTTGGATTTTGACTACAGACTTTGGCTTAGAACATTGACTTTGACCTAACACATTGACTTTAGAATTTCACTCTAGAATTAAACTTAAAACTTTGATTTTACACTTTGACTTAGGATTAGGAATTAAACTATATTTTTATTTTCACTTTAAATTTGAATTTTAACTTTATATTTTGACTAGAGACTTTGACTTAGGACTTTGATTTCAAACTTTCACTCCAGACCTTGACACTTGGACTTTAGTTTTATACTTTGGTTTTATACTTTAACTTTGATTTTAAGTTTTAACTTTATTTTTTGACTTTACACTTTAGCTTAGCCCCTGACTTCACACTTTGACGCTAAACTGTACTTTTGATTATTACTTAAGACTTTCACTTTTGACTTTAACTTTAGATTTTAATTTTACAATTAGAACTTTGACTTTAGTCTTTCACTTTAGACTTTAGTTTTAGACTTTTACTTTACACTTTGAATTTATACTTTGAATTTAAGTTTGAATTTTTAACTTTAGATTTTATCTTTAAACTTTGGTTTAGAACTTTGTCTTTAGACTTTGACTCAAGATTTTGTTTTTGGACTTTGACTTTAAATTTAGTATTTAGATATGTTAAATGTCCCATGTAAGTTAGACGCCTAAAATTTTCAACATTTTTCTTTGTCTAAAGATATTAAAGTTGATTTGTCTACAGGTAGAGTGCGACATTTTTTTTTAATTAATATGTTATACCTGGTTTATTTGCAGATATATAAGATGATTAAACAAATTAATTAAAAACATATTCTACTGATTAAGCTTTCATAATTTTTCTAGTCCTTGCAAGAAATATTTTTTCATTTCTCAATTTCTTAGAGTTGTGATTTTATTTTATTTTATTTTTGGATAATGCTATATAACTACAGCTGTGATTCGGAAATATTTTAAATATTTTGGTGATGTAGAAAAATATAATTTAAGAAATTGCTAAGGATTAATATTATTTTAAATTTGAATTATATATTAATATATGCATATATACAAATATTTGTAAGGTCGAACAAATACGATCAAAATGTTATTTACTCGCAACAGATAAACTTCTCGCATGTCACAAACTAAGTTTAAGTTTTATCGGTCCGAGTTTTTGACCCGAAGTTTCCCATAATCTGTCCAAACATGGGGATAGGAAACGCGGGCTTTCTAACGTCCGTCCATCCGGCATTACGCACAAACACCCCCGAAGAAAAAAAAAACAGAGCGGACGCTAATCACCGACGGCCTCTTTTTTTCCCTTCTTTTTTTCTTATGTATCAAAGGAGGGGGCGCATATAAGAATGACCGGAGGGCCGTTCGAGATCCTCTTAAATCTCAATAAGCCGTCGATCTCACCTAGAAGAAAAAAAGAGCGCCAGTCGATAAAGGTCGAAAGCTTCATTTCCTAGTTGCGACCTAAACGCCACTCTCGTTCTCTCTCTTCTTATCGCCCTCGAATTTCGGAATTTATTAGCCCTTAATTGGTTTTCGCCCGTCTCGGTTTCTGTGCATTATCTAATCTCTCGTTAAACAATAGTTCGGCTAGAGCCAAACACGCTGCGTTAAACACCATTAATAGATACATTGCCGGTGTGATTTACTATCGTCCTCGTTGAATTAATATTCGGTTCAAATAGTGAATGGAGAATGGAGAAAATTGATATGCGTGATTGTTATCGTTAAATTAAGAAATACTCAAGAGTTGACATGTATGATAATTCAAATACAACATTAACAAAGAAAATGGTTGCGAATGTTACCAAATAATATTTGTATATAGTGAAATTTTCAATTCAGTACAAATACCACTTGTTTTGATGAAAGAATAATAAAGTACTTCCAGTTAGTATATAGTATAGTACTTGTTTTATTATGCTGTTTATATTTAGGGATTCTATAGGTTAATAATTATGCTAAATTGAAAAATTCATTATGTTTTTAACCACAAATAATTATTGTAAAAATATTGCATAACAATTATATAAATCTAAACAACACAACTCGAATTTCGCAAGGTTTCATCAAAGGAAATTATTTAAGAAATATTTAGGGATTCTACTTCGTTATAGAAATAAAATTATATTACAAATATAAATTAATTTAATGAATATGTGTTAAATAAAATTATTATAGGCATTTTGGGAATATTACATTTATACGATGAGAAAAACACGTATATATATCGTAATATTTTCTCTATGCTAGCGGAAAATTTTAAATATATACATCCGTGCTGGCGTCGAGAGGATATTTTACTACTGAAAACTACCATAAGCAGTGTTTATGAGTTTCGAAAAAATAAATACGTTTTCCCCGCGCGAAGAGAAAGAGCGTACTCATTTCTGGCGCGCCTGCAATACTTTATAGGCCCTTTATTTTGGCGGAGGTGCGCGGGGGGAGAAGGAAACGGGGTCGGAAGGGTGTTCATGAAACCGGTAGGTGGTATATTGTAACTCCATAAAAGCGTTTTACTCCGATTTTTCTTGTTCCTTGCAATAATGCAGCGGCGCCGGTTCGAGCCGGGGAAAACTGTTCGACATAAATTCAGCATTTGGAGGTTTTCTCACAGAACTCGCACCCTCGCAACCCCTGGAACACTTCACTTCCTCGCGAAACTGTTTTAAAACCGTAATGCTTGAATCTATTATTGCATTGTTTTTAGCTCCTTTGCGCCCAAAGTTCTTTCCGAAAGTCGCTCGGAGGAATAATAAAAAATAAAAAGATTTTTTTGAGTTTATTAAACGATTATCAATGCCATAAATAAATGCAGTTATTACAAACTGTAATTATTTAAAATACAATAATAAAGGAGGCAAATTTAATAGTATAATTAATTTTTTCTTCAATTAAATTATATAGTTACAGTAAATAATCAAATGAAGTAAGGAGTAACAGTGTTTTTATTTGTTATAAATTAAGAACACCTCAACATTCATCGTACATAATATGGTATATATTTTAACAGGAGACAATAATTTTATTTTTCCTGCAGCAGTTGAGGATGTTAACGTTAACTCTCCCCCCCTATCAATTCCTGCACTTTTACCGGACACCAACTGCAAACGCAATGAAACCTATTCGCGTTTACGACCCTGAAATGAAATTCGACTGTTGTTCCAGCCAACGCTAAAAGAGCAATTTCTTTCATTATCCCCGTCGCAACGCGTAGGCGGCGGCGGCGGCGGCCAGACCAGACCAGAC
Organism: Ontholestes murinus; assembly: GCA_963969525.1. Lineage (NCBI taxonomy): Eukaryota > Metazoa > Arthropoda > Insecta > Coleoptera > Staphylinidae > Ontholestes > Ontholestes murinus. The sequence continues at coordinate 67,982,050 of OZ018395.1, forward strand.
GACCCCCGGAGGGTGTGCCCCTTGTAAAATGGTTCTTGGAGTGATGTCGACGGAGATAATGGTGTTGTTACAACTGGAGCAGATGACGCATAATCCTCCAGCCATCGAGTCGATGTCTTATTTCCGAATTAACGAGGCCCGATGAAAAGAGCACTGTGTTTGCGTGTGCAGCACACCGCCTCCCACGAAGACGTTATCTCGATGATCTCGTGCCATGAATAAAGATGATTCAACAGATGGATTCGATATGCATACGTATGTAAATGCACCGCGAAATAATTTGCTTTGGTCGTCGGAAACCTCCTTGGAATTCATGGAAGTGTAAGACAGTGTTACTGCTTAATTTTCTCAATGCAACTGTAATATTACTGCTGTTAAACAAAAATTATTATAAATATTGAAAAAATCTATTAAATATTCTAATATGCATTAAATAATAATAATCTTTATTTTCAAAGTGTTAAACAAAATTGTACAAAATGAAAATTGCTTAAGATTGGGTTCCATGCTATCTAGATAACAAAAATAAATATTCCAACAATTAAGCTGATGATCCGAAGATCTTCTACAGTTTTAGAGATAATAAATCTATAAAGATAAAAAAGTTTTAATGTTGACAACAGGCAACTTCAAAAGGTTAAAGAAGTAAATTTTAATAATATTATGGAAGGTAATCCAAAAAGTTGTTTCAAGGTTAAAATGTCAAAAAATAGAAAACTCCAATTTTTATACAGGCTACAAGTAAAAAGCATTGCAGTATAATAGAGAATATTTAGGTAATTAACAAATTGAAGAACAAAATTAATTTTGCAATTTAAATATTAAAACTTGTAGAGCAGTTACTAATAATGAAAATTAATTTTGTTCCATGGCTTTTGGTCATTTTGAAGGCAATATAATCATAATTCGGTGATTGAAGAAATCAAAATTTTCTTGATTCTAGAAAGGCCAGTTTTCCACAAATACTTTTCGTTTCGTGCAATATTTTTAAAATTAAAATTTCGTTATTTTTAAAATAATTAATGACTTTATATAGGAAAGCCTTAATACAATAAAATTAATGTACACATTTTGATGATGTTTTACTGGTTGGAGCGTGGGATAGAGGCCACCCACCCACCCTACATATGCAAATTTATTCAAACTACAAATAGTGTATAATTTTCAAGAAAAGAAAGTCAAAATTTTAATGATGATTTAAAAAAAATCAAAAATCAGTATATTGATGAAAAGTTTAAATGTATATATAGGGTGGATGGGTGGCCTCTATACCACCCTCCAATCAGTAAAACTTTAAACATTGTTCAATTAAATTATTCGTAAATACTTTTATCTGCACGCAATATTTTTAAAGTAAATATTTCATCCTTGTTAAAACAATTAAAGAGTTAATGCAATAAAATTTATGTCAAATTTTTGAAGATGTTATACTGGTTGAAGGGTGGGATAGAGGCCACCCACCCACCCTACATATGCAAATTTATTTAAACTACAAATAGTGAATAATTATCAAGAGATAAAAGTCAAAATTTCTAATGATGATTTAAAAAACTAAAAATCACTGTATTGATGAAAGTTTAAATATATATGTAGGGTGGGTGGGTGGCCTCTATTCCACTATCCAATCAATAAAACATAAAACAGCATTTAATTATATTATTTTTAAATGCTTCAATCAAACAGATTATTTTCTGATGCTTTCGTTTTTCTTCTTTAAAAAAAAATATTAACATTCAAAAATTAAATATAAAACTATATTAAAAATGTCTGTAAGATATGAATAGATTTTCATTATTTTACTCTTTAACATTAACGAAAGCTTTTCTTCGTAGAAGTTTCCTGAAATCATGTATAATAGAGAATTGTTAATCCAATGAAATTTATGTACACATTTTGAAGATGTTGTTACTGGTTGGACGGTGGGATAGAGGCCACCCACCCACCCTACATATGCAAAATTATTTAAACTACAAATAGTGTATTATTTTCAAGAAATGAAAGTCAAATGTTTAATGGTGATTAAAAAAAACTAAAAATCAGTGTATTGATGAAAGTTTAAATGTATATGTGGGGTGGGTAGGTGGCCTCTATCCCACCCTTCAATCAGTAAAACATTAAACAGTATTCACTTAAATTATTCGTAAATACTTTTTTTTCCAGACAATATTTTTAAAGTACAAATTTCATCATTGTTAAAATAATTAAAAATGTAAATAGGAATTTGCTAATGCAATAAAATTTATGTCAAATTTTTGAAGATGTTTTACTGGTTGAAGGGTGGGATAGAGGACACCCACCCACCCTACATATGCAAATTTATTTAAACTACAAATAGTGTATTATTATCAAAAAAAAAAAAAATCAAAAATTTTAATGATGATTTAAAACATAAAAAAACAGTGTATTGATGAAAGTGAATATGTATATGCAGGGTGGGTGGGTGGCCTCTATCACACCCTTCAATCAGTAAAATATTAAACAGTGTTTCATTAAATTATTTCCAAATACTCTCCTTTTCACACAATATTTTTTTAAATATAATTTCATCTGTGTTAATATAATTGAAAAATTTAAATAAGAAGTTCTCAATGCAACTAATTTTATGTACATTTTTTGAAGATGTTTTAATGGTTTATAGGTGGGATAGAGGCCACCCACCCACCCTACATATGCAAATTTATATAAACTACAAATAGTGTATAATTATCACGAAACAAAAGTCAACATTTTTAATGATGATTTAGACAACCAAAAATCAGTGTATTGATTAAAGTTATTATGTATTTGTAGAATGGGTGGGTGTCCTCTATCAGACCCTTCAATCAGTAAAACATTAAACAGTATTTAGTTATATTATTTTTAAATGCTTCCACCAAACAAACAATTTTCTTACAATTTTCTGTTTCGATTTTAAACAATTTATTAAAGTTCTAACGCTAATTTTTAAACTTTATTAAAAATTCCAGTAAGATATAAATGAACGGTTATTATCTTACCCTTCAAAAACTTTAACATTAATGAAAGTACTGGATCGATAAGATTTTTATTTGGTGAAATTCAATTAATTAAAACTTCTCTTAGAAGAAGTTTCCTGAAATAATGTTTAAATAAGAAATTCTTGTTACAATAAAATTTATGTCCATGTTTTACTGATTGGAGGGTGAGATAGAGGCCACCCACCCACCCTACATATGCACCTTTAGTTAAACTACAAATAGTGTATAATTTTCGAGAAAACAAAGTAAAATTTTTTAATGATTTAAAAAAAAACAAAAATAGTGTATTGATGAAAGTTTAAATATATATGTAGGGTGGGTGGGTGGCCTTTATCACACCCTTAAATCAGTAAAACATTAAACAGTATTTAATTAAATTATTCGTAAATACTTTTCTTTCGATGCAATATTTTTAAAATAAAAATTCCATCATTGTTAAAATAATTAGAGTTAAATACGAATTTCCTAATGCAATTAAATTTATGTCAAATTTTGAAGATGTTTTACGGTTTGGAGGGTGGGATAGTGGCTACCCACCCACCCTACATATGCAACATTATTTAATCTACAAATAGTGTATTATTTACAAGAAAAGAAAGTCAAAATTTTTAATGATGAGAAAAAAAAAATCTGTGTATTGTTGAAAGTTCAAATGTATATGTAGAGTGGGTGGGTGGCCTCTATCCCATCCTCCAATCAGTAAAACATTAAACAGTGTTTATTTAAACTACAAATAGTGTTAAAAAAAACGAAATTGTAAAGTTGATTAAAAAGAAAATATTAACATTGATTCGATAAAACTAGAAATATATATGTAGGGTGGGTGGAAGACAATTGATGGATAACAGTTGACAGATAACAATTTGCAGATGAAACCGATAAATCACAGTAAGCAGATGATAATTAACAGATAATACTAACAGGTAATATAAAACACAAATAAAAATAACATTTGATAATTATCAGGTGACGGTTAATAACTGAAAAGTGAAAAAAAAAAAGAAATTTAAAAAAATATGTGAGAGTTGACAACTGACAGTTAGAAGATGCTAATTAACAGACAACAATTGACAAATCTCAGTAACAGATAACATTTAGTAACGGGAAGTATACAAATGAGAAAGTGTAAAAAGAAAGCAAAAGGCTTTCGTTTTAAAATTAAACCTCAGACTTAGATTTTTGATTTTTACTTTAGATTATTGCTTAGAAGTTGTTTTCAGACTTTAACTTTACATTTTGATTTTTAACTTTATCTTTAGATTTTGGTTGCGACCTTTCACTTTAACTTTCGAATTTTACTGTCACTTTGATTTTAGATTTTGTCTTTATTCGTTGGCTTAGAACTTGTGTCTAATGTCAGACCTTTGCCCAAACATGACTTTAACCTTACAATTTGTTTAATTAGACTTTGACTTTAGACGTTGATTTTGGACTATGACTTTAAACTTTGTCACTTTAGACTTTGAATTTAGTTTTTGGCTTAGAACTTTAACTTTAAACTTTCACTTTAGGAAAAGACTTTTATTTTAGATTTTGACTCCAAACTTTGGCTTAGAACTTGAGTTTAGACTTTATCAGATGACACTTAATAACTGAAAAGTGTAAAAAAGGAAATTAAAAAAACATGTGACAGTTAGAATATGCTAATTAACAGACAACAATTAGCAGATGACAATTGACAAATGACACTAACAGATAACACTTAGTAACTGGAAGTATACAGATGAGAAGTGTAAAAAGAAAGCAAACAATTCTCATTTTAGAATTAAACTTTAGACTTAGATTTCAGATTGTGAAATTGTGAAATTGTGAAACAAAGAAAACCAAGTGAAATTAATTAATTACACATTTACCCAATCGCTACAATATGTTTCACCAAATGATAGATGAATCAAAAGTTCGTAGTTTAGATTTCAGATTTTTACTTCAGACTTTGGATTAGAAGTTGACTTCAGACTTTAACTTTACATTTTGTTTTTTTAACTTTATCTTTAGATTTTGGCTACGACCTTTGACTTTAACTTTACACTCTGACTTTCGAATTTTACTGTGACTTCCATTTTGGACTTTGATTTTAGATTTTATCTTTATTCGTTGGCTTAGAACTTACGACTTTAGACTTTAGCTTTAGACTTTGGCCTAAACATGAATTTGGTTTAATTAGTCTTCGACTTTAGACCTTGATGTCGAACTATGATCTTCAGGTAACTGAATCAACCAATTTATTGAACTATAATAATAATAATAACCTTTATTTGTGCATCCCAAGAAATAAATACAAGTTAAATACAGAGGAATAATCAGTGTTAAATATAATAATTTTGGGAAGAGAAACCTTAAGGCGAGATTCAGTTTTGAGCAAATACCAAACTGTTCTTCCATCCAAACCTTACTAGTATAACAAGAAAATAATAGGATACTCATAATTTAGACTTTAACTTTAGACTTTTATTTTAGCAAAAGACTTTCATTTTAGATTTTGACTTCAATTTTTGGCTTAGAATTTGAGTTCAGACTTTACACTTTGATTTTTAACTTCAACTTTAGATTTTGGCTTAGAGCTTTGACTTTCACTTTACACTTTGAATTAGGATTTCATATTAACTTGCATTTTAGTCTTTGACTTTAAAGTTTAGCTTTTTACTTTGGGTTTAAACTCTGACTCTAACTTTACACTTTGATTCTAGACTTTAACTTTAGATTTCGATTTCAGATTTTAGCTTTATATTCTATTGCTTTATTGACTCCAAACTTTGGCTTAGAACTTGAGTCAGGTGACGATTAATAACTGAAAAGTGTAAAAAAGGAAATTAAAAAAATATGTGACAGTTGACAACTGACAGTTAGAAGATGCTAATTAACAGACAACAATTAGCATAAAACAATTGACAAATGTCATTAACTGATAACATATAGTATCTGGAAGTATACAGTTGTGAAGTGTAAAAAGAAAGCAAAAAATTATCATTTTAGAATTAAACTTTAGACTTAGATTTCAGATTTTCACTTCAGACTTTTGATTAGACTTTAACTTTACATTTTGATTTTTAACTTTATCTTTAGATTTTGGCTACGACCTTTAACTTTAACTTTACACTTTGGCTTTAGAATTTTACTGTGACTTCTATTTTGCACTTTGATTTTTAGTTTCGTCTTTATTCGCTGCCTTAGAATTTTCGACTTTAGACTCTAGATTTGGTTTAATTAGTCTTCGATTTTAGACTTTGATGTTGAACTATGATCTTCACGTAACTCAATCAACCAATTTATTGAACTATAATAATAATAATAATAATCTTTATTTGTGCATCCCAAAAAATAAATACAAGTTAAATACATAAGAGGAAGAATAATCAGTGTTAAATTTATTAATTCTGGGAAGACAAACCTTAAGGCGAGATTCAGTTTTGGGTCAATGCCAAACTGTTCTTCCATCCAAACCTTACTAGTATAACAAGAAAATAATAGGATACTCATAATTTAGACTTTGAATTTAGATTTTGGCTTAGAACTTTCACTTTAGACTTTCACTTTAGTAAAAGACTCTCATTTTAGATTTTTACTCCAAATTTTCCCTTAGAATTTGAGTTCAGACTTTGACTTTACACTTTGATTTTTAACTTCAACTTTAGATTTTGGCTTAGAGCTTTTACTTTCACTTTACACTTTGAATTAGGATTTCATATTAACTTTCACTTTAGTCTTTGACTTTAGACTTTAGCTTTTTACTTTGGGTTAAAACTTTGACTTTAACTTCACACTTTGTTTCTAGACGTTAACGTTAGATTTCGATTTTAGATTTTAGCTTTATACTTTAGCTTAAAACTTTGGATTTTCATTTTGAACCAAGATTTTGTATTTAGATTTTTGCTTAGAATTCCTTAACTTTAAACTTTGTCTTTAGTATTTAGATATACAGAATGCCTCATATAAGTTAGATGATTCAAAACATATTTAAAAAAAACAGTGTATTGCTGAAAGTGTAAATGTATATGTTGGGTGGGTGGGTGGCCTCTATCCCACCCTACAATTTTCAACATTTTTCATTACCTACAAATATTAAAAACAGATGAAAAATCACAGTTTTCACCTGCTAATTTTTGTCTGTTCATTAGCATCTTCTAACAGTCAAATGTCAATTATCACATTTTTTTTTCAACTGTCAACTATGTGTTTGTGTTTTGTTACCTGTTAGTATAATCTGTTAATTGTAATCTGCTAATGGTCATCTATTGATTTCATCTGGCAATTGTTTTTTATCAACTGTCATCAATTGCCAGATGAAATCAATAGATGACTATTAGCAGATGACAATTAACAGATTAAACTAACAGGTAACAAAACACAAACACATAGTTGACAGTCGAAAAAATATGTGAGAATTGACAATTAACAGTTAGAAGATGCTAATAAACAGACAACAATTAGCAGGTGACAATTGACAAAAAAAAAACGCAACAGAAAACACTTAGTATCTGAAAGTAAACAAAAACAAACAAAAAAAACATTTAGCAGATGACAATTGGCACATCAGATCATCGACATCGACAGATAAAAATTAGTGGATAACAATTAACAGATTAAAATGAACGTCGCAGCTGCACGAACTCCGCCCAGCTTCATCCAGTCAAAATTTTTGTACGTTTTGTATTATATTTGTTTATATTCATATGTATTTATTTTTTTGGAATGTAAGCTAAAGATTAATAAACATAAACATAAACATAAAATAAACTAATCATAGTTGACTGATAAAAATTAAATAAAGGAAACAAAAAATATGTGACAGTTGACAATTTAGAGTTAGCAGGTGACAATTGGCAGATGACACTTCGTAGATAACAGATGAATGATGAACAGTGTAGAAAAAACAAACAAAAAAAAGAAACAGGTGACAGTTGATAACAGATAAATAAAGTAAACAAAACAAAAACCAGACGACAGTTGACAATTAGCAGACGACAGTTTAAAACGACTTTTGGCAAGTGACATTTGACAAATCAAGTATGGACAATAAAACAAGAAAAATACAGATCATAGTTGGCAGATGACAGAGTTTACCATGAGTGTTGACAAATGACATTTAACAAATAAAGTGTGGAATTTACAGACGATAAGTGTAGAAAGGAACACAAAGAGAACAACAAAAGACCATAACAACAATACATAACATATCATAAGGTACGTGACAAATGATTAACATTTTCCAGATAATAGATAACAGTTGATAAATGGTCAGACAATAGATTGCGTGTAACTTGAATTATCAGTATAGAAAATAATGCAAAAGACAAAAACGCCGAAATATAAAAAAAAAACTTATGATATATCACAGATCACATATTAATTAACAAATGACGGCTAACAGTAATAGATATTATTTAGCAAATGATAGATGGATACTGCTACTTGTCAACTGACCTAACAGTTCATAGATAACAGTAGACAGTTAGCAAATGACACTTGACAGATGAAAGTTGGCAATTAGTACTTGGTAGATTACAGTTGACAGAAAATAGTCGACAGATAGCAAATAATAGTTCACAGATGACATTTGATAGTTTGCAAATGATAATTTATAATCAGCAGTTGACAAATGACAGTTAACAGATGACAATTGACAGTTGACAGATGACAATTGATAGTTGACAGTTGATAGATGGCAGTTGACAAATGACAGTTGACAGATGACTATTGACAGATGACAGTTGACAGATGGCAGTTGACACTTTATAGATGACAGATGACAGTTGACACTTGATAGATGACAGTTGACAGATGATAGTTGATAGATGACAGTTGACAGATGATAATTGACAGATGACAGTTGACAGATTCCAATTGATAATTAACCAATAACCTTTGACAAGTGACAATTGATAAATAGCACTTAATGGATGATATTTCGTAAATGACATTTGACATTTAATGGTTTTCAAATAGTTGACAAATGACAGTTAATAGATCAGTTGGCAGATCCTTTTTAATAAATTATATTCGACAGAGGACAATTGAGATATAGCAAATATTAGTTAGCATCTGACAATTGATAGTCAGCAAATGACATTTGACAAATGACGGTTGGTGATGTGCAGATAAGTCATATTTAGTAAATGACAGTTGACAGATAATAGTTTGCAGTTGACAGATGACAGTTGATAATCAGCAAATAACATTTTACAAATGAAATGGTAAATAGCACTTGGTAGATGATATTTGGTAAATCGCAGTTGACAAATAGATGACAATTGACACATGACACTTAGTAAATAGAAGTTGATGACACTTTACAGGACTTTTTTACATATAAACGTTGATAATTGACATTTAACAGTTACGAGAGTACATAAATTTTTGCCTCTTTAACACATTTATTAATTAAATTGAATAATTCCAGTTTCTCGTAAGTGAAACCTATTTAATTTAACAAAATCAATACATCAACAGTTGAAACATGCACCTTCATTTGTATCAACGTGTCTATTTCTCCCGTTTCCTGCGAGGGCTATGCCAGGTTATCCCAGGAATTACGTGATGACCGCGTCGTCATCATGAGTCCGGGATAAATCCCGCGGGATCCGGCGCGTCCCTCGGCTACCCGCACCTTCCGCCGCTTCGCCCCGGGCGTAATTTAAGGATAATGCTGGATGAGGGATGAGGGATGAGCGGCGTCGACTCTCTCTCTCTCTCTCTACTCCGCAAATGTATTTATTGTTCCTAATTGTTGAATTTTGAAACAATATGCGCCGCTGCGGAAACAATGACAAAGGGCGAAGTTTCGGCGCAAATTGTTGCGATTCTTTCCGCACACACACACACACACACACGCACACACATTAACACATACGCACGTCACGTTATTTATTATTGTGGAACGTGATAAATCACGAGTTTTGATTGCGACGCTTTCATCAACGCGATTATAATTTTCATGCGGAATTGGATGTATTGTAACAATGCACAACAATGTTTCTGTGTAATAAATAATGAATTATTTTAGCCGACTTTGTAATAATCACAATACGAATTTAATTATAAACAATTCGCGTATTCAAAACCGACAATAATTAAAATACATTCCTATAAAATTTAATCCAAAAAAAATTATGATGTGAACAATTTATATTAAAATCTAACAAGTTTGTCAGTACATCAGGGGTTCCGCAAGGATCTAAATTGGGCGCACTCCTTATTATTGTTTTCATTAATGATCTATGACATATATTCTACAATTAAATGCGTTTTAATGCACTAATACTCCAGAATAACCTGATCATATTATACGAAGAGTGGAGATGAACTCTAAAATCGACTTATCAGTGTATGCACTATGGGGGGGGGGGTCGCCATTTAATCGATGTAATTTTAAAAACTTGGGTATTGTATTCTCAAATAAGAAAATAATTAAAACAATAACTGAAGTACTTTTGTTTTTATTGACCTTTCAAATAAGTTTCTCTGCCTCAAATCTTTGCATTAACTGTTACTTCCAAGAATATTATTTTTGAGCACCAATGTACAGGGTGGTGCTCAAACATAATATTCTTGAACGTAACAGTTAATGCAAAGATTTGGGGGGTTTTATTTGATTAAATTAAAGAAAAGTGCAAGCCACACAGTAGGATAATATTGCAGTAAGACATTATTATTAATACTTGAAGAAAATTTCCTAGTGCTCCATTTAAAATTTATTCTATCGAATATTTTAAACCGCATAGTTACTTTACAAAATGTACGCGTGCACACACACATTTATTTTATAATACTTTCATCATCGTAACGCGTTTTGGCGCCCGACACTGACGTCTCACTTTCCGCCGACATAAAATCGAAATGTGATCAGAGCGTATGTGTGTGCACTCCTTCCATCAATCACTGCAACATGTCCCGGGATGATAACCCGAAGATGCACTTAAAAATGCTTCCCCTACTCGTTTGTATAGACGGATTAATCCGGGAACCTGAATAAATATGTGATAAATGACGTGAGACAACAGACAGAGACGGAAATCTGGTGCACTATTGGATTTTCCGATATTAAAATTACGTTTGCGTATACGTTTCAGATAAAAGAGGGAGAGGGGAGGGAGAATGGATCGTGCGGCCTGAGGGATTGCTTGTGGGTAGAAAGGAAATAATAGCACTTATAGAGGTACATTTTTAATAAGGAAGGAGATTAGAATAAAACGTTGGTTGGGTGTTTCTAAATGAATATCGGGGTTTAAACGCTTTGTAATATTAATTACGTAAAACTTAAAATCATAATTAATGCATTAAATGAAAGAGCAAAGAAAATTTATAGTTGTTTTGTTTGAGGAAGCATCTGTAACTGGTACTTATTTTGGTGCTCTATTCATTTAAAAACACCCGGTATAATGTTCATAGTATTCATCTTTTTAATGAAAATGTATTAAAGTCCTTTTGGTTGTAGAAAATTAACTAATAATTAGAAGAAACACGTAAACATTTCTAATTATTATTGAAGCCACTGTGTGGCAAACGATGTTACAACAATAAATGTGAAACACTCTCAACTGTATTGTTTTATTTCAACATTCGCAACTGTCGAATAGTTTTATGATATTTTTCTTATAAATCAAAACATATTTATTCACTGATGAGTTGTAACAGAATGAAACAGGTGTCTGTAGATTAACATTAAGTAAACATTGTAAAAAACGAAAAGATCATAAAAAAAAGTTACTGTCATATAACGGCTGCTAATTAGTTAATTAGTTACTTAAAGTTCTTAACACGAATTTAATTATTCAACGTATGCAAATCTATATGTGTTTCAAGACTTAAATCGGCCGTGTCGAAAAGTTTTTACGTCTGTCGAGTTTCCAAACAACTTCTATCTTATCATAGACTTTGGCGGGGCTGAACGGGACGGGGGATAGTTTAAGGAGGGCACGACCCACATTCCTTCTTTTTTTTCTCCTCTCCGCGAAAATTAAATATGAAAAGTTTCCGCGGCGCCCCGCACATATCACCCATCTGTAGTGGATGCGTTTTATCGCGAATAAATACTCGAAAAATTCAATTTTAGACTTCGGCGTGTCGGAATTTATTTCCATCAAGTTTTATTTATTTAGTTTTTTTGCTGCTGCCAGCGAATCATATTAACGCGAATAAGCGTAACGGACGAGTAAACACGGACATAATTTTATTTATTCATTCGAGTGCAGAGAAATTTTCATTTTGGTCCAGAGAGTTTCTTCTTTAAAAGATGCTATTATCTCTGTTTGATTGGATCCCATTACTCAAATGTTTGATTTGCGAGGCGAAAGCCATTAGATTAAAAGGGATGCTTGGCGTTATATTGAGTGAATGAAATTTTATATACTATTTTAATGAAATTGATTTTCTTCTGACTTTATTACTATGTATAGGGTTTATTCAGTAAAAAAACATATTGAAACATAATCTTAACTTTTCAAGCTTAACGATAATATTTTCTTCACCTGAAGAAGCCACATTGTAGCGAAACATATGTAATGTTTACAATAAAACCAATTTGAAAATCAAACAGTTTTGTTACCTAAATAATTAACGATAATAGTTTCAGATACCTTTAAATTGTCAATACGTATCCAATAATACAAATAATCGTATTCCGAAACACAAACTATGTATTTCAGCATTAAGCATATCTTGTGACGATATTTACAACCGGCCAATTAAAACACTCACACACACATACAGGGGGGTCCTTCTCTTCGGGGCTAATTACAACAAATCCTGGCCACGCACCATTAATTCCAATTGTTGGGTCGGAGAATAAGCAAACCGATATTTATGGCACCGGAGGCGGCTGTGCATTCAATATGAATAGGTTTCGAAGCGCCGGCGGCGCTCACATATCAATATATTAACGCGATTAGCGAACACCCAGTATTACAAAGTCGATAACTATGCAAATATGTGCGCTTGTTTGTTCCTCCTTGGGTATCGAACACTAATATAATTAATCCTCGTGTAAACGTGGCGAACACGAATTTGAATTCATATGTCTCTCGCTGAAAACCATATCATATTATCGACAGCACTTGGATAATTAATGATAATGATGATAAAAAATGTATTTATAATTGTAAGTCTAATAAACTAATCAATTTGTTTAAATTAATAGATTTGTATTCCATGTTTTTATTAATTTTTTATTAATTTTCCCACTCAAAAATTTTACATTGTCAATTTTTCTTTATTCAAATTTAGTAATTAATCGATCAGTAATTAAAGTTATAATGTATATGTAGGGTGGGTGGGTGGCCACAATCCCACCCTCCAATCAGTAAAACATAAGCAAAGGTTTTAATTAAAAGTTATAAAATTAAAATAAAGACAAAATAATTGCAATTTTTAGAGATTTATTCATACAAATTTTTCATATAATTTTTGATGATGTTTTACTGATTGGAAGCTGGGATAGAGGCCACCCACCCACCCTACATATACATATAAACATTAATCCCTTATCGTCTCGCGGTTTCCAATAAAATTAATTACAAAACTTTTTGAATGAAAAAACATTCAAAATGTAAAATTTTTGAATGAATAAATTAGTAAATTTTGATTCACGATGGGTGGGTAGAGACCACCCACCCACCCTACATATATTTATTAAACTTCACACTAAAATATTTGGATAATTCCTGTAAACATCAACACTAACATTACTGTTGTTTATTGGCAACTACTAGAGAGATAGTGACTGAAATTTGTATGTATATGTAGGGCGGGTGGGTGGCCTCTATCCCACCCTTCAATCAGTAAAACATACGCGAGGGTTTCAATGAATGATTTTATTTGTACATAAATATTCTGTATGTACTATTTATTTTCTTGAAAAATTTTTGCTTATGTTGTGAATATTTGAGGGTGGGATAGAGGCCACCCACCCACCCTACATATACACTGAATTTTCAACTGAAATATTGTGCCACTTCAATAAACATCAAAACTATTACTACTGTAAATTTGTTGGCAATTAAAATATTCATAATGATTGCAATAACAAAAATATGTAGGAGGGTGGGCGGCTACTAACACACCCTCCAATCAGAAAAACATAGACGAATAAATTGAGTAAAATAATATTCAATTCTAACATGATTTATACAATTATTGCATAAACATCTTTTGTAATAATTTATCTACAAAAAAATCTTTATGTACGTTAAAATATATTAAAATCCTATAGTTCGTTGTAGAAAATTAAATATTAATTTAAATTATTACTTTATGTATGTCATAATAATTGGAGGTTAAGACAGTGGACACTCACTCACCCTACATATTTCTTAGTATTTCAACCACGACAATTGCTTTTTAATTTTTTCTTCAAGAGCAAAAATAGTGGTGTAGTTTCTTGGTATTTAAAAATAGTATTGTAGTTAAGTTTTCATATATGTATATGTAGGGTGGCCACTATCCTAACCTCCAAGTTTTATGACATAAACAAGGTGTTTCCTGTAAATAAATTATGTATAAAGACAGTTTATACAATAAATAAAATATACAAAAGAGAGTAGAATTTAATTTAATTTTAGTCTAATATTCGCTCATGTTTTACTGATTGGAGGGTGGGATAGTGGCCACCCACCCACCCTACATATACATATAAACCATAAGCACTGTCACTGTTTTTATTTTTCTGAACAAGGGCAAAATTAGTGTTGAAGCTTTTCGTATTTAAACATAGTTCTTACAGTTGAAATTCCTGTATATATGTATGGAGGGTGGGCGGCTACTAACACACCCTCCAATCAGAAAAACATAAGATTAAATGAAAATTAAATGCTACCATGAGTTACCCATTTTATTTACTGCATTAACATTCCTTATATATATATTTATATAAATTTAATAAGATTAGCTATAAAAAGTCATTTATGTTTAAACTTAAATTTTAATTTTGTTTTATTTTTTATTCCATAAAGAGTTTGTCTGTTTTTATCAGCAAAATCATCAACGATTAGCAATTACAGTTATCAAGTATATGTAGGGTGGGTGGGTGGCCTCTATCCCACCCTCCAATCAGTAAAACATAAGCGAGGGTTTTAATTAAAAATTTTAGAAAGTAAATAAACATAACATTACAAATTTTAATAGATTTATTCAAACAAATGATATTTGATGATGTTTTACTGATTAGAGGGTGGGATAGAGGCCACCCGCCCACCCTACATATACATATAAACATTAATTCCTTATCGTCTCGCGGTTTCCAACAAAATTAATTACAGAACGTTTTGAATAAAATAAAAATTCAAAATGTAAAATTTTTGAGTGAGTAAATTAGTAAAATTTGATGCAGTCTTTAAATCTAAATTAGATAAGATTAGCTATAGAAAGTTATTTGTATTTCAACTAAAATATTGATTTTTTGTTTTCTTTTATATTACATAAAGAGTTTGATTATTTTTAGCAGAAAAATCATCAACGATTAACAATTAATGTAATCAAGTATATGTAGGGTGGGAGGGTGGCCTCTATCCTACCTTATAACCAGTAAAACATACGCGAGGGATTTAATTAAAAGTTGTAAACTATAAATAAACACAAAATAATTGCAATTTTTAGAGATTTATTCATGTAAAATTTTCATATAATTTTTGATGATGGTTTACTGATTGGAGGGTGGGATAGAGGCCACCCACCCACCCTACATATACATATTAACTTTAATTGCTGATCTTCTTGCGGTTTGCAATAATTTTAATTACAAAATTTGAATAAAAGAAAATTTTCAAAGTAATATTTGAGTGTGTAAATTAATAAAAATTTTATTCATTACGTGTGAGTAGATTTTAAATCTAAATTAGATAAGATTATTCATATATAAGACAGTAAAAATTTGTTAAAATTAAATTAAATTAGGCCTAGTTAAAACCTTACGCATTTTTTTTTTCATTTCACTAAAAATAAATAAAAAACAAATGTGACAAACTTAAAATTTTTAATATATATATTCAGAATAAATTTGTTTTTATAAATATACACAAAACTGCCAAAATAAGCGTCGCCATTTTTATATAATTTCAATTAAATCCTGAACTCGCCTTTTTTCAATTGATTAAAAATAATTAAAACAACAAACGCTACCGACTAAAAATTTTCCAAATTCACTCTAAACACATCTTATTTTGTGAATAAGTATAAAACATACAAAATGACAACGAGTTTTTAAATATAATTTCAAATTAATCTAGCCTCGTTAAATACTTAATTCGCTTTTTTCAAACGGCTAAAAACAATTGCAAAGCAAACGCTATAGACTTAAATTTTTCAAAATTCACTCCAAAGATATTCCTTTTCATGAATAAATACAAAACTGCCAAAATGACGGCGTGATTTTTAAATAAATGAAAATAAATCGGGCCATGTTAAATTGGGAACTTGCTCCTTTTTACCAATTTATATTGAACAAAAAGAACAAACGCTATCGCCTTAAAATTTACAAAATCTACTTCAAACATATCTATTTTTATGAATAATTAGAAAACTAGTAAAATTTTAAACGTGATTTTTAAATAATATTATTCAAATTAAAATAACGTTATTTATTTACTTTTTTTTATTACTATTCATTTTTATTTGTTGTTTAGTTGTTAAGTAGTTTATATGAGTTTGTTATTTTATTTTTATTTATTTCTCTCAATATTGATTTATTATTTGTTTGTTTGTTTCTAATGTACATAAGGTGAATCCTGCCAATAAAGTTATTAATATAAATTGAGCCTTGTTAAACTCGCGGGCTTTTTTAATTGATTAAAAATAATTGAAAAAACAAACGCGATCGATTTAAAACTTACAAAATAACTACAAATACATTTCTTTTTATAAGTAAAAACAAAACTACCAATAAAAAAGACATTATGGTTACATAAATTCAAGATATCTGCAAATTTGACTGTGTTGAAAGAAATTGTTTCATTTTTCAAAAATTTCTCTTCTTAATTCTAAAAAAATCTCTGTAGGTTTGTAGAATTTTCGATCAATTTTGCTCCTAGGTTTCCAAAACTATCCAACTTTACAATTTTTCTTTCTTTAGATTTCTAAATAGCTAAAAAAATGTTTAGTTTTCTAGAAAGTTCTTTAAATCCTTTGACTTAATTTAAATTTATTAAAATCTTACAGATTTTTTTAGCATTATCCAATCTATATTGTTCAATTCATCGAGAATTTTCCAACAATTATCACATTTCTCTTTAAAATTGATATTTTTAGAACTTTTAAGCAGTTGTTTTATTAAAGTTAATGCTTATTATGCTACATTCTTGATAGAACCAGATGTATAAGTTTGGTGAAGAAAAGCACTTGTTATGTTCCATATTTTTATTTACAGTTTCCTGACATGTGTTTCGAACTTTGCAGTTCATTATCAAAAGTAATACTGTACTATTCCCTTTGATAATGAACTGCAAAAGAAAAATTAAATTCAAAAGAATATCGATTTAAAAAAAAGTTTCCAATCATTTTAACGACTGAAAAAAAATTAAAAAAACAATTTCCTTCGACATAAAAATCTGCAAATTAACTTAAAATTACTTTACAGAATGTGATTTATGTAGGAAAATAAATAAAGCCTCAATAGATCTGAAAATAATCGAATGGAAAATGAAAGTAAATTTATAATAATGTTTAATCATTTCAAACCACAATAAATATATAAAAACAATTGCTAGTGACTCGAAAATCTATAAAATAACTCAAAATTCTTCTCATAATGTGAATTCAATAAAATAATACACAATTACAGCTAGATAGATTCTAAATAATCGAATTCAACGAGAAAATTGATTTATAAAATTAGTATCAATTTAAACCGCTGAAAAAAAATATAACAACAAAAGCCATCGATCTGAAGATTTGTGAAATGATTCAAAATATAGTACAAAATAATAAGTTTAAAAATACGAAAACATTTCATGAATCTACAACAATGAGTCTTACTAAGTCTTAGTAAGACTCATTGTTGTAGATTCATGAAATGTTTTCGTATTTTTAAATTTATTATTTTAGTTTCTACAACGAACTAATGGAATTTAATACATTTTACACTACACAATGTTAATTTACTAAAAAATAATCAATCCCTTTAAATTTTCAAATAATCAATTGATAAAATAAAGTTTATTTATATATTTTTTTTAAATTATTTCAGAGGACTCAATTAAATATAAAAACAAACGTTATCAACTTGAATATTTGTAAAATTATGATTTACTAATGTGAATTCATTAAGAAATTTAACAATAACTCCATGGATTTTAAAATAATCGATTGAAAAGGGAAAGTTGTTGTTTGAAAATTTATAATTATTGTAAACGACTGAAATAAATATAAAAACAATTGCCATCGATGTGAGAATTGGTAAAATTACAAAAAAAATATTTTACATAAGGTGATTTCATTAAGGAATTAAATAATCTCTCCATGTATTTCAAAATAAACAAATACAAGAGGAAAGTCAGCGTTTAAGAATAGCCAAACAATTTACACGACTGAAATAAATATAAAAACAATTGCCTTTGAAGTATAAATGTATGTAAAAGCACTAAAATGCTTTAGATAATCTAAGTTGATTGAGAAATCAAACAATTCCGTTAAATATATTAAAATAATTGAATACAAACAAAGAGTTTATTATAATGTATTAAAATCCTTTAGTTCGTTGTAGAAAATTAAATAATAATAATAATTATTAAAGAGTTTATTCATAAAAACTTATATTTACTTTATACGACAGGAATAAATATAAAAACAGTTGCCATCGACTTGAAGATTTGTATAATCACTCAAAATACTTTATATATTGTGAACTCATTAAGAAATTAAACAATTTTCTTTATAGATTTTAAAATAATCAATAGAATTTAAATAATCAATAGAATTTAGACAAAAGAAAGAAATTATAAAAACAATAGCTATCGATATGAGAATCTACAGAATATCTCGACATATTTTACATATTATAAATGAAGTAAGAAAAATAACAATCCCTCCCTAAATTTTAAAATAATCGAATATAAAGAGAGAGTCAATTTGTAATGATTTCGAATCGTTTTAGGTGAATACAAAATGTATAAAAACAATTGCTATGCAAATTCGATACTTGTGCTACATTCTGGATGGAACCAAATTTTCATATTGGGAGAAGTAATACACTTGTTATATTCCATTTGTTTATTATCAGGTAACTGACACGTGTTTCGGTCCTTGCGAATCATTCTCAAACTTAAAACTTTGAGAATGATCCACAAGTACCGAAACACGTGTCATTTACCTGATAATAAACAAATGGAATATAACAAGTGTATTACTTCTCCCAATAATTGCTATGCATGTGAAGATTCGTAAGATTACTCAGAATACTATAAATAATATGAATTTCCTAAGAATATAAACAATCTCTTCGCCAATTTTAAAATAATCGCATGCAAAGAGAAAGTTGATTTATAAAAATGTCTAATCAATTTATTGCACTGAAAAATTATGAAGAAACAATTGAAATCAATGTAAATATTTGTAATATTAATCAAAATACTTTACACAATATGAATTCATTAATAAATTCAACAACAGTTCTATAGATTTAAAAATAACCAAATAGTAAAAGAACGTCGATTTATAAAAAAATTGTAAGTATTTTAGATGACTGAAATGAATTCAAAAACAATTGCTTTCGACTCGAAATTTTGTAAATTTACTTAAATTACTATACAAAATGTGAATTCATTAAGAAATTCGATTAGTTTTATATAATCGAACGCAAAGAGAAATTTAATTCAAAAATCTCGAATAATTTTAGACCACTGAAAAAAATGGAAAAACAATTGCCATCGATATCAAGATTTATAGAATTACTCAGAATACTTTACAAAATGTGAATTTTGTAAGAAAATTACCTATACCTCAATAGATTATAAAATAATCGAATGCAAAAAGAATTACTAATTACAAAAATTTCTAATTATTTTAGACGCCTTAAATAAATATTAAATCAATTGCTATTGACTTTAAGATTTGCAATGTTATTCAAAATACTAAATAAAATGTAAATTCATTAAATTTATTATTCATACAAATTTTCCAATAATTTTTGATGATGTTTTACCCTCATAGGGTGGGATAGAGGCCGCCCACCCACCCTACATATACATATAAATTTTAATTCCTTATCGTCTGGCGGTTTCCAATAAAAATAATTACAAAACTTTTTGAATAACAAAGAAATTAAAATTTTTGAGTGAGTTAGTAAAAATTTGATGCATGATGGGTGGGCTGACTTTAAATCTATATTAGATAAGATTAGCTATAGAAAGTCATTTATGTTTAAACTTAAATTTTGATTTTGTTTTATTTTATATTACATAAAGGGTTTCATTGTTTTTAGCAGCAAAATCAACAACGATTAGCAATTAAAGTTTATATGTATATGTAGGGTGGGTGGGTGGCCTCTATCCCACCCTCCAACCAGTAAAACATAAGCGAGGGCTTTAATTAAAAGTTGTAAAATACAAATAAAGATATAATAATTTTTAGAGATTTATCTATATAAATTTTTGATTATGTTTTACTGATTGGAGGTTGGGATAGAGGCCACCCACCCACCCTACATATACTTATAAACTCCAATTCCTTATCGTCTATTTGTATTCAATGAAATTAATTTAAACATTTTTGATTTAAAAAGAAATTAAAACGTTGGAATTTTTGAGTGAGTAAATTAGTAAAATTTTGATGCATGATGGGTGGGCAGATCCTACACCTAAATTAGATAAGATTATCTATAGAGAGCCATTTATATTTTAACCTAAATTTTGATTTTGTTTTATTTTTTATTACATAAATGGTTAGATTGTTTTTAGCAGCAAAATCAACAACGATTAGCAATTATAGTTGTCATGTATATGTAGGGTGGGTGGGTGGCCTCTATCCCACCCTCCAATCAGTAAAACATAAGCGAGGGTTTTAATTAAAAGTTGTAAAATATAAATGAAAACAAAATAATTGCGATTTTTAAAGATTTATTCATACAAATTTTTTAAATAATTTTTGATAATGTTTCACTGATTGGAGGGCAGGATAGAGGCCACCCACCTACCCTACATATAAACTTTAATTCATTATCGTCCTGTTGTATCTAATGAAATTAATTATAAAAATTTTGAGTGAGTAAATTAGTAAAAATTTGGGTGGGTAAATCTAAATTAGATGTCACTGATTTGATTTCTAAAAATGTCTCTACCTCAATTATTCTGTTGTTGTTTAGCATTGTAAAAATCAATGTATTATTATAAGTTTAAATACATATGTAGGGTGGGCGGGTGTCCTCTATCCTACCCTCTAATTTGTATGACAAAATCGCTGACTTTCAAAGTAATATTGTTGGTAAGAACGTAATGAAACGTAAACAAATGTCAATAAAATAGACATAAATATGCCGGCAATGGCTAAAATATTACCGAATGGTAAAAATGCTCTGTCGACAAAAAACGAAAAAAGGGTCTGAGTGAAAGAATTCATAGTGAACTCAACTCCGCCTGCAAGTTCAGTGAGCTAAATTTTTGTAATATTTTTATGTATATTTTGAAGATGTTTTCATATCTAATAATAACAGGACATTGTAAAGTAAATAATAAATAAATAAAATAATTTTTATTTATAACAAAACTTGTTTTAATTATACATCCATCCAGGAAGATACGAGCAAATGATTTATTAATTGGAGAGAACAACAGAGGACACCCACCCACTCTACATACACATTTTTATTTTAATCATTGCCATTATTTTAGTTCCCAAAGATTTTCAGCATTAATAATCCTGAGTTTGTTCAGCAATTAAAAAATCAAATAGTGTATTTAAGCTTCAATGATTATATAGGGTGGACGGATGCTGATTATTCCTACACCCTAATTTTTGTTTGACTTAAAAAATTGTTAATAAGGACGCAATTAAATAATCTTATAATCATGATTGCATTCAGAAAACCGTGTGTATTTGATTTACTGATTGGAAGGCGATGAAGAGGACACCCACCCACCCTACATACATTGTTTGCTTTAATTACTGTCACTGTTTTAATCTCCAAGAATATTTTAACATCGATCATTCTCATAGGTTTTAGATTAAATTAAAATTCACTTGGCTTGTTTCGCAAATTTATCAATGAAAAAATAAATTGTTTTTAATCACGAATTTTTTCAGGGAAAAATACAAGTGTAGTTTTTACTGAGCGGAGGGTGGATTAGAAATCATCCCCTTTTTAATACAAAAAGGAGTATTTATCTTTAAATTAAAAAGTGCCTTTAATTTAATTCAATAAATCATTTGAGAATTGTTGTTTTAAGAAATCGAAAAGGTTGATAGTGATGTAATGCCTATGTATATGTAGGGTGGGTGGGTGGCCACTATCCCACCTTCCAACTCTCAAAATACAAGCCAGAGTTTTATTGAAGTTTTATTTTTACATTTTTATAAGTGATCTGATGTAAATTTCTTTATTTATAACAAGTATGAAAATATAAGAAATAAGAATATAATGAAATACGTATTTAAAATTTATTCACATAAAATAAAGGTCTTTGAAGATGGTTAAATATTTCGAAATACATTTTTAATTTTATAAATAAAGGAAATACTTAATTTTTTAATACACTACAACGTAAAGGACTTACATTATAATACATTTTATTACTTAAATTTTTTTATTTTCTGCGACTACTTTCAATTTCACAGAAAATAAAATATAAATTATATAAGAAAAAATAAGAAACATGATGGTGGTGACCGTTACTATGTGGTATTTCATTTTTAAATGTAGGATGAAATAAAATTCGATTTTCTATGTTTTATTTCATCCTACATTTAAAAAAAAGTAAAGGGTTTTCTTTATTTAAAAAATATTATGAATTTCATAGTATTTATTTTTGTACTTTTATGCTGTTTATCATTGTATTTCTTACTTCAATGTTTAATTTAATCACTAAATGTACATTTCGAACATAATGTCTTCATTATCAATAGTTAATTGGCGTTGATAATGAACACGTAATGTTGAAAATGTACATTTAGTGATTAAATAAAATATTCAAGTAAGAAATATAATTATGTTTATTTAATTAAATAGTAAACTTTACATAACTCACAAATTCATACTGTATATCATTATAATAATATATTTTATGTTTTTATATAGTGTTAAGAAAAAAACCAGATTGATATTTTCAAAATATGCTTAATTAATTATTGCCAGGATTTAAAAAAAAAAGTAGAGAAAAAGAAAGAACGAAAAAAAACTCACATTGGCGTCTTGGCGTCATCTCTTGCAGAACCTACCTTTAGTGGAATCGGAAAATCCAAAGTCCATGCGGGGGGGATGTGAAGAAACGAAGCACACGCGCACTTTTGAAACTGTTGTAGCCTGTAAAAAAAAATGACGAATCGTAAATAAATGCGTAGTAGGTTTTATTAATGAATCCAGAATTTTAAAATTAAGTGTGTAATGGGAATAAATAAGTTGTGAAAAGGTATGACCAAAAAAATATATTATAAACAAACTAATTAAGAAAAATTGCATAGGCTTTGATAGATTAAAATGTGCCTTATATAAATACATTAATTAATTAATAATTATTCAAAATATAAGTATAAAAAATGATTAAAACTTCTTACACGTGTTAGTTACAAATATTTATTTTTAAATCGTAAATAACATAAAATTATTCGATGTAGTATTTATTATAACGTTATTTTTATAATATTAACTTGAAATCTCAATCAATTTTAATTTGAATCTATATATTATAAATACCTTCAATCAAGTTCCTTCATTAAAGGGATGATGTTCATTCTTGAATCACAAATAACAATTTCCACGTGCACACACACTCACGTTTTTTTTAAATAGTTCGCGGTGGAAAACAATATAAATTTACGCTAATTATTAAGAAAATATTCGAGCCCGCACAATAAACGACGACGACAATTTTTATACTGACGCTAACCGATTGTGATAACGCAGGTAACGCGTTGCAAGATGCAAAAAAAGTGTGACGTTGGAGAGCGCTCATTGGTGCACAGATTTTCGTTTGTTTGTTTTTTGTGCCGAAACGTCTATCACCGTATTAAAAGTGCACACGATTACGATTGAAAACTACCTGCAGGTCATTAAAAGGTCGAACTGAAAATATTGTACGTATTATATTATCCACATTAATTAACGTATTTATAATCTTTTAAGATAGAAATTAAAGTAATATTTATTTTTATATGTTAGATGAAAATAATTAAATTTTATCGTAATGAAAGTAAATTGAATTTACGAAAAGAGATTCGAATAAATAATTAATGAGAAGCGATGAATAATTAAAAAAAAACAAGTAGAACCCTTGTTGATGTTAAAAACATTTAAGGGTAGGATAGTGGCCACCCGCCCACCCTACATATACAATGAAACATAAACTACAACACTGTCGTATGATGTTTTTAAACTTCAATTAAACAATTTATTAACCATCAAAAATTTATCTGTTTATATATAGGATGATAAAAAAACATATTCATATAAAATAAACGTATGATGTAATATAAACCACCCACCATTCATACTTATTTTTTTTTAATTACAAACGTTAGTTTTGTCTTTTTTTTTAACAAACACTGGTGTTTCGTTTATGTGATTAATAAACAATAATAATTACGAGTAATGTAATTAAAATATTCTTATATATGTAGGGTGGGTGGGTGGCCACTATCCTACCCTCCAATTCTTTTAACATTAACGAAGGGTTTACTTAATGATTTGTTTACGATTAACGCTTAATTCTATATAATACATTTTTTGATACAGTGTTGATAATGATGGGAAAAACTTTTCTTACAATTACATTAACTGTAGAGTGGGATAATTAACCCTTAGCTGCACTTGGGGGTCCTGAAGGACCCCATCCTTTCATAAAAGTACATTTTAATTGTTTATGTCTATTTATGTCTTCATTGCAGTGGCATTTAAATTTTTATTAAAAAATATGCATTTTTTACATGGAAAAATCTTTTTATATATTAAAATGTAGTTTTTTGCAAGAATATTTTTGAAAGAAGCCTTTGTACTGTATTTATTTTTTTGGAATATAGTATATAATACACCATTACCTACAATTTCAAGTCTTCATATAATTAAATGAGAGTTTTACGAATTTTAAAGGAAAAATGCATTTTAAGAATTTTCTTAACTTATTTCCTCGAGGAAAAAGAGTTAACTCTTTAGTATGTCTCAATTTTCTAGTCCATAATGTACCAATTAACACTTTTGTACAGTTCTGTAATCATATATAGAGGATTGAGGAATTTTTAAGCAATTTTTCAACTTGGGGTCCTGGAAGACCCTATGTGCAGTTATGTTACAAAATTGTGGTGCAGCTAAAGGTTAACACCCACCCATTTTACACATACATTTATTTTTCCAACAACTAATTACATAAAAAGCAATTCATTCGTGAAAATGTTGAAATTTCAATTATAGTTTAAAGTTACACTTTTCACATTCGTTTTTGAGATACATTCTCATTCACAAAAACAATACTTTCCCTATATTCTATACAGGGAAAATAATTATATTTCATTAATTATATTTCTTTGGCCACCCATCCACCCTACATATATATTTAAATTTAAACTACAAACCTTGATTATTATCATATAATTACATCGATAAAGATTCTTCTGAAGTTTTTTTTAGAAAAACAATCAAGTAAATGTAGTGTATGTAAAAATGTATATGTAGGGTGGGTGGGTGGCCACTATCCCACCTTCAAATCAGCAAAACATACATCTGTAATTTACTGAATAAATATTTAACCACGCGAATTATTTCAGTTTGTTACTTCACATAAATACGCTCTTTTATTAAATGTGTTCTTCAGAAATCGACGTTAATGACGTAGTAATTGGAGGGTGGGATAGTGGCCACCCACCCACCCTACATATATATTCAAATTTAAACTACAACCCTTGGTTACTGTTAAGTAATAACATCGACAAAAACTCTGTTGAAGTTTTTAGGAAACCAATCCAATAAATGTAGTGTATGTAAAAAATGTATTTGTAAGGTGGGTGGGTGTCTATATTATACCTGAAAACAAATTGACAACGTTTGAAATTTGAAACAAAAATTTAAAATGTCCAACTTTGGAAGGATGTTAAAAAAATGTTGGGATTATTCTTTTACATTCTTTAAAGCAATTGATTTTAAAAAATCGATAAATTCATTTCCAAACAGTGTAAATAAATAACTAAATACAAAAAACAACTTATATTATAACTAAAAACAAAATTATGACACTTAAAATTTGAATGAAAATTTTAAAACTGTATTTCAAAGTTTTCAAAGGTTGTAAAAAAATATTCCTTTATAAAATCGTCATAAAAATTCAAAGAAATGTAACTGCATTTTTCTTAATGAAGAAAAAACCGCGGACACGCCCCCTCATTTTTTCGAGAAAAAAAATCATTTGTCTAACACTGCTCGACACCCATATGTTTCATCCCTAAATGCATTTTTTTTCAATAAAGACACTCACCCATAAAAATTCTAAAATTATCGTCACATTCTACGCACTCTCTAGTATCATAATCAAGAAAAAAACGCGGACACATCCCCTCATTTTTTTTTAGAGAAAAAAAAAACATTTGTCTAACACTGCGCGACGCCCATATGTTTCATCCCTAAATGCATTTTTTCAATAAAGACATGCACCCATAAAAATTCTAAAAATACCAGCACATTCTACACACCCTCTAGAATTATAATCAAGAAAAAACCGCGGACACATCCCCCAATTTTTCGAGAAAAAAAATCTTTTGTCTAACACTGCGCGACGCCCGTATGTTTCATCCCTAAATGCATTTTTTTTCAATAAAGACACTCGCCCATAAAAAATCTAAAATTACCAACACATTCTACACACCCTCTAGAATCAATATCATACATAAAAATTCTAAAATTACGCTCATATTACCCTAGACACCGGATGCACAATAAGAGCGTTTTTAACGTGTGCTGAATTTTCTTGATTACGATTCTAGAGGGTGTGTAGAATGTGATGGTAATTTTAGAATTTATATGGGTACACGTCTTCATTAAGAAAATTTTTCTAAATGAATTATTTTCGCTTGTATAAAAGTTTGTTCACGTTTTATTACATAAACTTGCGTAAATCCCATTGTTCATATTGTTCATTCAATTAGCAGTTTTATTGTAAATTGTCGAACCCCATTCGAAACGTATCTATGATGATGGGGTGTGAGGTGTTTTGGGTGAGGGGGGGTGGTGGAGGAGGGCGCTTAAATCTGTCCCGCCGTAAAACATCCACGCTGTAATTAACCTCGGCAAATTGCTTTAATCAATTCCGGAAGTAAATTACAATACCATCGTCATGCAGCCCCCCTACCCCTTACCCAATCCGCCTACGGAAAGGGAATCATTAATTTCGTTGGATTTACGATTCGTCCGATCAGGATTTACAAAGTGACTTTCGCGGTGGTTGCTGTAATTTATTCGATCCTGCCCTGAAATATAAACGCCGGTGTTACATTAAAACATTATTTATCAGAAAAAAAAATGGTCATGCAATTATCCATCCTGATTATTAAATTAATAAAAACATTTTTTCAATGACATCAATGTAAAATTATTTCTTAAAATATTAAACAAAAACGCTTACTTTGTTGATATCACATTTTATTATTAAGTAACTCGAGTTTGAAAAAGATTCTAAATAAATTGTGATATCAATAAAGTAAGCGTTTTTGTTTAATTTTCTAAGGTGTGTTATAAAGTTAACGCCTCAACCATTCATCAAACCATTAAAATATATTTTCTTAAGCGTTAATTTTTTATCCATTAATGGATATTTGCGACTATATCATCTAATTGAGAGAATAATTAACAATTAATTATTTCGAATTGTTAACAGTTACAATTATAACATTAATAATCTAAAAATGTAACATTTTTACTTTCTAATAAATTATTAGTTAATTTTCTACAACGAACTGAAGAATTTTAATATATTTTATTATTTTTACTTTCATTTGAACAATATATTTATTTGGAATTAGAAATAATAATATAACAAAACAATAAACATATTTATCATCCCCAACAACAATATAGCCTATGTTTATTATAAATTATATCAAATTCGTTTCCGGTTTAAATTTCATCCGTAATTAATATTTCCGTGGTAATAAAATGTGACTGATTCATAGCGGAAATGGAATTTAATATGGAAAACGTTATTTTATATTCATTTATAAAGGAATAAATAAATTCGATAATTTCTAAATAAATTTGAAATGTAATACAATTAAAACCTTGTATATTTACATTTGAAAAAAAAATAATACGTTAAATATTTATCTCTTAAAACATTAAATGAAATATCTCAAATGTTAATTATTTCATTATTTTAGACTATTTAATTTATTCATTTAAACATTTTACGTGAAAGCATTAAGATGACATCAATAATAATACAATGTAACATTTAACATATAGAAATAACCCAATTTACGATTGTTTTGTTTCATTGTAAATTGTATTATTTTTATATTACAAAATATTTTACCACGAACCGCATGAGAAACTAATTCAAGAAATACTTTAACATAATTTTCGGTGGTTGCCCACTTTTCTTTCTGATGATTTCCTAGGAAATTTATTTAAACCTTAAATGAACTGGTGGTTTATATACTCTTTAGTAACATTTTGTACCTATTCTAGAATTCCAAGTTACGCGATACCCATTTATGTCCAGAAGCCACCCACCCACCCTACATATACAAAGAAACTTTAACATGAACACTGTTTACGTTTTACAAAATTATAAACAAATTCTTGATGAATGTTTTTCTTAAAACTAACTAGTGTCTGTAGCTTGAATAAGAAATTATATGTAGGGTGGGTGGGTGGCCACTATCCTACCCTCCAACCTGCACATCGCAAACAAAAATTTGATTGGATTATTAATAGAAAAATTGTAAGAAAATAATTTATAATTTCTTCATTGTAAACTCGATTTTGCCCAAATAATTTTTAATCAAATGATATCCTATATTTTAAAGATTGAAAGGTACGTCAGAGGCCATATAACCACCCACCCTATATATACAAGGTAACTTTAACGTTGTTTATCTTTTAAACGCGTTGCTCGAATTTTTGATGAATATTTTTTTAAGCACGAACGCGTGTTTGTGGTTTAAATAAGAAAATTTATGTAGGGTGGGTGGGTGGCCTCTATCCCACCCTCCAAACTGTAAAACACGCTCATAAATTTGACTAAATTTTTAATAGAATAATAGTAACTCGCATAAACTTTACAATACAAAATTAAAAGAAAATATTTCATAATTTTTTTATTGAATCTTTAATTATTATTTATTTAAATCATTTCTTATATTTAAAGAATTGGATTGTGGATTAGAAAACACCCACCCACCCTACAAGTACAAAGTACCTTTAACACGGACACGGTTTATGTATTAAAATGTTTACTCAAATATTTGATGAATGTATTTTTAAACATAAACTAGTATCAGTAGCTTAAATTAAAAATATATGTAGGGTGGGTGGGTGGCCTCTATCCTACCCTACAACCTTTATAACACACGCAAAAGTTTGACTGAATTTTTAATTAAGTAGTTTGACGAATATATTCATATTTTTTTCATTGGATTGTCGATTTCGTACAATTAAATTTTAATTAAATAATTGCTTATGTTTTAGGGATTGGAGGGTGGGATAGAGGCCACCCACCCACCCTACATATACAAAGAAACTTGAACATGAACACTGTTTATGTTTTACAAAATTATAAACAAATTCTTGATGAATGTTTTTCTTAAAACAAACTAGTGTCTGTAGTTTGAATAAGAAATTGTATGTAGGGTGGGTGGCCACTATTTTACCCTCCAACCTGTACAAAGTTAAACAAACTGTAACATGAACACTGTTTAAGCAAGTGTTTGTAGCTAGGTTTTTCAATTATTTTAGATTAAATTACCATCACCTAATCAAACAAACTCTAATTCTCTTGTTGATCATTTCATTTCTATTAGAAAATAGATCAACACCATATTGCACTTCATGGTATTTCTTAATCATCATGATTATTGATGGAAAAGAGTGATTTTTTCGAAAACCTTCGATATATTTGAAATAAATGTGATAGGCTTATAGATTTCAACGTCACTTTGACTACCACACTTAAAACTCGATTTAATTGATTGATAAGCCCAATTTCCTACAGTCTAGATAATTCTTCCCAATCTGCCATATATACCCCCATTTTTGCAAAGCCTTCTTGCTTATATTTACGATTTGTGTTGCAAACGTGAATTTTGAATCAAATGTTACTCCAAGATCTTTTATGGTCTCTACTTTATCCAATTTTAGAAGAATTGATGATATAAGTATATTTAATACAGTTTTAACATCTTGAACACTGAATAAAACACTTGCTATGTTTAATTATAATTTATTATAATATATAAGTAACAATGTGTATGACTTAAGTTTCGACTTTTGACGGTCATTATGAACTTGATAAACACAACTCTGAAGAAAATAGCTCGACACTTGGGCAGGTCTGTGGGAATGTGATGGTTTCAGACTAATTATAGCATTAAATACTCCTTCCAAAGAAATATTTAGAGGGCTATCCAAAATAGGATTGAACCAGAACGTAACTCTCTTTGGTCAGTTGATGTAGTGTACACAGAAGATGAGACAACATGCTCACGATCATGATTGGCGAAACCAACTCAAAGAATCCTAGGAAATGGTCACTAACAGATGCATGAAATCTCTTTTTGATTTCCTCAACAGTCCAAAACATGACATCAGAATGGTGGGTGCTACCAGTTCTATCCCTAAAATGCTTTTAACAGACCTAACGTATTTTCTAACGTTAATTCGGACCTTACTATTACGTACCAGATTTTTTGGACTTTGCTTTCGATGCCAGGAGACTGTTAAAAGAGGCTACTAATTGGCACATTTACAAGCGTAAGGTTGAGCTTCATTTTCACTCTTCAGATCATCAGATCTAAATCAGTCCTTGAAGCAGCCGACGACAATCTCTTTAAGACATGTTTAAAGCTTTTCAATTAGCAGATTTATCCATGATTAGTAGAATCACCTCGCACATTGAGCTAAAATCTTTGATAAAAGAGAAAAATATCGCTAGCTGCCGGTAGTAGAAAAAGTTCGTGACTTTCATCCATATGGAATCTAATAAATTCGCACTTACAGTCAAGAAAGTGATTGGGAAACTTAAAAAATTAATCACTTTTAATCGAAGAACGAACGATCAAATTATATTTGAGAGTTTGTTTGGACGTTCGAGCGACAATACCACGAAAACTAAGTTTTACATATGTCATAACAATTTTACATGTTTATATTTAAACTGATCAACCCATGAATATACATAATATTCTTCTAGAAAATAAATTAATTGAGTTGAATTGAATAAAGCTGTGACATTTGTGGACTTTTTTGCGTCTCAATTTATCATTATCATTTCTATTTATTATTCTTCTTTCCATTAATTTAGTTTGTAAAGTAGTATTCCATTTCTTTCTATCCGTTGTTAATTTCTTTACTTGTTCCCAGGTATTCCCTTTTCTTTATGCCTATTCTCTTATTGTGCTGCTCCAATCATTTCTTGGTCTTCCTCTTTGGTTTTTTCCTGTTGCTCCCATATTTTCTTGGTGTTTCTTTCCCTCCGTTATTTTTTTCATTTATTGATCTTATCCGTAGATTCTATCTGTCTCTTCTGGTTTTATTTTCCATTTTTTTGGTAATTTGTCTTCTGTTGAAGAACGTATTTTTCAGCATGTTACAAGGTTTTGCTATTTTGCCTATTTTAACCCCTATTTCTTAATCTATTTTCCCGTTGTTCTCAATTATTGTTCGTAGTTATTTGTAGTGTTCAACATGTTCTATTTTCTTTACCTGTATCTTTATTTCATGCTTTTTCTCCTCCTGTGCTATTATCATGGTTTTCGTTTTGTCATTGTTTATTTTCATGTTGATTTTGGATAATTAATAATATATTATTTCCATATTGTATTACAGGTCTTCCTCTGTTTCTGCAATTATTTCCATGTCATCCATCTCTGTTAGTTGTATCATCTTCATTTTCCAATATCCAGTTTTTAATGTTTTCTCTATTTTTAAAGATTATCCTAGAATATTTCAGTAATATTTCTTAAAGAATTTAAATATTTGATTGTAGAGGCTTTCACTTTGTGATAAAGTGTGTGATATAAACAAAGTTTATTTTATTTTATTTAAAGTCTTAAAGAATTTGTCTTAAAAGTAATGAGTTTTTTCATATCATGTTTTCTTTCGTTTTATGAGAACTTCTCCTATAGATTGCAAAAATATGTTCACAGGTTTTACAAGCTTCCAAAAATTTCTGTTCTAGGTTTCTAGAATATTTCAAATTTTTCGAGAATTTCAGAAATTTCTTACAAAACTTTTAGAAATATTTGTTTCAGATTCTTAGTAATTTCTCTTCCACTGTTTTTAAAAAGATTTTAAAGATATTCTTTTCTAAATTAGAAGAGATTTCTTCCCACAAATATATCTTCTAGATTCCAAGAGAAAGAGTTAATGTTTATGTATATGTTTATTAGACTTTAGCTTCCTTTTAAAAAATACATATGAATATACAAAAATATTATAAAAAAATAATAACATCTTTATTTAGACAAACATAAGTATATTTAGAACAAAAACAAATTAATTTAAAATATGGATTAGTTCGTCCATTGGGGTTGACCATCGGTATTTCTGCTTTGTCTTGGCTCTAATTTATATGAAAATAAAAATATAAATTTTCGACATTCTGAAAGCCTTTGCATAGATTTGGCACAAAATAAAAGATCTATCTTAACCTGATCAAAGTCTGCTAAGATCGTAAGCTCTGCTTAGTCTTCAATACTGTACAACACGCATAACACGATTTTTTCCTGCATGGGTTACAAAAACCACAGGGATAGCATAAATTACAAGATTCCATCCTGATTTTCTCTATGTAAACTATAGAGCTCTACTTTGTAGTGCAGGTAGAACAGATTATCTCTTCAAGCTGCTCTCAAGATTTACAAGAAGTGGACAAACAAATATCGTCTTTAGATCAATGCTTATAAGAGTAATCATTTAACTATACAACGAACTGAAGGATTTTAATATATTTTATTATTCGCTTATAAAAGTGTTTTCGTCCATATCAGCAAAAAAAAGGAAAGAAATTTGGTGGGGAATTAAATCCGATCAAAAACAATATAAAAATACCTTGGTATAATCTTCAAGCATCACTTTTCCTGATCGAAAACGATCGCTTGCTAAATTCAGAAGATTTCGTTGAGTAAATTGTGGCCCATCATCAACGTGAAATCCACTTTATCTGTAAAACAGTCATACTTTTCCCCATGATGATAAGTGAATAAAGTGCGTTGGATCGGTGTGAAATATTCCACGGGAATA
The DNA here is from genome assembly GCA_963969525.1 of Ontholestes murinus. NCBI lineage: Eukaryota > Metazoa > Arthropoda > Insecta > Coleoptera > Staphylinidae > Ontholestes > Ontholestes murinus. The sequence continues at coordinate 68,015,614 of OZ018395.1, forward strand.
TAAAACAGTGAGGATCCTTGTGGTATACCTTGCAATAGTGGGAAATACATAAACAATAATTTTCAGATTTTTCAAAATAAATAAGACAATTAACTTTATGAAAAACAGGTCCACTGCTAATAACTTGGTATCTTGTTATATTCAAGTCTATGTAATGTACAGATTTCAGCAAGGCCTTTGACTCTATTAATAAAACTTTTCTTTTACGTAAGTTAAAAGTTTGGGGATGTGGTGATAACATGATTAATCTAATAAGATCTTACCCGTTGTAGAGGTGTCAATGTATGGATTATCTGAACAATTACCACGTAGTAACGGTTACAACCATTATCTTCTAATTCTCTTGTAGATCTATCTAAAACATCAACTTGGTAGAAGATTATCTAAATCAAAACCTATTCTACTCTTCAATTATTGAATTCTAGTTTTCTTAAACAAAACCAAAAACTACTAAGTATAATCTATATATAAAGTGTGGTGAACAGAAATCAATTATTTTGTAAAAAAAGCAATCGCCCAGAAGCGGCCAGTTTTGGCCCATAGGAGAGGAATTATGTTCCATCAAGAAAATAGCAGCACACACAAATCTATAGTGACTCGCCAGGTTGGGAGATTATACAACCTGCCTATAGTCCGGAGCAGACACCAAGTGATTACCATTTATTCCTGCCAATGACGAACAATTTTACTTCATGTTTCTCATTTTTTTTTTGCTAAAAGGGACGAGGACTTCTATGAGAGAGGCATAATGAAATATTATCTTCAAATGGCAACAATTTATCGAATAAAATGGCGCATTTTTGACTTAAATCGGATCAGTATAACTATGGTAATTAAAGCCTTTAATGTCATGTAAAAATGATGGATTACTTTTTACTACACCCTTTATGAATGATCAAAAATGATCAAACCCTATTTCACTTTTTGAATATCTAAGATTAAAGAGCCACCTTTTCTTAAATTAAGTAGTTTTCAAAATATTTTAGCACTACCGACTATTTTTTTTTAAATTTACATTCATTTTCTACTGTATTTTTCTAATTTTCTAGTGTTTTTATTTTTAGAAGAATAGATATTCTTTTCTCTTTCTCTTCCGTTCCCTAATGTTCTGTGTATATTCTGTTTGTTGATGTTAGAGGACATGAGAGAACTTCAGAGAGCAGAAAAAATATAATAGAACAGCTGTTCTTCTCTGTTCTCTGTAGTTTCTTATTGTTCTTTGATGTTCTCTACTTGTTCTTCCATTCTCTGAATTCATTCTCTAATTTTCTTTTTTGTTATATTCTGGTATCTGATGTTCTCTGCTGATTTCTGTTGAACAGAATAAAAGAGCACAACACACCAGAGAACGTCAAAGTACAAAAGAGAGTAGAAGAGAACATCAGAGAAAATGGGGAAAACAACAAATAACAGTAGATAAATGCAGAAAGCAGCAGCAAAATTATTACAATATATATTTAGTACCAAAACATAAACTATTTTTAATGAATTTTGTAATTTTGCAAGTTCATCCTGCTGAAAATGAATTTTCTACAAATTTTCAAACCTTTAATTGCAATTTCAGATTTCTACAACCAAGTTCTAAGTGCCGCCATTTTGTTTCCTGCAAAATTATTACAATATACGATATATTTAAGAATACCAATTTTCAATTTCTGCAGTTAAAATTTGAACAGTTTTCAGTGGTATTAAAGTATAGATTAGATACTAGGGAATATCAGAGAATAGAAGAAAAGAGCAGAAAATTAAAAAAAAGATGAGAACATCAGATAATAGAAGAGAACAGCAAAGAACTCTAGAGAACATTAGAGAACAGAAGAGAACATCTTTTCCATCTTTAGTTATAAATTGATGGTTGTTAAGATTTATTGTGTTTTTTTAACTGTAGATATTAGAAACTCCATCTAAGCAATACTTCTGAACATTAACTACCAGAGAACTAGAGAAAACATTGGATAACAGGAGAGAACATAAGAAAACAACAGAGAATAGAGGAGGATATTGGATAACAGCTGCTTCCTTTTGATCTCAATTTTTGTGATGTTCTCTTCTTGATGTTCTTTACTGTTTTCTTCTATTCTATGATATTCTTTTCTGTTTCTCTACTGTAAGAGAACATTAGAGAACAGAAGAGAACACCAGGGAAAAAAGAAAATATCAGAACACAGAGGAGAATATCAGAGAATAGAAGAAAAGAGCAGAAAATAAAAGAAAACAGATGAGAACATCAGATAATAGAAGAGAACAGCAAAGAACTCTACAAAACATTAGAGGACATCTTTTCCATCTTTAATTATAAATTGATGGTTTTTAGGATTTATTCTGTTTTTTTTTTAACTTTAGATATCAGAAACTTTTTTTTTAACTTTAGATATCAGAAACTCTATCTAAGAAATACTTTTGAAGTAAGTTTAGTTTAATATTAACTATCAGATAACTAAAGAAAACATTGGAGACCGGAGAGAACATCAAAAAATAAAAGATAACATCAGAAAACAACAAAGAATGGAAGAGAATATTAGAGAACAGCTGCTCTCTTCTGATCTCAATTTTTCCCGATGTTCTTTGATGATAATAGAAGAAAATAGCAGAGAACTGCAAAGATTATTTAAAAACATTACAGAACAGCAGAGCAGGCCAAAACGGCTGAAAACATGTTCTCTTCTGTTCTTTCAAGTTATCTTCTATTCACTAATGTTCTCTGACATAAATTAATGGAGAACAGTTGCTTTTTCTGTCCTCTATTCTTGTCTGATGTCCTCTTTTGTTCTTTGATGTTCTCTACTTTTTTCTTCTACTCTCTGATATTCTTTTCTGTTCTCTAATGTTCTCTGCTGCTTTTTACTGAACAGAACATTACAAAACAGCAGAGAACATCACAGAACGAAAGAAAATCAAAGAGGACATTAGAGACAAACAGATAACATCAAATACGAGAAGAATAAAGAATAATAAATAATATATGGAGACTCTTTTTGTTTCATAATGTTGATAAAATGAATGAAAATGTAAAAACGTTCTTTGATGTTCTTCACTGTTTTCTTCTATTCTATGATATCCTTTTCAATTTCTCTACTGTAAGACAACATTAGAGAACAGAAGAGAACACCATGGAACAAAAAAAAAAACATCAGAACACAGAAGAGAACAGAGGAGAATATCAGAGAACCGCTCCTCTCTTCTGATTTCTATTTTTCTCTGTTGTTCTTTGATGTTTTCTACTGTTTTCATCTATTCTGTGATGATACATTTCATATAATTTAAAAATACGAAAATAATAATAATAATTTATTTTTTTACAACGAACTAAAGTATTTTAATACATTTTATTATATTCATTTCTGTTTATTTACCGTTCTCTAATGTTCTGTTATCTTATATTCTGTTCTCTGATGTTTTGTGCTGCTCAACAGAACAGAAAAGCACAAAACAGCAAAGAATATCAGAAAATAAAAGATAACAGAAGAGAACATTAGAGACCAGCAGAGAACGTCAGATAAACAGAGTGATATGATGATAATATCGGAGAACAACAGAGAAGAGCAATGATTAGCAAAGTATAACAGCACAGAACATCAGAGAATACCGGAGAAGATACAGCAGATATCATCAGAGAAATTAATGTTTGTAATACAATAAAGAATCTATTTAGCAGAAGAGAACAGCAGAGAATATTAGAGAGAAGCACATAACAGCGTCGAACAGTAGAGAACATCAAAGAACAAAAGTAAACAACATAGAACATTAGAAAATAGAAGAAACGAGAAGAGTACATCAGAGAGAATAAAAGATAAGAGCAGAGAACAGCAGAAAGTACCAGAAATCAGCAGAAAACAGTAGAGAACAGAAGAAAAAAGCAGTAACTTTGGAAAAGATTACATTACTAGACTTTAGAAAAACTAAAAATTTAAAAACTTTAGAAGCTTTAGAAAGTTAAACCTAAAAATCAGGGAAATCTAGTTATTTTAATTATATGAAAGCAGAAGAGAACAAAAGAGATTAGAAGATAACGGGAGTGTAGTTTAGTCGTCTACGAGTCATAAATGTGCGTTTCATTTGTTTTCCATCTTTCATTATAACGAATTGAATTTTACTGCCAAAAGATTTGTTATTAACAAAGACAAAATATAATATAACTTATTAGCTGATAAATTATAAATCGATAGCTTTGAAGGTTTATTATATTTGTATCCTTAGATATAAGAGATATCATCTAAGCAATTCCTTTGAAGCATGCTTGGTTTAATATCAATTAATCTGATGTTCTCTATTGTTCTTTGATGTTCCCTTCTGTTTTCTGATATTCTTTTTTGTTTCTCTTATGTTCTCTTATGTTATTTTATGTTATATTCTGTTCTCTGATGTTAGAAAACATAAGAGAACATCAAAATACAGAAGAGAACATCAGAGAATAGCAAAGTACAGAGCAGAACATCAGAGAAAAGGTGCTCTCTTTTATTATCTGTTGTTATTTGATGTTCTCTACTGTTTCCCTCTATTCCCTGATATTCTTTTCTATTTATCTTCTGTTCTCTAATGTTCTCTTCTGTTATATTGAGTTCTGAACAGAATAGATCAACATAAAACGGCATAAAACATCAGAGAACTAACGAGATGAGAAGAGAACATATGATAAGGGAAGAGAGCATAAGAAAACAACAGAGAATATAAGAGAACAGAAGAGAACATCAAAGGAAATGAGAAAACGGCAAATAACAAAAGGGAACAGCAAAGAGCAGCATAGAAGAGTGGAGAACGCCAGGAAATTGACAGCAGATAACATGAGAAAACAGTAAAGAACAGCACAGAGTAGTAAAATTCAGCAGAGAACAGAAAACTTTGATGTACTCTTCTGTTCTTTCATGGTATCTTCTATTCTGTAATGTTCTTTGATATAAGTGAAGAGAAAACGGCATCAGAAAACAGCAGAGACCATCAGATAATAGAAGAAAACAGCAGAGAACTGCAAAGATTATTAAAAAACATTAGAGAACAGCAGATGACATTAGATAGCAGGCAAGAACGGCAGAAAACTTGTTCTCTTCTGTTACTATCGACTGCGCCAATTCACCCCACGTTTCGGAAATCACCACATCAAAACTATTAGTAAGTGAGTGATTCTACAATGTCAGATACATACATACATAGGTTGGTGATGGTGAAACCTGAACGTCATCTCAACGTCTAGAGCTTCCTGCTGAATATCGTCTATATTTTTAATCTGTTTCCTCTTCCTCCTCAGTTCTACTGGTAAACCTTCGACTTCGAACGTGTCCGCTGATTTCTTTTTATTAATAATAATAATAATGTTCACCATAAAAAAATAAGTAATAACTAAAATAAGTGTCTACACAAACAACTTAACTTACAAGAATGAAAAAGGAAAGGGTGTGTACGGCATATAATTTCCTGAAGTCCGTTTCCGAGGTTAACGCGATTTTTCCGCGTCAACGTTTCATTTCCCACCTGTGAATGCCGCAGGCGTCGGCGACGGCGGAATTTTACATTTCGCGATTTTTCATTCCGCACGGGGTAGGCGACGGCGGCGGTGTGGGGGTGTGGCAGGGGCGAACGGCGAGAATTTCGCCGTTCGCCTTGTGCGAATTTCTGCAGTGCAAGCTTTAACGTGTCACAGCTAACCTTTTATTAAGACGGAAGTTGGGGTGGGAATTGAAGTAGGAGGGGCGGTGGGCGTGTATGGCAGCACGTGCAGGTTGAAAGAATTTCCGAAGGAAATCCGACACACAATAAGGATGGAATAAATTTTTCCGTCGTGTAATTGATTGTAATAAATACCAATTTAAATAATTCACTTATAACTAATTAATCAAGTTATTAATAAAATCATTATTTACAAACAGTATGCGTTTTCTATCCAAAACAAAAACAATTGCAATTCTCGCAGACAGATGCGTTTTAGCTTTTCGAGTTAAAGCTCCCTAAGTTGTCTCCTTTTCATGCTTGCTTGTTTAGATTCTGGGGTGAATAAAATATTCAAGATCTACAACGAAGTAAACGCCTCTACCATCAAATATTTAAAACAATCCTGTTTATATTTGATCCACCCTCGTATACCCTAATGATCCACCCTCGTATAACGTAATAATAAACATTAAAGTGTATTTATTTTCCATTTAAAGAAATGGTGTAGAATAAAATATTGCGAGTGATTCCTTTAAAATCTTATTAAGTAATTTTTGATTTTGCTAGACTAACGCAATCTATTCGACAACAAAACAGCTTCCCATTTTCTCGCAGTAACTCAATTCATATTAAAGAAGACCGTAGCGTTCCGGGCACAATGGGCTTTCCACGGGATTTGTACACGTCAGAAAGAGGCACAAAGAGTGCACCTAAATTATTCGGACATGCGATGCAAGGGTCGCTACCCGTATTAGACCCTCAGACCCGCAGTGTACTGGGATTAGAACTTCACGCTTATATATATATAACATATATAGATATAGTATAGTATGATAAAGATATGTGTGTGTCTGTGTATGATTTTTTTTTTTCGTTTGATCTCGAGGACGAAGTTTTTTTTTCCGTTGTTTCTTTTTTCTGCATGCAGGAGAAATTCAATAAATTCGTCACATATTGAAAAGGAAATGTCTAGTGTGTTTCCCATCCGCCCAAATATATCGAATCAAAACGTGCCACATGAAACAAAACAAAAAATGAATAACGTAACGAGGACATCAAACGTTTGATATATATATTTTTTTGTACTGTTATTTCCGACCGATGGTTTTATGAATTGTATTCTTTTTTTCGTAGTGGTGTGCTCCCTTTGTGCTTGACTTTTAATTAAAAAACATGAGCGCGCGTCGATTACACGCAACTAGTTTTATTTCTATCGTAATGACGAAAGATGAAAATTTTATCGGAAACGTTTATACCAAATTTCTAAAAACTTTTCTTCCAATTCAACCATTTCTTATGTTTTAAACAATTTCTATTCAAATTTGAAGATTTCCTGTTAATTTCTCTTTTAAATTATTCTCAAGTTTAATAGAAACTCTTGGAGCTTCCAACTATTTTTATTGCTTTTCATAGTCTTACATTTGAATTGAATGGATGGACAGTATGGAAAATTATTCACAGAATTTAGAAGAGTTGAAAAAATAGATTTAGGGTGGAATTAAATATTGATGATAAAAGCCATTTCTTTGTGATACATGTTGGAATCAGTAATTTTTGTAATTTTTAATTTAAAGTTTAAGAGTTTAAATCATTTACACTGTAAGTCATTGTTATTGGTTTCTAAAAGTGTATTTTTTGTACATTGAATAAGTAATTTTAGAGCATCAAAAATTAGTTATTGAAGTCTTCTTTTTAAGTCATTAAAGGTTTTGTCAGTACTTATTAAGATTCATCTAAACGCGACTTGAAAGACTTTAAATAAGTTCGTGAATTTCTCGGAGCGTGATCGGACGAGAGCTGACATAAACAATCTCCAACGGGGATGAAATGAAAATGGAAATCGCTGTCGAATTATAGGGGTCGCATCGGATGGGGAGTGGGTGTACCGTAATGAGACGTAGAAGCCCATTTGGTGTACACATATAAAGGTTTTGTGTGTACGAGGGCGGTGGAGGGTGGAGGGGGACGTGTTGCGGTTGAAATGCACCCCGTGTCGGGGCCACCCCACTGGGACGGGGGACGTCACCTTCGTTTGGCTTCGATTGTTCCCCCTTCCGGCGGTGAAATTGGATTTTAAACAGATCACAGGATGCCACCGCAAGACAAACCACGCCAATTCGAATTTCGAGTGGATCTACTCCTGGAATTTATGGGGGTTAATTGTGAGCGGCGTGTGCACGCGGCGGGTGTTTTATAAACTTCCTTTATACCACACATAAACCGTATTTAGACCTACAATACGATAAACTGAGAAATACAATTAATAATTAAACATATTAAAATATATATAAGACAGTTATGAACTGCATAAGTATAATTAAACCTGTTTATTAAGTACGTGCTTAAGTTCTCGACTCGTACAAAACAAAGCAAAGAAACAAATCTGCCAGCCCTCAAGATCCTCCTTCGTGGAAAACAAATTAAAAAGTACTCATCCCCCGCCCACACTTCACCCTTTTCGTCACTTCTTCCACAGGGATAACAACTTAATTAAAATATAAAATTAAATCCTGAGACTCTTTGCCTCCCCCATCCACCACCCTCCTTCCCTCCGCGTTTTTTTCCCTCGTTCATATCTCGGAATTATTTTATTATCCCAAACACAAGCGCGCGGCTTTAGACTTAATTAAAACCGGAAAGAGGGAAAACTAAAATTAAATTCTGATGGTCCACTAACGGAATGAATTATAATTAGTAAAAATGGAGTTGTTCAGAAACAATTAGGGAAGTTTGTGCGGTTATTGTTAAATAATTCGTCGAGGAATAAGATTATTTCATTTCTTTAATATTATCATTTACTTTTGTTGAAAAATATATTCAACAAAATTCCGCAAAATACGTTTATTGTTAAATAAAACAAACGTTATTTTTCTCTCTCAACTGAAACCCATCTGTTTTAACTATTTACATATACATTTTTTTTCGGACCTGAAAGTTCACCGAATGAATGTATGCATGTATGTGCGGTCGTTCATCTGTGAAACGTAGTTTCTGCGCTGAAATAATAATGTGCGGGCACCGCATCGTAAACTGTATTATTATTTTTATCGAGTTGATGTTTTCGGGAAATTCCTGTGGGAAAATAAAGGACCGCACAGAGGACGGGCCGGGGCGCACCGACGCGGGATGACTCAACTCGACTGGAATTTTGTCCCTCAATTTCATATTTATCATCGTCGCAGACACACGGAGAGAATGAGGAGGAAAAGCGGGATGAGAGGCGACGGGACAAGTTTCCAATAAACACAGACGTCTGTCGCCCAAAATAAAATTTTTATATAACATAATACTTACGTGCGATTAAATATAATACCAAACGCACAAATAAATTAAATTTAGTTAGTTATTCAGTGCTTAAATAATTTATTTTATAAATTAGTCCCGGCGCATCCACCATAATATAAATATTAATACTTTTCCTCTTTCGCGTATAGTTAATGAAAAATCCGTTAATGAAATTTAATTTTTATTCAACACCAACAATTTCCTGTATAATTTCAGTTAATATAAAAAGTTTCAAGTCGATAGCGTATGTTTTTATATAGTTTTTACGCAATCAAAGTGATGATTGCAACTACCAAAATAATATTCTTTTTTTGATGTAAAATAATTGAAAAATACGCTAATGAAATATGGTTTTTATTCCGGAATAATATTTTTGTGTATATTTTTAGTTCTTATAATAAGTTTCAAGTCGATAGCAATTGTTTTTATATAAATTTTACGCAATTAAAATGATGATTGCAACTTTTACAATACAACCTCTATTAAAGTTAAATTAATGATGAAATATTATTTTTATTCAATAATAACAAATTCCCGTATAATTTCAGTTAATATAAAAAGTTTCAAATCGATAGCGTATGTTTTTATAGTGTTTTTTTTTTTCAAAGTGATAATTACAAGTTTCAAAATGATAATCCTTTTTTGATGTAAAATTATTGAAAAATGCGCTAATAAATTACGGTTTCAATTGGATATAACATTTTCGTTTATATTTTTAGTTATTATGAGAAATTTCAAGTCGATAGCAATTGTTTTTATGTAATTTTTACGCAATTAAAATGCTGATTGCAATTTTCACAATGATACTCTTATTGTTGTAAAATGAATGAAAAATCCATGAATGAATTTATATTTTTATTCAACAATTACAGTTTCCTATTCATTTTTAGTTAATATAAGAAATTTCAAGTCGATAGCAATTGTTTAAATATAATTTTAGCGCCATTAAAATGATGATTACAATTTTGCAAACAATAATCTTAATTGATGTAAAATTATCGAAAAATGTGCCAATAAAATGTGGTTTTTGTTTAGGAATGATAATTTCATGTATATTTTCAGTTGTTATAAGAAGTTTCAAGTCGATAGCTTTTGTTTTTATATGGTTTAGATGCAATTAAAATGTTGATTGCAATTTACACAATTAGACTCATAATTAATGTAAAATTAATCAAAAAATCTATTAATGAAATATAAATTTTATGTGGTAATAACAATTTTGATTTCATTTTTAGTTTATGTAAGAAATTTCAAGACGATAGCAATTGTTTTAATATAGTTTTAACACAATCAAGATGATGACTACAATTTTGATGACAATACTCCCATTTCATGTAAAATTAATGAAAAATTCGTCAATGAAATACATTTTTTATTCAACAATAATAATTTGCAGTATAATTTAAATTAATATAAAAAGTTTCAAATCGATAGCGTATGTTTTTATAGTGTTTTTTTTTTTCAAAGTGATGATTACAATTTCCAAAATGATAATTTTTTTTTGGTGTAAAATTATTGAAAAATGCCCTAATAAATTACGGTTTTAATTGAGGAATAACATTTTTGTTTATATTTTTAGTTAATATAAGAAGTTTCAAGTCGATAGCAATTGTTTTTATATAATTTTTACGCAATTAAAATGGTGATTGCAATTTTCACAACGATATTCTTATTGATGTGAAATTAATAAAAAATCCATTAATAAAATTTTATTTTTATTCAATAATAACAATTTCCCATTCATTTTTAGTTAATATAAAAAATTTCAAGTCGATAGCAATTGTTTAAATATAATATATATCTCGATTAAACATCCTTTCCTTAGAAGTGCGAAGAAAGATTCAGGATTTATGTTTTTTGCACGCCATAATTAATGGTCGAGTTTCTTGTTCTGAGATACTAGGGCACATAGATTTTCACGTGAATATTAATAATCGCCGAACAAGAAATACACCTATTTTTAGAATCCTTACTCATACTTCCAATTTTGCATATCATCACAGTATAGTACGTATATTAAGATCTGCAAATTTTTACAACGGATTTAATTGGTTTCAATTATTTAATTCATCTTATTCCCACTTTAAATGTCAATTAAAGATTCATATAAAATAATCTATTTATAATAATACTACTTTAATTCCATATTTATTATCTTTTTGTTTGTTGTCTTCCACTAAGTGGTTATCTTAATACTGTTACTTCATCAATTATGTTTTAGTTTATATTTTAGTTTTAGTTAGCTAATTACACATGTAAATTATGTATTATAGAGGGGTTTCCCGTTAATAAACTTATTATTATTATTAAAATTTTAGCGCCATTAAAATGATGATTATAATTTTGCAAACAGTAATTTTAATTGATGTAAAATTACTAAAAAATATGCTAATAAAATGTGGTTTTTGTTTAGGAATGATAATTTCGTGTATATTTTCAGTTGTTATAAGAAGTTTCAAGTCGATAGCTATTGTTTTTATAAGTTTATGGCGCAATAAAAGTGTTGATTGCAATTTACACAATTAAAATCATAATTAAAGTAAAATTAATCAAAAAAGCTCTGAATTAAATGTAGATTTTATATGGTAATAACAATTTTGAATTTATTTTTAGTTGATGTAAGAAATTTCAAGTCGATAGCAATTGTTTTAATATAGTTTTATCACAATTAAAATGATTACTACAATTTAGAAAACAATATTCCTATTTCATGTAATGTTAATAAAAAGTCAGTCAATGAAGTACAATTTTTATTCAACGATAATAATTTCCAGTGTAATTTCAATTAATACGAAAAGTTTCAAATCGATAGCGTATATTTTTATAGTGTTTTTCTTTATTTCAAAGTGATGATTACAATTTTCAAAATGATAATCTTTTTTTGATGTAAAATTATTGAAAAATACGCTAATAAATTACGGTTTCAATTCAGGAATAACATTTTTGTTTATATTTTTAGTTATTATAAGAAATATTAAGTCTATAGCAATTGCTTATATAAAGTTTTTACGCAATTAAAATGATGATTGCAATTTTCTTAACGATACTTTTATTGATGTGAAATTAATGAAAAATCCATGAATAAAATTTTATTTTATTCAAGAACAACAATTTCCTATTCAATTTTAGATAATATGGGAAATTTCAAGTCGATAGCAATTGTTTTAATATAATTTTGACGCCATCAAAATGATGATTACAATTTTGCAAACAATACTCTTAATTGATGTAAAATTACTGAAAAATATGCCAATAGAATGTAGTTTTTGTTTAGGAATAATAATTTTTTGTATATTTTCAGTTGATATAAGAAGTTTCAAGTCGATAGCTTTTGTTTTTAAATGGTTTTCACGCAATTAAAATGTTGATTGCAATTTACAGAATTAAACTCATAACTAATGTTAAATTAATCAAAAAAACTATTAATACAATGTAGATTTTATATGGTAATAACAACTTTGAATTCATTTTTAGTTGATGTAAGAAATTTCAAGTCGATAGCAATTGTTTTAATATAGATTTAACACAATCAAAATGATGACTACAATTTTGAAAACAATATTCCTATTTCATGTAATGTTAATAAAAAATCCGTCAATGAAATTTAATTTTTATTCAACGATAACAATTTCCCGTATAATTTTAATTAATATAAAAAGTTTCAAAGCGATAGCGTATGTTTTTATAGTGTTTTTTTTGCAAAGTGATGATTACAATTTCTAAAATGGTAATTCTTTTTTTGATGTAAAATTATTGAAAAATACGCCAATAAATTACGGTTTTAATTCAGGAATAATATTTTCGTTTATGTTTTTAGTTATTATAAGAAATCTCAAGTCGATAACAATTGTTTATATAAAGTTTTTACGCAATTAAAATGATGATTGCAGTTTTCACAACGACACTTTTGTGAAATTAATGAAAAATCTATTAATACAATTTTATTTTTATTCAAGAATTAACAATTTCGTATTCATTTTTAGTCAATATAAGAAATTTCAAGTCGATAGCAATTGTTTAAATACAATTTTGGCGCCATTAAAATGATGATTACAATTTTGCAAACAATACTCTTAATTGATGTAAAATTACTGAAAAATATGCTAATAAAATGTGGTTTTTGTTTAGGAATGATAATTTCGTGTATATTTTCAGTTGTTATAAGAACTTTTAAGTCGATAGCTTTTGTTTTTTTATGGTTTGGACGCAATTAAAATATTGATTGCAATTTACACAATTAAACTCATAATTAATGTAAAATTTATCAAAAAAGCTATTAATTAAATGTAGATTTTATGTGGTAATAACAATTTTGAATTCAGTTTTAGTTGATGTAAGAAATTTAAAGTCGATAGCTATTGTTTTTATATGTATTTTACGCAATCAAAATGTTGATTGCAATTTACACAATTAAAGTCATAATTAATGTAAAATTATTAAAAAGCTATTACTGAAATGTAGATTTTATGTGGTAATAATAATTTTGAATTCATTTTTAGTTAATGTAAAAAATTTCAAGTCGATAGCAATTGTTTTAATATAGTTTTAACAGAATCAAAATAATTGATTAAATTAAATAAATCACTCAAATTTAATAACGATATAATAACACCCTGAATTCAATAGCTGAAGACGTTTACGAGTAGAAAACTTGAAAATTTTCGTTAAAAACTTGAAACTACTTATTACACCGCCCCAGAATCGAATCCAACTAAAACCCAAACAAGCAAACTTTTGACGAAACAATAAATTCCCCCGCTTCAATAAATAAATTACGTTTTTAAGGAGCAGCAAAAAAAACGAGTAAAACTTATTCAAATCTGACGACTTGTTGCTAGTTTTTAGTTTTGTTTTCGACGCGCGTATTTTATGTTCCTGTTGTTGTGTCTCGCGCGCGAACTTTGATTTATCGCGCTCCCTCTTGTCAGCATAATGTGTCGCCCCGTCGCGATATTATTCTCCACCGCCGTTTCTTCTCGCTTTTAATCTTGGACACTAATTCGTTTCCCCCGTCTGAGAAACGTCACATAAATCAGAAAATAAATTAACGAAATATTCAACGGATTCAGTTTTAACTATGAATTTGATTAATTTAATATTTCTTCGATTTTATATATATATTAGCAAATCTTATTTTAATCAATAAACAAGATTATTCAATACAAGTTAGATATCACTTTCTTATAATTATCTTCACGTAACTCACAAATACCAATAGAAAAAAATGTACTGTGCTTTATATTTATATATATTTATAAGTAAAAATATAAGTTGCGTGAAGATTGTTATAATAAAATTGTATTATTATTTTTTTTTTCACTAGATAATCTATTAATAATGAGTACATTATAGTCGAAATGTAAAAAAATCAATTTGTGAAGAAAGTGTTAGTGTTTCAATATAATTTTCTAAGTAAACACTATTTCTAATATTGTTGTGAACACGAAACGACCGAAACGGTAAATTAAGCTGCAGGTGGGTGCAAACTTTTGGATATAATTAAGTACACAGGGATAAATTGAACGGCAGATGATATTGCTTGTGAGGGGAGCGAGTTTTATTTTACCGGCTCAAAGCAAAATTATTAGCTAGGGGGAAGAACAATTAGGTAGTAAGAAAATATTTCGTTTGGCTCACACCAATATAAATAAAGATATTTTCTGGTAAAATGAAACTTGAAATCTTCGTATATACACATTAATATTAAGGGTTGTTAATATTAAAAAATGTTTCACCACGTGAGAATAAAATTCAACAAATACAATTTAATATTTACAAGATCTCTTTATGTTCTATTGGATTTAATGAAACATTTTTTTCAACCGTACCTGTTGTGCAAAAAATTATTATTATACGGTGTGTACTTTAAAATACATTAACAATTTTTTTGTGTGTTTTGAATTACACGCCGGAAATGAAAACACGCACGAAAATAACGAGCACTTGTTAATTATCCGAGTCGGTCCACGCGCGTTTTTTTTGCGTTTTTGTATTAACCCTGGGCCGTTTTAAATTTAAATCTATTCAGCGTCAAACGGATACCAATTAAACGTATACAGCAGTTTGCGAAAATTCAGTGGAACCGTGCAGACGTGTACAAATGACACCTTTCAGCCATGGCGTAAGGGTTTCGTTTATAAAAATATTTAATCAAAAGCTTGATTAAAAATATATACATAGGTTTTTTGCTAAATTTAAATACCAGAAATTAATTAAATCGAATAATTCGCGCAGTATCAATACACCGCCGAGGTCTTCTCAACAACATCCGCATCCTGTTTAAAATTGTATAAAAAGTGTGTCCGTGTATCCCAATTGCGGCCAATCCGTTCCGATCCGGAAATTAAACCTCCCGACCGTCCCCCTCAATGTAATAACTCATCATTAGTGCCGGCATGCAAAAAGAATTCCGAATATTCCGCACCCGGGCGATAAATGCCCGGCGCATCCACCAAAATGAAAATGCACGAAAGCCAATATCGCGCGCCGGGTCGAAAATTTGTTCGAATTTTCCCGATGTGTCTGTTGTGTCGCACTAATTAAAACGTCCCCGACGATTAGTCAACGGCCCTTTGCGTTCAGCGCTGGCAAAACAAATGAATCACTCTCGGGTAAGCTCTTCTCGTTTCCACTTGCAAATGTTCCCTCCGGTTTTTCTTTTTTTGGTGCGATTTCGCGGAAATTTCATGGCACGACGCGACATTGTGGCGCCGACGCGCATTCATCCCCTCATCCCTTCATTCAATTCACTTTGTCGTCCCGTGGCCAGACGATGCAGACGCATTTTCTAAAAAGGACAAAGGATAAACCCGTCGCTCATACCTTCTTAGAACTTCCTATATTGCCTGGCATTCCGTATTACAGGACCGGACACAAATTCATTTCTCTTTTGAAATGTAGAAAACTGTAATTAATTTAGTCCATTAATAAATTTTATTTTAAATTTTATACTATTACTAAGAGAATCCTCCATAATTTATAGATTTCCTCTTTGTTATTCCAGAACGTTTTATATTGCATTCATTTGGACACTTGTCCCAAAGTTAGTTAGAATTTTCTAACCTTATTGATCACTTAAAAAGTAAAAAAGAGTCACGCAATTAAATATTTAATAATACCAGAAGAAAATCCTTGGAATTTGGAAGTAAAATTTCTAAATTTCTCGATAATTCAAGATATCTCGAAGACTAGAGCATTTTAACAGAATAAAAGTGATTTCTAGAATTATCCAGAAAATTCGCTTCCAAATTTGAAGGATTTTCTTCTACGCTTATTTGCCAGTTTCAACGTTTCTGCACTTTTAGACAGTTCTCCACAATTACTTGCTTAATTTTATCGAAATTTTTTAACAGTTTGTAGCGATTATATAGGAAACCGTCCAGGTGAATTGGAAATTGGAGGGTATTGCATTTAAATAAAGGCTTTTTGACATCTTGGTGTTTTTATTTCTAATTGTGTAATTTTTATTTGCCTGACTGTAATATTTTATATTTATGTATGTAGTTTGTACATTTGTGAAATATTATTAATCTCAAGTTTTATTATAACCCTATTATATCTATATAATTGACTTGTGAAAATTATATAATTATGATCTGCTCCACCAATAAAGAATAAATAAATAAATCTTACAGATTTTCCTAGAAATTTAACTTTAAATATTCTAATATTTTTTCACAATTTTTAGAGCAAGTTAATAATTTTCAAGAATTTTCAAACTTTTTTGCTTATAATAATAATAATAATAATTTATTTCCCAACAGATACTTAGATCTAATAACAGGGAAATGTTATCAAACATAAAGACATATTTATAGTTTTTGATTTATTTTTTCTTGAGTTAATTAGAAAAAAAAACACGAAAATATTTCGTAAATCTACAACAAATTATTAAGACTCATTTGTTGTAGATTTACAAAATATTTTCGTTTTTTTTTTCTGATTATTAGTTAATTTTCTACAACGTAAAAGACTTTATTACATTTTTATTGTCTTAGATTTTTTTAAACTATTTTTTGATATATCGTATAAGAACTAAAAATTATTTTACAAACTGTTAGATTTTTCTTCAAAGCTTCCTCATTCTCCTAGTAATATTTTTCAAATAAAACTTCAATTATTTTCAGTAATTTTATCCTTTCTAAATTAATAATAATAACGAAATGTTTTGGTATTTTCTAAATTGTTTTTAGCATTTTTTCAGGCTTCTCCGTGTTCAATGATATTAGAAAATCCAGCATTTTCTTTTTAATTTTTTTAGAATTTTACATCAAATTATCTTTTAGTTGTAAAAACTTTGATCATTTTGGAATTTTTAGGAATTTTTCTTCCAAATTGTAATAATGTTCTTTGAGTGTTTTATAACCTAAATTATTTGAGGGTTTAGGATTTTCCAGAATTGAATCAAATACGATAACTTTATTTGTATAACTTGAAAACTTTTTTTTCTCGAAACTAGTCACAATAAAAAAGTTTTCAAGTTATACAAACAAAGTTATCGTATTTTATATAATTTACAAAAAAAGTATAACGAAGTAGAATCCTCCAACATATATAACATTTTCTAGAATGTTTCATTCTAGAATTGTAGAATTTTCAGTAATTAAGTGTTTTACATATTTTTTTATAAAGTATTCGAATATTCAAACAATTTCTCCTAGAAATTTAAATAATATTCTTAAAGTCTTTTAGAATTTTCCAGGAATTTCTCTTCCGGATGTTTAAATGAATCCAGGAATTTAATTTGCACGTTTAGATATTTGTTTAAAGAATTTTAGAATTTTTCAGTAATTTTTTTCTAGATTACAATAATTTTTCAGAAATTCTTCATCCACAGTTCTAAAATATTTTTTAGTTCGAGAAATTTTCAATAGTTTTACTTACAAATAAATGTAAGACAAATTTGGGGATTCTATATTTTTTGGAATTTTCTTCTAAATTTCTAGAATTTCCAGCAATGAAAAATTGTCTTTAAATTTTACTTTCGAAGTTACAAAAGTATTAATAATTTTCTAAACGGTTTTGCAAAATTCGATTCCAGATATTCCTAAAATTTAATTAATAATAATAATTATTATTATTATCCTAATTTTCAATAATAATTATTATTATTATTAAAAATTAGGATCATTTTTTTAAGGGTTCCAGAATTTCTCACCATTTTTCTTCTAGACATTAGAATTCAGCATTTTCTTTTCACAGTTTTTAGAATTTTACATCAAATTATCTTATAATCTTCCCAAAATTTCTAAAATTAGGAACACTTTTTTAATATACAAATTAAATATTGAAAATTGAGTGCAGTATTAATCATGATAATTAATAATGGTTACATTTTGAATGGTTCCAGAATTTCTCACTATTTTTTTCTAGACATTAGAATATTTACAATTTTTGATTAATTCTTTATAACAAGTTTGTATATTTTTTTAGAAGGTTTATAAGCTTTCCAGAATTTATTTAAGACCTCGAATTTCCAGCAAATTCTTCTACAAATTTCTATCCTTAAATGATGTTAGACTTTTTTAGCAATGTTTCATTTAGATTTTTAAAATTTGTAAAAAAAAAATTCCACAGACCTGAAATATTTTTTAGTTTTTTCTTCTAGTTTTCTAGAATTTTCCAGCAATTAAATTTCAAATTAGAATATTTTTTTAAAGTGTTAGAATTTCCAGCAATTTCTCGGGAATTTTCTTAAAGAAATAATTAATTTAATTAATAAATTGATTAATTAATTAAATCTTTTAGATTCCTAGAATATTTCTTTTCAGTCTGCTAGAATACTCTTTTACAATTTTGAAAATATTGTAGAAATTTCTCTTACCATTTTTAAATAATTATTCAGTTTAGCAATTTTTCTTACAAATTTCAATAATTTAATAGTAATAATAATAATAATAATAATAATATTTATTTTAAACTTTCCAGAAATTTATTTTCTATATTTCCACATTTTTTTAGCGATTACTTTTACATAATTTTAGTATATTGCAGACATTTTTTCCTGCCAGTTTCGAGAACTTTCTAGATTTTGTGTTTGCCAAGTAATTTTTTTCCTAAAAATTGTATCGCATTTTTCAAAAATTTTCCTTACAATTTTCTTACATTATTATAGCTTTTCAGAAATTTCTCTTTCAGACTTCTAGAAATGTTCAGGCATACTTTTCGTGGTACTAAAATTTCCTATGAGAATTCTAGAATTGTCCTACAATTTCGCTTGTTAACTTTAAGAATATCTTTGCTGGATAATTTCACTTGCAGGTTTCTTTCAATTTCAATTTCATTTCTACAGTCCTAGAACATTCTTCGAGAGTTCTAAAAAATTTTCTGACATTCTCCCTTACGAACTTACGTGCGTATTTTTTAAAGTTCTAGAATTATTCCACAAATTTTTTACCAGATTTCTATATTTTTTAGCAATTTCTGTTCTAAAGTTCTAAAATCATTTGATATATGTTATATAACATCTGTCATCTCTCATCTGTCTTCTGTCATTTGTTATTTGTCATTTGTCATCTGTCATTTGTCATTTTCATCTGTCATCTGTCACTTGTCATCTGTCATTTATCATATGGTATCTGTCAGACTGTCATCTGCCATCGGTCAACTGTGATCTGTCTACTGTCATCTTTCATCTCTCATCTGCTATTTGCCATCTGTCATGTGTCATCACTCATGAGTCATCTATTATCTGTCGTCTGTTATCTGTCATCTGTCATATATCATTTGTCATTTATCATCTGTCATCTGTTGCTTGTCATTTGTAATTTGTTATTTCTTATATGATTTTTGTATCATCTATCATAAAATCGTTTAAAATATGTTATATATCATCTGTCATCTCTCATCTGTCTTCTGTAATTTATCATTTGTCATCTGTCATCTGTCAATTGTCACCTGTCATATGGCATCTGTCACACTGATAATCTGCCATCTATCATCTCTCGTTTATCATCTGCCATCTGTCATCTGTCTACAGTCATCTTTCATCTTTCATCTCTCATCTGCCATCTGTCACTAGTTACCTGTCATTTGTCATATGGCATCTGTCACACTGTCAATCTGCCATTTCTCGTTTCCCATCTGCCATCTGTCATCTGTCTACAGTCATCTTTCCTCTTTAATCTCTCATCTACCATCTGTCATGTTATCAGTCATCTGTCATCAGTTATCTGTCATCTGTTATCTGTCATTTGTAATTCATCAGCTGTTATCTCTTATCTGATTTATATATCATCTATCATTTGTAATCTATTATATCTCATCTTTTATTTGTTCACTTTTACCTTTTTTTATTATTTTGAAGAAAGAGAGAAATGGTGTAATTTATGGCGATTTAAAACTAGAGAAATCTAAAGATATTTTAAAGGAAATTTTTACGTGCGCGAATTTATGAAAAGGAAGGTCATTAGGAAAACAAACTGAACGAGATTTAGATAGAATTATAGCTAGAGAAAAATAGATATTTTAAGCCTGAGAAAAATAATTAAGAAACGATAGTAAAAAAAACAAACAATCTTCATATAAAAAAGTGTAAGTACCTAAGGAAATTCAGATAAGACAAAAATATTTTGATAAGGGTTAACATTAAACTAGTTATTTAGAGAAGATTCGAGGAAAATATTTAGAAGAGAAGTTTTGTGGAAAGAAAACATTTAAAAAGACAGAATAAGGTCATGTGCCATCTATCATTATTAATATTCCATATTCTGAAATTTTCAAGAAATCTAAATCATTTTGAAATTCTAAACTTTGTAAACTTTTTTTTGCTGCGATTTTTCAATCCTATAATTTATTATTACACAAAAATTCTCATTATTTTTTGTTTTGGTATAAAAGTCCAATGGGGCGAACCAGGCGATTCTAGAACCTCCTCTAACCATGAGGGTCGTGAGGAGGTTCTAGAATCGGCTAGTTCAAGGTCAGAGGACTTTCTAGACCTTCACATTATCCCAACTTTTAAATGACTTTGACCTTCAAAAGACCGTAACTTATAAATAGCTTTGACTTTCAAATGACTTTGACTTTCAAACGACCTTGACTTTCAAACGACCTTGACTTTCAAACGACCTTGACTTTCAAACGACCTTGACTTTCAAACGACCTTTACTTTCAAATGACCTTGTCTTTCAAGATACCTTGACTATCAAACTACTTTGACCTTCAAAAGACAATGACCTTTAAATGTCCTTGACCTCAACGGTCAAATGAGCTTGACCCTTTTATTTTAATTATTCTGTCTGTTTATTCTGTTTATTCTGCCTTTTCAGACGAATGCAAACAAAAGACAGGAAAAGCAGAAAGAGACAGAAAATCTATCAGTTTAGTTATTCATCATTTGTAATCGATTATCTGTTATGCTATCAGTAATTTTAACGGAAAAAGCAAGCGGAAATTAAGAACGAAAATGATTTATGTACAATATAAAAATTATTAATTGAGTTCTTAACGTACTTAACGACGACATGTCCCATATTCCACTTTATACGACGACTCTTTCGATTATATATCTTGCGTTATTATGTGGACGATTAGGGCAGATGCATCTCGTCCAATTTTAATCAGCACCGGAATCGTCCCCACTTAAATAAACGTCTTCGTGAAGAGCCATTAAGAGTGCCAGCTCTGAAATGGGCCACTTTATCAAACAGGTTAGTCATAGACGTAAATTATTATCATATCGTCTCTTAAAAGGCCTCTCTGTTTGCAATCTACCGCGCCATCATCATTTCACCATTGTAAACGTTTATTTTTTTATTAAATACTTTTCTTGCCAGCATTTTGACTGAGCTTTATCATCGTGACCGACATTAAGATGATGATAAAGAAACGTAGAAAATTAAATTACAGATTTTAAAGGCACAAATAAATATAATTTATTAATGAAGGAGATTGAATTATTTGTGTTTAAAGCATAGTTAAAATATCAATTCATTGTAAAGTTTATAATTGAAACATTTAAATTAATATATAATGTAAAATAAAATAGTTACTATTTGAAGATTTAACTGCTACAAGATATTTTCTCCTTGTGGTTTGATGGCTTTCAATAAATTGCTAATAAAACAATTTTTAACTTTGTTTAGTGACTTCTAGTTTGAAAATGAAAGTTGAAATTGTCGAAACTGTAATAAATCAATAAAGTCTCAGTTATACAAAATTAAAAAGTGTTTCATTTGTGAATTATGTTGTATAACAAAGTATAAGCCTTTAAAATTAACAATTTTAATAAAGGTTGGTGTAGTGTTGAGAATAATAATTTTTTCATGCATATTAAAAGCGATTGAAATTAACTGCAGTTACGTTTAGGCGTTATGCATAATTTAACGTGAGTAAGTAGGATGTATGTAGTTGAATTTGTAATAAATGATTGGAATAATTTGGATTAATAGGGTATTCGCACACTGCCAAACTGAAGGCGACCGCAACCATTCATTCACCAAATTATCGGTCGCAGGCAGAAACTTTATCAACAACCGTGTTGATTTAAATTAATCTCAAGCAATGAGGGTAATTAATAAACATAGAATTTATATTAAATAATTTCTCTTAATCAATTTTTTCAGTTGGTATTTTTAGTTACGTATAGAGGCTTAATATATTATAAACTTATAATATTGACACTTTAAAACTTGACTAAAACACTTTCTTCACAAATAATTAGTTAATTGTGAAGAAAGTGTTAGTGTTTTAATCTTCACGTAACTCAACAACAAATTTCTATATTGAAACTTTACCAGTTGTGGGATTTTAGTTTACATCTACATTAAAAGTCTGACAATTTATTAATTAGGCCGTTATGACATGATGATATTAAAAACTATTAAATTTCTGGATTAATTGTTTTGCAATGAATTAAATTCTCACTTAAACATGAAACATTTTTATATTAATTATAGGTTAATTAAACTCTTGGTGTTTTAAATTAAGTTTTAAAAACAAACTAGCGATCTTAATAAACTGTAATCTACAGTTTTGTTATTTATACGATGTTTATATGGTGACTGGTTATTTCTTTCTTAATCTTACAATGCAGCAATGAATATATTATAATAAACAACTCGTAAAGTTTGCATTTCATGCAAAGTTGAAATTTGTATGGAGTGTTATACACTTCACTTTACCGGCGGAAATAAATTACAAAACTCGCACAATTCGTTTTAACTTATAAACTATTCAACGGGGATATATATATATGCAAAGTCTTCAACGTAACTAAATCCCATAAGGATCGTGTATGTTGCACTTGTCATAACATAGAAGGATGTATTTGTTTGGGGATGCAATAAATTAGGTGACAGTATTTCTAAAACTTAACGAATTATAACAAAAAATATTGGGGAGATATTTTCTACTAATAAATATTATAACAAGTAATAATAAAAATAATTAACAGGTTACTCTAACCCACCCTCCAAACAGTAAAATATGACTAAGGGATTTAATTAAAAGTTGCAAAACGTAAACAAACATAATATTATTGCAAAATTTAATATATTTATTCATACAAATTTTTCAAATAATTTTTGATGATGTTTTACTGATTGAAGGGTGGGATAGAGGCCACCCACCCACCCCACATATACATATAAACTTTAATTCCTTTTCGTCTCGCAATATCCAATAAAATTAATCACAAAATTTTTGAATTGAAATGAAATTAAAAAGGTAAGTAATTTATTAAAAATTGGTGCTTGATGGGTGGGCAGACTTTGAATCTAAATTAGATAAGATCAGTTATAAAAAGTCATGTATATTTAAACTTAAATTTTGGTTTTGTTTAATTTTTTATCACATAAAGGGTTTGATTGTTTTAACAGCAAAATCATCAACTATTAGCAACTAGACTTAGCATGTATATGTAGGATGGGTGGATGGCCTCTATCCCACCCTCTAATCAGTAAAACATAAGCAAGGGTTTTAATTAAAAGTTATAAAATACAAATAAACACAAAATAATTGCAATTTTTAGAGATTTATTTATACAAATTTTTCAAATAATTTTTTATGATGTTTTACTGATTGAAGGGTGGGATAGAGGCCACCCACCCACTCTACATATACATATTAATTTCAATTACTGATCTTCTCACGGTTCAGAGTAAAATTAATTACAAAACTTTTTGAATGAAAAATAAATTAAGAAGGTAAACTTTTTGAGTGAGTAAATTAGTAAAAATTTGGTGCATGATGGGTGGGTTGACTTTAAATCTAAATTTGATCAGATTAGCTATAAAAAGTCATTTATATTTAAACTTAAAGTTAGATTTTGTTTTATTTTTTCTTACATAAAGGGTTTAATTGTTTTTAGCAGCAAAATCATCAACAATTAGTATTTAAAGTTCTCATGTATATGTAGGGTGGGTGGGTGGCCTCTATCCCACCCTCTAATCAGTAAAACATAAGCAAGGGTTTTAATTAAAAATTATAAAATATAAATAAATACAAAATAATTGCAATTTTTAAAGATTTATTCATACAAATTCTCAAATAATTTGTGATGATGTTTTACTGTTTGGAGGGTGGGATAGAGGCCACCCACCCACCCTACATATACATATAAATTTCAATTACTGATCGTCTCACGGTTTGGAGCAAAATTAATTACAAAACTTTTTGAATAAAAAAGAAGTTAAAAAGGTAAAATTTTTGAGTGAGTAAATTAGTAAAAATTAGTGCTTGATGGGTGGGCAGACTTTAAATCTAAATTAGATAAGATTAGGTATAAAAAGTGATTTATATTTAAACTTAAAGTTTGATTTTGTTTTATTTTTTATTACATACAGGGTTTAATTGTTTTTAGCAGCAAAATCATCAATGATTAGTATCTAAAGTTATCATGTATATGTAGGGTGGGTGGGTGGCCTCTATCCCACCCTTCAATCAATAAAACATAAGCAAGGGTTTTAATTTATTGTTCAAAAACGTAAATAAACATAATATTGCAGAATTTATTAGTGAATTATCTACAACGTAAAGGACCTATATATTTTATTATTGGATTTATTCAAACAAATTATTCCAATAATTATTTATTGATGTATTACTGATTGGAGGGGTGGGATAGAGGCTACCCACCCACTCTATATATATATATATATATATATATATATATATATATATATATATATATATATATATATAATTTTAATTACTGATCGTCTCGCGGATTGAAGTAAAAGTAATTACAACACTTTTGAATAGAAAAGAAATTCAAAAGGTAATTTTTTTTTAGTGAGGAAATTAATATAATAAAATTTTTATGCATGATGGGTGGACAAACTTTAAATCTAATTTAGATAAAATTAGTTATAGGTCATTTATATTTGGATTATGCTTTATTTTTTATTACATAGAAGGTTGTTTTTGTTTTGTAAACAGCAAAATCATCAACAATTAGCAATTGAAATTATTATGTATATGTAGGGTGGGTGGGTGGCCTCTATCCCACCCTCCAATCAGTAAAACATAAGCGAGGGTGTTAATTAAAAGTTGTAAAATATATTACTTCTAATAAATCATTCAGTTTACAACGGTTTTATTCCATATTGTAATATTATAAAAATATGTATCGAGTATAAAAGCTTTTCTATAATGGTGCGTACATATTTTATGTATTAATGTTTCACAGCATACACTGCAGGAAGTTTACCTGTAAAAACATTTACTTAAAATGTTATTGCAGAATTTTTTTGTCGTGAATATTTCATATACGAGTGTAATGCGAACGTAAATAAAACGTACGAATTAAAATAATAATTTTCATGGAACGTTATTTCGCATTATTTTCCCATTTCAAATAATTTTTTTTTTCTGTGAACGATTGAATATTCGATGCGGCAGAATCAATATCCAGTGCTCGTTTATATTCTGAATTTATTCAGATTCCGTTCGGTAAATTGTGACATCAATTTTATTACATATAAAATTTTATTGATATCGGAATATACACGCACGCCGATATTTCTCCAGGCCGATCTCCTCTATTCTCTCTCTCTCTCTCTCGTCATGATTTTTATACGTTTCGACCAGAAAATATCTCTTATTTTCCAAATATAATAATAATAATAATATTTTATTTGTTTCGATCAGTCAGTTCTCAATAATAAATAATTTTTGCTATAAATTTTTTTATTACTTAAATATTTAATATAAGGTTAAATAAAATTAATAAGGCTCAATTATTACAAGTCAATAAAATATGTTCTTCTTGCTTATAAAATATCTACAAAATAATACAAAAATACAATTATTTAGCACGTACATAAATTTAAACAGCAAGAATCACGGGCGGAGTTCACTGGTTTCTAATGATTTTCCTCTCAGACCCGCATCCATCCACTGTACATTAATAGCCAATTTAGTTTACAAGTAAATAAGAAAAACGTCTAAACAATGTATATATTTTATACATCAAGTGTGTGCGCATTTTATTTATTTAATTCCCGGCGCATCCACCATAAGTGTTTAGTTCTATTTATACCCCAGATAATTATTATTATCACTTTATTCATTATTAGATTCAGTATATCACACGAGCATAACAGAAACACATTACAATTAAATCATTTTTCATAGCTACATGAATACGTCACATAAAGAAAAGAAAAAAGATAAACCTTTCCAATAATACAGTAGAATTCCTTTTCAACTAAGAATTTTCTTAATTCAATTTTAATTATACACTCATTTAAGCACAGTTCATTATTAATAATAGTGATTTTTGATATCTAGTAAAAATAATTGTTTTTTTATGTTATTTTTTTCGCAATAGAAAATAATTCGTTATTTCCCCCAACAACAACCACAAAAAAAAATGAAATTCAGCATACAAATAAATTCACCCGCCGCCGAAACGAGGCCGAAACGTCAATAAACACCTCATTGAAAAAAACGATACGAGGGAGAAAATAACCCCATCGCAGATAAGCGCAATAAAAACTGTAATCTACTCTGACAAAAATCACCGCATTACACGTCCGGAGTATCGACTTTTCGCCACCATCCATTTTAAACAGTCGCGAAAACTCGTGCATACACATTGGCGATTTTAATTAACTCGTAAATCATCGCCCGGGTTTTTAGGGGGTTGAATGTGTCTCGACTATATATATATATATATTTTTTTTTGTGGCGCCTCCGGGGATCGATTCCAAACTTTTGCACGGGCAATTTCATCCAGTATTTTTATTAACACTTCAGAAATATCCAATTTTTATTTCTGAAAATGCTTATAAGTACAGTATACTTGATACTTGGATACTTGTTCTGTTGCACTCTTGATGGAACAAAATTTTTAATTATTACTGCTGAAGGTTTAAATATTATGTTCTTTCATAACAATAATTTTACTTCTCACAGTTATATACTTTAATTATTTAGCTAAATTTGAACTTTATATGTTAAAATGTAAAGGGAGTGTGTTGTTGATTAATATTCAAATAAATCAGGGGATACACGATCCTTGGAATTATGGAAATTCGGGAAAACCTCAGGGCCCGTTCACTTTATAGGGCCGTGTCCCTGCAGGAATGTAAAAATTCGCGATAACGCTCAAAATTATCTAAAAAAAAACGTATAACAGTCACGTATCTCGCGTATAAATCCTGCGGAGGCAAACAACACACACACACACACACACAAGCATATAATAACACAAAAAAAGGAATTAAGAGATCTATAACGTATCTTTCCACTTAATTGTGCTGAAAAGCTTTCCCTGATTTTTTTGTAGTTTTCTATAGAGGGTGGTGTGTTTGAATTAGAATTTTACATTATTCGGGCACTCGGGGCTTTCAGTTTCTTTCTTTTTTTTTTTGAAAATCCACAAAGCGGTACATTATGCCGATTATGTCGACGGGGGAAATAAAATATAGACTCCCGGACGGGATAAATAGGTTGTTTACTCCGGGACTAAAAAGTTTTCCGTGTTTTTAGAAGTAAGGTGATTACGCGGTTGAAAGGTGACTATTTTAAAATATTTCCTTTTTTTATTCTATTCAATAAAATCATTAATAAAAATAGGTCAACAATTGATGCGTTATTTCACTAAGAGTTAAGTAAGAAAATTATTCAAGAAAGATGTTATAATAATAGGTAAAGAATTGATAAACATTTCACTAAGAAATAAGTGAGAAAATTATTCAAGAGATATTATAATACTTTGTGTTGTTATATCAAGGATTTTTTATGTACACGTATAAGCTCTGATAGGCTATGTCTCCATAAAATCCTTTAATAACGTTCCATCTCCTCTGCTGTTTGAATACATCTTTGCTTAGTACAACACTGATAGAGGTGTAAAGTTTCAAAAATTGTTTTTATTATTCTACAACAATTTTTTTGTTACACAGTGACTTCATCAGGGAGATAACAAATATTTACATCTTATATTTAATTAATTGCTCACTTAACCCGCGGTGAAATATTTTCTAAAACTAAAAAACACTGTTCTTTAGTTTTAATAAAATTATTAACATCTTTTCTACAACTGCTATAAAGACGACTTTTTTTATTTAAATATTTATACATCTTTGGACTCCTTTCTTAAAAAATTATACAGGGTTATTCACTCTATACGGCACGGAATATTGTTGCCAAAATACGTGACTTTCAAAAAGTTTCACTTTGGGGATATATGGGGGTCTATTAGGGCTACTTTTTAAAATTGTTTTCATAATATACAGGGTGTCCCAAAAACCCTAAAAGTATCAAAGTTGTGTTTTTTTTAATGAAACACCCTGTATTTTATTGCATTTTTGGATCCTTCGATAAAAATGTGTGTTTTAATAAGATTTTTAGTCGGAGATTAAAAAACTTAGTAAATACAAAAAAAACAGACACTTTACAGAAAATCTTCGACCCGACAACTAACGAGACCTTTACAGACCCTGACGTAATTGCCCAAAAATTTGCTGACAATTTTAACTTGACCTATTCAATGACACAGGACCCCAACTTTGACCGGACTAATTTAAAAAAAGTTAATGACTGGTACGTTAAATATTTTGAAGAAAACAACTGTTCAGAACCGACTGACATTTTTACACACGACGAGTACTTTAGTATTTTAAAGAAAGGGAAAAATACCGCGACTGGACATGACCACATACATAGACTCATCCTAAAATTCTTTCCATTCCACATCCACGACTACATCCTTAACAACATCAATTTTCTATATAAAAATCAATATTTCCCGAACGTTTGGAAAATAGGATTGTAATCTGTATTCCCAAACGCGACCAACCCTCTAGCTTATTATCCAGCTACCGCCCTATTACCCTTCTACCTGTTATTGGAAAGATCTACGAGTCCCTTCTCAAAAACAAAATCCTCTCTCTAATTTCCAATCAAATCCCTAAATACCAATTTGGTTTTCTTCCCCACAGATCTACTTCCCTGCCACTCACTATCCTAGTATCAAAGTTTCAAACATCCCACCTCGAAGGCAAAGTCTCAGCAGCTCTATTTTTGGATGTCCAGAAAGCTTGATATTAAAACTAAAATTACTGACCTGTTTTACAAAAACAAAATCAGTATTGTGGTTTGGATGTAACAGTATATGTAGGGTGGGTGGGTGGCCTCTAACCCAACCTCTAATCATTAAAACATACGACAGAATTTTAATGAAAGGAAACTACGATATTAAAAGGTTTTTGCACAATTAAAATCAATAAATTTATTTGTTAAAATAGTTATTTTTCAATTGAAAACCCTCGTTTATGTTTTAGTAATTGGATGGTGAGATAGTGGCCACCCACCCACCCTACATATGCACGTAAACTTAAACCAGAAATTACTTATAAGTTTCTTGATTTTAAAACTAAAATTACTGGCCCATTTCACAAAAACAAAACGAAATATTGTGGTCTAGATGTAAATGATGTATGTATATAGAATCAGTAAAACATATGACAGAGTTTTAATGGAAGGAAATTAAAATATTAAAAGTTTTTGCACAATAAAAGTCAATTTTCTTCGTTAAAACAGTTTATTTTTAATTAAAAACCCTCGTTTATGTTATAGTAATTGGATGGTGTGAAAATAACAGGGAGAGTTTGTAACGTTACTATTTTGTTTGATTTAATAGTACGCTAATTCTGATTGTACTTACAAATTTTTACATTAATTCTTCGGGTGGTGAATTTTTTAAATCACGCGATGAAAATTTCGTTTTCCTCCAATTCAAGTTTGTAACGTTGCTGTTTTGTTTCCACTCGTTTAACATCAATAATTTTGTGGTGGGTTAATACTACGTTAATATTGATTGTATTTACAAATTTTTACGTTAATTTTAACTCTTTAAATCACGAGATGAAAATTTCGTTTTCTTCCAACTCAAGTTTGTAACGTTGCTGTTTTGTTTCCAGTCACTTTACATCAATTGTTTTGTGGTTGGTTAATAGTGCGTTCATTCTAATTGTATTTACAAATTTTTACGTCAATTTTACGTCGGGTAGCGTAGTTTTTAGAATTTTTTAAATGACGAGATGAAAATTTCATTTTTCTCCAATTCAAGTTTGAAACGTTGCTGTTTCGTTTCCACGCATTTAACATCAATAATTTTGTGGTGGGTTAATAGTACGTTAATATTGATTGTATTTACAAATTTTTACGTTAATTCTTTAGGTGGTGTATTTTTTAGAACTCTTTAAATCACGAGATGAAAATTTCGTTTTCTTCCAATTCAAGTTTGTAACGTTACTGTTTTGTTTCCAGTCACTTTACATCAATAAT
The DNA here is from genome assembly GCA_963969525.1 of Ontholestes murinus. NCBI lineage: Eukaryota > Metazoa > Arthropoda > Insecta > Coleoptera > Staphylinidae > Ontholestes > Ontholestes murinus. Next base: position 68,046,280 of record OZ018395.1, read on the forward strand.
TTTGTTGTAGGTTAATAATACGATAATTCTGATTGTATTTACAAATTTTTACGTCGATTCTTTGGGTGGTGTATTTTTTAGAAATTTTTAAATCACGAGATGAAAATTTTCGTTTTCCTCCAATTCAAGTTTGTAACGTTGCCGTTTTGTTTCCAGTCACTTTACATCAATTGTTTTATGGTGGATCAATAATACAATAATTCTAATTATATTTACTATATTTAATGCTAATTATTTGGGTGTAATTTTTAGAAATTTTTAAGCGACAATTTTACACTTATGTTTAAGAAATTGGAGAGTGTGTAATTTCAACGTTAATAATAACAAATGAATAAAACTATGCCAGGCAATGAAAAATTAGTGTAGCTTCTTAAATTATGAATCAAAATTCTTCCAACATTGTTTTATAAATAAATAGTGTTGATAGAAAGCAAAATTTGATGAATGAAATCCGACGTTCTCGCAGAAATACTGTTGTAGATTCCATAATAATAGAAACAAATGAATAAAACTATGCTAAGTGATTAACAATTAGTGTAGCTTCATGGAATGTTGATCAAAATTTGTGTAAAATTATTTAATAAGAAATAACGTTGCTAGAAACTAAAATTTGATGAATGAAATCTGACGTTGCCGCAGAAACACCGATGTAATTTCGACGTTGATAATAACAAATGAATAAAACTATGCCAGACAATGAAAAATTAGTGTAGCTTCTTGAATTATGAATCAAAATTCTTCCAACATTGTTTTATAAATAAATAGTGTTGATAGAAAGCAAAATTTGATGAATGAAATCCGACGTTCTCGCAGAAATACTCTTGTAGATTCCATAATAATAGAAACAAATGAATGAAACTATGCTAAGTGATTAACAATTAGTGTAGCTTTATGGACTGTTGATCAAAATTTGTCTAAAATGATTTAATAAAAAATAGCGTTGCCAGAAACTATAAATTGATAAATGAAATCTGACGTTTTTGCAGAAACACTGTTTTAATTTCGTTGTTAAAAGAAAATAAAACTTGAAATTAAATATATACGTAGGGTGGATGTCCACTATCACACCCTTCAGTTATTATAACATTAACGGTAATTTTGCCAGAAAAATTAATGTGCAGAAAACGTATTTTCTTATAATAAATAAGGCATGAATTTTGTTGTAAATTATATATTAATTCAGTAAGACTTTCACGTATGTTTTACTGATTGGATGGTGGGTTAGAGGACACCCACCCACCCTACATATACACTTTTACATTATCCACTATCACTGATGTATTTTCCTTAAAATCTTCTTAGCGTTAGTGTTAATATTAAGGAAATAGTAAAGCAGTTATTTAGTTTGAATTTAAATGTAAATTATATTTTCGTGGAAATATAATTTGTATATGTAGGGTGGGTGGGTGGCCACTATCCCACTCTCCAATTTTTATAACATATAGCGTATTTTTATCTATATTTGATGCGCGCTTAAACAAAACTGAGTCGACCAATCACAAAACTATCAGAAACGTTTTTTTTTTGTAGGAAATTTCTAAAGATAAATCAAATTGAATTTTACGTTTGTAACATCGCAGCACCTGCGAAATATATAAGTTCATACTCGTGTATTATGAATGAAATGTGAATATAAACTCTGTGGTGGTTTTAATAATAAATACCTCAATTATCCGAGGCAAATATTTGAGGCGCGAGAGACAATAAATCCGGCAAACGGAAGAGAGCCCAGAAGGAAATTGAAAATGTACGGAAATGCACGCAAAGTGAAACAGATTGCTACCTCCAGCAGATTAATGCCGGCAATAAATAAACATTGCTTAAAACATTTCAGCCGGTACGACAAATTTCCCTATCCGCCCGCTGTCCCCTCGGAAACTTAAATTTAAAATTGGGGAAAAATGTACGTGCACAAAATATAAAAGAGAAATATATATATATATATCTATATATATATATATATATATATATATATATATATATATATATAAAGAGGAAATGTTTTGATTTTATTTTGCAATCAGAGTAATGAAATTTTCGAGTCGTTTAAACGTCGGGCACGTAAATAATAAGCGTTTTATACTCTTGCGAGGGGTTTGGCTGCTATTAACAAGTATGGACCGTCCGTGAATATTTTAAAGCGGAGGGTCGTGCTTTTATTTATAAGGGCGACGTGGTTTTTCCTCTTTCTCTTCCACCAAACTGATTGATTAGATTAAAATGATTCGCTTACTAGATACAGAAAGTTTCATCCACGGAAAATAGGTAATAAGATAAGGTTTTTTTAAAGAGGATTAAAGTCCTTTAGTTCGCTGTAGAAAATTAACTAAGAATTTAAAAATACGAAAACATTAAAAAATTGATTAGCTTTGTGAGAATTAGAAAAGAAGTTTCACGTTGCAACTTCATCAAAGCCGTGTATTCCAATATTAGAACGACCTTAGACATCGATCGGGCGCGACCTTTACAGGAGTCAAAAGGTCGCCCTTAAGGTTAAAGCTAAATACTTTGCCCCGAGGACTCGGATATTATCGCGTCATATAGTTAAGAATGTGCTTGACGTTTTTAATTAATTTACTAATTCAACGTGTTAATAGTGTTATTCAAGTGATTAACATTCTGAATGGAAGAAATGTATTTCTGGATTGAATCTTCATAGATAATAACAATTTAAAAGTTAGAACAGTTCGATTACATGAGAATAAAGAAATGGAACATAACAAGAGTTTTACTACTTCCAATTTCAAGATTTTGTTCCATCAAGGCAGTCGATTACAATTATAATAAATTTTCATCGATAAAATTTATAATAAGCTCTTTACAAACAATATATTGTAGCTGTAGAAGTAACAAGTAAGAAGAATAATATTGAAAGTAATTGAATGAGTTACTTAATGATAAACTTATTTTTTATTGTTTTTAGTGCTTTATTTTCTAAATATTTTAATCCTAAATTAAAATAGGTCATCGTACCCTGAATCATATTTCTTTTTCGCTGAGATTATTAACGTTGTGCTCATAAGTTCATCGTCCGGCTTTTATGTCTTTATAGGCGCCAATTGGACCATAACGGCCCTTTATGGAATCAGTGATGCGTCGGTGGAAAAAATCTATAATCCGTATTATGCGTGTATACACACAGTCCGTTACAGTAATTTTATTGTGTCCGTATAAATTTTTATACGTTACAGCGCGACGAGGCTGTAAAAATAAAAACGAACCGTACGTGACGACGTCGGATTTCATTGCGGAATGAATATTATTTTTTTTATTATTATTATTATTTGCCGTCCCGATGTAAAATTTACACGTTTCGGAAGCTGTATGGTCGATGGGTAATAATTCGTGTTCGGATGTTTGTCGACTTTTTTAAACAATGAAGAGCATAAATTAATACGATAAATGATTTCAGTCTAAAACAAAACAAAAAAAATAACCAATACATAATCGATTTCAAACTACAAGATTATCCAATTCATTGAATTAACAATACAATACGAGATAAAAGCTTATCTCTGTTCAAGTATTTTATTTTATCTGGCTTATCTGGCAGTGCAAACTTACCATCGATAACATGCAAGAAGAATGTAGATGTAAATACACATTGTATATAAATAGTGTAAAATTAAAGTTAACCAACATCAATTACGAGTTACTTGTACCTCAAAATATTGGGTTGAAAGGTGTTAAACGTTCAAAATACCAGACCATCCGTATCAACAAGGTAAATCCCTGGGCAAAATAGTTAGTAGTTTTTCATTCGTCAAAATTTAGTTTCCAGCATCGCCATTTGTTGCCAAATAATTTTGGAGAAATTTTAATCGATAATTAATAAAACTACACCAATTTTTGATTGATTCGTATAGTTTTATTTATTTGTTTTTATTAGCATCGAAATTACAACGGTGTTTCTGCAAAAAAGTCAGATTCCATTCATCAAATTTTTGTTTCTAGCAACGCTATTTGTTATCGAATTATATTACAAAAGTTTTGATTACTATTTCATGAAGCTACACTAATTGTTAATTGCTTGGAATAGCTTTTATTCATTTGTTTTTCTAAATATGGAATCTACAATAGTGTTTCTGCGAAAAGGTGGGATTTCATTAATCAAAGTTTAGTTTCAAGCAATGCCATTTTTTATTAAATGAAGTTGGAAAAATTTCGATTGATAATCCATAAAGATACACTAGTTCATAATTGTCTGGCATAATTTTATTCATTTGTTTCCATTAACACGAAAGATACAACGGTGTTTCTGTGAAGTGGTCGTTTTTCATTCGTCAAAATTTAGTTTCCAGCATCGCCATTTGTTGCCAAGTAATTTTAGAGAAATTTTAATTGATAATTCATAAAACTACACCAATTTTTTATTGCCTGGTATAATTTTATTCATTTGTTTTTTATAACATCGAAATTACAACGATGTTTCTGCGAAAAAGACAGATTTCATACATCAAATGTTAGTTTCTTCGAACGCTATTTCTTATTAAATAATTTTAGACAAATTTTGATCAACAGTCTATGAAGCTACACTAATTGTTAATCACTTAGCATAGTTTTATTCATTTGTTTCTATTATTATGGAATCTACAAGAGTATTTCTGCGAGAACGTCGAATTTCATTAATGAAATTTCGCTTTTTATCAACATAATTTTTTATTAAATAATGCTAAAATAATTTTGATTGATAATTCAAGAAGCTACACTAATTTTTGATTGCCTGGCATAGTTTTGTTCATTTGTTTTCATTAGCATCGAAATTACAACGGTGTTTCTGCAAAAACGTCAGATTTCATTCATCAAATTTTAGTTTCTAGCAACGCTATTTTTTATCTAATTATTTTAAAAAAAATTGATTACTATTCCATGAAGCTACACTAATTGTCAACTGCTTGGAAAAGTTTTATTCATTTGTTTCTGTTAATATGGAATCTACAACAGTTTTTCTACGAAAACGTGGGATTTCATTAATTAAAGTTTAGTTTCTAGTAATGCCATTTTTTATTAAATGAAGTTGGAAAAATTTTGATTGGTAATCCATAAATATAGACTAGTTAATAATTGTCTGGCATAATTTTATTCATTTGTTTCTATTAACACAAACGTTACAACGGTGTTTCTCTGAAGTGGTCGTTTTTCATTCGTCAAAATTTAGTTTACAGCATCACTATGTGTTGCCAAATAATTTTAGAGAAATTTTAATTGATAATCCATAAAACTACATAAATTTTTGATTGCCTAGTGTAATTTTATTCATTTGTTTTTATTAACATCGAAATTACAACGGTGTTTCTGCGAAAACGTCAGATTTTATTCATCAAATTTTAATTTTTAGCAACGCTATTTCTTATTAAATAATTTTAGACAAATTTTGATCAACAGTCCATGAAGCTACACTATTTGTTAATCATTTAGCATAGTTTTATTCATTTGTTTCTATTAATATGGAATCTACAACAGTATTTCTGCGAGAATGTCAAATTTCATTAATCAAATTTTGCTTTTCATCAACATAATTTTTTATTAAACAATGCTGAATTAATTTTGGTTGATAATTCAAGAAGCTACTCTAATTTTTGATAGCCTGACATAGTTTTTATTCATTTGTTTTTATTAACATTGAAATTACAATGGTGTTTCTGCAAAAATGTCAGATTTCATTCATTAAGTTTTAGTTTCTAGCAACGCTATTTTTTATCTAATTATTTTAAAAAAGTTTTGATTACCATTCCATAAAGCGACACTAATTGTTTATTGTTTGGAATAGTTTTTATTCATTTGTTTCGTTTAATATTGAATCTACAAGAGTTTTTCTGCGAAAACGTGGGATTTCATTAATTAAAGTTTAGTTTCTAGTAATGCCATTTTTTATTAAATGAAGTTGGAAAAGTTTCGATTGATAATCCATGAAGCTACACTAGTTAATAATTATTTGCTACAGTTTTATTCATTTGTTTTCATTAACATGAAATTTATAACGGTGTTTCTCAGAAGTGGTCTTTTTTCATTCGTCAAAATTTAGTTTTCGGCATCGCCATTTGTAACCAAATAATTTTGGTAAAATTTTCATTGATAATCCATAAAACTACACTTATTTCTGATTGCCTGGCATAGTTTTATTCAATTGTTTTTTATAAATATCTAAATTATAACGGTGTTTCTGCAAAAAAGTCAAATTTCATTGACATAAAATTTTAGTTTCTAGCAATGCCATTTTTTATTAAATGAAGTTAGAAGAATTTCGATTGATAATCCGTGAAGAAACGCTAGTTAATAATTGTCTGGCATAATTTTATTCATTTGTTTCCATTAACACGAAAGTTACAACGGTGTTTGTCTGAAGTTGTCGTTTTTCATTCGTCAAAATTTAGTTTCCAGCATCGCCATGAGTTACCAAATAATTTTGGAGAAATTTTAATTAATAATCCATAAAATTACACAAATTTCTAATTGCCTGACATAGTTTTATTCATTTGTTTCTATTAATATCGAAATTACAACGGTGTTTCTGCGAAAACGTTAGATTTTATTCTTCAAATTTTATTTTCTAGCAACGTGATTACTTATTAAATAATTTTAGACAAATTTTAATCAATATTCCAGGAAGCTACACTAATTATTGATTGCATGTAATAGTTTTATTCATTTGTTTCAATTAATATGGAATCTACAACAGTATTTCTGCAATAAAGTCGAATTTCATTCTTCAAATTTTGATATTAATCAACATAATTTTTTATTAAACAATGCTGGAATAATTTTGATTGATAATTTAGGAAACTACAACAATTTTTGATTGCTTAGCATAGTTGTATTCATTTGTTTTTATTAACATCAAAATTACAACGGTGTTTCTGCGAAAACGTCAGATTTCATTCATCAAAATTTAATTTATAGCAACGCTATTTCTTATCTAATTATTTTAGAAAAATTTTGATGACTTCTTCATGAAGCTACACTAATTTTTAATTGTTGGGAATAGTTTGTATTCATTTGTTTCTGTTAATATTGAATCTACAAGAGTTTTTCTGCGAAAACGTGGGATTTCATTAATTAAAGTTTAGTTTCTAGTAATGCCATTTTTTATTAAATGAAGTTGGAATAATTTTGATTGATAATCCATGAAACTACACTAGTTAATAATTGCCTAGCATAATTTTATTCATTTGTTTCTCTTAACACGAAAGTTACAGAGGTGTTTCTCTGAAGTGGTCGTTTTTCTTTCGCCAAAATTTAGTTTCCAGCATCGCCATTTGTTGCCAAGTAATTTTAGAGAAATTTTAATTGATAATCCATAAAACTACATCAATTTTTGATTGCTTGGTATAATTTTATTTATTTGTTTTTATTAACATCGAAATTATAACGGTGTTTCTGCGAAAACTTCAGATTTTATTCATCAAATTTTAGTTTCTACCAATGCTATTTCTTATCTAATTATTTACTAAAAATTTTGATCACTTCTCCATTAAGCTACACTAATTGTTGATTGTTTGGAATAGTTTGTATTCATCTGTTTCGGTTAATATCGAATCTACAAGAGTTTTTCTGCGAAAACGTGGAATTTCATTAATTAAAGTTTAGTTTCTAGCAATGCCATTTTTTATTAAATGAAGTTGGAATAATTTTGATTGATAATCCATGAAGATATACTAGTTAATAATTGCCTGGCATAGTTTTATTCATTTATTTCTATTAGCAAGAAATCTACAACGGTGTTTCTCAAAATTTAGTTTCCAGCATCGCCATGTGTTGCCAAATAATTTTGGAGAAATTATTTTAATTAATAATCCATGAAACTACACCAATTTTTGATTGCCTGTCATAGTTTTATTCATTTGTTTTTTATTAATATCAAAATTACAACGGTATTTCTGCGAAAACATCAGATTTCGTTCATCAAATTTTAGTTTCTAGCGACGCTAATTCTTATTAAATAATTTTAGACAAATTTTAATCAACAGTTCACGAAGCTACACTAATTATTAATCACTTAGCTTAGTTTTATTCATTTGTTTCTATTAATATGGAATCTACAACAGTATTTCTGCTAGAACGTCGAATTTCATTCATCAAATTTTGCTTTTTATGAACATATTTTTTTATTAAACAATGCTGAAATAATTTTGATTGATAATTCAAGAAACTACACTAATTTTTCATAGCCTGGCATAGTTTTTATTCATTTGTTTTTATTAACGTCGAAACTACAAAGGTGTTTCTGCAAAAACGACAGATTTAGTTCATCAAAATTGAGTTTCTAGCAACGCTACTTCTTATCTAATTATTTTAGATTTTTTTTTATTAATACTCCATGAAGCTACACTAATTATCAATTCCTTCGAATAATTTTATTCATTTGTTTCTGTTAATTTGGAATCTACAGAACTGTTTTTGTGAAAAAGTGGGATTTCATTAATCAAAGTTTAGTTTCTAGCAAAGCCATTTTTTATTAAATCAAGTTGTAATAATTTTGATTGATAATTCATGAAGATACACTAGTTAATAATTGTCTACCATAATTTTATTCATTTGTTTCTATTAACACGAAAGATACAACGATGTTTCTGTGAAGTTGTCGTTTTTCATTCGTCAAAATTTAGTTTCCAGCATCGCCATGTGTTGCCAAATAATTTTGGAGAAATATTGAATAATAATCTATAAAACTACACCAATTTTTATTTGCCTGGCAAAATTGTATTCATTTGTTTTTTATTAATATCGAAATTATAACGGTCTTTCTGCGAAAACGTCAGATTTTATTCATCAAATTTTAGTTTCTAGCAACGTGATTTCTTATTAAATAATTTTAGACAAATTTTCATCAACATTCCATAAAGCTACACTAATTGTTAATCACTTAGCTTAGTTTCATTCATTTGTTTCTATTAATATGGAATCTACAACAGTATTTCTGCGAGAATGTCAAATTTCATTAATCAAATTTTGCTTTTCATCAACATAATTTTTTATTAAACAATGCTGAATTAATTTTGGTTGATAATTCAAGAAGCTACTCTAATTTTTGATAGCCTGACATAGTTTTTATTCATTTGTTTTTATTAACATTGAAATTTCAATGGTGTTTCTGCAAAACGTCAGATTTCATTCATCAAAATTTAGTTTCTACCAACGCTATTTCTTATCTAATTATTTTCAAAAAATTAATTTTGATTACTACTCCATAAATCTACACTAATTTTCAATTGCTTGGAATAGTTTTTATTCATTTGTTTCTGTTAATATGGAATCTACAATAGTGTTTCTGCGAAAAGGTGGGATTTCATTAATTAAAGTTTAGTTTCTAGCAATGCCATTATTTATTAAATGAAGTTGTAAAAATTTTGATTGATAATTTATGAAGCTACACTAGTTAGTAATTGTCTGGCACAGTTTTATTCATTTGTTTCCATTAACACGGAAGTTACAACGGTGTTTCTCTGAAGTTGTCGTTTTTCATTCGTCAAAATTTAGTTTCCAGCATCGCCATTTGTTGCCAAGTAATTTTAGAGAAATTTTAATTGATAATCCATAAAACTACACCAATTTTTGAATGTCTAGCACAATTTTATTCATTTGTTTTTATTAACATCAGAATTACAACGGTGTTTCTACGAAAACGTCAGATTTCATTCATTAAATTTTAGTTTCTAGCAACGTTATTTCTTATTAAATAATTTTAGACAAATTTTGATCAACAGTCCATGAAGCTACAGTAATCGTTAATCACTTAGCATAGTTTTATTTATTTGTTTCTATTATTAGGGTATCTACAAGAGTATTTCTGCGAGAACGTCGAATTTCATTCATCAAATTTTGTTCTTATGAACATATTTTTTTATTAAATAATGCTGAAATAATTTTGATTGGTAATTCAAGAAGCTACACTAGTTTTTGATTGCCTGGATTAGTTTTATTCATTTGTTTTTATTAACATCGAAATTACGACGGTGTTTCTGCAAAAACGTTAGAATTCATTCATCCAAATTTAATTTCTAGCAACGCTATTTCTTATCTGATCATTTTAGAAAAATTTTAATTACTACTTCATGAAGCTACACTAATTGTTAATTGCTTGGAATAGTTTTTATTCATTTGTTTCTGTTAATATGGAATCTACAATATTGTTTCTGCAAAAAGGTGGGATTTCGTCAATCAAAGTTTAGTTTCTAGCAATGCCATTTTTTATTAAATGAAATTGGAATAATTTTGATTGATAAACCATGAAGCTACACTAGTTAATAATTATCTGGCATAATTTTATTCATTTGTTTCCATTAACACGAAAGTTACAGCGGTGTTTCTCTGAAGTGATCGTTTTTCATTCGTCAAAATTTAGTTTCCAGTATCGCCATGTGTTGCCAAATAATTTTGGAGTAATTTTAATTCTTAATCCATAAAGCTACACTATTTTTGTATTCTAAATTTATTACCCAAACGGTATAAGTTAGGTAAATATCCACCTACTTTTGCTTTAGATAAACTCTACTTTCCTTCTCGTCTCATCATAATAACTCACAATTAGGACCATTCTCTTTACGCCGCCAGTAAAATAAGAAATAAGTACCTCTGCGAAAAACAGGCAACGCTTTAATTTAACTTTTTTATTGTTATCTATAACGTTAAAGGCGAAACGCCCTTTTTTCGGGCAATTTGCCTGCCCTCCGAATATTCATATCATCACGTACCACAGTAAAAATTTTACGCCGACCCCCCGGCTGTAAAAATACATATTAAATTAAGGTGGAAAGTGGGGCGGCGTGTCGAACGTTGAGGGGGTGAGTTGGAACGTATGTATGTGTGTGTGTATAGGTATTCAATTCCTTCTTTACGAAATGTGTCAGCCAGTGGAGATGATGATGGAGCAGTTTCGCATCGATTCGCGAGATGAACAGCTGGGGATTCCGGTGGAGTCATTTTCTGGATGGCGGATAGAGGAAGTTAGAAAGTTGTATACTTTATGGAATATATATATCTCGTCGAGATGTGTGCATCTCGGCGTTTTGAGAAAAGGACGGTCGTATAAATTATTCATCGGTGTCACTTGAGTAGATGAGTGGCTCGAGGTAAATATAAATGGGCCGAGATATTGACGAGACGATTTGAATATTTGGAGAGATTTATCCTTGCGGGGATATCGAGGTTTATTACACTTGATCCATCTCTTCAACCCGGAGGAGTGAAAAACGTTCGTTCGGGCGGAATTAGCATCTCAAATTGGAGAAATATCTGAAATTGGAAAGGAATTTTTATGATTTGAAAATTCTTAGATAACTAATTTAGTATCAGTAATAATTATTCATTCAAGTTATTATATAAAAATAATTACATTTAACATTTGCTTATTTCTTTCTATAAGATTGGATTTCTTTTAAACAAAAATAAACCTTTAACCTTAATACAATCATTCCGATATGTAAATATTAGACCGAGACGGGAGTTCAGTTCAGTTCAGGTCGTGTTAAACGTTCTCTCCGTTTTATTTTCTGTGTGTGTATGCGGAGGGCGATAAGGGGTTTTTAGGGGTGCGATGCCGTAACGGGACACTTCGCTCTTTGGCTCTCCGGCTCCGACTCCGGGCTCCAAGCTCCGGGAAACGAACGTTTTGTAAATTTGCTCGCAGAATGGGCCGAAGGGGTCAATAAATGAACTGCTGAATCACGGGTCCTTTCAGCGCGGCCGATTGCTCCTTTTTGGTCGTTGGAATAATATTTTCAATAAGACCTTTCCACTCCGGTAATCACGTACAAGAGATACTACGTGATCCCCTGGACGCGATTTTTGCTGCCGATGCGATTATCCGTAATTGACGCACGACCTTAGGTAATTTCCACTGACAATAGGGTGCATCATTATCCCCTTCTTATCTAATCGAAATATTAATTGACTTTGTTTTATCCGCTATTAATGTAACAAAACTATAAATGAATGTAGAAATTTATATATGTTTCACTTCAGAGAAACACCGTAGCAACTTTCGTGTTAATGGAAACAAACGAATAAAATTATGCCAGACAATTACTAACTAGTGTATCTTCATGCATTATCAATTAAAATTAATCCAACTTCATTTAATAAAAAATGGCTTTGCTAGAAACTAAACTTTGATTAATGAAATCCCACCTTTGCGCAGAAACACTGCTGTAGATTCCATATTAACAAAAACAAATGAATAAAACTAGTCCCAGCAATCAACAATTCGTGTAGCTTCATGAAGTAGTAATCAAAATTTTTCTAAAATAATTAGATAAGAAATAGCGTTGCTAGAAACTAAAATTTGATGAATGAAATCTGACGTTTTCGCAGAAATACCGTTGTAATTTCGATGTTAATAAAAACAAATGAGTAAAACTATGCCAGGCAATTAAAAATTAGTGAAGCTTCTTGAATTACCAATCAAAATTTTTCCAACATTGTTTAATAAAAAATAGTGTTGATAAAAACCAAAATTTGCCGAATGAAATCCGACGTTCTCACAGAAATACTGTTATCGATTCCATATTAAGAGAAACAAATGAATAAAACTATTCTAAGCAATCAACAATTAGTGTAGCTTCATGTATTGTTGATCATAATTTGTCTAAAATTATTTAATAAGAAATAACATTCCTTGAAACAAAAATTTGATGAATGAAATCTGATGTTTACGCAAAAATACCGTTGTAATTTCGATGTTAATAAAAACAAATGAATAAAATTATGCCAGGCAATCAAGAATTAGTGTAACTTTTTAAATTATTAATCAAAATGTTTCCAACATTGTTTAATAAAAAATAGTGTTAACCGCAACCAAAATGTTATGAATGAAATCAGACGTTCTCGCAGAAATACTGTTGTAGATGCCATATTAATAGAAACAAGTGAATAAAACTATGATGAGCAATCAACAATTAGTGTAGCTTCATGAACTATTGATTAAAATTTCTCTAAAATTATTTAATAAGAAATAGTGTTGTTAGAAACAAAATTTTGTGAAATGAAATCTGACTTTTTCGCAGAAACACCGTTGTAAATTCGATGTTAATGAAAACAAATGAATAAAATTACGCTAGGCAATCAAAAATTGATGTACTTTTATGGATTAACAATTAAAATTTCTCCAAAATTATTTGGCAACACATGGCGATACTGGAAACTAAATTTTGACGAGTGAAAAACGACCACTTTAGGGAAACACCGTTTTATCTTTCGTGTTAATGGAAACAAATGAATAAAATTATGCCAGATAATTATTAACTAGTGTAACTTCATGGATTATCAACCAAAATTATTCCAACTTCATTTAATAAAAAATGGCTTTGCTAGAAACTAAACTTTGATTGATGAAATCCCACATTTTCTCAGAAACACTGCTGTAGATTCCATATTAACAAAAACAAATGAATAAAACTATTTCCAGCAATTGACAATTAGTGTAGCTTCATGGAGTAGTAATCAAAAAATTTCTAAAATTATTAGTTAAGAAATAGCGTTGCTAAAAAATCAAATTTGTTGAATGAAATCTGACTTTTTTGCAGAAACGCCCTTGTAATTTCGATGCTAATGAAAAAAAATGAAAAAAACTATGCCCGGCAATCAAAAATTAGTGTAGCTTCTTGAATTACCAATCAAAATTTTTCCAACATTATTTAATAAAAAATAGTGTTGATAAAAACCAAAATTTGCCGAATGAAAATCCGACGTTCTCACAGAAATACTGTTGTAGAGTCTGTATTAAGAGAAACAAATGAATAAAACTATATTCTAAGCAATCTACAATTAGTGTAGCTTCATGGATTGTTGATCAAAATTTGTCTAAAATTATTTAATAAGAAATAGCATTGCTTGAAACTAAAATTTGAGGAATGAAACCTGATGTTTACGCAGAAATACCGTTGTAATTTCGCTGTTAATAAAAACAAATGAATAAAATTATGCCAGGCAATCAAGAATTAGTGTAGCTTTTTAAATTATTAATCAAAATGTTTCCAACATTGTTTAGTAAAAAATAGTGTTGACCGAAACCAAAATGTTATGAATGAAATCAGACGTTCTCGCAGAAATACTGTTGTAAATGCCATATTAATAGAAATAAATGAATAAAACTATGCTGAGCAATCAACAATTAGTGTACCTTTATGAACTATTGATCAAAATTTCTCTAAAATTATTTAATAAGAAATAGCGTTGTTAGAAACAAAATTTTGTGAAATGAAATCTGACTTTTTCGCAGAAACACCGTTGTAAATTCGATGTTAATGAAAACAAATGAATAAAATTACGCTAGGCAATCAAAAATTGATGTACTTTTATGGATTAACAATTAAAATTTCTCCAAAATTATTTGGCAACACATGGAGATACTGGAAACTAAATTTTGACGAGTGAAAAACGACCACTTTAGGGAAACACCGTTTTATCTTTCGTGTTAATGGAAACAAATGAATAAAATTATGCCAGATAATTATTAACTAGTGTAACTTCATGGATTATCAACCAAAATTATTCCAACTTCATTTAATAAAAAATGGCTTTGCTAGAAACTAAACTTTGATTAATGAAATTCCACGTTTTCACAAAAACGCTATTGTAAATTCCATATTAACAAAAAAAAATGAACAAAACTATTCCAAGCAATTGACAATTAGTGTCGCTTCATGGAGTATTAATCTTTTTTTTTTTCTAAAATAATTAGATAAGAAATAATGTTGCTAGAAACTAAAATTTTTGAATGAAATCTGACTTTTTTATAGAAACACCGTTGTAATTTCGATGTTAATAAAAACAAATGAATAAAACTATTCGAAGCAATTGACAATTAGTGTAGCTTAATGAAGTAGTAATCAAAATTTTTCTAAAATTATTAGTTAAAAAAATAGCGTTGCGAAAAAATAAAATTTGCTGATTGAAATTTGACTTTTTCGCAGAAACACCTTTGTAATTTCAACCTAGATAAAAACAAATGAATTAAACGATGTCAAACAGTCTAAAATTAGTATAGCTTCTTAAAATACCAAACAAAAATTTTCCAACATTGTTTAATAAAAAAATAGTGTTGATCAAAGCCAAAATTTAATGAATGAAATCAGACGTTTTCGCAGAAATACTGTTGCAGATTTCATAATAATAGAAACAAATGAATAAAACTATGCTAAGCAATCAACAATTAATGTAGCTCTATGAACTATTGATCAAAATGTCTGTAAATTTTTTTAATAAGAAATAGCATTGTTATAAACTAAAATTTGATTAATAAAATCTGACGTTTACGCAGATACACCGTTGTAATTTCGGTGTTAACAAAAACAAATGAATAAAATTATGCGAGGCAATCAAAAATTAGTGTAGCTTTATGGATTATGAATAAAAATTTCTCCAAAATTATTTGGTAACAAATGGCGTTGCTGGAAACTAAACTTTAATGAACTTCATTTGATAAAAATGGAATTGCTAGAAATCAAACTTTGATTATATGTATAAAATCTGTGAGATGAAAATTGAAAAATTGTAAAGCCGAATTCCTCTTCAAGGTCAATCCCGAAGATAAGATTTTCAACTCGGCCTGTATACACCAGGGCGAGTTAATCAGCAGAATTTTAAATTTACCTTTTAATACATCTTAAAGATATAAAAGATGGTTAACTATTTCTGAAAACTTATGCATTATTAAATAAATGCTACATTAAAGTACTTTAGATATTTTAAAACTTTAAAGAGTTTATTATTTTATCTTTGTTTCATTACCCTGTGTTATCTTCTCGAAAGCTCCTGACCTTGAAGAATGTCGAAATTGCCAAAAAATTATAAAGCTTGTTTGAATTGTTAGAAAATTTTAAAAATATGAATTGCTAAAAAAGTCGCAACCTGGATGAAAATTTTAATAAAAAGACGAAGGATGAAAAAAACTGGAATATAAAAGAAAACTGAAAGAATTAACAGATTTTTATTTTTTGTAAATTCGAAGAAATATTCTCTAAGAATAAAAAAGCTAATTAATTCCAATAAATTGTGGAAATTTTAATGAAATTTTTTGATAAATCTAAAGCTCCTTCAATTAATTTTTTTTTAAATGTGACAACAAAGTTTTTTAAAATTGTTTTAACTAAGTTTTTTTAAAATCTATCAACTATAAAAAAATTTGCAGAAATTTAATGCCAAATTGAAAAAAAAATGTTTTTGAATATTTGAGTACGTGAAGAGTAGATTAATAATTAGTAGTAGTTAAAAATATTACTTTCTTTGCTATTTATTATACATTAGAGGTCACCTACCCACCCTACATAAAAAAACTGTTTTTTGATAAAATTTCTAAAAAAATGAAACAAAAACTTTGTTTATGCGGTCTGAAAATAAGAAACAGTATTTAAACGAATGTTTTTTTGTATATGTAGGGTGGGTGGGTGGCCACTATCCCACCCTCCAATGATTTTAACATTAGAAATTAAATTTTAGTAATTAAGTTACAAATTTGTCGATAATTTCATCTGACTATATTTTTATTTAATAAAGAAAATATTTGGTCGAAGTTTCTTAAAAGACTAGACTCTATAATTAAATTTTTATGGACTTTGTCTTTCTCACTTAGCTTTAGACTCTCATCTTAAACTTTAAATTTATATTTGACTTTAATTTTTGACGTTAGATTAACTTCAGATTTTAACTTTAAATTTTGTCTATAGACTCAATCTTTAGATTTTATTTTTCGACCTTGACTATATACTTTAAAATCAAATTTAAAATTTGATTTTAGACTTCGACTTTAGACTTTGGTATTAGAATTAAACTATAGACTTTTGATATTAGACTTTCACTTTGGATTCAGTCTTTAGCTTCGAGCTTTAACTTTGGTTTTAGACTTAAACTTTAGGGTTTGATTTTAAATTTCAACTTTAGATTTTGGTTTACAACTTTGACTTAATTAATTTATATTACTCTCTAACTTTAAACTTTCACTTTAGCATTCAACTTTAGACTTTGATTTAAAATGTTGACTTCAGACTTTCAGTTTTAACGTAACCTTATTTTTACTCTAACTTTGAGCGTTGATTTTGAATTTTAATTTGACTTTCACTTCAACTATACTTTCCGACTTTAGATTTTGACTTTATATTTTGGCTTAGAATGTTGACTTTAGACATTCGCTTTAGACTTTACCCTTACACATTGGCTTATAACGTTGACATTAACTTTATACTCTAACTTTAGATTTAAACTTTGACTTTAAATTTTGACATTGATATTACTCTCTAACTTTAAACTTTCATTTTAGAATTCAATTTTAGACTTTTAATTAACAAAATTTTGACTTCAGACTTTCAGTTTTAACGTTACCTTAATTTTACTCTAACTTTGAGCGTTGACTTTAAATTTTTATTTGACTTTCACTTCAGATTTTCACTTCGACTTTACTCTCCGGCTTTAGATATTAACTTTATGTTTTGGCTTAGAATTATGACTTTAGACATTCACTTGAGACTTTATCCTTACATATTGGCTTAGAACTTTGACATTAACTTTACACTCTAACTTTAGATTTCAACTTTAGTTAAGTTAATTGAAATCTAAAGTTTAATTCTAAAGTAAAACTTTAACTTACTTCAGAATTAAACTTTAGATTCCAATTTTTAACTTGAGACTTTAACTTAGAACTTCATCTTAATTTTACTCTATCTTTAAGCTTTGACTGTGAATTTTCCTTTAACTTTCACTTTAGACTTTTAATTTTGACTTTACCTTTAAACTTTGGCTTAAAACTTTGGCTTTAACTTTAAATTTCAGTATTCATTATGAATTACCACGTAGTAATGATCGCAACCATCATTATGTTTAAATTTTGAATTAAACTTTTGGCTTAGAACTTTGGCTTTAGAATTTGATTTAAGAATTTTACTTTAGACTTTGATTTTAGATTTTGACTTCAGACTTTGGCTTTGCTAATTTACTCACTCAAAAATTTTACCTTTACAATTTCTTTTTCATTCAAAAATTTTGTAATTAATTTCATTGTATACAGCGAGACGATAAGGAATTAACATTTATATGTATATGTAGGGTGGGTGGGTGGCCTCTATCCCACCCTCCAATCAGAAAAAACATCAACAAAAATTGAAAAATTTTCAAAACAATTATTTTGTGTTTATTTATATTTTACAACTTTTAATTAAAACCTTAGCTTATATTCTACTGATTAGACGGTGGGTTGAGATTAATATACTAGAAGCTATTCCCAAACAGATAACATTTTTCTGGTTGACTATTGTATATATAATGTACTGTTAGTACATATCTGGTTATAATTTAATGAATTTATTTGACTATATTTTATTTTCCGTATCACAGATATAATTATATTTATTTAATAATAAATATAATACCACTACGAAATGAAATAACAGTGTGTTATTTATTTTATTACTGTTTAAACGTGTACACGCGATATTAACAAAACAACATGTCACAAAGTTATGGCCTTTCGTATCAAATTAAACGTTTAATATTTCACTAATTTTATTTCCAAGCGCGGTAATCAGTTTATATTAGGGCGTTTATTCAAACAGATACTGACGACAATTTAAAATTAATCATACAATTGAATTTATTAACGTTATTAAAAAGTTAACCACTGACAAACACGATAATATTAATTGTTATTTTAATTTTAGAATAATATCAATTAATTTATTACTACTAATAATAAATATTTTCAGTATAGAAATAACACAATTTATTATTATTATTTGTATGTTAGAAAATGTTTCACCACGAGTTACATGAGAAACTAATTCAAGAAAGAAAAATAGTTTCATAATAAATATTGAGCACAATTATAACGAGCGCCATAAGTAAAAGAACACCAAGAATTCATCCCTCAATTTTTATGAAAATTGCAGATTACACTAAGAAATGATTAAAATTTCAAATTAAAAATGCAAAAACAACGACTTTAATACATTTTATTACAAATCATTGAATAAAATGAATGTCTAATTACCCCCCATCAACTGATTAAATTTCTTTTCTAAGAACGTTTAAAATTACAACGTGAATCGATTTATTCTAATATAGGAGGGCGACGTGCTGAATTAATATAAATTACACACGCCGTTAGGGCGATGAATAAATAATGCACAATAAAAGAGGTGTTAAATGCAAACCGGCGAAATCGCTGAATATTTAAGCGCGAAGCGGGAAACAACGTTAAGAAGGGCGTAAGGATGTAGGGGTGAGGGGTGACTATATATATATATATATATATATATGTGTGTGTGTGTGTTTCACTAACGAATAATAAATGAAAAGCATTTCGATGCACCCCATAGAACGAAAACAGTGTCGGATATTCAGTTATCTAAAATCCGAATACAACGGCGGAGGGAAGGAAATGGCGCCTTTCTAAATTAAACTAATTAGACGTTAACGGGAATTTGGAAACAATTCGGCACACATAAACAGAGAGTCAGCGCTAGGGGTAACTATAGTCATACGTTCGCATTAGCGAATTAAGGGCGGCAAAACGGGGGCGGAATCGTAATCAGTCGGGTGTATAGAATTTTTAGTCGGCGCAGCAACACTTTAACAGTACGAACTGCATGGAATTTTAATGAAATTGGGGATAGATTGTATCTACACTACAAATAATACAATAATATCATCCAGATTTTAATTAATTATTTCATTTAAAATCAATAATTTTACATACTATGAATACAAGCAATAATTATTTGCGATTAAAATTAAGTTGAGACTTTTTAATGTAGTGTAATAAGTAATTCTTAAAACGAGACTTTCGTGCAGAACATTTTTTGATCCGGGTGTTGAATTATCTCTTCTTATCCAGTCTTTTTTCTTCCAATGTTGATGAACTTGTAACTCTAGAAATGTCTAAATGATTAAACTTGAAATTCTAGGTATGCTTCCAACATATTTAAACAGTTTCAAGTTAATGACAATTGTTTTTATATTTTTTTACGAATAAAATATGTTTAAAAAAATCAAACAACAACTGTACCATTATTCAAAAATTTGTAACTTAAGGGATAGTGTGACTGCTACAAAATAAAAAAATCTAGTCAGTCAATCGGTCAAGTCAAAGACTAAACTCAAAGTATAAAGTCAATAATAATAGTCTTTAATAATAATAGTCTTTTCTAAGTTCAAGTTTAAAGCCAAAAAGCAAAAGTTTAAGGTCGAAATTGAAAATTGAAAAGGCGAAGAATAAAGTGCAAAGTCAAAGATAAATGTCAAAGTGAAAATCTAAACTCAAAGCTTGATATTAAAGCGTAAAATTAAGGTCAAGTTTAAAGTCAAAATCTAAATTCAAAGTATAAAGTTTAATTATAAAGTGATAGTTTAAAGTCAAAGCTTAGACTCTGAGGGTAAAGTCAATATCAATGTTATAGGCCAAGGTCTAAAGTCAAGGTTTCAAGTAAATGTCTAAAGTCAAATGCTAAGCCATAGTTTAAAGTCATAGTCTAAAGTGAAAATAAAAATATTAAAGTCCATTACGGTGTACAAAATTAACTAATAATTAGAAAAAATACGTGAAAGTCTCAGCAAAAATCTAAAGTGAAAGTTTATAGTCAAAATGTAAAGTAAAAATCAAAGTTCTAAGCCAAAATCTAAAGTTAAAGTTTAAAATCAAACTCTAAAATCAAACTCTAAAATCAAAACTAAAATCTAAAGTCAAAGTCTCAAGCCAATTGTAAAGTCAAAGGTCTAAAATCTAAGTCTACTGTCAATGTTCAAAATAAAAGTCTAAATATAAAAACCAAAGATTAAATCTAAAGACAAAATCTAAAATGAATGTATAAGTTTAATTCTAAGGTGAAAGTCAATTTCTAAGGTCAAAGTTCTAAGCCAAATGCTAAAATCAAAACCTATAGTTAAAATCCAAAATTGATGTCTAAAGTAAAAGAAAAAGTGGAAGTATAAAGTTTAAATATCTAAAATAAAAGTCTAAAGTCAAACTCCTAAGCTAAAATCTAAAATCGCAGTGTAAAGATGAAATCACAGTTCTAAGTCAAAACCTATAGTTAAAATATAAAATTGATGTCTAAAGTAAAAGAAAAAGTAGACGTATAAAGTTTAAAGGTCCAAAATAAAAGTCTAAAGTCAAACTCCTAAGCTAAAATCTAAAATCACAGTGTAAAAGTGAAATCACAGTTCTAAGCCAAATACTAAAGACAAAATCTAACATCAAATGTAAAGTGAAACACAATGTGAAAATCTAATGTCAAAATCTGAAGGCAAAATCGAAAACGATAGTTCTAAACCAAACATTAAAGTGAAAATCTAAAGTTTAAACCTGAAGTGATATTTGATATTTATTTATTTATCCAATGTGAATATAACTATTTCGAGACTTACAAATGTATACAAAAATACAGTGAAAGAATAGAGTTGAAGTTTTAAGCCAAATTTTTAAGTCTAAAATTAAAGCCTAAAGTCAAAGTTTCTAAGTCAAAATTATTGTAATTATTATTATTACAACCGAAAGTCAAAAGTGTAGAGTTGAAGTCTAAAGCGAAAGTCAAAGTGAAAATTTAAAATCGACGCTTAAAGTTAGAGTAAAATTAAGGTAAATTTCACTAAAAGTCTAAAATTAAAATCTAAAATTAAAAATTTAATTCTAAAGTCAAACTGTAAGGTTATAGTACTAAGTTAAAAACAAAATCTAATATCTAAAGTCAAAGTTATAAGCTAAAGTCTAAAGTCAAAATCTAAAATCAAAGCTTGATCTTAAAGAGTTAAATTAAGGTCAAGTTTACAGTCAAAGTCTGAAGCCAAAATCTAAATTTCGAGTCTAAAGTTTAATTCTAAAGTGATAGTTTAAAGTCAAAGCTTAGACTCGGAGGGTAAAGTCAATATCAATGTTATAGGTCAAGGTCTAAAGTCAAGGTTTCAGTTCAATGTCTAAAGTCATGTTCTAAGCCATAGTTTAAAGTCATAGTCCAAGATGAAAATAAAAATATTAAGTCCATTACGCTGTACAAAATTAACTAATAATTAGAAAAAAATACGTGAAAGTCTCAGCAAAAATGTAAAGTGAAAGTTTAAAGTCAAAGTGTAATGTAAAAATCAAAGTTCTAAGCCAAAGTCTAAAGTTAAAATTTAAAATCTAACTCTAAAATCAAAATCTAAAGCTAAAATTAAACTCTTAAATAAAAGCCTAAAATGAAAGACAAAGTGAAAATCTAAAGTTAAAGTATAGAGTCAAAATTAAAGTTAAGTTTGAAGCCAAAGTCTGTAGTCAAAATCTAAAATCAAGTTCTAAAGTTTAATTCTATGGTAAAACTTTGAAATTAAATTCTAAAGTCATAGTTCTAAACCAAAGACTAAAGTCAAAATCTAAAGTTGAAGTCTAAAGTAAAAGTAAAAAGTTAAAGTTAAAGTTAAAATTTAAGATTAAGTCTAAAACTAAAGTCTAAAGTAAAAGTCAAAGTGTAAAGTTGAAGTGGAAGTTATAGTTAAAATTTAAAGTCAAAGTAAGTGTAAAATAAAGTCCAAGCCTGAAGCCAAAATCTAAAATCAAAGTTTAATTCTAAAGAGAAAATTTAAAGTTAGAGTGTAACATCAATGTCAAAATCCAAGTCAAAGTTTAAAGTCAACGTTCTAAGCCAAAGTCTAAAGTTAAAATATAAAATCAAACTTCAAAGTCAAGTTTTAAGCCAAAGTCTGTAGTCAAAATATAAAATCAAATTCTAAAGTTTAATTCTAAGATGAATATTTAAAATTAAATTCTAAAGTCAAAGTTCTAAACCAAAGACTAAAGTCAACATCTAAAGTTGAAGTCTAAAGTGAAAGTATAAAGTTAAAGTCAAAATATAAGACCAAGTCTAAAACTAAAGTCTAAAGTAAAAGTCAAAGTGTAAAGTTGAAGTCTAAAGTGAAAGCTATGGTAAAAATTTAAAGTCAAAGTAAGTGTAAAATAAAGTCCAAGTCTGAAGTCAAAATCTAAAATCAAAGTTTAATTCTAAAGAGAAAATTTAAAGTTAGAGTGTAACATCAATGTCAAAAGCAAAATCAAAGTTTAAAGTCAAAGTTCTAAGCCAAAGTCTAAAGTTAAAATATAAAATCAAACTTCAAAATCAAAGTGTAAAGTTTAAATTAAAGTTCTAAGTTAAAAACTGTATCTAAAGTTTAAAGTCAAAGTCATAAGCCAAAATCTAAAGTCAAAATCTAAAATCTAAATCTAAAATGAAAGATAAGGTGAAAATGTAAAGTCAAAGTGTGAAATCGACATTAAAATCGAGTTCTAAGCAAAATCTAAAATCAAAGTTTAATTGTATAAAGAAAATTTAAAGTTAGAGTGTAATATCAATGTCAAAGTTCTAACCAAAGTCTAAAGTTAAAATTTAAAATCAAACTTCAAAGTAAAAGTGTAAAGTTTAAGTTAAAGTTCTGCGCTAAAGAGTGAATCTAAAGTTAAAAGTCAAAGTCATAAGCCAAACACTCTAGTCAAAATTTAAAATCAAAATCGAAAGTTTAATACTAAAGTAAAAATCTAAAGTCAAAGTTAAAATTCAAAGTCTATAGTTAAATTCCAAACTCTATAGTCTTAAGATAAAAACTGAAGAATGAGTTTAAATACAAAATTTAAAGTTAAAATCTAAAGGTAAAATCTTAAGACAAATTCTAAAGTCAGAGTCAAAGTTCGTAGCCAAAGATTAACGTCTAATTCAAGAATCTTCTCTTTCAAGAAACGTCGACCAAATATTTGTTTTATTTTTCAAAATAAAAATATAGCCAAATAAAATTATTAAAATTTAAATTATATATAATTTGTTTTTTGAATTTGATACTTTAAAGATGATAAGAATGTTTTTTTTAATTTTTTTCACGTTGGAAAAATATTTAGAAAAATTCAAAATACAACTATAATCCACTGAAATTTTCAGAAAACTTCTAACTCTAGATATGACGAAATGACTAAAGTTAAAATTCTATGCATGTTTTTAACATATTTTTATTATTTATTTATTTAACATAATAGCATTTTTTCCAAAAAAAACAGCCGTAGACACACGGCAATATCCTAAAATCTGTAACTTGAGTAGTTGTGTGACTGCCAAAATTTGAAACGTTTAAAGTTAAAGTCGAAACTTGGAGCTTAAGTCAAAGTCTAATGTCAAAATTTAAAGTCTAAAGTTAAAATTTAAAGTTGCAGTTTAAGGCCAAAGTCTCAAGTTAAAGTCTAAAGCGAAAATCTAAAGTCAAAATCTAGAGTCAAAATCTAATGTCAAAGTCTAAAATCAAAGTCTAAAGTCAAAGTGTAAAATCTAATGTCAATATCTAAGGTCAAAGTCTAAAGTCAATGTCTAAGGTCAAAGTCTAAAGTCAAAGTCTAAAATAAAAGTCTAAAGTCAAAGTGTAAAGTTTAAAGTCAATGTCTAAGGTCAAAGTCTAAAGTCTAAAGTCAAAGTCTAAATTCAAAGTCTAAAGTCAAACCCTTAAGTCAAAGTCTAAAGACAAAATCTAAAGTCAATGTTTAAAATCAAAGTCTAAAGATAAAAACTAAAGACTAAATCTAAAGCCAAAGTCTAAACACAAAACCTGAAGTAAAAATTCAAAGTTAAAATCTGTCTAATGTCAAAGTCAGACTTTTAATTAATGGTCTAAGGTCTTAAAAATTTAAAATTCGAATTTTAATTATTTGAAGTGAATTTTAATATTGGTTCCAGAAATTTTCAAATCATTTTCAATTGATTTTTGGGTAAAAATTCAAATAATTTTAGCTGTTTTTTGTTTTGGTTTATTTAACCGAACGTACTCTTGACCTACGACAATCAACTATGCGTTAAACTAGGGCCTATTTTCCCGCTTAAGCTCCAGCAGCGTACTCTTGACCTACCTCAACATATAATTCGTTTGAGCGGGTCAGGAGTACGAAAGGTCATTGCGCATTGTTTGTTGAGGTAGGTCAAGAGTACGAGTACGATAAATAATAATCAAATTTGATTGGATTCAGTGAGCTGATAAGAAATTAAAGTTTATAAGTATTTATAGGGTGGGTTGGTGTCCTCTAACCCACCCTCATCATCATCATCAAAAATTATTTGAAAAATTTATTTGAATAAATCTATTAAATTTTGCAATGTTATGTTTATTTATATTTTACAACTTTTAATTAAAACCCTCGATAGAGTGAGTAAATTAGTAAAAATTTGATGCATGATGGGTGGGCAATCTTTAAATCTAAATTATATAAGATATTAGCTATAGAAAGTTATTTATATTTATACTTAAATTTTGATTATATTTTATTTTAGAAATTTGAAAGACAAATTGCTGGAAAATTCTGTAACCTGTAAAATTTGCAGTTTCTCAAACTCCAGAAAATTTTCAATTAGATAAATTAAAAATTGCGCAGAAAAATCATAAATCTGCAGGAAAAATAATGCTAAATAATTCTAGAACACACAAAAATATATCATCACCGCTTGGAAGACAAATTTCAAGAAATCTGGACGAAGAAAGAAATTTATTTTTCAAACTGCTAATCATCGTAATTTGACGATTCTTTGGAATTCTAAAAAAAATCTAGTGTTTTTAACAGTTTGAAAAATAAATTCTGGAAGAATTTTGATGGGATGAAGCCAAATATGGTAAATTCTTGAAAGAAATAAGGAAAATCTTAGAAATTTCCTGAAAAGTTGTAGAATATAGAAAATTTACAGTTTTCACTGTAAAATCTAGAAAAATTCGAATTAGGTAATTTAAGATATCAAATCTACAACTCAATTATAAATGACTTCCCTACGAATGTATTTACTCATTCTTTCTGGAATAATACATTATTATATGATTATTATGAAAGTTTACGCAAAAATTTTATAAATCTGTAGGAAAAATTTTCTAAACAATTCATCACAAATAAAAGAAAATATTACTTGTGAAGAATAATGTATAACGAAATAAAAGCCTCCATCGTTAACAGTTTAAAAAAATTCATGTCAAAGTCCAAGAAATCTGGAAAAAGAAATTTATTTTTCAATTTCGCAATTTGGCAACAGATTCAAAAAAATATTTTAGGTACTTTTTACCATTTTTGCAGTTTGAAAAATAAATTCCGGAAGAATTTTGTTAAGATAACGCCAAATATAATAAATTCTCGAGAAATTAAAGAAAATTTTTAGTAATATGAAATACTAATTGCCAGAAAATTCTAGAATCTAGAAAATATGCAGTTTTTTGTTATAAATTGTAGGTAAATTCCAATTAGATAACTTAAATAATGATTCACAATAAATTCATGATTATTTCCTCAAAAATAATGTATAAAATTTATGTGGGATTTGTTAAAGAAAAAACTTTAGGCCGGAAAAAAATATATAAGACAAATTTAAAGAAATCTGGAAAATCAAAATTTTCAAGAAAAGTCTAGAAATTTAAGGCTGAAAAAAAATTGTAAAAATATTTACTTCTAATAATAAAGATGTTTTCTCTCTCTAGAACATTAACAGAAATTTATTTATTTATTTTCTACATTTACAAATTTATAAATTTACTTTAAAAGAAGGAAATCTTAACAGCTTAAAATAACATAAATTTCATGAACAAAAAGTGAAAAAAATAAACAAAATCATCTAAAACATTTTTTTTTAGAAAAGTCCAAAACTTTAAAAGAAGAAGGTCTTCACAGTTTGGAAGATAAATTCTAAAAATCTTCAAAAACATTGCTGAAAATGCTGAAAATTTTCAAGAATTAAAAAAGAAATATTTTGCTAATAAAATTCCTTTTTAATATTAAAGAAAAATTGCTGAAAAACATTAGAAATTTGCACACTCAAAATAAAAAACCATTACTGTTTGGAAGGTAAATTAAGAAATCTAGAAAAAAATAGATTAAAAAATTGCTTACTCAAAAATTTTACCTTTTTAATTATTTTTTTATTCAAAACAGTTTTGTAATTAATTTCATTTGATACAGAGAGATACGGAATTAAAGTTTATATGTATATGTAGGGTGGGTGGGTGGCCTCTATCCCATCCTCTGATCAGTAAAACATAAGAGAGGGTTTTAATTAAAAGTTGTTAAACATAAATAACCACAAAATAATTGCAATTTTTAGAGTTTTATTCATAAAAATTTTTCAACTGATTTTTGACGATGTTTTACTGATTGGTGGGTGGGATAGAGGCCACCCACCCACCCTACATATACATATAAATTTCAATTATTGATAGTCTCGCGGATTTGAATAAAATTAATTACAAAACTTTTGAATACAAAATAAATTAAAAAGGTAAAATTTTTGAGTTAGTAAATTAGTTAAAATTTGGTGCATGATGGGTGGGCAGACTTTGAATCTAAAACAGATAAGATTAGCTATATAAAGTTATTTATATTTACACTTAAATTGTGATTTTGTTTAATTTTTATTACATAAGGAGTTTTTATTTTTTTAGCAGCAAAATTATCAAGGATTAGCAATTATAGTTACCATGTATATGTAGGGTGGGTGGGTGGCCTCTATCCCACCCTCCAACCAGTAAAACATAAGCGAGGGTTTTAATTAAAAGTTGTAAACCATAAATAAAAACAAAATAATTGCAATTTTTCGAGTTTTATTCATAGAAATTTTTCAAATGATTTTTGATGATGTTTTACTGGTTGGAGGGTGGGATAGAGGCCACCCACCCATTCTACATATACATATAAATTTAAATTACTGATAGTATCGCGGTTTCCAATAAAAATAATTACAAAACTTTTTGAATAAAAAAGACATTAAAAAGGTAAAATTTTTTAATGAGTAAATTAGTAAAAATTTAATGCATGATGGGTGGGTAGACTTTAAGTGTAAATTAAATAAGAATAGCTATCGAAAGCCAATTATTATAAAGTAAATTTTTGATTTTGTTTTATTGTTTGTTACATAATGGTTTTGAATGTTTTTAGAAGCAAAATCATCAACGATTAGTAATTATAGTTATCAAGCATATGTAGGGTGGGTGGGTGGCCTCTATCCCACCCTTCAATCATTAAATCATAAGCAAGGGTTTCAATTGAAAGTTGTAAAATATAAATAAAAACAAAATAATTGCAATTTTTAGAGTTTTATTCATAAAAAATTTTCAACTGATTTTTGACGATGTTTTACTGATTGGTGGGTGGGATAGAGGCCACCCACCCACCCTACATATACATATAAATTTCAATTATTGATAGTCTCGCGGATTTGAATAAAATTAATTACAAAACTTTTGAATACAAAATAAATTAAAAAGGTAAAATTTTTGAGTTAGTAAATTAGTTAAAATTTGGTGCATGATGGGTGGGCAGACTTTGAATCTAAAACAGATAAGATTAGCTATATAAAGTTATTTATATTTACACTTAAATTGTGATTTTGTTTAATTTTTATTACATAAGGAGTTTTTATTTTTTTAGCAGCAAAATTATCAAGGATTAGCAATTATAGTTACCATGTATATGTAGGGTGGGTGGGTGGCCTCTATCCCACCCTCTAACCAGTAAAACATAAGCGAGGGTTTTAATTAAAAGTTGTAAACCATAAATAAAAACAAAATAATTGCAAATTCAAATGATTTTTGATGATGCTTTACTGGTTGGAGGGTGGGATAGAGGCCACCCACCCATTCTACATATACATATAAATTTAAATTACTGATAGTATCGTGGTTTCCAATAAAAATAATTACAAGGGTGGGTGGGTGGCCACTATCCCACCCTCCAATCAGTAAATCATAAGCGAGGGTCTTAATTAATAGTTGTAAAATATAAAGAAACATAAAACAAGATGATTAATATATTGGATATGAAAACAAAATATAGTATTAGGGAACAAAGCAATTGTTAATAATAGTTTATTGAAAATTCACTTCATTTCTCTCTATTAATAAATGCAAGATAAATCAATTATTATTCCTCATCTAATCTTAATATATGTAGTGCAATAAACACCAACTTTACAAGTTTTGTAATTCACGTATAATCAATTGATAGTTTTGGTCGTTATGTAATTCATGAGGATGAGAGCGAGTCGGTGTGAAACTTTCTTAATACCAGCCACTTAGTTGTTTCAAGATATATTCTTGCAGTATTCACATGATAAGTTTACCAAAGTGCTTAACTATAGTTTAGGTATTAAGTGCATAAATTCTTAATACACACTCGAGAAATTTTTATTATCCAACGTATTCCACTAATCAACATTACGTCCTTATGAGAAATAGTTGCGACTAGAATTTTAGTTCATCCCCGAAACGCGGACGTTTAGTGGTGTGGCGATTAGCGCGGACTTAGAAGGGCTTCACTTAAAACTTTTACTGCGAATTAAACAAAAGCTATTAACTCTGAAAGCGTTTATAAAATACTTGCGGCAACTTTACACATTACGGCTTACAAATATCGGGGGAGATAACAACTGTTAAGAGTGGGGGGTGGCGGGGACACACGCCCTTCTTCGTTTAGACGATTTAAATTAATTTCTACCTTTCGTAAGGAGTGGAAAAGTGAAAAAGCCGGCCGTCTCATCGTCCAAACAATACGGGAATTATCGTATTGTTCTTTTAATAAAAGGCCTCTTAAGGGAACCGGTGTAATCTACTAAATACTAAAGAATTCCGCAGATTGGCTCTGTTTCCCCCATCCATTGTTTCACCGGCCGCTTTTGTACTGAAAATTAGGTACATTTCGTAGAAGTTTGGTCAACACAGTAATTTCATTTTAAAGAAGAAATTATTGAAATATTAATTTACTATATTTTGTTTATCAATTAAAATCAATTGCTCTTATAAAGTGAATAGTTACGACCGTTACTACGTGGTAATTTTTCAATTCAGTGTAATTTAATAATAAACATGTATTAAAACCTTTATTAATAAATAGAAAAAACATGAAAACATTTCGAAAATCTACATCAAATGAGTCTTATAAATAATTGATTGATGAGGCTGATAAATGTTGAAACTTCATCTTCACTATGAATAAAACTATATAGTTACTTTCAAAAATATATTGTAAGACGCTACAATTGTTTCGCCACACTGTGGCTTCTTCAGGCGAAGAAATGGTAAGTAACTATAGAGTCTTATAAAGACTGTTTTAATAAGTGATTTGTTTTGTGTAGTCTTTATAAGACAAAATGTTTTCGTGTTTTTTCATTATAGGTGTAATTGCCCTTATCGCAAAATTGACGTGAATAATTAGAATTGGATTATATTCCAATTCCAATTAAAATTTCAGCCCGGAGATATTATGCGGACATCATTGTAGCGCGTCGGTCGGACGCTAATCATGCAAACCAAAATTTACATGTATGTATCTTGAACAATGAACACCAACGAGGGGCAGAGGACGCAACACAGTCCTTCGTATTCGAATGTACCAGCGGCAATCAACGAAATCCGAAATTGTGTTTGAATGCTGATGCGTAATTACTCGCGCGTATAACAAACGGCCGTACATGCATATAAACGGAATTTGTCACGTGCCCTCATTCGCACATTATGTATGCGATTTTAATTAAATTCTGGCGATTGTACGTCGCGTCTAATGCCAATAGCCAGCCGGCAATTTCATTATATCGCCGCTCAGTGCCAGATTTCTGTACCAGGGTTTATGTGCATGCATTATGCAATTAATAATCTTAAACCTAATTGCCGCAAACATCTCAGGAATATATGTTGATTCGAGATGCTGTAATTAGACCGCCGCCGAAGCACTTAGCGAGCATATTCTGTTTAATTGCAACGGATCCTTCTCGAAATTGTTAATTGTTCGCCAAGCAGATTATACGCTCGAAATAGCGTAACGTTTTTTCTTTAGTACAATGATTATTTAAGTTATTGAAGTGCACGGATTTATTAACGAATATTTACCGTTTTGTTCAGCGCTTGTTGGTATAGTGTTAAGGCTACTGGACTCTAGATGGCGCTTGTATATTTAATCAACTCAGCGCACCGATAATATTTGCATGTGTCAATTGAAATACAGGGAGTCCTAAATAACGTTTACATTTCTTTAGTTTATTACGTGAACGCGACGAATTCGAGGAGCATAGAGGATATGTTAATAGATAGTCTACCTCTTAAGAATCCAGTCGCTAGAAAGAGTTTCTCTGGAGCGGACCGCGCATTGTACGTACGAAAATTTTACATACATTGTGATTTAACGACTGTAGCAAAAGTTAAAGGCATACCTTTTACTCAAAAATGAAAACAGAGCAGAAATAATATCAAAAAGTAAAAAATTATTGTATGAAAATTTTATAATTTAAACCAACTTTCCTAATATTGTCTTCTTTTTGTTACAGGTAATTCTATGGCAACGTCATTAACTGATAACCGTTAGAAGATTTATTAAGGTAATACAACACATAGAGTTGATTTTTTAGCATTATACACTATATAAAAAGTGTTTTAAAACGTATTTAACATGACTTTATATTTAATAACGAATTTATACAATTAATCGTATTTATTTCGATTTTTTGCAAATAAATTTTTAATCAACACCCTCACGTATGTTTTACTGATTGAAAGGTGGGTTAGAGGCCACCCACCCACCCTACATATGCACATAAATTTTAACCACTGATCGCCGTTTATTTTGCAGGTAAATAAAAAATTAAACTATTCCTATGGTTACAAAAATAATAAACAAAATCTTAGTTTTTTGATTAAGTAAGTTAAGTGAAGATGAATGAATGAATAACTTGATTGAAACACTTAGAAACCTTTCATCAAAACATTAATAATGATCACTTTGTGATCTGATTACAAATAAAATACTGACGAAATGTTTTTAACTGTTTTAATCAAGTTAAAGTCTTGATTATTTGTTTTTACCTACAATACATTCTGCTTTCTTGTTTTTCTGTTCACACTAACAACGTTGTTATTATTTTCTCGGCAAACGTAACGTCGGTCAATAACTGAAAATGAGACGCATATGTAGGGTGGGGGGGTGGCCTCTGTCCCACCCTCCAATCATTAGAACATACTACATGATTCGTTTTGTATGTTTTGTGCACAATAACGAATTTATAGTGAATCATATTTATTTCGACAAGCATTTACTTTTGTTCATCTGAGCGTTCAACACAGGAAATATTAAATTTTGAAAAAATCATAAATGGTCTTAAAAATGGTGGATTTTAAAAATCACAATGTTCTTTTAAAGAAAACCATTTTGATAATTAATTGCCTATTTTTAAAAGAAAAAAAATTATTTCGTTAATTTTTTCTCTGAGCGTTCAACACTCGAATGAAGAAATTTTCAAAAACTATTGAAACTAGGATAGAAACTAGTGGATTGAGAAATAAACACAAGGTGTCGTTGAAGAGAGCCATTTTGGCAATTGATCGACAATTTCCAATCAAAAATTAAGCGTTTACTGCTTTTTTTCTGGAGAGGTTTCCAACATTGGAAACTTGAAATTTTCAAAAATGTTTAAGTCGCATATTAATTGATAGAATTCTTGAATCTTCTCGGCGTTAACTTCGTGGTATTTTTCAGTTTTACAAATACAGAAAACTTTTTTATACCACTTTTTATTGCACTTTTCGTGACTAGTTAATCATTATCAAACAAGTACTTAAAATCTAAATCTATCAATTGATAGATTTCCAAAAACAAAATATTCTTTCAAAAAGGACCATTTTGACAATTCTACGGTAATTTTTGTAATATTTATTTAAGAGTTTACTATTTTTTTTCAAATATTTTTTCTAGAAAAACTAGAACTAGAAACTTTTCAAAAATTCTTTTCTTTTGACTGTTTGGTCATTAACCCTTATCCGTGCTTCTTTAAACTTATATCTGCCAAAATATAGGCTCAATGCTTCTGTTTTTTTTTCTGGGGAGAGATTGATAGGTCAAGCTTCTCTATCTTAAGAGTTACCTTATTTATTGCACTTTGTGCAATTTTCACTAACGTGTTTTTGTCTTTAGTTGTGACAATGGTTACCATATCATCCGCATATCCGAATAGTTCTATCTCTTTTGGTAGTCTTATGCTCAAGACTTAGAGAATATTCCATAGAACAGGATCCAAGACTGTGCCCTGGAGTACCCCAAATGTTATATATGTGGTTTGCTTTGTGCTGTGCTATTTTTATATAGATAGGCCTCGATATTGTTCTTTTCTAGAACATTCATGATTTTATCCCATCTTGCTGTGTTAAAGATATTTTTAATATATATCTTATACATTTTTTAATGAATAACAGAAAAAACGTTTAATTTTTTTATACTACTTTTTATTTTTATACAACACTTCGTGACTAGTTTCCAATTATACTTTCATTTTCTTTGAGGGTCGATTCAAATTGAGTTTGAGTATTGCTTGTTGGAATGTAATGTGGTGTAATTAGATATTTGTACAGATCATCCGTTACAAAGTAGATTTTCTTGGTGAATATTCTACGTACTTTGCTATATTCTTATTTGTTATCAAATTCCCTTTCTTAGTTACTTTTTTTGTTTGGTTCGTCTATAATGGCCCGATTTACAGCGACCCAGGTTTTGCTTTGGAGTATTGGGAATTGCTTATTCTTGTGAGCCATTCTTTCTTTTCGAATTTTCAACCGTTATCTTCTAAACTTTTCGCATTTTCCTTGTCATTGATAAGAAAAAAGGTCCGCTACTACACTTCTTCCATATGTGTTCCGTTTTGTCACAATTATGGTTCGTTTAACCGCAATTATAAATTGTATTTTAAGCATTTGTAGCATCGTCGTATCACGATTCTACATTCTGTATAACATTTAGACAATCTGACTCGCGAATTAAGACCTAATAAAACAAACACAAACTCTGAAATGCTAACTCATCAAAGGAAAAAAAACAAATAAAATCTTGAATCTAGAGCATACAGATTCAAGATTCTTACTATTTTTACTAGAGCATCTAGATTCAAGATCTTATATGTGTTTTCATTTGATGGGTCAGCATTGCAGTGTTGGTGTTGGTTTTATTAGGTCTTAATTTAATTATTTTGACGTCCTATAATATATTCAATAGCTTTGGATAGTTCTTTCCTGCTAGCTATAATACCCATCCTTCTAATATATATTGCTTTTCTTCTGGTTTTTTTTGGTACCCATCACGGACACTTTCTTTCTTTTCTTCCTTCTCAAGAAGTTATCAATGAATGTAGGATCTCGCTATCTCGCTTATCCGTAAATATCAGTAGTGATCCTTCTTTATGTAGTTTTTCGATGGACAAATTCATATTGTTCTATTAGAACAATTTTAACTGTACAGTATTTAATCTCTAAAGGGTTTCTTATTTTAACCAAGGAGTTTGTATATATTTCACCATTTTATTCTTTATTTCCAATATTTATCCATTTGTCAATTAGGTTTAGTCGATCTAGCATTTCTTCGTGTTGCTCTTCGTCTTCTGTTGTTACTTGTTTTCCATGTTACTGGTGTTTAAGTTCAGCGATTAAGCTCTCTAGCACCTTTATCCCCGGTTAATTTTTTTTTATTATCATTACCTTATCTTTTCACTGTTTAGCACATGTTTAAATATAAAACTGTCAAAGTTTTATTCAAGTAACTCTTCAGGAACGGAAATTAGATTAAAATTCCAGCAAATATTTCAATTTTCAAATGTTAAATTCCAGTTTAGCCAAACCCCATTTTTCTTGTGTTGAAGTTGGAATAATTTTTACTAGTAATTAATAAAGACACTTGTTTAAACATTAAACTGTCAAAATTTGATTCATTTATCTTTTCAGTGACGAAATTTAGACTAAAAATTCTGAAGAAAGTCAATTTCCAAACGTTGAAATCCAGTTTAGACAAGCGCCATTTTTCATATATTGAAAATTAAATAGTTTCTACTAGTACTTAATGAAGGCACATCTTTAAACATTAAACTATGATTCATATAACTTTTTAAGTACAGAATTTAGACTAAAAATTCTACAAAATAGTCAATTTTCAAATGTTAAATTTCAGTTTAGCCAAGCGCCATTTTTCTTGTGTTAAAGTTGGAATAATTTCTACGAGTAGTTAATGAAGACACATGTTCAGACAATAAACTGTCGAAACTTTTATTCAATTATCTTTTCAGGTACAAAAATTAGACAAAAAATTCAGAAAAAGGTCAATTTTCAAATGTTAAATTCCAATCAAGACAAACGCCATTTTTCTCCTGTTGAATTTAGAATAATTTCTACTAATAATTAATGAAGGCATATGTTCAGACATGAAACTGTAAAAATTTCATTCAATTATCTTTTCAGGTATAGAATTTAGATTAAAATTTCCTAAAAAAAAGTCAATTTTCAAATGTTAAAATTCAGTTTAGACAAGCGCCATTTTTGTTGTGTTGGAGTTAGAATAATTTCTACTAATAATTAATGAAGGCATATGTTCAGACATGAAACTGTAAAAATTTCATTCAATTATCTTTTCAGGTATAGAATTTAGATTAAAATTTCCTAAAAAAAGTCAATTTTCAAATGTTAAAATTCAGTTTAGACAAGCGCCATTTTTGTTGTGTTGGAGTTAGAATAATTTCTACTAATAATTAATGAAGACATATATTCAGACATTAAACTGTGAAAATTTGATTCAATTATCTTTTCAGGTACAGAAATCAGACTAAAAATTCTGCAAAATTTTCAATTTCCAAATGTTAAGTTCCAGTTTAGACAAACGTCATTTTTCTTGTGATGAACTTAGAATAATTTCTACTTGTAATTAATTAAGGCTCATGTTTAAACATTAAACTGTGAAAATTTGATTCAATTATCTTTTCAAGAACGGTAATGAGACTAAAAATTCTAAAGAAAGTCAATTTCCAAATGTTAAATTCCAGTTTAAACAAGCGTCATTTTTCTCGTGTTGAAGTTGGAATAATGTCTAATAGTAATTAATGAAGACACATGTTCATTCATGAAACTGTGAAAATTTATTTTAATTACATTTTCAGGTATAGAATTTAGATTAAAATTTCTGCAAAATAGCCAATTTCCAAACCTAAAAATCCTATTATTAGTTTAATTTTTTACAACGTAAAGGACTTATATATTTTATTAACTTAAAAATCCATTTTTGACAAACGCCATTTTTCTTATGTTAAAGTTGGAATAATTTTTACTAGTAATTAATGAAGACACATGTTTAGATATTAATCTGTCAAAATTTGATTCAATTATCTTTTTAAGTATAGAATTTATACTAAAAATTCTGGAAAAAAAAGTCACTTTCTAAATATTAAATTCTAGTTTAGACAAGCGCCACTTTTCTTGTGTTGAAAATTGAATAGTTTCTACTAATAACCAAAGAAGATACATATTTAAACGTTAAACTGTTAAAATTTGATTGAATTATCTCTTCAGAAACGGAAATTAGACGAAAAATTCTGACGAAAGTCAATTTCCAAACGTTACAATCCAGTTTAGACAAGCGCCATTTTTTAATGTATTGAAAATTGGATAGTTTTTACTAGTAATTAACGAAGGCTATCAAACTATCAAAATTTGGTTCAATTAACACTTTAGGTATAGAATTCAGACTAAGTATTCTGTAAAATTTTATTTATTTTTAACGCATCTACTTCGTTATACATGTTGAACACTAATTAAAACACTTTAACTTTGTTTGTATAACACTGTATTTATTTTGTGACTGTAGTTTCGGTAACTAAACGTACCATTATCAAACATAAAGTCTTTATGTTTGATAATGGTACGTTTAGTTACCGAAACTATAGTCACAAAATAAATACAGTGTTTTACAAACAAAGTTAAAGTGTTTTAATTAGTATTCTGTAAAATAGTCAATTTTCAAACGTTAAAATTCAGTTTAGACAAACTTGTTTTAAAGTTGGAATAATTTCTACTAGTAATTAATAAAAACACATGTTTAAACATTAAAGTGTTAAAATCTTATTCAATTATCTCTTCAGGAACGGTATTTAGACTAAAATTTCTAAAGAAAATGTAAACGTCAAAACGTTACAATCCAGTGTAGACATACGCCATTTTTCTTGTGGTGAAGTTAGAATAATTTCTACTAGTAATTAATGAAGACACATCAATTAAACATTAAGCTGTCCAAATTTTAGAGGAATTTATATTCAAATTTCTCCAAAAATGTCAATTTTCAAATGCTAAAATCCAGTTTAGACAAACGCCATTTTATTTTTGTTGAAGTTGGAATAATTTTTACTAGTAATTAATGTTCAGACATTAATTTGATTCAATTATCTTTTTAAGTATAGAATTTAGACTAAAAATTCTGAAAAAAAGTCACTTTCTAAATGAAAGCCTCCACAATTACTTATTTACTTTCTAAATACTAAATTCTAGTTTAGACAAGCACCATTTTTCTTGTGTTAAAAATTGAATAGTTCCTACTAATAACCAATGAAGACACATGTTAAAACATTAAACTGTTAAAATTTGATTGAATTATCTCTTCAGGAACGGAAATTAGACTAAAAATTCTGACGAAAGTCAATTTCCAAACGTTACAATCCAGTTTAGACAAGCGCCATTTTTTCATGTATTGAAAATTGGATAGTTTTTAATAGTAATTAACGAAGGCACATCTTTAAACATTAAACTATCAAGATTTGGTTCAATTAACTCTTTAGGTATAGAATTTAGACTAAAAATTCTGTAAAATAGTCAATTTTCAAATGTTAAAATCCAATTTAGCCAAGCGCCATTTTTCTTGTGTTGAAGTTGGAATAATTTCTACATTTCAGGTAATAAACTGTCAAAATTTTATTCAATTATACTTTCAGGTACAAAAAATAGACTCAAAATTCAGAAAATAGTAAATTTTTAAATGTTAAGTTCCAATCAAGACAAATGCCATTTTTCTCGTGTTGAATTTAGAATAATTTCTACTAGTAATTAATGAAGACACATGACTAAACATTAAACTATCTCTTTAGGAACGGAATTTAGACTAACATTTCTGCAAAAAGTCAATTTCCAAAAGTAAAAATTCCGTTTAGACAAACGCCGTTTTTCTTGTGTTAAAGTTGGAATAATTTCTACTAGTAATTAATAAAAGCACATGTTTAAACATTAAATTGTGAAAATTTTATTTAATTATCTTGTCAGGTACAGAATTTAGATTAAAAATTCTGAAAAAAGTCAATTTTCAAATGTAAAAATCCAGTTTGGACAAGCGCCATTTTTCTTGTGTTGAAGTTGGAATAGTTTTTATTAGTAATTTAAACAGTTAAAATTTGATTTAATTATCGTTTCAGGTACAGAATTTAGGCTAAACATTTTGGAAAAAGTCAATATCTAAATGTTAAATTCCAGTTTAGATTAACACCACTTTTCCTGTGTTGAAGATAGAATATTTTCTACTAGTAATTAATGAAGGCGCATGTTTAAACATTAAACTGTGGTAATTTGAATTAATTATCTTTTTATGTACAGAATTTAGATTAAAAATTTCTGCAAAATAGTCAATTTTCAAATGTTAAATTCCAGTTTGGACAAACGCCACTTTTTTTGTTGAAGTTAGAATAATTTCTACTAATAATTAATGAAGACACATGTTTAAACATTAAACTGTGAAAATTTGATTCAATAATCTTTTCAGGACCGGAATTTGGATTGAAATTTCTACAAAAAATCAATTTCTAAACGTTAAAATTACCGTTTAGACAAACGTCATTTTTCTTGTGATGAAGTTAGAATAATTTCTACTAGTAATTAATTAAGGCACATGTTTAAACATAAAACTATCAAAAATTTATTCAATTATCTCTTCAGGAATGGAATTTAGACTAAAATTTCTGCAAAAAGTCAATTTCCAAAAGTAAAAATTCCGTTTAGATAAACGCAATTTTTCTTGTGTTGAAGTTGGAATAATTTCTACTAGTAATTATTAAAAGCACATGTTTAAACATTAAACTGTTAAAATTTGATTCAATTATCTTTTCAGGTATAGAATTTAGATTCAAATTTCTGGAAAAAAGTCATTTTTCAAATATGTTTAATGCTTGAAGCCATCACTTTGTGATACATCTTGAATCAGGAACTTAAAATGAAAATACACTTCGTTGATATCATACACAGGATTTATTTCGTGACCATTATCAAACGTACGTTTGACAATGGCCTTTTAAAGGTTGAAACTATAGTCACGAAATAAATCCTGTGTGTGATATCAACGAAGTGTATTTTCATTTAAAGTTCCTCATTTTTCAAATGTTAAAATCCAGTTTAGACAAGCGCCATTTTTCTAGTGTTAAAGTGAGAATAGTTTCTACTACTAAAAAATAAAGACACATGTTCAGACACGAAACTTTGAAAATTTACTTTGATTACCTCTTCAGGTATAGAATTTAGATTAAAATTTCAGCAAATATTTCAATTTTCAAATGTTAAATTCCAGTTTAGACAAACGCCATATTTCTTATGTTGAAGTTGGAATAATTTCTACTAATAATTAATGAAGACACATGTTCAAGCATGAAACTGTCAAAATTTGAATTAATTATCTTTTTAGGTACAGAATTTAGATTAAAAATTCTAAAAAAAAAATTACAAACGTTAAGATCTTGCTTTGAAAAGCACCATTTTTCTTCTGTTGAAGTTAGAATAATTTCTACTAGTAATTAATGAAGACACATGTTCGAGTATGAAACTGTGAAAATTTATTTTAATTATTTTTTTAGCAATTTAGGAATTTAGACTTAAAATTCTTAAGAAAGTCAATTTCCAAACGTTAAAATCTAATTTAGACAAGCGCAATTTTGTTTGTGTTGGAATAATTTGTATTAATAATTAATGAAAACACATTTTTAAACATTAAACTGTCGATATAAATAAAAATTCAATTATCTTTGCAGGTACAGAAATTTGACTAAAATTTCTGTAAAAAAATCAATTTTTAAATGTTAAAAGTTTTTAAAATGAATTTAATTCACTAAGAAAATCATAAATATCTACTACTTACCAGAGAATTGACCTCATAGGCACAAAAATCCATAAAAATAGATTTTTTTTATTATTCCTATATGTTATTGAAGATATTTTTCTTTAGATTTCCAACTGTTTATTTTAAAGATACTTTTTCATGATCTGGATGCTTATCTGTGACGTTCTTTTCGCATACTATGTGTAGTTCCTAGATGCAATCTGTGATCTCTTTCCTTCTGTTAAGTACTGTTAGCTTTTTTTAATTCTTCAATCTTTGCTCTTTTTTGCTTAGGTTTTCTTGATCTTCCTGCTTGTTCTTCTCTGCCTTTATTCTTTTATAAGTAGTCTAAAAGCTGATATCTATTTTCTCTTCAGCTGTCCTTATTAATTACTTCATTACTTTCGTCTGCTGTACATGTTCTTTATGAGGCTTGTATTTTGGAGGCTTCTATACTTTTCTTCTTATTTGATAGTATACCTTTTAAGAAAAGCCTTTTCTTTCTTTTCTGGTTTTATGTTAATGGCTGTTCTACTGCTCCAGGAGTTTACTCTTCCCCTAAAAAGATTAGAAGAAATCGCAAGGGAGCCTCTTCTTTTGAAAATGTCATCTTCCTTTCTTTGTCTAATAATCATGTATGATTCCCCCTCATCCTTCCTATAATCCGTACTAACCATCGAGGCTTGTATCTGCTCGAAGCTGTTGACGTAATTACGCCTGGGGTGTATAAAGTTTTTTAATCTACAAAAGATATTTTTATTTCCTTCATTTCCAAGTACGGACGTGCTCGATTGGGGTTTGCAAATGACCAAAGCTGTCGAAGCGCCCTACAAAACCCCCTTGGCAGTCTTACAGTTACAGGTCTTCCTATCTCCTTTCACAGATGAGCTCTGCCAGTTTTCCAATGCTCTGGAGTAAATCAGAACTAAATGGAGGCCAATTTTTACCACTTCTCTTGAAGATCAATTTTGAAAATTTCATTTTGCCTGACACCCTGAGGCTTTTATTCTTCAACCAATTGAATTTGGATAATACTGTATAATGACCTATTAGAAGCGTTTAACATTCTGAATTGAAAAATTTGGACC
Source organism: Ontholestes murinus (assembly GCA_963969525.1). NCBI lineage: Eukaryota > Metazoa > Arthropoda > Insecta > Coleoptera > Staphylinidae > Ontholestes > Ontholestes murinus. The sequence continues at coordinate 68,087,227 of OZ018395.1, forward strand.
GTCACGAACAGACTGGTTAACACTATCCACGTTTTCTGCAGTTCTTGATAATCTTGATGGTCCAGATTGTAGTTTTTCCAATGTTGTACCGATCTATTCAAACTATATCACCGATTTTCGAATGGGAGGTATGCCTGGTGTATCATTTAAGAGTCGAAAACCTGTGCTGCAGTCGCTGAATCACAATTTTTGTAAAACGCTCGCACGCACAACGCGCGGTCCGCTGCAGAAAAACGCTCCATAGCGACTAAATTCTCAAAAGCCAGACTAACAATTGACATACCTCTGGTAAAGAAATGTTAACTTTCTTTTAGAAACAGCCTGAATTTTAGCAATTTAATAAAATATCCTTTTTGATTAGTTATAATATTGAAAATTGTGACATCGCATTGACCGATCCGATTCGAATGTAACGGGATTCCTGCAGAAATACGTTCGCCAGTGCTCTGGTCACGATATATATTTTGATAAGCCCGCCGGGAAAGTGAAGGAATTTAATCAAATCAACGACACGCCCGAGCGCCGGAATGTTTTTGCACTCACTCTCTCACACGCCGATCGATCAAGTGGAATACGCGAAAATTTCATTTGGCCCGACGTTTCGGAACAATTGCCCACCAACCTTCCACCCGCCACCCTCTCCTGATCCGTACGGTCCTAATTTTATGCCTTAGTCTTTTATATGCGGCGAAAGCCCACCCATTTTTCTGCCGGCATTTCCGCGATATTATTTTTTACTGCGTAGGATTAGGTTACTTACGAAATGAAGCCCCCACGCAAACTAATCATATTAGATAGGAATAAATGGAGTGAATATATTTACCATTTCCAAAAAAAAAAATCGTTCTTTACAATTAATTAATTAAAACTTTGTAAATGACATATATATATATACAACATCTTTATTACAGTAACATATTTACAAAAATACATATATACATTATGATTAGTGTTAGTCCGTCACTGTCTGTGATAGTGTTATTTATATTGATTATCTCTTCATGAAACCCAAAAATCGATTGTGTTTTCGGCTTTAAAGTTAGGTAATTCTCCAAGGGTAAAGACGAGGCCTTTATCGAATTTGTGAATGTTACCATGAATTATATTGTGCGGCGATAGCACATCACGAGCGCAAATAAAACTCGCAAGTTGCAAGCTCCGTTCGAAAATTGTTTAATTCAATGTAAACATGTAGATTTGTGCTTACGCAAACCAACCGTTGCAGAGAGGGTGCGGAGAAATTCCTAATAACGCTGAGTTTCGATCGTTCTAATTGCCGCATTTGTTATTTAATTTAACTTATTTAAATCTGTTTACATCGATTCTTCGTAAATGTTTTAATAAGGGATGAACGAAACGTCCCATTAAGCCGGAACCGTAATTGAAGAGCAGAGATCGTCGTGTCTATCTGTCTCTCTATTTGTGTGTGTCTGTATGTGTGTGTGTGTGTTTGTGTGTGTGTGCGCGCTTAGCGAATAAATTACGGAACAGGATTGGGGATTATCCGAAACGTTGTTTCCGGTATACATGTGCCGTGTGGATTTTGCACTTGTCAGTTGTAAAGTTATGTGTACCGACCCTCTAAAGATCAATGCTGACTAAATTGCCACTAACAAATGATAGAAACTATTGTTGTTGGTTATAATTCCCTATCGAAAACTTAGCATTAGGTAAAAAACATACAGCCACAATAATTAAAAATGTTAACACTGTTTACCACTTCACGCAGAGTCAGACGATTTGTCTTAAAATCAAGAATTTTTAATTAAAACCTAAATATCAGATTTAAAAAATTGCTTAATAAAATTCAATGTCAGATTAAAGACGTGTATATCATTGCAATAGGTCAAGAGTACGCTGCACGCTGGCCCAATGGTTTATTAATTGAGTTTATAACCTTTGCAGATGGTTAACTACTCAAACAGAGTTCTAGTGCGACGCTTTGACGATAGGTGACACCTTTATGATAATACCTAGATGAAAGGAATATCCTAGACAAAGATTTAATACGTTGGGGTAAATCGGTAGTACGCTACATCAATTCATATGCGATTTAAGTCAATCGATTATTAAGTTTATCCAATTTATTAATGATTTAGATCAATCTAACCTTACCTTTGAAAAAATGTTTAAAGCATGAAATGCAAATTTCGTTTCCTTTAATTAATTTTTTAAACAATCGCCATTTTGTTTCCAGATGAAATATTGAAATTATTTTGACTTTATGTCGAAAACAAATCTTTTCTGAAGCTATTGAGAAATTTTTAAGTAAATTCTTTGTGTGGTTACTTTTTGATAATTGTTTAAACCATTAAATGCAAATTTCGTTTCCTCCAATTTAATATTTAAACGACCACCATTTTGTTTCCAGATGAAATATTGCAATTTTTACGACTTTATATTAAAAACACATCTTTTCTAAAGCTATCTAGAAATTTTGATGTAAATTCTTAATGTGGTTACTTATTGAAAAATGTTTAAAGCATGAAATGCAAATTTCGTATCCTTTAATTAATTTTTTAAACAATTACGATTTTGTTTTCAGATGAAATATTGCAAATATTTTGACTTTATACCAAAAACACATCTTTTCTAAATTTATTCGAAAATTTTGAAGTAAATTCTTAGTGTGGTTACTTTTTTTAAATTGATTAAACCACGAAATGCACATTTCGTTTCCTTCAATTTAATTTTTAAACGATCGCAATTTTGTTTCCAGATGAAATATTGCAATTTTCCTGACTTTATATTAAAAAAACATCTTTTCTAAAGCTATTCAGACATTACAATGTTAATTCTTTATGTGGTTACTTTTTGAGAATTTTTTAAACCATAAAATGCAAATTTAGTTTCCTACAATTTAATTTTTAAACAATCGCTATTTTGTTTCCAAATGAAATATTGCAATTATTTTCACTTTATATCAAAACACATCTTTTCTAATACTAATTAGAAATTATGAAGTAAATTCTTCGTGTTGTTACTTTTTCATAATTGTTTAAAACATAAAATGCAAATTTCGTTTCCTCCTATTTGATTTTTAAACAATCGCCATTTTGTTTCCAGATGAAATATTTCAATTATTTTCGCTTTATATCAAAAAGACACCTTTTCTAAAGTTATTCAGAAATTTTAAAATAAATTTTTAGTGTGGTTATTTTTGAAAAATGTTTAAACCATAAAATGCAAATTTCGTTTCTTCCAATTTAAATTTTAAACCATCGCCATTTTGTTTCCGGATGAAATATTACAATTGTTTTGACTTTATATTAAAAACACATCTTTTCTAAAGATATTCAGAAGTTATAAAATAAATTCTTTGTGTGGTTACTTTTTGATAATTGTTTAAACCATAAAATGCAAATTTCGTTTTCTCCAATACAATTTTTAAACGATCGCTATTTTGTTTCCAAATGAAATATTGCAATTATTTTCACTTTATATCAAAACACATCTTTTCTAATACTAATTAGAAATTATGAAGTAAATTCTTCGCGTTGTTACTTTTTCATAATTGTTTAAAACATAAAATGCAAATTTCGTTTCCTCCAATTTGATTTTTAAGCAATCGCCATTTTGTTTCCAGATGAAATATTGCAATTATTTTCGCTTTATATCAAAAAAACACCTTTTCTAAAGTTATTCAGAAATTTTGAAATAAATTTTTAGTGTGGTTACTTTTTGAAAAATGTTTAAACCATAAAATGCAAATTTCGTTTCTTCCAATTTAAATTTTAAACCATCGCCATTTTGTTTCCAGATGAAATACTACAATTCTTTTGACTTTATATTAAAAACACATCTTTTCTAAAGATATTCAGAAGTTATAAAATAAATTCTTCGAGTGGTTACTTTTTTATAATTGTTTAAAACATAAAATGCAAATTTCGTTTTCTCCAATTTGATTTTTAAACAATCGCCATTTTGTTTTCAGGTAAAATATTACAATTATTTTGACTTCATATTAATAATACATCTTTTCTAAAGATATTCAGAAATTTTTAGGTATATTCTCAGTGTGATTACTTTCTGAAAAATGTTGAAACCATAAAATGCAAATTTCGTTTCCTCCAATACAATTTTTAAACAATTGCCATTTTGTTTTCAAATGAAATATTGCAATTATTTTGACTTTATATTAAAATCACGTCTTTTTTAAAGCTATTCAGAAATTTTGAAGTAAATTCTTTAGTGTGGTTACGTTTTCAATTGTTTAAATCATAAAGTGCAAATTTCGTGTCCTCCAATTGCGTTTTTAAACAATCGTCATTTTGTTTCTAAAAGAAATATTGCAAGTATTTTGATTTTATATTAAAAAAAACATCTTTTCTAAAGCTATCCAGAAAATATGAAGTTAATTTTTAGTGTGGTTACTTTTTGAAAAAATTTTAACCATGAAATGCAAATTTCGTATCCTTTAATTAATTTTTTAAACAATCGCCATTTTGTTTTCAGATAGAATATTATAATTATTTTGACTTTATATCAAAAACACATATTTTCTAAAGCTATTTAGAAATTTTTAAATAAATTTTTAGTGTGGTTACTTTTTTATAATTGTTTAAACTATGAAATGCAAATTTCGTTTCCTCCAATTTATTTTTTAAACAATTGCCATTTTGTTTCCAGATGAAATATTGCAAGCATTTTGCTTTTATATTAAAAACACATCGTTTCTAAAGCCATTCAAAAATTTTGAAATTAATTTTCAGTGTGGTTACTATTTGAAAAATGTTTAAACCACGAAACGCAAATTTCGTTTCTTCCAATTTAATTTTTAAACGATCGCCATTTTGTGTTTAGATGAAATATTACAATCATTTTGACTTTATATCAAAAATACATCTTTTTTAAAGATATCCAGAAATTTTGAAGTAAATTCTTAATGTAGTTACTTATTGAAAAATGTTTTAATCATAAAATGCAAATTTGGTTTCCCCCAATTTTATTTTTAAACAATCGCCAATTTGTTTCCAGATCAAATACTGCAATTGTTTTGACTTTATATCAAAAACACATCTTTTCTAAAGCTATTTAGAAATTTTGAAGTAAATTCTTAGTGTGGTTACTTTTCGAAAATTGTTTAAACCATAAAACGCAAATAAATAAAATACTTTCTACATTCTTATTACATTATTTATTGTATAATATACACAAACTAAGAATGTAATAATAATAATAATAAACAGATTAATCAAAATTTCACATAATACTTTTAATTTTTACTTCATTCAACACATTATAATGATAACATAAAGTGTTAAATGGATGAAAAATTAAAAGTATTATGTAAAAATTTGATTAATCTGGTTGTAGAAATTTTGTTTATTATTTTAAGAAAATTTAATCTCCGTATATTCACTATTTGTTTTGAGTTATGTGAAGTAATAATCACTAATAAAACACGATTTGATTTCCTTTCTTCACTAATTTATTTTTACACGTTAAATGTACATTTCGAGCACCATGTGCTCATTTTCAATAACTGAATTGAAAAAGTTATTGAAAATGAGCACATGGTGCTCGAAATGTACATTTAACGTGTAAAAATAAATTAGTGAAGAAAGGAAATCAAATCGTGTTTTATTAGTAATCTCCGTATATTTAATAAAACTTCATGAATAGAGCTAATATTTAAAATCCCTCCCAGTAAAGCAAATAAGTTCACAGGCAAATACCCTTCGTTAGATGTGGCGGAAGTAACTGCAGGGAGATAATAAAAAAGATGTGCGGTCGTCGTTATTATTTCAGGTGAAGTCGAGCTCTCCGGGTATTATTCCGAATCATTTCACAGAGGAGTATTAGTAGCCGGCGGGTTTGCATTCCTTCCCCTGGGGGGAAAATATTCGGAAACAATATGATCCTATAATATCTGTCACGAACGAATAGAGGAAGAGGGGTTGCGGGGGGTTGCTGATAGACCCTGCGAACGGGATCATATTTCCATTGTGATCCGCTACGCCGGCGTGTCCATCCTTTGTCTCCTATACAAAAGGAGACGACTCGAAATGCACACTTGAGCACGCACCCACCAAGATGTCGTGCCGCGTTCGAACTCTTCTTTTAATATTAAAGGGAAATTACTCATCAAATTTGTGAAACCGTGCAATCGATCTGTCCTTTGTTTTTAATTAAAATTGTTTCAAAGGAAAATAAGATAACAAAAGTGCAAGTTCGTACAGGTCTCTAATTGGATGGGTGATCTGTTATGGATGTTATTAATGGTATTAATATTTACACCAAATTATCTTTAGCAAATCAATTAATTTACCCATTCTTCAGCGGTTATATGGTATTGGTATATAATGATTAAAATGGCAGTTGATATGTCAGAAAGTCTTTTTGCAGAGAAGGTTAGAAAATCTGCTAACAGACTCTTGGATTTATTTTGCCAATAGTGTCGGAAATAGACTTTGTAGAATCATGTGTACTTACTGTAACCTTTAAGATTAGAAGGGATCCCAGAATAGACTGGAAATGAAAGTATGAGTCAAGTTCATAGGAGTTTCTAGAATCGTGTGTACCTCATTTGACCTTTAAAATCAGAGGAGGTCCTAGAATCGATCAGAAGAAGTTCCAAAATCGACTGGAAATAAAGTTAAGAATCAAAGTCAGAAAAGGTTCTAAAATTGAGTTTACCTTCTTTGATCTTCAAGGTCAGAGGAGGTCTCAGAATAGACTGGAAGTGTAGGTCAGAGGAGGTTTTAGAACCGACTGTACCTTTATTGACATTTAAGGCCAGAGAAGGTCTCAAAATCATCTAAATGTAAACGTCAGAGGAAGTTCTATAATCGTGTGTATCTACTGTGACCTTTAAAATCAGTAAAGGTCCCAGAATCAACTGGAAGAAAAGGTCAGAGGAAGTTCTAGAATCGAGTGTACGTTCTTTGATTAAATATATGGAAGGAGATACCAGAATAGACCGGAAGTGAAAGTCAGAGGAGGTTCTATAATCGTGTGTACCTCTTTCAAGATCAGAAGAGGTCCTAGAATCGACTGGAAGTGAAGGTCAGATGATGTTCTAGAACCGAGCGTACCTTCTTTGAAACGAGTCTATTTTCTTTGACCTTCAAGGTCCCAGAATCGATTGGATATGAATTTCAGAGTCAAGGTCAGGGGAGGTTTTACAATCGAGTGTACTTTCTTTTAGGTCAAAATCCAGTGCATTTTCTTTGACCTTCAAGGTCAGAATTGTACCTTTTTTGACCTTAATGGTCAGCGAAAGTCCCAGAATCTATTGGAAATTAAGGCCAGAGTCAAGGTCAGGGGAGGTTCTACAATCGAGTGTACCTTCTTTTACCTTCAAGGTCAGAATCCAGTGTATTTTCTTTTACCTTCAAGGTCAGAATCGAGTGTATTTAATTAGACCTTCAAGATCAGAATTGAGTGTACCTTCTTTGACCTTTATGATCCCAGAATCGATTGGAAATAAAGGACAGAGTCAAGGTCAGGGGAGGTTCTAGAATCGAGTGTATCTTGTTTGATCTTCAACATTCCAGAATTTCCTGAAAATAAAGGTCTGAATCAAGGTCAAAGGAGGTTTTAGAATCGTGTGCACCTCCTTCAAGATCAGAAGAGGTCCTAAAATATACTAGAAGTGAAGGACAGAGAAGGTTCTAGAAATTAGTGTATCTTCTTTAACATTTAAGGCCAGATAAGGTCCCAAGAAGTTCGAGAATCGAGTGTACGTTCTTTGATCTTCAAGATGAAAAAAGATCCCAGAATAGACCGGACCTTTTTAAATCAGAAGAGGATCCAGGATTGTATCATTGGGATAGATCAAGAGTACGCCAGGTTAATGTGTAGTATATAGGTTTTTTTAGAGAAGATCAAGTAAAGAAAGAAAGATAGCTCTTTTCTGCATTTGTTGGGATGTGAAGGTTTGCTTTATTATAAATTATTCCATACTGGCCAGTATTGCGGACTACTACAAAATTCTATGATATCCTTGCATTAAAAAAATTTTCTTATGAGTTCTACTATTTTTTCCAGTGTTCAAAAATGTTACAATAATTTATATTAGGCGAAGAGTAACACTTGTCTTGTTCCATAATGTTTTGATCGAACTGAAACTGAAAATAAAAACATTATGAAACAAAACAAGTATTACTCTTCACCTAACATTAATATCTGTTTCTATCAAGAGTGTAGCTCAACAAGCCCTAACTTTATTTACAATAAATTGTACTCCATACTTGTTTTGCTACTCTCTTGATGGAATCATCATATTTTCAAATTGGAAGAAGTAAAACTCTTGTTATGTTCCATTTTTTTATTCTCACGTGTGTCGGGCCTTACAAATCATTAAATTATCAAAGTTAGAAGTTCTAATTTTGTACTTTATTTTTGAGCAATTTCCCTACTTAGTTTTTTGTATTAAATGTATTAAAATCCTTTAGATCGTTGTAGAAAATTAAATAATAATTTAAAAATACGAAAATAATTCGTAAATCTACAATAATGAGTCTAAATTTGCTGAAAAAATCGCAAATTGTCGAATTTTTAATTCTTTGCTAAAATTCTCGTAATTTGGAAGAAAATCTGATAATTGTGATTTTTCTAAAGAAGAAAAAATAATCCAAAGCAAAATTGTAATTTCTAGAATCTTCAAAAAACATTGTAGAAAACTTCAAAAACGATGAAAAATATAATAGTATAAAATAAGTAAGGAAATTGCTTAAAAATGTGGTATAAATTATTGCAAAATTTTAGAACCCTGAAAAAATATTCTTAAACGCAAAAAAATGTAGATTCTACTTTTAAGAATCATAGGAATCGAATTTTTATTCTTTGCCACAATTCACTTAATTGGAAAAGAAATCAGATACAAAATAAATCCAAAAATTATGACTAAGGAAGAAGAAAAAATAATTCAAAGCAAAATTGTAACGAACTTGAACTATCGAAAATCATTTTAGAAAACTGCAGAAATGCTTTAAAAATACAAAAAAACTAAATAATAATTTTTGTCTTAGTTTATATTTTTAATTTTTAGTATTTCTTCTTCCATAATTCTTAAATTAGAATCTACATTTTTATGGGTTTTAGAATATCTTTCCAAGGTTATAAAATTTTACAATAATTTATAATCCAGTTTTGAGCAATGTCTCTACTTAGTTGATAGATTTTTTGTCAGCGTTTCTGCCGTTTTCTAAAATGGTTTTCAAATGTTCTAGAAGTTTGTAACAATTTTGCTTCGAATTATTTTTTCTTCTTTGAAAAATTCACAATTTTTGGAATTATTTTGTATCTGATTTCCTAGTTACGAGAATTTCAACAAAGAATCAAAAATTCTACAATTTTCGATTTCTAATATAGAATTTTTCAGCAATTTTTTTACTTCTAGAAATTTTTTCAAGGGTTCTAAAATTTAACAGTAATTTGTATTTCAAATTTATAGTATTTCTTCTTCTTCCATTTTTTCTAAAATTTTCAATCAATTTTTCAACTTGGATTATAGATTTTTCCAGTTTCCAGGAGTTTTAGATATAATTTCCATTGTTTTCTTCATAAAAATATCACAATTTTTAGATTTAGATTTTAGTACATAATCCGAAATTTATTATTTTAGATTTCTTTTTTTCAAATTCATAGTTTCGTCCTTGAGCGTTTCAAAGTTTTCGTGACCATGACCCTTCTCGAGGTCAAGATAAAAATTAAAGTCAGAAGAGGTCCTAAACTTGACTGGAAGTGAAGATCGCAGTGAAGGTCAGAGGAGGTTTCAGAATCTAGTGTACTTCCTTTGACCTTCAATGTCGGAGGAGGTCCCTAAATTAACTGAAAGTGAAAGTCAGAGGAGGTGCTAGATTCGTATGTACCTCTTTTGGCCTTCAAGATCAGAAGAGATTCCAGATCTGACTAGAAATGAACGCAAAACCCAATCGCTTCAGAAATAAAGGTCTTTTCTGTATTTGTTGGGATGTTTATTGTTTATTGTTTATTAATTTTTACCTTCCTTTTCAAAGAATTATACATGAATATATCTACTGCAAGAGCCAATTATACCATTCCAAAAAAATCTTGTGAGTTCTACTATATATACTCTATACTTGTTGTGCTACTCTCTTGATCTAATCTAATTTTGAAATTGGAAGAAGTGAAACTCTTTTTATGTACCATTTCTTTATTTTCATGTTTCGGTCTTTACAGATCATTATCAAAGCTAGAAGTTCTAATATTATACTTCATTTTTGAGCAATTTCCCTACTTAGTTTATAGATTTTTGATGGAATTGCAGTTTTCTAAAATGATTTTCGAGGGTTCTAGAAGTTTGTTACAATTTTGCTTCACATTATTTTTCTTCTTTAAACAAAATATCCCAAGTTTATTATAACACATTTCATTTTAAATTACTAGGATTTTATCAAAGAATCAAAAAATCGATAATTTACGATTCCTAATATTAGAATCTAGAATTTTCAGCAAATTTTTTAACCAGCGTTGTAAAATTTTAGGGTAGTTTATATCCTAGATTTTTCAGTATTTTCCAGCATTTCTAAAATTTTCAATCAATTTTTCTACTTTGATTATAGATTTTTCCAGCGTATTTTTTTATATAATTTTAGGTTTTAGATATCATTTCAATTTGTTTTTTCTTGAAAAAAAACTATCGCAATTTCTTTATTTAGATTTTAGTAAATAATCCCAAATTTATGATAAAATGTATAAAAGTCCTTTAATTCGTTGTAGAAAATCAATAATTTAAAACTACGAAAACATTTTGTAAATCTACAATAACCAAAATTTATGATTTTAGATTTTTTTTAAATTCCTAGTTTTACTTTCGATCGTTTCATGATTTTCGTGAGTAGAAGGAAATAATCTACTCTAAAACCTCCTCAGATCTTGACCCTGACCTTGACCCCTCTCGAGGTCAAAGCCCGAAGGAGGAGATGCCAGAATCGACTGGAAGTGAAGGTTGAAGTCAGTTCTAGAATCGAACGTACCTTCTTTGACCTTCAAGGTCAGATGAGGTCCCTGTATTCACTAGAAGTGAAGATCAAAGGAGGTTCTAGAATCGTGTTATCTTCTTTGGCCTTCAATATCAGAAGAGTTTCTAGAATCGACTGGAAATAAAGTTCGGAATCAAGGTCAGAGGAGGTTCTGGAAAAGAGTGTACCTTCTTTGAGTTTCAAGGTCAGAGAAGGTCCAAGAATCAACTAGAAGTGATGGTCAAAGGAGGTTCTAGAATCGTGTGTACCCTGTTTGACCTTTAAAGACAGATAAGTTCCCAGAATAAATTGGAAGTGAAGGTCAGAGGATATTTTAGAATCGCGTTTACCTTATTTGACTTTTAAGGTTAAAGGAGGTTCCAGAATCAACTAAAAGTAAAGGTTAGAGGTTCTAGAATCTTGTGTACCTTCTTTGGCTTTCAATGTCAGAAGAGGTTCCAGAATCGACTGGACGTGAAGGTCAGAGGAAATTCTATAATCGTGTGTACCTCCTTTGACCTTTAAGATCAGAAGAACTTCCAGAATCGACTGAAAGTGAAGGTCAGAGTAGGTTATAGAATTGACTGTACTTTCTTTGACATTTAAGATCAGAAGAGGATTCAGGATCGACTGAAAATGAAGGTCGGAGTCAAAGTCAGCGGAGGCTGTAGAATCTTGTGTACCTTCTTTGACATTGGGCCCTGTAAGGAGTTTTTTTATTAGAGTCGGAGGCCTGGAACTGCAACCCTGATCCCAATAAAGGGAGCTTTATTTTTTTCGTGGATTCTAGATGTGTTAAAAATTCTTCATATTAGATATTCTGACTTTTAAAATCATTATTTTAATTGACTTTATTGGAGTTTTTCCGGTATTTCCCATCCAATTTATGACTGTAGTCTTCAGCTATTATTGTATTAACCGGAGATATTTAGGACAGGAAATTTCAAGTCGTCTGGAATTTTGTTGAAATTTCTTCTCACAAATTATAATCTAGAGTTTTCAAGGAATTTTCCCTTGAAAATTTAGACTTTTTTCCTTAGAAAATTTGGAGGTCTAAAATTTTACAGTAATTTATTTTTTTAGATTCTACTAGTTTATTGAAGATTGCATTAATACGATGAATTAAATTCTCACTTAATGTTTATGTTAATTATATTAGTATTTTTTGTAATCATAACATTTTAACAACTTTTTCGTTCTTGTTCTTGTCTTCATCGCTATCGACCGTAGGTCTTGTAGCATGCATTTCTACTATTTTCCAGCATTTCCTTTTTCTAATTTCTAAGATTTCTCGAAATTTTTGTAGGTTCTAAAAGTTCTCAAAAACATTTCTTCCGGTTACTAAATTATTTAAGTACTTATTCTTCTTTTATTTTTTTAAATTATCCATAATTTCTCTATTGATTTGAGTTTAAATGAAGTGATTTGAAAATAAAAATAAAAATAACACTCAGTTTTTTCTCACTTGACCAAAATTCCTAGCTTTATTTTCATTAAAGATTCTAAAAATTTTGAACAACTTTTCCTTAATATTTCTAAAAAAAAGGTTTTTTCCTTTTATTCACCTCTTTATTTTCTTTGGTTTCTCTACATATCTGTCACCTTTGAATTTCATGAACCATGTGCCTTCTTTACATATTAGGTCTTTCTTTTGTCTTCTGCCTTCTGTTTTGTAACTTGTGCTTTTAGTCTTATTTTCCTTATACTTTCCAAAACCATTTTCCTTATTTTGTTGGAAGACATTTTAGAATTTTCAGCAATATTTTTTCAAGACTTCTAAAATTTTCTAGTAATTTATATTTGTTTTTACGATTTTTTTTCAACATTTCCTTAAATTTCTATTATTTTTTATATAATTATTCTTTTTTAGAATATTTTTTTTCTTCTGTCTTGTTATATCTTCTGTTAATTTTGTTAATTCATGGTAACCTTGTATCTAAAGCAATGTTAAAGTGGTCAGTTGTATCTCTTTTAAATTTCTAGTGCTTTCTATCAAAATAAAATTTCCTTCATTTTTTGTTTTGTCTTTTCTTTGTTTTCTGTCTTCTGTCTTCTATCTTCTGTCTTCTGTCTTCTGTCTTCTGTCTTCTGTCTTCTGTCTTCTGTCTTCTGTCTTCTGTCTTCTGTCTTTTGTCGTCTGTCGTCTGTAGTCTGTCGTCTGTCTTATGTCGTCTGTCTTATGTCTTCTATATTCTATCTTCTATCTTCCGACCTTTGTCTTCTGTTCTATTTTCTGTCTTCTGTTTTCTGTCATCTGTCATTTTGTCTTATTCCTTCTATATTTCTATAATCTTCTAGAATCGAGTGTACCTTCTTTGACCTTCAAGGCCAGAGGAAGTTTAAGAATCGACTGGAAATGAAGGTCGGAGACAAGATCAGAGGAGGTTCCAAAATCTATTGGAAATGAAGGTCAGAGTCAAAGTCAAAGGAGGTTCTAGAATTGAGTTTACCTTCTTTGACCTTTAAGGTCTGAGGATTTCCCAGAATAGACTGGAAGTGAAGGTCAGATGAGGTTCTAGAATCGTGTGTACCTTCTTTCACCTTTAAGATCGGAAGAGATTTCAGAATAGACTGGAAGTGAAGGTTAAAGGAGGTTCTAGAATCGAGTACTTCCTTTAACATTTAAGGTCAGAGGAGGTCTCAGAATGGACTGAAATGAAGGACTTAATCAAGTTCAGAATCGTATGTATCTCCTTTGACCTTCAAGGTCAGAGAAGATAATAGAATCTACTGGAAGTGAAGGTCAGAGGATGTTCTAGAATCTTGTGTATCGTCTTTAACCTTCAAGATTAGAAAAGTTTCCAGAATCGACTAGAAATGAAGTTCAGAGTCAAAGTCACAGGAGGTTCTAGAATTAAGTTGACCTTCTTTGATCTTGGGTCCAGTAAGTAGGCCATTTTTAGGTGTCGGAGGACTGTGACCCTGATCCCAATAAAGGAAGCTTTATTTTTTTCATAATTATTTTATTGACTTAATTGGAGTTTTTCCGGTTTTTCTCATCCAATTTATGATAGTTGTCTTTAACTATTCTGGAATTTTGTCGCAATTTCTTTTCACTAATTGCAATCTAGAAGTTTTCAGGAATTTAAACTTCTTTAATTTTTTGGAGTTCAGAAATTTTACTGTAATTTATTTTTTTAGATTATACTAGAGAGACAAACATCTTTATTGAATATTAAAAGTAAAATTTCCGTTTCTTCGCTGCTTTGCGTCTTCACTGTATTAAATGTTGTTAATTAGTTTCTCATTCAGCCCGTGGTGAAATATTTTTCTATAGGTTGAGATTTAATCTCGACCTCTTTATTAAAGATTAAATTAATATTTTTTGATATCATAACATTTTTATGACGCTGGGTTTACACGTAGTATATTATGATGGATTCTTTTGGAGAAGATCAAGTAAAGAAATCCACTCTTCGATTATTCATAGTAAAAAATTTATATACACCATATAGTTTTTATTACTTTGTAGCAAATGTCTGTAAGCAAACAAACTCCCTTTGAATTTCTTTTGCATGCCATTGAATAAAATTAGCGTTTTGAATTCCTCCTCGAACGCGATTACAAAAAAGGAAAATGCAAACAGAGGAGAATAAATAATTCCGTGTGTACTTAGTCGCGGCATTATTTTCACTTTGAAGTGTAATGCATCGGCTTTTCCGTTTTTCAGTCATGCGTGCTCTCGCATTACTTACGGACGCCGACTTGTTGACGCCCGCATCGAGCGGCGGCGTCTGGCGTCGCGACGCTCCCGAACGCAAACAGAAAGGGCGCAACGCTCCTCGATAACAATTTTATTTTATTATTTTTTTTATTCTTTTTCGAGCGGAAAAAATAAACTGGCGCACGTGATAGGCTTTTGATGCAGGTCACGCACTAGGATTGAAAAAGGTAAACACACTGTATTTTTAAAGAATGAAGGATTTAGAAGTTGTCAACATAACTTTCTGGATGGTGGATAGAAGTCGGTTTGAGTGGAAGAACATTGAAAATCAGTGAACTCTGCCCGTGATTTTTGATTCTTAATTTATGTATTCTTTTGTAAATATGTTACAAAATTAAAATGTTCAATTAAAAAAATCGCGCATAAGGAAAATTCCCAAGATAAATCATCGCACAGTTTTCGCGAACGCGGAATGGATATTCCACCCTTAAATGCGAACTATTAAGTTCCTCTTTACCGCTTTTCTTAAAATCCTTCGACGTGTCCGCACCAACCGGCTCCCTTAAAATTTATTTTACCTATAAATTTCAACCACCCTCACACTCACATACATAAACAAGACGGTATTTAAGCAAACTGTTTTTGCCTTTCTCTGTGAGTGTGTGTGTGTGTGTGCACCCTCTTTCTCTCTTTCGCGGTGATTTACGTGTTTTGTATATGTACGAGTGGAGAACAGAGCTGGGAGAAAAAAAAAGAAATACAGCCAAGGGGTTTAATTATCCGCCCAGTGTATTTTCCACGAGCCGCGAGAAGGGTATATTATATGGTCGCGAGGGTGGTCCGCATAAATATAATTTCTTTCAGTTTCGTGAGTTTATTTGTGCACACCAGCGTGTTTTATTTTCTTAACGCAAATGCGAGCGACAATATTATTACCTTTAATAAACCAACAATGAAACATTTCCTCTGTCTCGTTTAAATTATATGTTTTTAAACAGATTGATAGGAACAATATTATTACCTCTAAATAAACCAACGGTAAAACATTTTCTCTGTCTCATTTAAATTTTTCTGTGTTATTAATAATTCAATTTCATACTGCCTGTCTTCATTAAAATAAAGTAATAAAGAATATTTATTTTGTATGTATAGTATTTTTTTAAAAATATAATAAAGTTAGGTATTATAAATGAATTGAGTATCTTCTGTAATGCAATTTATTCGGGATGATGGACCAGAGAGTCCGGTGATAATTACATCTAATTAATTCATTTATAAAAAAAAATGTATATGAAAGAGCGACCTGTGTAATTAAAAAGGACGCGTTTTTTGTCATGGGACACGTAATTAAATTTTCATTCGAGCTAAATGCAACGTAATTAAAACGTCAATTCCGAAAGCATTCATTGTTGGTAATAAATAAATTAAAAATCACTTGAAATTTTGTTGTGAGGAAGTTAAGTAATAATAAAATCAAAATTTAAGTTTAAATATAAATTACTTTCTAAAACTAATCTTATATCTAATTTAGACTTACAGTCTGCCCACCCAACATGCATATAAATTTTATTAATTTCCATACTCAAAAATATAACCTTTTGAATTTCTTTTTTATTCAAAAATTTTGTAATTAATATTACTCCAAACCGCGAGACGATCAGAAATTAAAATTTATATGTATATGTAGGGTGGGTGGGTGGCCTCTATCCCACCCTCCAATCAATAAAACATCATCAAGATATGCAATTATTTCCTGTTTGTTTACATTTTATAACTTTTAACTAAAACCCTCGCTTATGTTTTACTGATTGGAGGGTGGGATAGAGGCCACCCACCCACCCTACATATACATGACAACTTTAAATACTAATTGTTGATGATTTTGCTGCTAAAAATAATTATACAATTTATTACATACAAAATTTAAATCATAAGATATTGTTTATAATGTATTTATATGTATTCTTGTATTTATCTACATTGTTATTACTACTATTATTTATGACTCACCCATGAATGTAACATTCTGTTTGGAAATAAACAAACTCTAAACTCTAAACTCTATTGGTATTGTAGGTTTTAGAATTTATTAAAATCACGAGATGAAAATTACGTTTTCCTCCAATTTATGTTTGCGGCGTTGTTGTTTTGTTTCCTGACATTATACCTCATCTATTTTATGGTTATTTAAACTGCATTAATTGTGATAGTGTTTGCAAATTTTTTAGGTCAATTTATTTCTTATTGTAAAAAAGACAATTAAAATTCTATTAGGGTGATAATTTTCTATATTCCAAAAATAAAAGTTCCAACTGAAATTTTTGCAAAATTATCCATCACAAACTTTCTTTCATTAATGAGCTTTATAGATGCTGATGTTGAGAATAACGTGCCAAAGTTTCATTAATATCGAAGGTGAGGTTAGTTTGAAAAATTCAAAATTCTACCAAAGCGGCAATTTCCCACATTCTGAAAATAAAAGTTTCTACTGAAATTTTCGAAAAAATTGCCATCACAAACGTCTTTTTATTAATAAATTTTATAGATGCTGATGTCGAGAATGTTGTCTGAGAGTTTTATGAAAATCGTGCGTGAGGCTTTCCTGAAAAAAATAAAATTCTACCAACATGCCGAATTCCTATATTCAAAAAATAAAAGTTTCGACTGAAATTTTTGCAAAATTATCCATCACAAACTTTCTTCCATTAATGAGCTTTATAGATGCTGATGTTGAGAATAACGTGCCAAAGTTTCATTAATATCGAGGCTGAGGTTAGTTTGAAAAATTCAAAATTCTACCAAAGCGGCAATTTCCTACATTACGAAAATAAAAGTTTCGCCTGAAATTTTTGAAAAAATCGCCATCACAAACGTTTTTTTATGAATAAATTTTATAGATGCTGATGTTGAGAATGTTGTGTGAAAGTTTTATGAAAATCGTGCGAGAGGCTTTCCTGAAAAAAATAAAATTCTACCAACATGCCGAATTCCTATATTCAAACCCTTTATGTAATTAAAAATAAAACAAAATCAACATTTCAATTTAAATATAAATGATTTTTTATAGCTAATATTATCTAATTTAGATTTAAAGCCTGCCCAACCATCAGCATCAAATTTTTATCAATTTACTCACTAAAAAATGTTACCTTTTAATTTCCTTTTGATTCAAAAAGTTTTATAATTAATTTCATTGGATACGGCGAGACGATAAGGAATTGAAGTTTATGTGTATATGTAGGGTGGGTGGGTGGCCTCTATCCCACCCTCCAATCAGTAAAACATCATCAAAAATTATTTGAAAAATTAATATGAAAACATCTCTAAAAATTGCATTAATTTTTTGTTTATTTATATTTTACAATTTTTAATTAAAACCCTCGCTTATGTTTTACTGATTGAAGGGTGGGATAGAGGCCACCCACCCACCCTACATATACATGATAACATTGAATATTAATCGTTGATGATTTTTCTGCTAAAAACAATCAAACCCTTTATGTAATAAAAAAAACAAAATTAAAATTTAAGTTTGAATATAAATTACTTTCTTTAGCTAATCTTATCTAATTTTGATTTAAAGTCTACCCATCCATCATGCATACAAATTTTATTAATTTACTCACTCATAAATTTTACGTTTTGAATTTCTTTTTTATTCAAAAAGTTTTATAATTAAATTCACTCCAAACCGCGAGACGATCAGTAATTGAAATTTATTTGTATATGTAGGGTGGGTGGGTGGCCTCTATCCCACCCTCCAATCAGTAAAACATCATTAAAAATTATTTGAAAAAATTGTATGAATAAATCTCTAAAAATTGCAATTATTTTGTGTTTATTTATATTTCACAAATTTTAATTAAAACCCTCGCTTATATTTTACTGATTGGAGGGTGGGATAGAGGCCACATACCCACCCTACATATACATGATAACATTGAATACTAATCGTTGATGATTTTGCTGGAAATAACAATAAAATATTGTATTTAATAAAAAATAAATCATAATCCAAATTTAAGTTTAAATATAATTGATTTTCTATAGCTAATTTTATCTAATTTTAATTTAAAGTCTGCCCTTCCATCATGCATATAAATTTTATTAATTTACTCACCCATAAATTTTACTTTTTGAATTTTTTTTTACTCTCAAAGTTTTTTAATTAATTTCACTCCAAACCGCGAGACGATCAGTAATTGAAATTTATTTGTATATGTAGGGTGGGTGGGTGGCCTCTATCCCACCCTCCAATTAGTAAAACATCATCAAAAATTATTTGAAAAATTTGTTTGGATAAATCTATTAAATTTTGCAATAATTTTATATTTATTTACGTTTTGCAACTTCTAATTAAAACCCTTGTTTATGTTTTAATGATTGGAGGGTGGGATAGAGGCCACCCACCCACCCTACATATACATAATAACATTGAATATTAATCGTTGATGATTTTTCTGCTAAAAAAATCAAACCCTTTATGTAATCACAAATAAAACCAAATCAAAATTTCTGTTTAAAAATAAGACTTTTATTGCTAATGTTATCTAATTTAGATTTAAAGGCTACCCACCCATCATCATCAAATTTTTATTAATTTACTCACTCAAAATTAAAACCCTCGCTTATGTTTTACTTATTGGAGGGTGGGATAGAGGCCACCCACCCATCCTACATGCTAAAAACAATCAAACACTCTATGTTACTTTGTCAATTTTCTTTGATTCAAATTTTGTAATTAAAGGTATTACAAGAAAAGGTGGATATGTCCCAGTCTCTTTGATGGTCAGAGACTACATTTAACAAATAGTGATTGTTGGTCTAATTCATTCGTTCCACCACACCATTTTATTGTGGATGCAGAGCTGTTGTCCTCGACTTATGAATCTTAAAGATTTTGCACACCTCTTGAAAAAGATTGGATTCGAAATTTCTTCCTTGGTCAGAATGTAGTTCCAAGGAAACACCGAAATGACATATCCACTCCTCAATTAATACTTTCGTGATTGTTGAAGATTTTTGATTTGCTAATCCGACGATGTATATATTTCATTTTCAGCATTCCACTTTCTTGTTTGCTAACGATTCCTTAATAATATCTTGTATTATACAGTGAATATGCCCTACTGTTATAAATGGTGGATGCGCCGGGATCACACTATACTTCTATTTTATTCGGTTATGTTTTTCAGAAATAAAATTATTTAACGTAACACAATAAGATTGAGAGTATTTAGGTGCGTGTTGGTAGATAAACTAAAAAATATATAGGCCTATCGGTCGCAGGATTTACCCCTCGTCAGGTGGGATTATTCTAACGCTAACGCCGTGTATGCCACACTCCCCTCCCCATCCTTCTCCATCCCGCTTTTTCCCCCTTTCCTTACTTTATGTGCAAATGTTCTGTTGCAATACTTCTCTCGCTATCAAACGCCTGCTAAAGTAAAAAAATAGAAAGCTCTCTCTCCCCCATGGCAGCAATTTGCATAACTTGATCATTTCGGTCACGAGATGAATTTTTTTGCGAACGGTTCCATGAATATCATTTTCTTTTAGATAATTTCCAATAGGATTGTGTAATTTTTAAATTATAGTAATAATAATTTATTCTTATTAGTTTAAGTTTTCAAATGGGAATCTAAATTCTTAATAATCTAAATATACTATACTTTACATTAATTAAGAACACTAGTTAAAAATACGGTAAATACTTTTCTCACTGCACTCTTGATGAAACGAAAATTTAGTTAAAATTCACTTATGTAACGATTATTATTTGGCCAATAAATAAAATCAACATTAATTTATCCTTTATTCTTTATTATCTTAGCTTCTCTTGCTTACATTTCATCTTATAATATTTTTTTTTGTAATTTTGTACATCATAAAAGAATAAACAAATAATTTAGGACACAGGGTAACGGGCGGAGTTCACAGTTTACTAAAATAACCTTGTATTCCAATAATAGGTAGAAAACTAATTATCTACTTATTATTTAATAAGTGAGGAAATTATTCAAAAAAAAAATCTTATATTAATATGCCATCATTTATGTGAAACAACATCGACCTCCGAGTTGAAAGCTCACATTACCAGACATTGTAGGGGGACGAAACGTTAACAATCGACAACAACCCGGACGGACGTGACGAAGAACAAAAGCCCCCATCCCCCAGTAACGAAACCCAGACACTTTGACACAGTCATGACGTGACCCGTCGTCCTATATATCTCGTTATCGGATCGGTGGTATTATATAATATTTCTTATGAATATAACAAGGGCTGGGGGAGGTCGTGAGAGGGGTGTGGGGGATCGATGTAGTTCGAAAGCTGGATGAAAAAGACGACGGGGCGATAGATAACATTGGCAGCTCCTGTATAACGCGAACTAAGAGCAAAGTTGTTTTTATATCCCCTCGCCCTCGCCAAGAAAGTTATGAAAAATTGGGGCACAAATTTAACTTTGTTATTTCCAGAAAGATATTCCCGCCCCGCGTTACATATTTTCCGCGGATTTCTGGCCCTTCCTATATTTTATTTTTTATGCGTAATTTAAAAATTTCTTCGTAAAGTATTCGACGATGTTTAAAAACATTTACAATAAATACAAGGAGTTGGAAATTGCGCGAAATTGCATCCCCCCGCCCGTGCATGCATGCCGCGGATTGTTGTCGTCGGAACTTTTCGAAATCGCATTAAACTTTCAATTTATAAAGCGCTAGCTTAATATTTAATATATTAATATCGCGCCACGGGTTAAAGGCGGAGTTTTAATTTAGATCCGTGCTCGCATTAATAATATAACTTTTAAAAATTACTTCGTGCTTTACGTAAAATAATTCGTTATCTACTAATTTTACCTGAAGGAAACTTTTTTATAAATTCTCTTTTACGGTGTGAAATTTAAAACTCGATTGCTTTAAAAGAAAATTGCATTTTTATATATTTAACTGTACTTTCTAATATTATATATATACTGTGATGAATAATGAAATCACGTTTTTATCATAAAATTTCAGCTCCTCTGTTACCTGCAATTATGACTTTATTACTCTCATTGTCTTATTTTGGTACGAAAGTTTAATTTTGAATGTTGCCAATGTTGTCAATTAAGGGCTCGCTTCGCGTAATTGTTCGTTATTGCCGTCCATTTCGCCTTCACGGACTGTGAACAATATTGGAAATTTTCTGAACGTCGATGTTTTTCATTATATTTCGTCTTTAATTAGAAGGCGAATAATAAAATTGCTGCGAATGTTTCGTAAATAAAAAAACATATTTCTTACAATAAAATCAAAGGTTGATTACGAGTTTATCGTACTTATTTATTTATTTATTGTTCCATTAAGAAAGTATCCCACCCATCAATTTCTATAAGATACATAACGGATTTGCTAAAGAAAATTTTACAAGGAGGAATAGTGGACACCCACCCACCCTACATATACATTTAAACATTAGCCATTATTATATTTATGATATTGTAATAACCAAAACATTATTGGTGTCAATGTTACAAAAAACCTTTCTCAGTGTTTTACTTTAAATTTTTAATTTATATATAGGGTGGGTGGGTGTCTACTATCCCACCTTTCAATTTCTATGACATACATGGCGGTTTTGCAAAAGAAAATTATACAAGAAAGAATATTTGCATTAAAAATTGAATGTGAATTCAATAATGTAGATTTTGTTTAATGAAACACGTGCTGATGTTTTACTGGTTGGTAGGTGGAATAGAGGCCACCCACACACCATACATATACATTTTAACACGTATTAGTCTTCAAGAAAATACAGCAATTTTACTCTAGATTTTGTTAAAAAAATCTTACTTTTTTACAGCTCAAACAAATAAAAATTTAACATAAATTATCTCCTCATTTTCATTGGATTTTCTAGGGATTTGAAGAAAAATTCTGTATAAATTTTTGTAAAAACTTAAAAGAGAATATACTTTTAATAAATTTTTTTAATCGTATTGGTGGCATTTGTTTTTTCTATCTTTTTACAGCACGAACAAAAAAATCTAATTAAATTTATCTTTTCTTTTTCAAAGGATTTTCTAGGGATTAAAAAAAATATCTGTATAAATTTTTATAAATTCTAAAAGTAGAATGTATTTTTAACATATGTTAAAAGAATTGCGTTAGTGGCAATTGTTTTCTTAATTTTTTACAGCTCGAACAAAAAGAAATAAATTAAAATAATCTCTCCATTTTGATTAGATTTTTTGTAAAATACTTGTAAAACCTTGAACGAAAATATATGTTTAATATGTGCTGAAAAAATTGTGATAGCAATTGTTTTTTTTTTCAATTTTTTACAGCTCGAACAAAAAAGATTTAATTAAATTTATCTTCTTTTTTTCATGAGCTTTTCTAAGGATTTAAAGAAAACTATTGTATAAATTTTTGTAAAATCTTAAAAGAAAATTTATTTATTTATGTGTTCAAAAAATCGTGTGTTTTTTTCTATTTTTTTACAGCTAAAATAAAATCACCACGAGGTAAATGAGAAAATCATTCATGAAATAAAATAAAAAAATGTAATAAAAATTATCTTCTCATTTTGATTGGATTTCCTAGGGATTTATAAATAAATTCTGTAACTTTTTTTCTAAAATCTTAACCGAAAACGAAAAATTTTTAATATATGTTAAAAAAATCATGCTGGTGGCAATTGTTTTAGCTAATTTTTTACAGCTCGAGCAAAAAAAAAATCATTAAATTTATCTTCTCTTTTTCATTAGACTTTCTAAAGATTTAAAGAAAATTTTTGTATAATTTTTTGCAAAATCTTGAAGGAAATTGTATTTTCAATTAATGTTAAAAAAATCGTCTAGGTAGCAATTGTTTTCTTTAATTTTTTAAGAGCTCGAACCAAAGTAAAATCTAATTGAAATTATGTTGTCTTTTTCATTGGATATTCTAGGAATTTAAAGAAAAATTCTTTATAAATTTTTATAAAATCTTAAAGGAGAATGTATTTTTAATATAAGTTAAAAAATCGTGTAGGTGGCAATTGTTTTTTTTTTCAACTTTACAGCTCTAATAAAAGAAAAATCGAATTCAAATTATCTCCTCTGTTTAATTGGTTTTTTTAAGGATTTAAAACCAAATTCTGTCCAAATTGGTGTAAAATCTTTAAGGAGATTATATTTTTAATATATGCTGAAAAATCGTGTTTGTGGCAATTGTTTCTTCTATTTTTTTTAGAGCTCCAACAGAAGAAAAATCTAATTAAAATTATCTCCTCATTGTCATTAGATTTACTAGGAATTTATAGAAAAGTTCTTTATGAATTTATGTAAAATTTTGAAGGATTATGTATGTTTAATATATGTTCAAAAATTCCTGTTTGGTGGCAATTGTTTCTTCTATTTTTTTCAACACCAACAAAATAAATTTAATTGAAATTATCTTCTTTTTTTCATTGAAATTTCTAAGGACTTATATAAACATATAAATTCTGAATAATATTTTGTAAAATCTTAAAGGAGATTATATTTTTAAAAGATTTAAAAAGTCGTGTAAGTCGCAATTGTTTCTTTCAATTTTTGAGAGCTTAAAAATAAGAAAAATTTAATTGAATTATCTCCTCCTTTTTATTAGATTTTCTAGGTATTTAAAGAAAAAATCTGTATAAATTTTTGTAAAATCTTAAGGGAAAATGTATTTTTAATATATTTTTAAAAAAATTGTGTTGGTGGCAATTGTTTTTTTTTACTGCACGAACAAAAGAAATCAAATTGTAATTATTTTTTCTTTTTCATGAGATTTTCTAGAGATTTAAAGAAAAATTCTGTATAAATTTTGTAAACTCTTCAAGGAGATTGTATTGTTAAAAGATATTAACAAAATGGTTTTGGTAGTATTGTTTTTTTTTTCAATGTTTTTAACACTTCAAATAAAAGAAAAATCTAATTGAAATTATCTTCTCATTTTCATTACATTTTCTACGGATTTAAAGAAAAATTCTGTAGAAATTTTTATGAAATCTTAAATGAGAATGTATTTTTATTATACTTTTAAAAAATCGTGTTGGTGGCAATTGTTTTTACTACTTTTTTTCAACACAAACAAAAATATTTAATTAAATTTATCTTCTCTTTTTCATTGGATTTTCTAGGGATTTAAAGAAAAATTCTGTATAAATTTTTTATTAAATCTTGAAGGAGATTGTATTTTTCATATATGTTAAAAAAATCGTGCTGATAACAATTGTTTTTTTCTATTTTTATGGAGCTCGAAGAAAAAAATACTAATTGAGTTTATCTTCTCATTTTCATTATATTTTCTAAGGATTTAAAGAATAAATTTCTATGTTTTTTATAAAATCTTGAAAGAAAATGTGTTTTTAATATATGCTGCAAAAATTGTCTTAATAGCAACTGTTTTTTTAATATTTTTACAGCTCGAACAAACGAAAGATTAAAAAAAATAATAATAAAAGGCAAATTTTGTATAAATTTTTGTAAAATCTTAATGGAGATTGTATTTGTAATATATGTTGAAAAACTTGTGTTAGTGGCAATTGTTTTTTTCCATTTTTTTACAACTCGAACAAAAGAAAAATCTAATTAAAATTATTTCCTCATTTTCATTGGAATTACTAAAATCATAAAGTAAAATGTATTTTTTTAAATATGTGTTCAATAAATTCTTGTCAGGAGCAATTGTTTTTTCTGTGTTTTTACACCTCGAACAAAAAAAATTAATTAAAATTATTCATATCATTGGATTTTCAAGGGATTTAAAGAAAAATTCTGTATACATTTTTGTAAAATTTTGAAGGAGATTGTATTTTAAAAACATGTTCAAAAAATCGTGTTGGTGGCAAGTGTTTTTTCTATTTTTTTAAAATAGTGTATAATGGTTTATGTCAAATGTTATACTAAATTTAATGTTACTTTTTATAATCCAAAGGGAAGTTCCTGTTAATAAATAAATAAATAAACTCAAACCAAAAAAAAAAAAATCGAATAAAGTTATTTCCTCTTTTTTCATTGAATTTTTTAGGGATTTAAAGGAAAATTCTGTATAAATTTTTGTAAAATCTTGAAGGAAAATTTACATTTAATATATGTTAAAAAATTGTTTTGGTGGCAATTGTTTTTTCTATTTTTTTTACAACTCGAACAAAAAAATTAATTAAATTTATTTCGGCTGTTTCATTTGATTTTCAAGGGATTTAAAGAAAAATTTAGTATAAATTTTTATAACATTTTGAAGGAGATTGTATTTTTAATATATGTACAAAAAAATCGTGTTTGTAGCAATTGTTTTTTCAATTTTTTTCCATCTCAAACAGAAGAAAAATGTAATTGAAATTATCTCCTCATTTTCATTCGATTTTCTAAGGATTTATAGAAAAATTCCGTATAAATTTTTATAAAATCTTGAGGGAAAATGTATTTTTAATATAAGTTAAAAAAGTCGTGCAGGTAGCAATTTTTTTTCTATTTTTTTACAGTTGGAACAAAAGAAAAATCTAATTCAAGTTATCTCCTCTTTTTCGTTGGATTTTCTAGGGATTTAAAGAAAAAATTTGTATAGATTTTTGCAAAATTTTGAAGGAAACTGTATTTTCAATATGTAGTGAAAAAATCACGTTAGTGGCAATTGTTTTACCTAGTTTTTTTATAGCTGGAACAAAAGAAAAATCTAATTCAAATTATCTCATCTTTCTCATTGGATTTTCTGAGGATTCAAAAGATAATTCTGTATATATTTTTGTAAAATTTTGAGGAAGATTGTATTTTTAATACATGTTCAAAAAATCGTATTGGTGGCAATTGTTTTTTCTATTTTTTTACTACTCAAACCAAAAAAATCTAATTAAAGTTATTTCCTCTTTTCTCATTGAATTTTCTAAGGATTTAAAGAAAAATTCTGTATATATTTTTGTAAAATTTTGAGGGAGATTGTATTTTTAATGCATGTTCAAAAAATTGTTTTGGTGGCAATTGTTTTTTCTATTTTTTTTTTTACAACTCGAACAAAAAATTTAATTAAATTTATTTCGGCTTTTTCATTTGATTTTCAAGGGATCTAAAGAAAAATTCAGTATATATTTTTATAAAATTTTGAAGGAGATTGTATTTTTAATATATGTACAAAAAATCGTGTTTGTGGCAATTGTTTTTTCAATTTTTTCCATCCCAAATAGAAGAAAAATGTAATTGAAATTATATCCTCATTTTCATTCGATTTTCTAAGGATTTAAAGATAAATTTTTATAAAATCTTGAAGGAGAATGTATTTTTAATATAAGTTTAAAAAAAAAGTCGTGCAGGTAGCAATTGTTTTTTCTATTTTTTTACAGTTGGAACAAAAGAAAAATCTAATTAAAGTTATCTCCTCTTTTTCATTGGATTTTCTAGGGATTTAAAGAAACAATTTGTATAGATTTTTGCAAAATCTTGAAGGAAAATGTATTTGATTACATATTGAAAATATCACGTTGGTGGCAATTGTTTTTTCTAGTTTTTTTTTTATAGCTGGAACAAAAGAAAAATCTAATTAAAATTATCTCCTCTTTCTCATTGGATTTTCTCAGGATTCAAAAGAAAATTCTGTATATATTTTTGTAAAATCTTAAAGGTGGATGTATGTTAAATATATGTTCAAAAATTTGTGTTTTGTTTACAAATTATAAATAAATCTAATTGTAATTATCTTTTCGTTTTCATTGGATTTAATATTGAAGGAAAATGTATTTTATTATATATTAAAAAAATATCGTGTTAGTGGCAATTGTTTTTTCTATTTTTTGTAGCACAAACAAAAATAACTAATTAAATTTATCTTCTCTTTCTCATCGGATTATTTAGGGTTTTAATGTAAAATTTAGTATAAAATTTTGTAAATTATTGAAGGAGATTGTATTTTTAATATTTGTTAAAAAAATCGTGTTTGTGACAATTATTTTTTCTATTTTTTTATAGCACAAACAAAAATAACTAATTAAATTTATCTTCTCTTTCTCATCGGATTATTTAGGGTTTTAATGAAAAATTTAGTATAAATTTTTGTAAATTTTTAAAGAAGATTGTATTTTTAATATATGTTCAAAAAATCGTGTTTGTGGCAATTGTTTTTTTCTATTTTTTACAGCTCGTACAAATGAAAAATATAGTTCAAATTATCGTTTCATTTTCATTGGATTTTTTTGCTTCTTTATGATTTGGAGAGTTGGTTAGAGAGTAACCACCCATCCTAAATCTTCTTGTGTTTTCACTTAATTAAATACTAACATATTTTCGACAAGTAACAAACAAAGAAGTTGATTCTCGTTTATCACGTGGTGAAACATTTTTAATATGTAAAAATCGAAATCGTAAAAATTGTGAAACCAAACAAGTGCCTTTCTATAAACAACCCTTAATTCTTGTGTTTTATCCAGAAAACATTTTGGTGCGTTTTTGTTGATAGGAAAATTGATATTGTATTCGTAGTATAAATACTTTTTACGTAATGTTTATTTAATTTTAAATAAAACAATGCGGATATATTGTCAAGTCTATTAGAGAAACCGAATGGAGATGAAACGGAGTACGGATTGATGGGTTCTCAAGACAAGAAGCTGGAACAGACTGACAGGCCTATTTATTTTCGTTTTTTTTTTTGTTCGTGCTGAGGGTGCTCGGATAGAGAGGGGGGAATTAAAACTCAATTATTTATTCAATTATTCTCGGATAACTTTTACAATTTGAAGGGAATCGATTGTTCTTCCAAATGGAATGATAATTGATCCCTGCAGATGTTGGGAGAGGACGAGGGTGGCTCCGCGTTTTACTTTACATTAAGAATCTTTACTAAGCCGGAGTTTATTTCTTACCTTTTCCGTATTTTCCTTTGTGACTGTTTGAAAAGATAAAATATACAGATAAGAGAGAAATTTGTAAACATATTTATATATACATTATATTATTCACATCGAGCATTTCATTTTCGATTGTAAATATTACCTGCTGGCTGCAGCTTTGCTATTTTTACAAAAGTCGAACACATAAATGCATTTTCCTCTCGCATGCAGGCAGGCAGGCACAACACAATAGAAAATTGAATCTTGTTGTTCCTGCGAATTGTTTTGCGAACAAGGCGGGCCCGGGTATAAAAAAAAGACCTTCAGGAAGATTTATAACGCGGCTCGTTCCCAATTTGCAGGAGACGAATCAATAGAATCCGTACATCAATCAAAACCAAGAAGTGGGAGATGAGGAAGATGGTGGGTAGACAAAAGAGAGAGAGAACAGAATTACTTGTAGGGAATAATTCTATTCATCATCGTGCAGGAAGGTTTAAAGAAAAAAAAGAAACATTAAAAATTGTTTAAAGTCCTTTACGTTGTAGAAAATTAATTAGTAATTAAGAAAAACATGAAAACTTTTCGTAAATCCACAATTAGTGTTAATAGTAGTTAAAAGAATATTTTTAACTACTATTAGTTACTACTCTTCACGTACTCAAATATTTTTATGTAATAATATTGATAAAGCTTGGGCTGAAAGACCTCAGGTCTGTAGCCTCGACGGACTAACACAATCTATTTGTATTGTGTTCATATTTATTGTTATTATGTATTTTGTTGTGTCCAAATAAAGATTATTGTATATTGATAAAACTTATAATGAAATTAAGAACTATCTAACCATGACGTAAATTGTTTTGTTAACGATTAAATAAGATATACCCATTCACTTGATGTAAAATAAATACTATAATTTATATTTAGAAGATATTTACATTCTTAATTTGTAAATATATATAGTATCTACATAAGGAATTACATAGTTAGTCGAGTAAATAAATCATCGGATTAATATACGCGAACGTTACTTGATGCTGGGGTGAGCGTTTTCGTATCTGGAAGGAATTTGATTAGTTTGGATGGATGGAAAGATTGAGAAGGCTTTTGTTCGGTGATGACTGGCTTCAAGAAAATGCATCGTAACGAGATTCGCGGTGGTCACGATGATGGAATAATAAAGTTAGGGTTGCTCGGGACCCTTGCCGACTGCAATAATTCGAATGCAGAACACCATGACGACCCCGCGCATCATTTCCCTCTTAGATGATTATCAGAGGACTTATTAATCATCGTGAATGGTAGTGCAATTATTAGAATTGATGTTAAGGGTTGCAAACTACAAATTATTATTAGATGCAATTATCATCCTAGTTGTTAAATCGATTTAATTAGAACTAGGCTAGGTTTTCATCTATATCAACTTTATTAAGTATTTAGTGTGCTTAAACACAATTTGTCTGGATAATTCTTTGAGTGGAAGTTTTATGCAAAAATTTCCATACAAACTGCCCATTTCTTGCACTGCGTCGACTTTAATTGCAATAGCCGCACGAAACTATGGTAATTTCCGTAATAAAATTGAGTAATCCTCCCCGTCCGGCTCATATTTATATTTTAATTAAAATCCTAGTTTTTCACGCATGTATAAATAATGATGTGAAATTAAAAATTAAAAAAGAATTCAAATACTTTACAAAACCGATGAATCGTGATGATTTAACCTTTGGGGTTGTTAATGATATTCATGAAGTTTTTCCTTCAATAGACCTCTTTCGAATTGAAGGGGTGTTTGATGAAAAATGCCTGTAAGGTGTCGCCTCTTAATGGGGGGTGGGGCCGTCGAGAGACCGTGCGATCCGGCAGATGTCATCGCGTAAAAATCCAATGAATGCCCCCGAGGAAGAGGGACAAGTAGTGTCCAAAGTGAAATCCGGTGTCGGAAATTTATTCCGATGGGGGGGTTTTCGAGAGAGCGGACTACACTAACCGATTTATTTGTAATTCATATTATTTTCACTAGTCCTTTTCCATTTTTCCACATCCACCCGTTGGGAAACAATTTAAACCGCCCTCCATTTCCACCCTTTTCCGATTCCGCATTAATTGAGTAAATTAGGGTAGCGCCGATTGTTTGTGGACGTTTTAATCCAGGTGATGGCCGGTCGGGTACGTGATTTCCATCCCATTTCATCTTTAAATACTGCAGGTGGTCGGTGTTTCCGCCGTTGTTCCATTTATCTAATTAATGCAGCGTGTACCGTATTCCATGGGACAAATCACTACCTCTTCGCCCGAATGGGGGCAATTAGGCCGCCTCCTGCGGGCGGCAGGGTTCGGGATAATGCTAAGTGCAAGGTCGTGTCCGCCTGTATCGCTATATCGGGGCTGCACCGGGAAGAAAAATTACCCTCGGTGCATTAACGAAACCAACTGACCGAAAGTAAGTAATGCGATCGTTGTCGAGGGCTCGACTTGAAAAATTTTCAACGTTATCGTAAAACATATTTTGTAGCAAAATCCGGATATTTAGAATTTTTTTATTACCCTTTTTCTCAAGGTTTTTACTGTTGAACATTCTGCGTCCCATCAAGGACATTTGTGGTGGAAAGGTTGAAAGAACGGTCGGCTATTGAGTTTATAAGATCGATGAAATTTGAGAATGTGATTCCATCTAACTGAGATTCATCAACATCTTTAAAGTATTCGACCCAGTTAGCTAGGTGTTATTTCCTTGAAGGACGCACCCTCCCAGTTTTAGGATAATAGGAGCCGGATGGGTGCAAAATTGTAAGTATTGGGAAGTGGTCAACAATAAGTGTCAAAAAGAGTGAATGATTCTATTAATGTACCAAGAGAGGGAAATGAGATGGAAAGGTCTATGATACTTTTGTGCGAGGTAGGAGAATTTAGACGCGTGTGTTAAATATCATTCAAAATGACTAGGTTAAAGATTTCAATGCCTTCTTTTAATATTTTTCTTCCAGCATTTGAAAACACTCCATTAAGTTGTACCATGTGGCAGTTAAAGTCACCTACCAAGACAAACTGAAAACTGAGAGAAAAAAAGTAATACAAAGCCTCTGAGGGAAGAATGGTTGTGGGTGGAATGTACCCTGAAATTATTACGAGAGACTGGATTTTAATAGCAATAAATTGGACGTTTTTGGGGATTAAGAGAGAGTTTATGTGGATTTCAGAAAATGCAACAGATGGTTTGATAAGGACAGCTACTCTACCTTTGTTATCTGGGCGGTTTTTATAGATAGGAGTAAAACTTTTACATTTGATATGGTTTGATTGGTTAAGCCAGATTATATCAGGATTTTCTGTTGTCGATAAGGTTTATTAGGTTTCCTTTATTACAGTTATAGTTCCTAATATTCCATTGAAGAATTTGTATCCTTCGATTGAATGTATTTTTTATGTAGAGATGAAGGGGCGATCAATTTTTTGAATGTGGAGTGGAATTAGTTTCCTTATTATTTCAGTGAAAAAAGAAGGATTAGAGGAATAAAGTTTTGTTATTAGGTCGTGGAATTCTTGGGAATCGCATTCAAAGTCTGAGCTGGCGGTAAAAGCTTCAAAATGAAAACAGATTTTTTTGGAATGGGGGATTTTTTGGAATAGAGAATATCGTGATGTGTTTGTTTTGTTAATGCGTCTATGCCTGTGGGGGAAGAAGAACGTTTCTTTTTAGAGGCCACCCACCCATCCTACATATACATGGTAACTTTAATTGCTACTCGTTGATGATTTTGCTGCTAAAACAGTCGAACCGTTTAAGCAATAAAAAAATGAAACAAAATCAAAATTTTAGTTTAAATATAAATAGCTTACTATAGATAATCTCATCATTCATAAAATTTTTATTAATTTACTCAAAATTTTTACCATATTTTTGGTTCAAAAATTTTTGTAAATAATTTTACTCCAAACCGCGAGACAATCAGTAATTGAAATTTATATGTATATGTAGAGTAGGTGGGTGGCCTCTATCCTACCCTCAAATCAGTAAAACATCATCAGAAATTAGTGAAAAAATTGTATGAATAAATCTCTTACACTTGCAATTATTTTGTATTTATTTATATTTTACATTTTTTAATTAAAACCCTCACTTATGTTTTACTCATTGGCCTCATAGAGACCACTCACCCACCCTAAATATACACGATAACTTTAAATACAATGATTGATGATTTTACTGTTTACAAATCAATAACACCTTGTATATAATAAAAAATAAAGCAGATCCAAATTTAAGTTTAAATTAAAATTACTAATCTCATTTAAAGTCTTTCCACGTATCATATATATAATTTTTATTAATTTATTTATTAATTTACACAATCAAAAATTTTACTTTGTCAATTTTCTTTTTCTATAATTTTTTCCTTTCAATTTTCGAAAATATAATAACAATTCTTGCTTTGAATATAGTTTTCAGCCGTCTTTTATAAATTGGGATACTTCTTTTTAGAAAAAAATACTTCCATTATAGATATCTTTTGCAACAATTTATATGTCAGATTTAAAGTATTTTAACACATTTTGCTTTATATTATCCAAATCTCACGAATGTATTTCTTAAATTGTAATATTTTCTTTCCAGAGTTTCTCAAATACTTCTACTCGAAATTTAGTTAGGATTTTTAAAATTTTCCAGAAATTTATCTTTCTGATTTTCAGAACTTTCTTCCGTTTTTTCATTTATCGTCATTTCTTCAATTTCTCTAGTTTCAGGATTTTTTCAGTAATTTGTAAAGAACTTTGTACATTTTTTGCTCTATATTAATTTAGTGAGAGTTCATCACAAGTTTTTGACTTTTTTTTTAATTCTTGAACTGTTTTTAAGTGTTTTTAAATCCTACACTAATGTTGCTTCTAGATCTCTAGAGCTTCTCAGCAAGTTTCTTATCGTTTCTTAATATTTTTTTAATGATTTTATTTTAAATTAATTTATAAGAATTTATCTTTTAAATTGCAAGAATTTTGTTAAATTGTTCTAATTTGTTTAATAATAATTTTTCTCTAATATAAGAAATAGAGAATTTCTTAATCGTTTTATATTTTTTTTTAGTTTTACATTTGTGTAATTTACATTTTCTAATTTTCCTGAATGTCTCTTCTAAATCTTTTCAATTACTAGAATATATCCTTAACTTTTCTTTAGGATTTATAGAATTTTAAATTAAAAATTTTCTCTCTTTCTTTTTAATTTTTACCTCTAAGTTTTGGTTTTTTTTCCTGCATTTATCTACGGTTTTTGTAGGAATGTTTTCTTATTTTGTAAAAACTGTCAAATTTTTCTAGAATTCCACAAAAATTAATACATCATTCTCGTCAGTGTTGCTTTTATTCTCTTCCAATTTGCAATTTGTATATCTTACTCCTCATATCTGAAGCCCATGGCACGTTTTTTTCGTGTAATAATAATTTTAATGATTTTGTTTTCAGTGGCTTGTTTTTATTTGTAGAATACGAGTATTTCTTTCAAATTTATAGATTTCGTACAATTTTCATTTTTGAAAAAAAAAATCTAATTTTTCTATTGAATTCTATATCATTTTTAAGGAATATCTCTTCTAAATTATAAGAGATTTTTTGTTTTTCTTTTGAATTCTCAAAATATTGTGGAATTGCTTTTTGAAATTTTTTTAGAGGTTCAAAAATCTTCCATGATTGTTTTGAGGATTTCTAGAATTTTTAAGCAATTTTGCTTTTCTTGTTAGATAATTGATCACCATTTTTTTTAATTATCTTATAATAGTTTTGTAAAAATTTCTAAATTATGATAATTTTCTAACAAATTTTATTAGTAATAATTTAATTCTAGAAATTAAATTGAATTTTCATTTTTTGAATAATCTAAAATTCTAAATTGTAAGATTTTTCTTTCAGTAATACATTTCAAGCAACTTTTTCTTCTGGACTTATTTTTCTATTTTACAAAACATTATTACCATTTCCGAATTATCTTATCAGAATTTTTTAGGAACATTTCTAGGAATTTCATTTTTAAGGATTTATGAACTGTTTTCCATAACTTCTTGATGTTTTTCTTTCATATAATAACGACTCTATTAAATTCTAAATTAATTTTTAATTTTAATTCCTCAGCGTTTTTTTTTTGAGTTTCTCTTTCTGGTTTATAAAATGTATCAGATTAAAAGTTTTTTTCGAAATTTCTACAATTTTCAGCATACATTTCTAAGAAATTGTAGCTTTGTATTTTCAGATTTTTTGCAATATATTTTCTCAATTGTAATGTTTTTCTTCAACCGTTTCCTTTTCAGATTACTCAATATTAAGCCCTTATTTTCCAGATTTCTTTTTATAATTGTTCATAAGTATTTCTGTACATTTTCTTTCCGAGAATTTATCAATATTTCATCAAATATCTTTTCGGAGTTTTCATAGTTTTACAAAAAAATTAATTGTAGTATCTGTAGCAATTTTTTCTTCAAATTTTAAGAATTTTGCTCCTAAATTACAAAAAAATATAAATTTCTTTTATTTGTAATACTTTAATACAAGAAATTATTTTTTTTAGAAATATTTAGCTTTTAGCTTTACATATTCTGAATTTTCCCGAATACCTCTTCTAAATTGTAAATTTCAGTAATAATACTTTTCAAATAACATTTCTTCTGGACTGTTAAAACTTTGTAATTAGAGTTATTGCAAACCGCGAGGCGATCAGACAACCATTTTATTGTCATTTATTAAAGGTATAAGTTTAATTTAAATATATCATTTGAAAATATGTGTTGTTTCATGACTGTCATAATATAATATAATAATACATCTAGAGTTTTGCTTTAAAAGTTTAGGTTAACAAAAAAACATGTTTAAACATTCCATTTAAATTAATAATAAAGACACTTGTAATTACTTTTTCCACAGTTTATTTTTATTCGCTAAATGTACATTTCGTTTACGACGTGAACTTTATCAATAGCTGTACAATCACTCTTGCCCTAAGCCCCACGTTGGGTGCCAATTAAAAATTACGTAGCACAAAAAAATAAAAGAATCTCAGTAAATACGAATTATTCGAAATATTTTTAGTTATGAGCAATAAAAACCCTTTTCTCCAGTCTACCATATTTAAACGTGCACTAACTTATTTACCCAGTCGCGATTAAATTTATATCCCGCACTATTTCATTCCTTGAAACAATATTGAATGTTAATTAAAAAGCGCCGGATCGTTCCCATCATCCCACCGTAAATTTTTCACGACCCCTCATTTTCCCATCTCGTCGAAATCTGCCACCGCCGCCGCCGCCGCCATCAACATCTTCGCGTACGTGCACGCGTGTTTTCGCCATTGCATTTTACGTAATATAAATCATGTTTTACGGTCGCGGGCCGTAATAATTTTCGGCGTCGGCGTAAAAATTTTATCACCACCTGGAATATCAAATCTCCAAATTGTGCGACTGTCGTAAATCAAAAACGTAACTCGGGTATGCACCCCCTCCTCCTGAGCTTTATTAAACGAGTGTTTTAACGCCATCATCTCCACACGGTTTTATGGAAGGATGGTTAATATGGAACGGAATTTTGTTGTAA
Organism: Ontholestes murinus; assembly: GCA_963969525.1. NCBI lineage: Eukaryota > Metazoa > Arthropoda > Insecta > Coleoptera > Staphylinidae > Ontholestes > Ontholestes murinus. Next base: position 68,123,221 of record OZ018395.1, read on the forward strand.
AGTTGGTTGTTAATAATTAATGATTGTGTTTTATAATCAAAATATATTAAATATTTAAATTACAACAAAAATGTCCACTCAACGAGGTATTCCCCAAGGAAGTGGTAAAAGGGGGCTACTTTTACCACTTCGAATCCTTATAAAACCCTCTCAATCCTCTCTATGAGCCATCCAATACTCTTCTAAAATTAAAATGCTCAAATTAAAGAACGCTTGAAATTATCAAAAAAACCTCATCATCCTTAAAACCAAAAATCCTTGACAATTTAAATTATTAGTTAATTTTCTACAACGAGATAAAGGATAGAATATTTGATTGTAGAGACTTTCACTTTGTGATACATATTTTATAACTTAAAATGAAATAAATAAATAAAATAAAGTGCGTGATATAAACAAAGCTTTTTTTATTTTTTATTCAAAGGACTTTAATATATTTTATTATTAAAAATCCTTAAGTTTATTGCATCTTCTCAGCAGGAATATTTATATTACAATGACTTCTTTCATTTCTCCTTCTTTATAATTATTCGATTTTAAATGTAACATTTAATTAGGTCCACTTTATCAGAGCTTAAACATTTTTTTTTTCATTCTAAAGAAATTATTCCTTTAAATTACACACGAACTTCATAAAAGATTCCTGGATCGAATTAAGAAATATCACCCTAATAAACCGGAGCTCCTGTTAATAACACCGTCGACCCATAAATTAAAATCCGCCCTAATTAAACTCTCATTTTTTTCGCTAATGCCCTCCCCCCATAGCCCTCCCACCAGACTTCGAGAGAGAGACTTCGCAATTAAAAACTTTTCCGGACGTAATTTTTCATCCCCAATTAGAATATCGATGACGAAACTTTTCCGAAAGGGTCCCATAAAAATGTGTACCCCTCCGAAAAAAAAAGAATATAAAGGGAGAACGGAAAGAAAAATGATGCCCGACAGAAAGAAGTTTGATTGAGGGGGGGTGGCCGACGGGTGGATTGCGGCGGACAGTCGGATCATTACAATTATTGTAGGGGGAAATTTATGGTCGGTGATTATTACTACATACGACAGTTTCAAATGATTGATGAATATCGTATATCATCAACAATTGCCGAGTTATGGCTTGGGCGAATGTGCAAATGGTGAAGTTCCTTATTATCAAATTGTTGAAATTATGATTACTGTTACTATATTGTATTAATTAAAAAAATATATATATATATATATATATAACTTTTCACAATACTTCAAGAAGGTATTCCCCAGGGGTCCTTATTTTACCACATATTTTCCATCACCATGAGTTGAGTGAGGAATTAATTCCCTGTGTGTAATCACATTAAAAACGCCAATTATAAATTGTTAAATTTAGTCATGATGATAATGGTAATATAGTTTTGAAACATGATAAACATTCTTTTGTAAAAGAAGATACTTACCACCCATATCTGTTTTTTAGATAATTTTTTATTGTCTTAAAAAAACTTAACTACATTTTTGTTTTCCGAAAAATTGCAATTTCAATCAAATAAAAAAATGTATTTTATATGTTCTAAATAGTTCTTTAAAAATTGTAATTGTATTTGTTTTCGGAATAATTTGTAAATAACTTTTATAAGGTAAATATTTATTTAATTAACGGAAGTCCATTCGAATACAATAAAAGTTAAATATAAAAAGAACGTTAATAATAAAAAGTTTAAACATAAATACATACAGGAAATATATTTAGGAAATTTTCAATACATATATATTAAATTTGTTTACTGTCGAGATATTTAATTATTTTAGCGTTTTGTCAATGTCAAGTGTTTTAACGTTAGTTTTTAGATATTGTAATAATCGTTATAATAAACTATAATAAACACAAAATTAACTTAACCTTATAAACTTAAATATTACTTATTCTATCGTACTCTTGACCTACCTCAACAAACAACGCAATGACCTCTCTCGTACTCCTGACCCGCCCTAACAAATTATACGTTGAGGTAGGTCAAGAGTACGCTGGAGTTTTAGCGGGAAAATAGGTTAATGCATAGTTTATTGACGTAGGTCAAGAGTACGCTAGGTTAAATAAACCAAAAAAAATTATTTGAACAATTGAAAATGATTTGAAAATTTCTGAAACGAATTAAAAAATTCACTTCAAACAATTAAAGTTTGAATTTTAGATTTTAACTTGATTTAAATAAATTTGATTCTAGGAATCCGTTGGTGCAAGAATTTCCACAATCTGATGATTATTTTGAAAGTTATCGTGGAAAAACTGAAAAACAATTGAAATTCGAGTTTTATATTTATACTTCATTTAAATAAATTTAATTGTAGGAATGCGTTTGTGCAAGAATTTCAATAATCTGATGATTATTTTGGAAGTTATCGTGGAAAAACTGAAAAACAATTGAAGATCAAATTTTAGATTATTACATGATTTAAATAAACTTGATTCTAGGAATCCATTGGTGCAAGAATTTCCACAATCTGATGATTATTTTAAAAGTTATCGTGGAAAAACTGAAAAACAATTGAAGTTAGAATTTTAAAAATCAGATTTTATGATTTTTTTGCACCAACGGATTCCTACCATCAAATTTATTTAAATGAAGTAAAAATAACTTTCAAAATAATTATCAGATTATGAAAATTCTTGCACCAATGGATTCCTACAATCAAATTGATTTAAATCAAGTAAAAATCTAAAAATTGAATTTCAATTGTTTTTCAGTTTCTCTATGATAACTTTCAAAATAATCATCAGATTATGGAAATTCTTGCACCAACGGATTTCTACAATAAAATTTCTTTAAATTAAGTAAAAATCTGAAAATCGAATTTCAATTGTTTTTCAGTTTTTCCACGATAACTTCTGCAATAGCCATCAGATTATGAAAATTCTTGCACCAATAGATTCCTACAATTAAATTTATTTAAATCAAGTAAAAATCTAAAAATTGAATTTCAATTGTTTTTCAGTTTTTCTATGATAACTTTCAAAATAATCATCAGATTATGGAAATTCTTGCACCAACGGATTCCTACAATTAAATTTATATAAATTAAGTAAAAATCTATAATTCGAACTTCAATTGTTTTTCAGTTTTTCTTTATTATTAGCTGTACTTTTTGAATTATTTTTATTTATTTGAGAAATTTTTCTTTGTAATTAAGCAAAGTTTAACTGGTTTTATGAAAACTTGTATTTTAACAAAAATTCAATTGTTTATAATTAGAAAAAGTAACGGTTTTCGTATGGAATACATTTAGTAATATATTTTGGAAATGATAATTAGCATATTGGATTCTATTAGATAAATAACTTTAAAAGATTGATAGAAAATAGGGTTAGACTTGTACTTTCAAGAATGGCTAGTAGGATTTAATTGTAACTTTGCTGTAAACTAGTAGAATTAATAGCCCAAATTTGTTTGCTTCGGTAGTAAACAAAAGGTTTTATCCATAATAATATAATATATTTTTTTGGGATATTTTGTTTATTAGAAAGGAGTGCAAAGATATAATAAATAAATAAATAAAAATAAACAAGAATACTGTGTTGCAACTATCATATTTTATAAATATCATTATAAATCAAACAGAAAAGATAATAATCTTATTTTTTACGTTTGTAATCATTTCAATAACCGTTACAAACAAAATTACCCGAAGGTGTGATTCGTTGTCGCAATTCAAAAGTTTTGATAACGCCTTGAAGCATCAGGGCAATATTTAGCGGCGAACATTCAGATAAATTATTTCCGCGGGGAGAAGTAAAACGGTGATGTTCGCACCCGTGACGACCCCCCGGCCCACCCTCGTACACCCGAATTAAACACCGCCACCATTGTGCGATGCGATAAAAGGGTCCCTGAAAGGTGGTGGTTTGTTCTTGTTTTTGTTTTCGCGATGCGCCTCATCGAGGAGGAATTAATTAAACGGGCTGCGCCCCGCCTTCCTGCCGCTTAATTAATACTCTTATCGATTTTTCGCACTTATTTATCAAGTAAAAGCGATAAATCGTCAAGATAAATCGTCAAGAGCTTATGTAAAAAAAGTTATAAATTATTTAACTTAAAAAAAAGTTAGATCACAGCACTAAATATAAATAAAGTCATTAATGACAGATGACACATGAAACAGACGACAGATAACAAATGACAAATCTCAAGTGGGCGAGATGACAGGTGGTAAAAAACAAATGCAGATGCAAAAGCAGATGACAGATGACATATGACAGATAACAGATGACAGATGACAGATGACAGATGACAGATGACAGATGACAGATGACAGATGACAGATGACAGATGACAGATGACAGATGACAGATGACAGATGACAGATGACAGATGACAGATGACAGATGACAGATTACAGATTACAGATGACTAAAGACAAATGAAAAATGGCAGAAGACAGATGACAAATGACAGATGGTAGAAGACAGATGACTGATGATAGAAGACAGAAAACAAAAAAACATAAGAAAGGAGATATGAAACAGAAGACAGATGACATCAGACATCAGACGACAAATGACAGGTGATAAATGATTTTTTTTTAAATGTAAACAATTAACAGGTAACCCACAACAATTAATAAATAAATAACAGCCGATAGTTAACGTGTTATAATTAACATATGATTATTACAAATTATTAATGACATATACAAAGTAAAACATTGTGTGTGATTTCTGTTTTCAATAATATTTTTGTATTTTTATTTCTCAACATTTATGAGCGATTAAAATTAATAAATTGAAACAGCTTTTTAAAATTACCACGTAAACAAATATAATATTTAATTAATATAAAGATTTCTGATTAAATATATGAGTACGTGAAGAGTAGTAATTAATATTAGTTAAAACGGTGAAGAAAGGATATTTTTAACTACTATTAATATAAAGATGTTTCACCATGGATTAAGTGAGAATTTAATTCATCGTAATTCCTTTTCTTCTGGGTTAAACGGATTCGAGATGATTAAACACTAACACAAACTATCCACGTTTCACACGAAACGTGCTCTGAAAATTATAAAATCTAAACCGTATTTTTATCGCGATGGTATTACTCATTCTAAGTTCAATAAGTTTGATATCAACAGGTAGGGATCACATCGGTGTTGATGATAAAAAAAAAGTCTACTTTGGGATCTTATCAAGCAATTCAAAATACAAAAGCGTAGGGTATAGAGGCCACCCACCCACCCTACATATATATGATGACATAATTGCTAATCGTTGATGATTTTGCTGTTAAACACAATCAAACCCTATATGTAATTAAAATTAAAACAAAATCAAAATTTAAGTTTAAACATAAATGAGTTTCTATAGCTACTCTAAATAGATTAAAAAGAAGTGAAAGAAATAAGATTGGGTAAATACGATCCGATTAACAAGAGTAATAAACGCTCTCTACGCTTAAAACTTAATCAGGAATCATTTATAAGTAATTCCGTATTCCGTAATATACTTAATCTAAAAAAAAATGAAAAATTGAAAAACTTGAATTTATCAAAAGATCAAACTCCTATGCAATCTGAATTATATAAGGTGATAAAACGTGAGAGCTTATCTACAGGTGTGTCCAATCTTTGGATTAAGCATTGGATTAACTAATTTCGTCAGGAAGAAATGATGAAATGAAGAAATGAATTTTTATTATCAACATCCGCGGACTCAGTTCAAAAACTCATTTATTATATACTAGAATGTGCAGTTCTTCGTTTAACATTATATTTCCAACAGAAACATGGCTATATGATTTTGTCTTTGCCTCTGAGTTAATAATAATAATAATAATATTTATTTGCGTTAATGACTAAGTCTTACACACGTCCGGTCCATAGAAGAAATAAATTGTTCATTTGCATAAAAATTGTTGAGTTGTTTAATTCTGAGTATAATGTCGTACGTCGAAACAGAAATGTTTCAACTGTCAATATAGCTTTATTTTATTTTATTACATCTTTGCTCTCCTTTCTAATACAATATGACAAAAGTATATACAAAATTTGAAGAAATACTTAAAATTTCAGCCGAAGGAAGAACGGGCGGAGTTCACTTTTGCAAATGCTCTTCTTCTTCTTTCGGTGTTTTGATAGCATTTAATAGTAACTTTACATTTGAATATATTGATGTCTCACATTTAATTAATTTAGTACCATTAATTGATCGTATCTTGTGTAAATGTCTTGTTAATTAATTCTGTTATGCTATTGTTTTTATATGTACCACCTGATATTATCTAGAGATTTTTTTTTGAACAATTCGAAATTGTGATTCTTGGTAAAAGGATATTAGTTTATATTTTTTTAATATACCATTGTACAGCCATGATTTATCTTTTGTCCCTATTGGTAAAAAAACGAAAGTTTTATCCAACTTTGTTAATATCTTAAAACTAAGGCAACACAACTTTGTTAAAAACTCCAACAGCAGTTTCGTTTTTTTTTAAATTTTGATAACAATGTTAATATAGAAAGAAATAGCTCTCCACTTGTGCCAGAATATACTAATCATCATGAATCTATCATATACTTGTTTCTCATTAATCACTTGGTAAAACATTGTATTAATGTAGGTTTTAGATTAAATTAAAATTCACTTGGCTTGTTTCACAAATTAATAATTTATTTAACTAGTTTCGGCTCAAGGCCATTATCAAGAATGATTCTTGATAATGGCCTTGAGCCGAAACTAGTTGAATAAATTATTAATTTGTGAAACAAGTCAAGTGAATTTTAATTCAATCTAAAACCTACATCATCATGAGTCTTTAAGCCTCGGTTTAGATCAATAGATAATAGATAGACCCTTCCCTTTTCCCATCAGTAATAATACACAGCATAATTTCAAGAACGCCAACTTCTTTAATCTATATGATGATTTACTTCAGATTGGTCACATCTTGAAACCTATACTGAGGTTAATGCGACTTGTCATGCATTTAATAACAAATATTGCACAATTTTCAATAAATCAATGCCAGTAGTTAAACACTATAGTAACTTACGATATACTCTGTGGTTTTCCTTAGAAATGAAACGTAATATAAAGTTAAGAAACTATTTCCACCATAAATGGAAGCGTACAGGTTGATTTTTTCTCACAGCGAATTCAAATTTTTCAAATAATTTTTGATGATGTTTTACTGATTGGAGGGTGTGATAGAGGCCACCCACCCACTCTACATATACATATAAACTTAAATTCCTTATCGTCTCATTGTATCCAGTGAAATTAACTACAAAACTTTTTAAATAATAAAGAAATTCAAAAGGTAATATTTTTAAGTAAGTAAATTAATAAAAATTGTATGCATGATGCGTGGGTAAAATTTAATTCTAAATTACATACGATTAGCTATAGAAACTCATTTATATTGAAACTAAAATTTTGATTTTGTTTTATTTATATTACATAAAAGGTTTGAGTGTTTTTTAAGCAGCAAAATCATCAATGATTAGTATTTATAATTATCATGTATATGTAGGGTGGGTGGGTGGCCTCTATCCCACCCTCAAATCAGTCAATCATAAGCGAGGGTTTTAATTAAAGGTTGTAAACTATCAATTAACATAAATTAATTGTAACTTTTGGAGATTTATTTATAGATATTTTTCAAATAATGTTTGATGTTTTACTGATTAAAGGGTGGGATAGAGGCCACCCACCCACATATACATATACATATAAATTTAAATTACTGATCGCTTGGCGGTCTGAAGTAAAATTAATTACAAAACTTTTTAAATAAAAAAGAAATTAAAAAGGTAAAATTTTGGAGTGAATAAATTGGTAAAAATTTGATGCATGATGGGTGGGCAGACTTATTATCTAAATTAAGTAAGATTAGCTATAGAAAGTCATTTATATTTAAATTTAAATTTTAATTTTGTTTTATTTTTTATTGCATAAGGGATTTGATTGTTTTTAGCAGCAAAATCATCAGCGATTAGTAATTAAAATCATCATGTATATGTAGGGTGGGTGGGTGGCCTCTATCCCACCCTTCAATCAGTAAAACATAAGCGAGGGTTTTAATTAAAAGTTGTAAAATCTAAATAAACACAAAATAATTGCAATTTTTAGAGATTTATTCAAAAAAAAATTCAAATAATTTTTGATGGTGTTTTACTGATTGGAGGGTGGGATAGAGGCCACACACCCACCCTATATATACATATAAACTTTAATTCCGTATCGTCTTGCGGTTTCTAATAAAATTAATTATAATACTTTGCTAATTAAACTGAAATTAAAAAGGTAAAAATAGTAAATTAGTAAACATTTGATTAATGATGGGTGGGCAGACTTTAAATCTAAATTAAATAAGATTAGTTAGAGAAAGTCATTTATATTTAAACTTAAATTTTGATTTTGTTTTATTTGTTTATTACATAAAGGGTTTGATTGTTTTTAGCAGCAAAATCATCAACGATTAGCAATTAAAGTCATCATGTATATGTAGGGTGGGTGGGTGGCCTATATCCCACCCTCTAATCAGTAGAACATAAGCAAGGGTTTTAATTAAAGGTTGTAAAATATAAATAAACATAAATTAATTGCAATTTTTAGAGATTTATTTATAGATTCTTTTCAAATAATGTTTGATGATGTTTTACTAATTAGAGAGTGAGATAGAGGCCACCCACCCACCCTACATATGCATATAAATTTAAATTACTGATCGCCTTGTGGTCTGATGTAAAATTAATTACAAAACTTTTTGAATAAAAAAGAAATTCAAAAGGTAAAATTTTGGAGTGAGTAAATTAGTAAAAAATGTATGCATTATGGGTTGGCAGACTATAAATCTAAATTACATACGATTAGCTATATAAACTCAATTATATTTAAACCCAAATTTTGATTTTGTTTTATTTTTTATTACATAAAGGGTTTGATTACTTTTAACAGCCAAATCAACAACGATCAGTAATTATGGTTATCATATTTATGTATGGTGGGTGGGTGGCCTCTATCCCACCCTCCAGTCAGTAAAACACGAGCGAGGGTTTTAATTAAAAGTTGTAAAACGTGAATGAACATAACATTATTGCAAATTTTAATAGATTTCTTCATACAAATTTTTCAAATAATTTTTAATGTTTTAATGTTTTACTGATTGGAGGGTGGGATAGAGGCCACCCACCCATCCTACATATACATATAAACTGTAATTCCTTATCGTCTCGTGGATTCCAAAAAAAGATAGTTACAAAACTTTTTGTTTAAAACAAAAATTAAAAAGGTTAAATTTTGGAGTTAATAAAAATTTTATGTATGATGGGTGGGCAAACATTAAATCTAAATTACATAAGTTTAGCTATAGAAACTCATTTAAATTTTGATTTTGTTTTATTTTTCATTACAAACAAGGTTTTATTGTTCTTGTCCAGCAAAATCATCAACGATTAGTATTTAAAGTTATCATGTATATGTAGGGTGGGTGGATGGCCTCTATCCCACCCTCCAGTCAGCGAGCGAGGGTTTTAATTAAAATTTGTAAAATGTAAAGAAACATAAAAATGGTGATGTATAGTACTTTACTTACATCTTTCTTGAAAACTATGAGGTTTGCGCAAAAAGATTATTCTTAACAATTTGTTCAATTTTGGATTCTTTACAATTAATTGTTATATAAATTTCATGTAAGTTCTATTAGAGTTTATTAGCAATAGGCAAAAAAATATCAAAATTTGGAGGAAGTATTAAGATCGGACTATTTACCACTGAAAAAAGAGATAAAGATAAAGAATGTAAGAAATTGAAGAATTGTGTAAATGCCATTAGGGATGTGAAGAACACGAGAACGAGAAGATAAATTTAGATGAATTTAAGGGTTAGAGAATGACAGTTATATACGGCAGAAAAGTGAAGGGAAAGAAAAAATAGGGGGAAATAAAGTCACGAAAATGGAAACTTGATTAAAACACTAACACTTTCTTCACAATTAATTTTTATTTCGCTAGATGTACATTTCGGGTACTATGCACCCATTATCAATAGCTTATAACTAATTTATTCTAAAGTAGTGGCGGCGTATTTATACCTAAAGGGATTATTGGGAAAAAACGTGGATTAAGGAATTACTGAGAAAGGTTTTTTGATTGAAATTGGTTCCAATTGTCCGGAGCACATGTATTACTTAGTTTTAAATGAAGTTCATATGCACTCAACTCTAGGTTAGCACGTTTTTTTATATAATGAGCTCATTTCAAATTTAATGCACTTAATTCGGAAGGTGTTTACTAATTTTGGATGTATCGTGGTAAGTCTCTTTGTTTTATTTAGTATGAAGTTGGGAATGATATTGTTCTTCAGGCACTGTTTCAGGAAATAAATATCCGCACTAATTAGATTAATCTTGGTTTTGATTTGAAAAAATTTGTTGAACTCAGTTGACCAGGAAGCCATGTTTTCATAAACTCACGAAAATGGACTAAAAAAATGTAAAGAAAACAGTGAACTTCCTTGTGGGATGGAGATAGAATTTTATGGGAATTGATTAAAGATTTCACGGAGGAAAAGGTGAAAAAAGCTTTTGGTGAAATAAAACTAGACAGAGAAGATTCTGATGAAGTTAACAACACTTTAAATGCACATTCAAGTTATTAGTTTCCCTATATATAGGGGGCTATTGTTTTCGTGATTTTTTTTTCAAAAATTTTTTTTGCGGAATTATCCGTTTTGGGCCTCCCTGAGTCCATTGCACTAATTTCTGGAAAACAATTTTTTGTGTCTGTGTGTCTGTCTGTCGGTGGGCGCTGTATCTCAAAAACGAAACATCCTATTGAGATGAAACTGTAAACTTAAGGTTTTATCGTTAAAAACTGGAACTGAAAAGCTTTTGGTAAACATTCATAAACCGGAAGTGGGTGTTTACTCGAGGCGTTTTTTGGTTTTTTGGTCATATTTTTCTAAATATGAAATATTTTTAAAAACGGTTCAAACAAAAGTTAAAGGAAATAATAAACTGAACAAATTTTATTTGAACATATTTTTCATAAAATTCTTAACTTTCGAGAAAAAAAATAAAAATTGAATATTTTGACATTTTTTGAAAATTACTAATAAACTATTGGAGTTACGTAAAAGTTACATAAAAAGTAATTGTAGAGAATTTAAAATTGAATAAATTATTAAGAATAACTTTTTTGCGTAAACCTCATAGTTTTCGAGAAAAATATAGGGAAACTACTATGATGGCCACATCACCATTTTGTTTGACAATTAAAATGTCAGTTCATTTATTTGGCACATGAAAGAATTAACCTACGTTTTTGTAGTTTTGTAGTTAGTAATTATGTGTAAATTATCCTGAAGTAAAAGTGCGTCACTCAAATTATTAATAGTGGAAAATATCTTCAAATCATCAGCATAAGCCAGCACATTACAGGTTAAAGAATTAATTAAGTCATTAATGTATAATATGAATAATAGAGGTCCTAGGTTTGAGCCCTGAGGAAATATAATGATAAGCAAACTTGTGGACACATACAATCCCCATCATTGGAGGCTTTGTTTTGATTCTTCCAAAAGAAGCCTTAAAGCTGTTCTCTTGAGCAATAGGAATGTTTTTTTTCATCGGTACCGATTGTCCATTTTATGCAAATGACGGATAGCTACGAAAATCTTGAAAGTACTGCTTAAAAACATCAAATACAATGAACATAGTTGGAAAATTTGTAACGTTTTGAAAATTGTGCGACTTCTACTAGGATAGCAGTCAGAGTATACGAAGTACCTATGTTTTAATTGATACTGGTAGAGGTACACTCTTGATGGAACGAGATATGTAAATTCAATGGAGTAAAACACTTGTTAAGTTGATAATAAAATATATAAGTCCTTTACGTTGTAGAAAATTAACTAATAATTAGAAAAAAACACGAAAATATTTCGTAAAATCTCTTCTTGTTAAGTTCCTAATATGGAACTTAACAAGTGTTTTACCCCATTGAATTTACCCATGTTCTTTTTGTGTGAGGCAGTCGAAGTATACATCAACATTGAAAGAAAAAGGACTGGATAAGAAGAGATAATTTAAAATCTTGTAACCTCAACTAGGATTAATGAAACAATACGTTAAATAAAGATGAAGATTGTTTCAAATACCTTCGTGGAAAATTTCTCACTATCCCAGATGCAAAATTAAAGGAAGGAATTTTTGTCGGTCCTCAAATAAGGAGATTAACAAAAGATCAAGAATATATTAATACGATGACTGAAACTGAGTAAGATGCATTGATTTCATTTGATTATATTATTGAAGGTTTTTTGGGAAACGACAAAGACATTATGAAAAATATGCTACAGAAATTTATGGAATTAGGTAATATAAACATAAAAGTTCACTTTTTACAGTTTCATTTTGATTACTTCCCCAAAAATCTTGATGATGTGAGTGAGGAGCAAGGTGAGAGGTTCCACCAAGACATGAAGGAAATGGAACGCAGTTATCAAGGTCGGTGGAATGTTTCAATGATGGTCAGTAAAAATGAACAATATATATAAAAGAAAATCCACTAAACAAAGTTTTTTTATTCAATTGGGAGAGATCTTCTGGAAAGAAAAGAAATTAAAGACTTTTTTCAATATAGTTTACTATTTGTAATTTGTTTTTGTCTCCGTTAACTTAATTTTAATTAAAAGCCCAGTTTAATAAAATCGCCTTGGCACTTTTATTTTTTTCGACTTTCCAATTACGCCTGCAAAGTGCCGTGTTTAATTAGAGCCGGCCTAATTTTCGACGTCTTGTCTCCGAACTAAAATCAATTACTAGTTAATTCTGAAGTAAGTTTAAGCGACGTCCATTAACCCGATAGTGCAAGCCGGAGGAGCAGCAGCAGCAGCATCAAATGATTGATGGTATCAAATTAACTTTCGACTCTATATTTTTAACAACCGGGACGATAATTAAACAACAAACTCGGCAACTTTTTTTATGCCTAATTGCAATGAAAAAGGGAAATTATAAACGAATTTTATTAATTAAGAGTCGAAAAGAAAAAAAGGAAAAGGGAATATAAACGAGTAAAAAATGTAAGAGAAAAATAAATAAAAAATGTATGTTGTTATATATAATAGTTAGAGAATTGATAAATACTTATATTATTATCACTAAATTTCGGGTTGAGTAAGTTATATATTATGATAAAACGAAAATAAAATTCCTTACTTCACTTTATAAGTGAAGTAAGGAATTTTATTTTCGTTTCATCACTTATTATTATTATTTCATAATGTTTTCTTCGCATTCTATCAGATTAATTAAAGATTAAATTAGAAGTTCTTTAATTAAATTTCTTTTTTAAACATCACAAAAAGATATTATTGATTTTTGCTGCTTCTACTTCGTTATACATGTCGTGTATAAATAATAAACACTTTGTAACTTTGTTTTCATCAATTACAAAAAGAGAAATGCGTTTGGTTAATATACAAAAACAAAGTTTGCAATATATTATCATAAAATTGTATTGAAACACTTAACACTTTCTTCATAAATTGTTTTTATTTACTACTGTACATTTAGAGTACAATGTAGTAAATAAAAACAATTTGTGAAGAATGTGTTAGTGTTTCAATAGAATTTTACTTAAATAATCTTCAAGTAATTCAAGAAATATATTATCAATTGAGACAACTATAGTTTAGAACTTTGCTAGTCATTATTAACACTGTTGGTTACATATGTACACTTAAATTAGGACTAATTATGAAATGAATATTCTTGTTTATCGCATTAATATTTTCACGTGTCCCCCTTCGCAATATCTCTCTGCTGAAAGGCTTTGTTATTGTAGCCAAAATCCCGGCGAAATTATATTACGTCCAAATTAATTGTAAGGCCCATTGTTACTTTGACCCCTATCCACCGCCACCCTTAATGGTACGTGTCTGCGTCACATCAGTCTTCATTTCCAATCACCGTACCCTCTGTCATTCGCAGAAATTGGGGAAAACGCCATGGCAAACAATGATCTACCCTCATAACGCAAGAACAATATCTGCACAGTTCAATTAATACGGAGAACGTTCATAAATAGTCGAGGTGATTTAATTGTTTAAAACTAAACTATTATACCTTATTTTGAAAATTAATTTACAACTAGATTATACTATATAAATAAATGTATTATTATTTATATACAATAGGTAAGTTGTAATTTAGATTATAAGCTAAAAATATGTTTCTACTCTAATCCAAAAGTATACATTCAATGGCTGTTATATAAAATCAAAAATTGATATATTTGAACATTAATTATTGTTTCCTGTTATTAAAAGCCACGGACTGGTTTCGATCTATTTTGGATCTCATCAGCCTAGCGCAATGAGAGACAGGGATTTATTTTGGAGTATTTAACACTTCCGATTAACCATTGGTGGCACCTTTATGGTAATATCGTAATATTTTGATTTACTACCAACTTAACCAGTGATGAAACATTTTTATTGCCTGAAACCCTTTTTTTATCATTCAAACACTTCATTTATCTCATTTCAGTAATGGCCAGTTTTTTTTTTTGCTTCTTATTCATCCATCGTGTAAAAACAGAGCAATAACCGAATGGCAAAACGTGTTTTAATGTACAATTGATACGGGCCACTTAAAATAAATCGCCGATCTCGGATTTTACGACCGTTAGGAGGGTGGTGGGGGGTGGAGTGGGGTCGTAAAAGCGGCTACCTAATAAATAAGAATTTCCTCCGCCGCCATTATTCGTCCCACAGAAACGGCTAATTTTCCCCATGAGCACTCGAAAAGAAAACTTCATTTCGCGGCCATAACTCCCCCCGCCAAGTCCATAAATTATTACCGAAAAGTTGAGATAAATCACCAATCATTATTATTGTTATTCCCCAATTTTCTGGCCCCAAAATAAATAAAGAAGAGGCGAAAAACGTAAAATAAAAAGACCGGACGCACCCCCGCGTAATTTAGTGGTCTCCTGGTGCAAATGGGGGAGAACTAAGTAATACATATAATGGCCCCATAAACAACAATTAGAGAGGGAATATATTTATAATTTATATATGTGTATGTGTGTGACAAAAAGTTGTACATTAGTTAGTTGATGAACTTCTAATTAGTTTATCGCCTCAAACTGGCGACGTGCACATTTTATAATTACAATTATTAAGTCAGAAAGGGTGGGCGCTCTTTCGGCGAAGTGAAATGGTAATGAAGTCGGCAGGCAACACAAACAAAAGTTCAAAAGTTCCTCAATCCAAAGTGTCATTAAAAATTACTTAAGTTGTCCGGGGGACTAAGAGAGAGAGACAATGTGTTTGGATTGCGCAGAAAACTACAACTTCATTAAACTTTATGAGTATTCTCGCGTTATTGCACTTTATAATGCTGCAGATTATTTATTAATTAAAGTCTTAAAATCAGTATTTAATAATAAATATTGTTTAAAGAAAATTAATTATGCTACTAAGTTTCTAATAGAAAATTAAGCAAAATTATTTAATTGTAGTCAAGATTTTGAATACTCTAGATTATATTTAAAAACAATTGAACTACAGTGCCCAGAAACAAAATGGCAACACTCAATATTTGATATTAGGAAAATTAATTGACATTCAAGGTTTTAAAATATTTTAAAAACTTCTTCGCTTAAGAAATTAGTTTCAAAATTCGGAAATCCATTAAGAATGAATTTAGTTTTCTAACCATCCTTAAACAATTGAACTACAGTGCCCAGAAACAAAATGGCAGCACTCAAAACTTGTTATTAGGAAAATAAATTGATATTCGAGGGTTTAAAAAATTGTAAAAAATTCTACGCTCAAGAAATTAGTTTCAAAATTCGTAAATACATTAAGAATTAATGTAGTTTTCTAACCATCCTAAAACAATTGAACTACAGTGCCCAGAAACAAAATGGCGGCACTCAATACTTAATATTAGGAAAATCAATTGACATTCGAGGGTTTAAAAAATTGTAATAAATTCTTCGCTCAAGAAATTAGTTTCAAGATTAAGAAATCCATTAAGAATGAATGTAGTTTTCAAATTATCCTAAAACAATTGAACAGAAACAAAATGGCAACACTCAATACTTAATATTAGGAAAATTAATTGACATTCGAAGGTTAAAAAAATTGTAAAAAATTCTTCGCTTAAGAAATTAGTTTCAAAATTACAAAATCCATTAAGAATGAATGTAGTTTTCAAAATACCCTAAAACAATTGAACTACACTGCCTAGAAACAAAATGGCAGCACTCAATACTTGATGTTAAGAAAATGAATTGACATTCGAGGGTTTAAAAAATTGTAAAAAATTCTTCGCTCAAGAAATTAATTTCAAAATTTTAAAATCCATTAAGAATGAATGTAGTTTTCAAACTACCTTAAAACAATTGAACTATAGTACCCAGAAACAAAATGGCAGAAGTCAAAACTTGATATTAGAAAAATAAAATGACATTCGAGGGTTTAAAAAATTGTAAAAAATTCTACGCTCAAGAAATTAATTTCAAAATTAGTAAGTCCATTAAGAATGAATGTAGTTTTCAAACTATCCTAAAACAATTGAACTATAGTGCCTAGAAACAAGATGACAGCACGCAAAACTTAATATTAGGAAAATTAATTGACATTTGAGGATTTAAAAAATTGTAAAAAATTCTTCGCTCAAGAAATTAGTTTCAAAATTAGGAAATCTATTAAGAATGAACGTAGTTTTCAAACTATTCTAAAACAATTAAACTACAGTACCCAGAAACAAAATGGCGGAACTCAATACTTAATATTAAGAAAATTAATTGACATTCGAGGTTTTAAAAAATTGTAAAGAATTCTTCACTCAAGGAATTAGTTTCGAAATTATAAAATCCATTAAAAATGAATTTAGTTTTCAAACTATCCTAAAACAATTGAACTGCAGTACCCAGAAACAAAATGGCAATACTCTAAACTTGATATTAGGAAAATTAATTGTCTTTCGAGGGTTTACAAAATTGTAAAAAATTCTTCGCTTAAGAAATGAGTTTCAAAATTAGGAAATCCATTAAAAATAAATGTAGTTTTCAAACTATTCTAAAACAATTGAACTACACTGCTCAGAAACAAAATGGCAGCACTCAATACTTGATGTTAAGAAAATTAGTTGACATTCGAGGTTTTAATTAGTTGACATTCGAGGTTTTAAGAAATTAGTTTCAAAATTATAAAATCCATTAATAATGAATCTAGTTTTCAAACTACCCTAAAACAATTGAACTATAGTACCCAGAAACAAAATGGCAGCACTCAATATTTGATATTAGGAAAATTAATTGACATTCGAGGATTTGAAAAATTGTAAAACATTCTTCGCTTAAGAAATTAGCTTCAAAATTAATAAATCCATTAAGAATGAATATATTTTTCAAACTATCCTAAAACAATTGAACTACAATGCCCAGAAACAAATCGGCAGCACTCAATACTTGATGTTATAAAAATTAATTAACATTCGAGGATTTAAAAAATTGTAAAAAATTCTACGCTCAAGAAATTAGTTTCAAAATTAGAAAATCCATTAAGAATGAATGTAGTTTTCAAACTACCCTAAAACAATTGAACTATAGTGCCTAGAAACAAAATGGCAGCACTCAATACTTAATATTAGGAAAATTAATTAACATTCGAGGGTTTAAAAAATGGTAAAAAATTCTTCACTCAAGAAATTAGTTTCAAAATTAGGAAATGCATTAAGAATGAATGTAGTTTTCAAACTTTTCTAAAACAATTGAACTACAGTGCTCAGAAACAAAATGGCAGCACTCAATACTTAATGTTAAGAAAATAAAATTACATTCGAGGGTTTAAAAATGTGTAAAATATTATACGCTCAAGAAATTAGTTTCAAAATTAAGGAAATCTATTAAGAATGAATGTAGTTTTCAAACTCTCCTAAAATAATTGAAATACAGTATCCAGAAACAAAATGGCAGCACTCTATACTTAATATTAGGAAAATTAATTGACATTCGAAGGTTTAAAAAATTATAAAAAATTCTACGCAATTAGTTTCAAAGTTAGGAAATCCATTAAGAATAAACGTAGTTTTCAAACTATCCTAAAACAATTGAACTACAATGCCTAGAAACAAAATGGCAGCACTCAATACTTGATATTAGGAAAATAAACTGACATTCGAGTGTTTAAAAAATTGTAAAAAATTCTTTGCTTAAGAAATTAGTTTCAAAATTATAAAATCCATTAAGAATGAATGTATTTTTCAAACTATCCTAAAACAATTGAACTACAATGGCTACAAACAAAATGGCAGCACTCAATACTTGATGTTAAGAAAATTAATTAACATTCGAGGGTTTAAAAAATTGTAAAAAATTCTTCGCTCAAGGAATTAGTTTCAAAATTAGGAAATCCATTAAGAATGAACGTAGTTTTCCAACCATCCTAAAACAATTGAACTACAGTGCCTAGAAACAAAATGACAGCACTCAATACTTAATATTAGCAAAATAAATTGTAATTCGAGGGTTTAAAAAATTGTAAAATATTCTTCGCTCAAGAAATTAGTTTCAAAATTATAAAATCCATTAAGAACTAATGTAGTTTTCAAACTACCATAAAACAATTGAACTACAGTACCTAGAAACAAAATGGCAACACTCAATACTTAATATTGGCAAAATTAATTGACATTCGAGGTTTTAAAAAATTGTAAAAAATTCTATGCTCAAGAAATAAGTTTCAAAATTAGTAAATTAATTAAGAATGAATGTAGTTTCCAAACTATCCTAAAACAATTAAACTATATTGCCCAAAAACAAAATGGCAGCTCTTAATACTTGATGTTAAGAAAATTAATTGACATTCGAGGGTTTAAAAAATTGTTAAAAATTCTTCGCTTAACAAATTAGTTTCAAAATTTTAAAATCCATTAAGAATTAATGTAGTTTTCAAACTATCCTAAAACAATTGAACTACAGTGCCTAGAAACAAAATAGCAGCACTTAAAACTTAATATTAGAAAAATAAATTGACATTCAAGGGTTTAAAAAATTGTAAAAAATTCTACACTCAAGAAATTAGTTTCAAAATTATAAAATCCATTAAGAATGAATGTAATTTTTAAACTATCCTAAAACAATTGAGCTATAGTGCCCCGAAACAAAATAGCACCACTCAAAACTTAATATTGGGAAAATAAATTGACTTTCGAGGGTTTAAAAAATTGTAAAAAATTCTTCGCTCAAGAAATTAGTTTCAAAATTCTAAATAAGCATTAAGAATGAATGTAGTTTTCATAATCTCCTAAAATAATTAAACTACAGTGCCTAGAAACAAAATGGCAGTACTCAATACTTGATGTTAAGAAAATCAATTGACTTTCGAGGAATTAAACAATTGTAAAAAATTCTTCGCTAAAGAAATTGGTTTCAAAATTAGAAAATCCATTAAGAATGAATGTAATTTTAGGATAGTTATCCTAAAACATTTGAGCTACAATGCCTAGAAACAAAATGGCAGCACTCAATACTTGATATTAGGAAAATTAATTAACATTCGAGGATTTAAAAAATTGTAAAAAATTCTACGCTCAAGAAATTAGTTTCAAAATTCGGAAATCCATTAAAAATGAATATAGTTTTCTAACCATCCTAAAACAATTGAACTACAGTGCCCAGATATAAAATGGCAGCGTTCAATACTTGATGTTAAAAAAATTGATTGACATTCGAGGATTTAAAATATTGTTAAAAAATTCTTCGCTTAAGAAATTAGTTTCAAAATTCGTAAATTCATTAAGAATGAATGTAGTTTTCCAACCATCCTAAAACAATTGAGCTACAGTGCCCAGAAACAAAATGGCAACACTCAATACTTGATATTAGAAAAATGAATTTACATTTGAGGGTTTAAAAAATTGTAAAAAATTCTTTGCTTAAGAAATTAGTATGTACTAACATTATTTACGAATTTATTTCTCATCTAAATGAAATAAATTTTAAAGTTCTGAAGCGGGAACGTGAAATCACAACACTAGCATCTTTTAATTAGCTGAACAAAGTTAAAGCCTCGTCTCAATTTGGGCGTAAGTTTGCAACAAATATTAAGGGCGCCGAGGGAATAGCAAACGAACTAATTTAAATAGTTTTAATGGATTGTACTTTGCGTTACACCCCAATCACGCTTCAACACTTCGTTTCGACGTAATGTTTTTTCTATCGTCACCAGAAATACCAATAAACAAGACGCGGCCACTTGAGCGCACAAATAGAACAGATGGGAAAGTGCCTAAAGTAAATATTGCTCTTGAGTGTTTCTGCGGTCTTTTGATACGAGTATAAAAGCGCTTCCCGCTATTTATGCATGCAGTGTAAGGAGGA
Organism: Ontholestes murinus; assembly: GCA_963969525.1. Lineage (NCBI taxonomy): Eukaryota > Metazoa > Arthropoda > Insecta > Coleoptera > Staphylinidae > Ontholestes > Ontholestes murinus. Next base: position 68,143,588 of record OZ018395.1, read on the forward strand.
CGGACTATTATGTTCTTGTTTGTACAGGCAAACATTCCACACGTCATACATTTTAAGCAGTGCAGCCCTCTGCATGTATACGTTATCCCCCTGTGGTAACAACCACCACCAGAAGGCTTCGAGGCTTCTAAGTTGAATTTGCAAATCATGTTCGGGAAAGTAATCCCTCTTTTGTCTTATCATCCATCAACGTTATCTAGTTTCTTAACAACAACTTATTTTATTTAACGATTATAATTAATACATGCTTAAAACTGCAATTTTCAAAACACCAGAAAACAAACAAGTTGATGCATTACTCGAATTCGAGATGATGAAATTACAAATTATTGCAGAGTATAAAAAATTCATCTTACTCAAAGTTAAAAATTTTCACATTGTAGGAAATAATCGATGTAACACAGCTGTAAACAATGTACCAACATTACCTATCTCTTATGTCACAATGCAGACAAAATAATCACATTAACTAACAAAATTAATTAATAATCTAAGCATATTATAATTTCCTCCTCAGCATTTCCAATAACTAATATCCATCACAAACACAATTTATTAAAGAACAACACAGGTTATCGATCCTACAAAGGATTATAATTGTTTCAGCAGTGTGCGCTTTACATAGTTAGATAATTTCCTGTAGGAGAGGACGACATCGTAAATATCCGGCGTTCGTGACGTTGATTAGGTGTTTTAATTCAAAATTCGAGATGATTAAATAATTAATTTGGGAATAGGTTCGTTCCCAGTTGCACGTACGAGGTCCGTATTCTGACTAGGTTTTCATTAACGGACTTACATGCGCGAACAAACCCATATAATCCCGTTTTAATTCGGTCTCCCCCTCCCCCGCTGCTGCGGATTAATCAAATAATATTTTACCAGACAGTAATATAATTTACAATACTTTAACAATCTATTTACGTATTCACACTGATGATACATGACGAGCATTAATCGGAAACTGCAAAAAGGACCATCAATTTCAATAAAGCTCTTCACTCGAAACGGCCTTGAAAGAGTGGGACCCGAAATGGCAAATGAACGCAATTAATTTGGAATGTCGTACATATTGTAAGTTGGCCCCGTTCCACAAAAAACAAACTTTTATAATGCGATTTATATCTAAGGGCCCCTCACTTATCAGCCAACTCTTGGAAGCGAGTTAACTTTTATACAATTTAAGGTAGGCCTCCATCCACCTCCACCTCCTGCTCTTCGGGCGCCCTCGGGACTTTCTTTAATTCTCAAAGTTTTTTTTTTGTTATCCCTGAAAAGAATTAGAAGAGGAGGGGGAGGAGAGAATGCGATAAACACAGACGGTAGCCAATTGAAATGCCTACTGATCTTATTAATTTAACACGAATTACAAACAAAAGACTAAATTTTGTGTTAAAGATTTTTACCTAATAAATTTTGTTATCATTATAAGGCAATAGACTTCAAAGTAAAGTTAAGTCGTCGTCATCCGAGGGGATAAAGGCAGCAAATATCGAATTAATTACTCTTAGGGACACTCGAGTCTGGGGGAAAGTTATTACGAATTAGCCAACGGATTCCGTCCGTAAGCCCGACGTCAAAATTAGGGAGGATAGAGGGTGCATCCTGTGTCTACCGCCTACCTAACAGTATTACCACCATAATACTTTGATACAGATCCTCTTTTTGTCTTAATACGGTGCGGTAATTGAATACTAGAAGTAATCAAATTTCTTGCAAAGCTCCCGGACAAGCGAAACGCCCTTTGTCAGCGTTACGAGCATGTTTAAGGTTAAATATTACATTATCACAATATTTTTTGATACTATAAAGCTTTTGTTAACATAAAAAGCTTTACCTTTAAGTAATGAATAAAAATAATTAATTATGTGTACTATTAAATCAAAAAAAATATATTTCTACTAGTAGGATTACTTTCAAAACTTGTAAATCTACTAATAAATGATGTATTTTTGATATACTATAAAATAATTGCTATAACATTGTTAGAAACAAAATGGCAACACTTTAAACTTGAGTTGTGAAAAAATTAAATTTACACTTCTCAGTTGGAAAAATTCAAAAAATCATTTCTAGTAGTAAGATTAACTTAAAAACTTGTAAATCTACTTACAAATGATGTATTTTTAATATACTATGAAACAATTGTCATAGCATTGTTGCAAAACCAAATGGCCACACTTTAAACTTGAGTTGTTAAAAAATTAAATTTGCACTTCTCGGTTTGAAAATGTTTTTAAAATAGTTTTACTAGGAGAATTGTTTTTAAAACTTGTAAGTCTACTTAGGAATGATATATATTTAATATACTATAAAATAATTGGTACATCATTGTTGGCAACAAAATGGTAACACTTTAAACTTGAGTTGTGAAAAAATTAAATATCTATTTCTCAGTTTGAAATTTTTTTAAAAATATTTCTACTAGTAGAATTACCTTAAAAACTTGTAAAAACTACTAAGAAATATTTTATTTTTGATACACTATAAAATAATTGCCAAAACATTGTTAAAAACAAAATGGCAACACTTTAAACGTGACTAGTGAAAAAATTAAATTTACACTTCATAGTTTGCAAAATTCAAAAAAAAAATTCTACTAGTAGAATTACCTTCAAAACTTGTAATCTACTTAGGAATGATATATTTTTAATATACTATAAAATAATTTGCATATCATTGTTGGAAACAAAATGGTAACACTTTAAAATTAAATTGTGAAGAAATTAAATTTGCACTTCTCAGTTAGAAAATTTTTAAAAATTATTTTTACTGGCAGGATTAGTTTGAAAACTTGTAAATCTACTTAGCAATGATGTATTTTTAATATACTATAAAATAATTGGAATATCGTTGTTGGCAACAAAATGGTAACACAATAAACATGAGTTGTGAAAAAATAAAATTTGCATTTCTTACTTTGAATTTTTTTTTTAAATATTTCTACTAGTAGAATTACCTTAAAAACTTGTAAAAACTACTAAGAAATGTTGTATTTTTGATATACTATAAAATAATTGGCAAAAGATTGTTAGAAACAAAATGGCAATACTTTAAATTTGAGTTGTAAACAAATTAAATTTGCACTTCTCAGTTTAAAAAATTCAAAAAATATTTCTACTAGTAGAATTCTTTTAAAAACTTGTAAATCTACTTAGGAATAATATATTTTTGATATCATATAAAATAATTGACATACCATTGTTAGAAAGAAAATGGTAACACTTTAAACATAAGTGAAAAAATTAAATTTGCACTTCTCAGTTTGAAAAATTCTAAAAATTATTTTTTTTGGCAGAATTAGTTTGAAAACTTGAAAATCTACTAAGCAATAATATATTTTTAATATACTATAAAATAATTGGAATATCATCGTTGGCAACAAAATAGTAACACTTTAAACTTAAGTTGTGAAAAAATTAAATTTGCACTTTTCTGTTTGAAAATTCAGAAAATTATTTCTATTAGTAGGATTAGCTTCAAACCTTGTAAATCTACTTAGGAATGGTGTATTTATGATATACTATAAAATAATTGGTATGTCATTGTTGGAAACAAAATGGCAACATGTTGACTTGAATTGTGAAAAAAATGAATTTGCTCATCTCAGTTTGAAAAATTAAAAAAAAATATTTCTACTGGTAGTATTACCTTCAAAACTTATATATTTACTTAGGAATATCATATATTAATGATATACTAACAAATAATTGGCATGTCATTGTTGGAAACCAAATGGTAACACTTTAAATTTAAGTGTAAAATAATAAATTTTTAGTTTAACAAATTTAAAAAAATATTTCTAATTGTAGTATTTGCTTAAAAACTTCTAAATCTACTTAAAAATAATAAATTTATGATATACTATAAAATAATTGGTATATCATTGTTGGAAACGAAATTGTAACACTCTAAACTTGCGTTGTGAAAAACTTAAATTTGCACTTCTCAATTTAAACAATCTAAAAAAAAATATTTTTACTTGTAGGATTATCTTCAAAACTTGTAAATATATTTAGAAATGCTATATTAATGATATATTATAAAATAATTGGTATGGCATTATTGGAAACGAAATGGTAACACTTTAAACTTGAATTGTGACAAAAATTAAATTTACACTTCTCGGTTTGACAAGTTTTAAAAATATTTATACCCGCTATTTTGCCTTCAAAACTTGTAAATCTACTTGGGAATGATATGTTTTTGATATACTATAAAATAATTAGTATGTGATTGTTAGAAACAAAATGACAACATTTTAAACTTTACTGTTGAAAAAACGAAATGTGCATTTCTCAGTATGAAAAATTCAATAAAATATTTCTGCTAGTACAATTGTCTTCAAATCTTGTAAATCTATTTAGGAATGATATATTTTTAATATACTATAAAATAATCGGCATATCATTCTTAGAAAGAAAATGGTAACACTTTAAACTTAAGTTGTAAAAACATTTAATTTGCACTTCTTAGTTTGAAAAATTCAAAACAATATTTCTAGTAGTAGAATTCCTTTCAAAACTTGTAAGTCAACTTACGAATGATATATTTATAATATACTATAAAACAATTGGCATATCATAGTTGAAAACAAAATGGTAACACTTTAAACTTGAGTCGTGAAAAAATAAAATTTGCACTTCTCAGTTTAAAAAAAATTAAATCATATTTTTACTAGTAGAATTAGCTTTCAAAACTTGAAAATCTACTTACGAATGATATATTTATGATATACTATAAAATATTTGGCATATCATTGTTGGAAACAAAATGGTAGTACTTTAAACTTGAATTGTGAAAAAAATAAATTTGCACTTCTTAGTTTAGAAAATTTAAAAAAATAATTCTACTTGTAGGATTAGCTTGAAAACTTATAAATCTACTAAGAAATTATATATTTTTGATATACTATAAAATAACTGGAATATTATTGTTGGAAACAAAATGGTAACACTTTAAACTTGAGGTGTGAAAAAATTAAATTTGCACTTCTCAGTTTGGAAAATTATAAAAAAATATTTTTACTAGTAGGATTATCTTCAAAAGTTGTAAATCTACTAAGAAACGTTGTATTTTTGATATACTATAAAATAATTGCCAAAATATTGTTGGAAACAAAATGGTAACACTTTATACTTGAGTTGTGAAAAAAATAAATTTGCACTTTTCAGTTTAAAAAATTTTAAAAAATATTTCTTTTAGTAGAATTAGTTTAAAAACTTGTAAATCTACTTAGATATATATTTTTATATAGTTTATGTCTTGTAGATCTAAAGAAAGAAAAGTACTTTTGCAATTATGTAATTTAAAAACAAAATAAAATTGAAATTGGAAAGATGAAATAATTCTCTTTCCTTCTTTTAATAAAAAGTATTTTAGTTAAAATTAAATCCCGAATTTAATTTCACGATGCAAATTCTCCACATTTCTATCATAGCAACCGCACTAGCAACGAAGAACATGACTCTTTGTATGTATTTCCCAGTGGACGGTTTTCATTTTCGCAGCCCTCGCGACCAATTATAATTTTAATTGTCCGTCTGATTTATGCGATTTTGATAATTAAACGGGCTAGCTCGTATTCATATTACGGTTTTGTAATTTAATAGAACAATAGGGGCGAGGGTGCCTGATGAAACGTCGTCGTTGCATGTTTTTTTATCGTTCCGCCGCCAGGGGAAGAAACGGCGGCTTCCTTTTTTTCGGTTTTCCGTTCGACTAGTGACGTATGTACATGAAAATATTGCTTGCCCCATTCCCAATTTTATGCTATATGATGCGTAACACCATTAACGCGGGGCTATTTATCAAAGACGTCGCGACGGGCCCCTATCTCGGAAAGAAACTAACCCCCGCGCAGCATTGTCCTTTTTTATTGTCTAGAGGGAAGGAAAAGTTAATCGCCAACGTCGGAAACGTTATTCTCACGAGTGTGTGTAATTTTAATGCGGTAATTATGTACGAAGTGAACGGCATATGTCTGAAGCATGCATTCATGCAGTTGAATGGAATTAAGTGTACTCGAGTAATTAGATTCAGAGTCTCCATCAGAGAGTTACTTAGGAGCTGGAGCTAATGTAATATTTAAATGAAGAATTACGTTGTCAGCGCGTTGCAACTTCTTACCGGATGTTAAATTGCATGCATTTAGAAGCGACCCACCGCAATCCCTCCGTCTTGGCTTAATTCAATTTCTCAATTTCGCGATTTCGGGGAGATAATTTAATATCCGGGTGCAGTTGCTCAAAGGCGCTTTTCACGTCGCACTGTCGGAACTCACTGCTTCGTAATTCGACCTTAACAAGTGTGTATAGTAGTCACTGTCGGTGGTAAATGCCTTTATATTAAATTTTCTTTAGTTGTAGCAGTTTACATGCAATTAAATAATTATTATTATTAATAAAATTGTGAAAATATAAATTAAGTTTCAAACTTAGAAGTACACGCTCTAGCAGATATATAGCCTTGGCTTTATGAGGACACCAAAACAGCAAATGAGGACGAACTAGGGATTTGTAAAGGCATATAAGGGGATCGATTTCTTTAAATTGGTTACTATGCCTTCTAATGTTGGTGGTTTCAACTCCAAGTCCAGAATAACAACCAGGCATTTAACTTGGTTAACCCGTTCCAACTGCACCCCGTTAATATCGTATCTGCTACAAAGAAAACCCTTTTCGAGAAAGTGATCACATGACACTTGACATCAAGATTTAGCCTCATCCTGTTAAGCCTGTACATGTCCAGGAGTCGCATCATTATTAATAACCGAATAGATCACCGACGGACAAAAAAACTGAGAATGTTTGAAGCAATCTGCAACATCGATAATGAATATATTGAATAATAACAGACCTAAATGTGAGCCTTGGGGAACTACGGATGTAACCTAGACTAATTCAGATATTGTGGTACCGATTCGTACAGCTTGAGACCTATTACTTGGGTAAGGCTGGATCCAGCTCAACAGGACAGCACCGATGCCCATACGAGTCAATTTCAAAATTAAAATTTCGTAGACAACGGTGTCAAACGCCTTGGAGAAGCCAGTACAAATCGAATCGACAATGTCACCCTTTTCCAAGACATCAGTCATTGTTCTTTGTGAATTGTCATCTGTCATCTGTCAATTGTGATTTGTCAAGTGTTATTTGTCATTTGTCGGTTATTAGTTATCAGTTGACAGTTGCCATTTATCATATGTCAAATGTGATTTGTTAATTTTCAATTATCATTTGTCAATTTTTCGTTGTCAGTTATTCTTTGTTTTTTTATTAATTGTCAATTATCATTGGGCATTTATTAATTGGAATTGGTAAATTAAAAATTGTCATTTTTCATCTATCAAGTATTTTTTGTCAATTATCATTTACCAGTTATTATTTACAATTCTCATTTATCACTTATTACTTATTAATTAAGATTCGACAATTGTTGTTTGTTAATTACCAATAGTCAGGTATCATTTGTCATTTATTAATTGTAATTTGTCATTTGTGTTCTATCAATTGTCAATTGTGATTTGTTAGTAATCAGTTGACAGTCGTAAATTAAGACACGTCTAAAACTTTGTTAATATCACTAAATAAATTATTATTATTATTATTTAAATTATTAGTTATCAGTTTTTAGATGTCATTTGTCATAAGTCAATCGTCATTTGTTAATTCTTAGATGTTCTTTATCGGTTATTAATTATCATGTGTCAATAGGCATTTATTAATTGTAATTTGTAAATTATCATGTCTGTCATTTGAAAATTGTCTTTTTTGAAATTGTTATTTGCCAGTTATCATTTGTCAATTATAATTTGTAAATTGTTAATTATCATTTATTGTTTTTTATCATTTTTTATTATCAATTGTCATTTGTCAATTGTTAATTGTTTTTTTGTGAATTGTATTTGTCAGTTATCATTTATAATTATCATTTTGTCATTTGTCAATTGGCATTTATTAATTATTATTTGTCATTTGTTAATTGTTAATTGTCATTTCTCTTCTGTCATTTATTATTTATTACTTATCATTTGACAATTGTTCTTTTCGAATTGTCATTTGTCAATTATCATTTGTGATTTGTCAATTGTCATTTATCATTAGTTGTTATTTATAATTGTTAATTGTCAATTGTCTTTTGTAATTTGTTAATTATCATTTGTCAATTGATATTTATAAAGTGTAATTTGTAAATCGTCATTTCACATTTGTCAATTGTTATTTGTCGATTTTCATTTAACAATTGTTCTTTGTGAATTATTTGCTAGTTATCATTTATCATATGTGAATTATTATTTATTAATTGATATTTGTCAATTGCCAGTTATAAGTTTTTAGCTACCATTTTTCATATGTAAATTTTCATTTCTCAATTGTCTTTTGTAATTTATTAATTATATTATATAAGTTGTCATTTCTCATCTGTCAAATGTTTTCTCTCAATTGTCATTTGGCAATTGTTCTTTTTGAACCGTTATTTGCCAGTTATCTTTTGTCATTTATTAATTGTTATGTCATTTTTAATTTTCAATGTCAGTTATTAGTTGCCATTTGTCATACATCAATTGTCATTTGTTAATTGTCAATTGACATTTGTCAATTGACCTTTATGATTTATCAATTATCATCTGTCAATTGGCATTTTTTAATTGATAAATTATAAATTATCACTTCTTATACGTCAATTGTTTTTTGTCAATTGCCATTTGGCAATTGTTCTTTTTGAATTATCCTTTGCTAGTTATCATATGTATGTTACTGTATGAAATGGCCTCAGTTAAATAAATTAAATTAAATTTAAAAAAAAATTAAAATTTATCAATTGTCATTTGTCAATTGCCATTTATCAATTGTTACTTATTAATTATCACTTGACAATTGATTTTTGTAAATTGTCATTTGTCAGTTATCATTTGCAATTATCATTTGTTATTTATTAATTGTCATTTGTCATCTATCAATTATCATTTAGCATTTGTCATTAATTGTTATTTGTCACTAATCACCTGTCAATTGTGATTTGTTAGTTGTCAGTTATCAGTCGTTGGTTATTAGTTATCAGTTGTCAGTTGCCATTTGTCCTATGTCAGTTGTCATTTGTTAATTATCATTTGTCAGTTGTGATTTGTAATTTATTATCATTTGTCAATAGGGGCTTATAAATTATAATTTTTAAATTATAAATAATCATTTGTCATCTATCAATTGTCATTTGATAATTGTCATTTTTAATTGTCATTTGTCAGTTACCATTATTAATTTCTAATTTGTCAATTGTCATTAATTAATTGTTATTTGTCGTTTGTCATTTGACAATTGTTCTTTGTGAATTGTCATTTACTAGTTATAATGTGTCAATTATCAACTATCATTTGTAATTGTCATTTATTGATTGTCATTTGTCAAGTGCTATTTGTCATGTATCATTTCTCATTTTTCGATTATTAGTTCTCAGTTTGTCATTTTTGTTTTGGATTTTTTTAATTATCATTTGTCAATTGTCATTTATCAATTCTAAATTGTAAAATGTCATTTCTCATCTATCAATTGACCTTTTGAATTGTCATTTGCCAATTATAATTTGTTATTTTTCAATTGTCATTTATTAATAGTTATTTATCATTTATAATTCATCAAATGTCATTTGTCAATTATTAATTGTCATTTGTCAATTGTCCTCTATAATTTGTTCATTATCATTTGTCAATTGGCATTTATAAATTATAAATCGTCATTTCTCATTTGACAATTGTTCTTTGTGAATTGTCATTTGCTAGTTATTATTTGCCAATTATCATCTGTAATTTATTAATTGATATATGTCATTTGTCAATTGTCAGTTGTCGGTTATCAGTTTTTAGTTACCATTTCTCATATGTCAATTGTCAATTGCCATTTGTCATTTTTTCTTTGTCTATTATCCTTTGTAATTTATTTATTATCATTTGTCAATTGGCATTTATCTATTGGAATTGGTAAATTGTAAAATGTCATTGACAATTGTTCGTGTTTCTTTTTGAATTGTCATTTACTAGTTATAATTTCCAAATTATCATTTTTCATTTCTCAATTGTCATTTATTAATAGTCATTTATTATTTATCATTTATAAATTGTTATTTACTAATTTAATCATTTATCATTTGACAGTTGTCATTTTGTCATTTTGTCGTTTTGTCATTTTGTCATTTTGTCATTTTGTCATTTACTCATTTAGTCATTTAGTCATTTTGTCATTTAGTCATTTGTCATTTGTCACTTGGCATTTCTCATTTCTCATTTGTCAGTTGTCAGTTGTCAGTTGTCAGTTGTCAGTTGTCAGTTGTCAGTTTTAGTTTTCAGTTGTCTTTTGTCTGTTGTCTGTTGTCATTTGTAAGTTGCCAATTGTCAGTTGTCGGTTATCAGTTATCAGTTGCCATTTGTTAAAAAGCATTTATCAATTGTAATTTGTAAATTGTAATTTATTATTTCTCATCTGTCAATTGTGACAATTGTCTTTTTTTGAATTATCATTTGCCAGTTGTCATTGATCAATTTTTATTCATCAATTGTCGTTTGTCAGTTGTCTGTTGTCTGTTGTTATTTGTCAGTTGTCAATTGTCAATTGTCAGTTGTGATTTGCCATTTGTCAATTGTCAGTTGTCAGTTGTCAGTTGCCAGTTTTCAGTTTTCAGTGTTAGCTTTCAGTTGTCTTTTATCTGTTGTCTGTTGTCATTTACCATTTGTCAGTTGCCACTTGCCACTTGCCATTTGCCGTATGTCAATTGTCTTTTGTTAATTATTATTTGTCATTTAGTCTTTTTGTAATTTTGTCATTGTCATTTTGTCATTTTGTCATTTAGTCATTTCGTCATTTTGTCATTTGTCATTTGTCATTTGTCATTCGTCATTTCTCATTTCTCATTTTTCATTTTTCATTTGTCATTTGTCATTTGTCATTTCTCATTTCTCATTTCTCATTTGTCATTTGTTATTTGTCAGTTGTCAGTTGTCAGTTGTTAATTGTCAATTGTCAATTGTCAGTTGTCATTTGTCATTTGTTATTTGTCATTGGTTAGTTGTCAGTTTTCAGTTTTCAATTTTAGTTTTCAGTTGTCTTTTGTCTGTTGTCTGTTGTCATTTGTCATTTGTCAGTTGTCGGTTATCAGTTATCAGTTATCAGTTGCCATTTGTTAATAAGCATTTATCAGTTGTAATTTGTAAATTGTAATTTATTAATTCTCATCTGTCAATTGTAATTTGACAATTGTCTTTTTTGAATTATCATTTGCCAGTTGTTCAGCAATTGTATTTTAAATGGCTTGCGTAAATAAACATTATTATTATTATCATCATTTATCAATTGTTATTCGTCAATTGTCATTTGACAATTGTTCTTTGTAAATTGTCGTTTGTCAGTTCTCATTTCTCATTCGTCAATTGTCGTTTATTAATTTATTATTTTTCATTTGTGAATTAACATTTGCCAATTATAATTTGTCATATGTCAATTGTCATTTGTCAATTATTATTTGTCATATGTCACTTTCTATCTTTCGATTGTCAATTGTCATTTAACATCTGTCATTTGTCATTTTTGGGTTATCAGTTATTAGTTGTCAGTTGCCATTTGTTAAATGTCAATTATCGTTTGTTAATTGTTAATTGTTATTTATCAATTTTCATTTGTCAATTGTAATTTATCAATTATCATTTGTCAGTTGTTATTTGCAATTATAATTTGTTATTTATTAATTGTCATTTACCATCTATCAATTGTCTTTTGCCGATTATCAGTTATTAGTTGTCAGTTGTCATTTGTCATATGTCAATTATCATTTGGCAATTGTCAATTGTGACTTATAGTTATTAAGTTGTCGGTTGCTATCAAGTTATTATCAATTGTATTTTGTAAATTGTAGATGGTCAATTCTCATCTGTCAATTGTTATTTGTCAAATGTCATTTGACAATTATTCTTTGTGAATTATCATTAGTCAGTTATCATTTGCAATTATAATTTGTCATTTATTAATTGTTATTTGACATCTCTCAATTGTCTGTCGCCAATTATTAGTTATCAGTTGTCATTTGTTATATATCAATTATCGTTTGTCAATTGTAAATTGTGAGTTATAGTTATTAGTTGTTGTTTGCTATCAAGTTATTAGAAATTGTATTTTATAAATTGTAGATGGTTATTCCTCATCTGCCAATTGTTATTTGTCAAATGTCATTCGACAATTGTTCTTGGAAAATTGTCATTTTCTAGTTATCATTTATTAATTTGTCAGTTATCAATTTTCATTTGTCGTTTTTAAATTGTCATTTGTTTATTGTCGTTTGTCATTTGTCAATTGTCGTTTACCAATTGTCAATTGTCATTTGTCATTTATCAGTTGTCAGTTATTAGTTATCAGTTGTTAGTTGCCATATATAATAAGTCAATTTTCATTTGTTAATTATTAATGTAATATATCAATTTTTTGTCAATTGTTTTTTTGAAATTTACTAATTATCATTTGTCAATTGACATTGATCAATTGTAATTTGTAAATTATAAATTATAATTTCCCATCTGTTAATTGCTATTTTACAATTGTCATTTGGCAATTTTTTTTGTGAAATGTTTTTTAGCATTTGTCAAATATCATTTGTCATTGTTCAATTGTCATTCATTAATTGGTGTCATCTGTCAATTGTCGATTGTCAGTTATTAGTTATCAGTTGTCAGTTGTCATGGGGTTGAAGTGGAAGGACATAATTTATTATGAACTTTGCTCGTACTTTTTACGTACAAAATGTTACGTATGTTTTTGTAATTTGTTTTTATATGCATTTTTTTTAGAAATAAAAACAAAGATGTAAATAAATAAATACATTTGTCATATGTTAATTGTCAGTTGTTATTTGTCATGTTTTTCTTTGTACATTGTTAATTTGCATTTATATTAAATTGTCATGTTTCATTTGTCAATTGTTATTTTTCAATTGGCATTTGTCAATTGTCCTTTGTGTCAATTATCATTTAATTCTTGTTATTTGTTATTTATTAATTATTAGTTTTCAGTTGTCATTTGCCATTTGTCATGTGTTAATTGCCCATTATCACTTGGCAATTTTTATTTGTCAATTGTTCTTTGTCATTTGTTATTTTTTCAATTGGAATTTAACGATTGTAATTTGTAAATTGTCATTTATCAATTATGCATTGCGAATTTTCATTTTAACAATTGACTAGTTATCATTTGACAATTGAAATTTCTTATTTGTCATTTATTAATTTTTGTTTGTCATTTGCCAGTTGTTAGTTGTCATTTGTCATGTGTTTATTGTCAATTGTTATTTATCATTTGTTGTTAAGTTTCAAGTGTTTAACAATGTTTAAACACATTTGTTATATAAATAATAAATTTTGTATTTCTAAGGTAATTAAAAAAATTAATTTAGTTTCAAACTGTTTCTATAAAAAATCTGTGGTTATTACTTTCCTTATATTCTAAATAAGGAAAGTAATAACCACAGATTTTTTATAGAAGAGATTTTGACCTTAAAAATTTAAATTTACTGTTTTATTCTTTGTTAGAAAATCTCAAATGCTTTTTTTTATCAATTTTGCTCATCGGCAAAAATAATTATTATTTCAATTTGAAAGACTAAAACATAAAATCAATATACCACAGTTTATTGGCTTTATTATAGGTTTTAATAATTCAAACGCAACAGTGTACATACGATATAATAGATAATAATATAACATTGTAAACAATGTTTATAATTGATCATCCCTCTCGTGTTTGCGCATAGTGTGACGACCGCTGAAGTCTGCACAAGCCGCAAAACAAACCGCCGAGGAATTCAATACTCGATAATTGCTCTCCCAAACGGACATTGATCGAAATGAGGTAATAACAGTTGTAATGGCTTTAACCAAACAACCCTCACCGAACTGCATTAGTATCCATCCCGGAAATAAATACGACACCGTTAATCTCATTTTTATACACCAAGGTAGTAAACTCGAGGGAGGGAAGGTGAATTTCTAGTTTGTACGAAACACATCAAAAAAAAAATATAGAGAACGCAAAGTTCGAATTAGCTTAGTTAGCTCTCCCCCCCAATTAAAACAGTGGCCTTATATAAATTAGGGAATTTTCGAGGGGGCTTAACTCTCCGGACGGGCGGAGTTTAAAATTAATCCGGCAACTTTTATATCGTCCTAGTACTTTTTCCTTCGTTGCGGAATAGGGATAACAAATTGAATCTATTCGCGGTGTGCACGAACAGATTTTGGCTGATAGATTCACCATTACCGAGGATTTATCGCCGCTCTTGCAACAGTTGCGGGGGCGTGTAAATGTCGTTCTTGTGTTATGCGTTATGTTTCATTGCGTTTAATGTGCGTCTGCACTCCGGATTTCACTTAAGGGACGGCGAGGACGGGGGAGGTCAGTAATTTTGATTTAATGCGTTCCGTCACGGTGCAAACATAAAGTTAATGAATGTACGGTGTCGAAATTAAATATTTATTATCGCGGAAATGTATAAATTTCGATGTAATTAAATTTATTTCGCTGTGCGTGTGTAAATTAAAATTAATAACTTTAATCATAAATTAATTAAGTTTATTTGGTATTTTTTTAATGTAAATATTTAATCATAAAATAAATTAAATTCCTTATGTAATGTATTAAATACAAAAACATTTCGTAAATAAACAAAACTAAAACTACAAAAACAAATCACTTATTGAAACAAACACTTCGACAGATTGAATTATACAATAGTAATTTTTAGTATGTCTTATTTATTTCTGTACAATAAAGTTTAAAAGAAAATAATTAATTTTATAATAAACAGTTTCTGAGGGAACTTTATATTCATACTGATGAGATCTAGAGATCGAAACGCAAGTCTGCAGATGTGTATCAACTTGATTGTTAGTTCCACTAAATTAAAACTTTCATTTGGGAAATTTTATATAATTAAATTACTAGTAATAAATTTATACACAGAATTACCAATACCCTTTTGAATACGAAAAGCAATTTGATTAATGAAATTACTCGATAAATCCTTATAAATCAGTAAATTGCCAATCTCGTAATTCGTTTTCTTTCACCCTCTATATCCGTAAGAAAGTAAATAAAATGATACTAAAAATTCGATGAAAAGTGATGAATGTTGTTTTTATTTCTGCATGCGAAATGTATAAATCCAAACGGGCGGACGGGACAGAACGATCAATTTCACGGACTGTTAGGTCGGGTCGGGTGGTTTTGATGAACGTTAGGGTCGCACGGGCTTAAATAAGGGTCGGACACACGTAACCGCGGAGTTATGCACTTTGTTTTTCGGTCCGGGGAAGAATTATCGGGTGTAGTGCGAATTTTGAAGACCGTAAACTCCACGAGTGCACGCTGAATATATCACTTGTCAGGAGCAACCCTCTCACCCTCCGTGCAAAATACGTACTCAATTTTCATTTTCGAGGGGTGCTGTCTGACAGGTAGATGCAGCTGTAGCGACAGTTTGTTCGAGTGGAAAATTAGTCGATTGTGGTTAATGGTTTATTGTTTTTACCTAATCGAATCGATTCATTAAATCATTTTGTTTCTTTTTGTGTTGCAGCTGTATGTGCCGATAAGCCTACGGTGGAGATCCAGCCCAAACAACCTGTGGTCACGAAACCCGTTGGACAGAGTCTGGCGCTTACGTGTAAGCCCACGAACGTTCAAGACCCGTCACTCGTCACCCAGCTTGAGTGGAGGGATGCCAATGACAGGAAAATTGATACGAACAGTGCGCCTGTTTATGTTCAGGTATTATTACAATCATAAACACTTGTAGAAAATAATAAAACGCATAAGTTATACATCAATAGCAATTGTTTTTCTAATATTTTCATCAACTTGTAAACAATGAAAATTTTCACTAAAACAAAACTTTATTGTAATTTGATTATTTTAAAATCTAGTTAGTTAAAATTTATAATTTATAGGTTATGATGTTACAGAATGATGTTTCAGTAATTTTCATAAGTTTTACGTCGGTGGCAATTGTTTTTCTATATTTTCCAACAACTCGAAGGCAAAGAAAAATTTCACTTAAATTAAACATTATTTTAATTTGATTAATTCAAAATCTATGTAGTTAAATTTTATAATTTATAGGTTATGATGTTGCCGAATAATGTTTAATTCATTCTAATAAGTTTTACGACGTTGGCACTTGTTTTCCTATTTTTTCTTCAACTTAAAAACAATGAAAATTTTCACTGACACTACACTTTATTTTAATTTGATTATTTCAAAATCTATTTAGTTAGAATTTATAATGTATAGCTTATGATGTTACAGAATAATGTTTCAGTAATTTTCATAAGTTTTACGTCGGTGGCAATTCTTTTTCTATTGTTTTCATTCAACTCGACAAAGAAAAATTTCACTTAAAGTAAACTTTATTTTAATTTGATTTATTCAAAATCTAGTTAGTTACAATTTATAATTTATTGGTTATGGTGATGAAGAATGATGTTTCAGAAATACTGATAACTTTTACATCAGTGGCAATTGTTTTTATATTTTTTTCTTCAACTTGCAAACAATGAAAATTTTCACTGAAACCAAACTTTATTTTAATTTGATTAATTCAAAAGTTAGTTAGTAAAAGTTTATAATTTATAGGTTATAATGTGGTAGAATAATGTTTCAGTAGTTTTGAAAAGTTTTACGACGGCGGCAATTGTTTTTCTATTTATTTCTTTCACTTAAAAAGAATGAAAATTTTTACTGAAACTACAGTTTAGTTTAATTTGGTTATTTCAAAATCTAGTTAGTTAAAATCTATAATTTATAAGTTACGATGATGCAGAATGATGTTTCAAAAATACTGATAAGTTTACCTCGGTGGCAATTATTTTTATATATTTTTTTCTTCAACTTGTAAACAATGAAAATTTTTCACTAAAGCCAAACTTCATTTTAATTTGATTATTTCAAAATTTAGTTAGTGAAATTTTAAAATTTATAGGTTATGATAATGCAGAAAGATGTTTTATTAATATTCATAAGCTTCACATCGGTAGCAATTGTTTTTCAATTTTTTACTTCAACTTGTATACAATGAAAATTTTCACTGAAACAAAACTTTATTTCAAATTGAATATTTCAAAATCTATTTAGTTAAAATTTATAATTTATAGGTTATGATGTTACAAAATGATTTTTCAGTAATTTTCATAAGTTTTACTTCGATGGAAATTGTTTTTCTATTTTTTTCATCAACTCGAAGACAAAGAAAAATTTCACTCGAAATAAATTTTATTTTAATTTGATTAATTCAAAATCTAGTTAGTTAAAATTTATAATTTATAGGTTATGTTGTTGCCGAATGATGTTTCATTAATCCTAATAAGTTTTACGACGTTTTCAACTGTTTTACAATGTTTTACTTCAACTTGAAAACAATGAAAATTTTCACTGAAACTAAACTTGATTTCAATTTGAATATTTCAAAATCTATTTAGTTCAAATTTATAATTTATAGGTTATGGTGTTGCCGAATGATGTTTCATTAATTCTAATAAGTTTTGCGACGTTGGCAAATGTTTTTCGTATTTTTTTCTTCAACTTATAAACAATGAACATTTTCACTGAAACCAAACTTCATTTTAATTTGATTATTTCAAAAGTTAGTTAGTGAAATTTTAAAATTTATAGGTTATGATAATGCAGAATGATGTTTTATTAATATTCATAAGCTTCACATCGGTGGCAATTGTTTTTCTATTTTTTTCATCAACTTGAAAACAATGAAAATTTTCACTGAAACTAAACTATATTTTAATTTGATTTATTAGTTAAAATTTATAATTTATAGGTTAGGATGATGCAGAACAATGTTTCAGAAATACTGATAACTTTTACGTCAGTGGCAATTGTTTTTATATTTTTTTTTCTTCAAATTATAAACAATGAAAATGTTTCCTGAAATTAAACTTTATTTCACAATCTACGTAGTTAAATTTTATAATTTATAGGTTATGGTGTTGCCGAATGATGTTTTATTAATTCTAATGAGTTTTACGACGTTGAAAATTGTTTTTCAATTTTTTACTTCAACTTGTATACAATGAAAATTTTCGTTGAAACTAAACTTTATTTGAATTTGAATATTTCAAAATCTATTTAATTAAAATTTATAATTTATAGGTTAAGATGTTACAGAATGATGTTTCATTATTTTAAATAAGTGGCAATTGTTTCTATATTTTTTTCTTCAACTTGTTAACAATGAAAGTTTTCATTGAAAGTAAACTTCATTTTAATTTTATTATTTGTAACCTAGTTAATTAAAATTTATAATTTATAGGTTATGATGTTTCAATAATTTTAATAAGTTTTACGATCGTGGTAATTATTTTTCTGATTTTTTTTTCAACTTGTAAACAATGAAAATTTTTCCTGAAATTAAACTTTATTTTAATACGAATATTTCAAAATCTACTTAGTTAAATTTTATAATTTATAGGTTATGATGTTTGTTGAAGGATGTTTCATTAATTCTAATAAGTTTTACGACCTTGGCAATTATTTTCCTATTTTTTTCTTCAACTTGAAAACAATGAAAATGTTCACTGAAACCAAACGTTATTTTAATTTGATTATTTCAAAATTTGGTTAGTGAAATTTTCAAATTTATAGATTATGATAATACAGAATGATGTTTTATTAATATTCATAAGCTTCATATCAGTGGCAATTGTTTTTTTCATCAACTCGAAAATAATAATAATAATAATAATAATTCATTTATTAACGGGCTATACCCTTTTATACAATGGCAAAATAAAATAAAAAATATTCTAAATAATATAAACAGCGACACAAAATAATTATAAATCCAAAATAATAAATGAAAATAAAGAAATTTAACTGTACGTTGTTATTTACGCACCATTTAAATATAGCATTTAAATCGTGTTGCAGTGAGTTATGATCTGTGCTTTTTTTTATTGTTTCGAATAATTTAATATCATCTGCATAAAGTAAAATTTGAGAAAAATGTACATGTGAAATTATATCATTAATGAAAATATTAAATAAAATGGGACCTAAATGAGATCCTTGAGGTATCACTGACTTGGCCTTGAAATCTTTAGACACTACACCATTGGCTCTAACACATTGATTTCTATCTGAAATAAAGCTACTGATCCAATTAACAATGCTAGGGTTGAAACCAATAACAATAAGTTTATTAATTAATATCTTGTGGCTAACCCTGTCAAAAGCTTTTGAGAAATCAGTATAAATAACATCAACTTGATTCCGATTCTCAAAAGCTTCCAACACAAAATTTTGTAACAAAATTAAGTTGGTTAAGGTAGACTTTCCTTTCTGAAAACCGTGTTGCTGATCTGATATATAATTTTTACATAACCAACGCATCTGTTGCGATAGAATTAGGTCTAATATTTTAGGAATCACCGATTGTAGACATACACCCCTGTAATTTGTGACTTCATCAATCTTGCCAGATTTGAAAACAGGTGTTAGATAACTCCGTTTCCATAAATTGGGAAATGTTTCCTGCTTAATTGACATATCAAATATAAGGGTGATTGGACAAGTTAGTGCATAGATACAATTTTTTAGAAACATACTGGGAATTCCATCAGGACCACAGGTGGAAGTACATTTTAAATTGTTAATTGCTTCAAATACTTCAGACGAACTTACGCGGAATTTATAATTAAAATTTATAGATGAGTCAGTTATAAATTGGGGAACTTCATCAACATCAGTTATATATGAATCGGCAAAATGTTCTGCAAAATAATCAACTGTTTGCAGCATATTGGTACTAGTTCGGCCCTTATATTTCATTATAACGGGTATACCTTTGACTTCCTTTTTTTTCTTTAATAAAAACAAAGAAAAATTTCATTTGAAATAAACTTTATTTTATTTGATTTGATTTATTCAAATTCTAGTTAGTTAAAATTTATAATTTATAGGTTATGATGTCGCAGAAAGATGTTTCAGAAATACTAATACGTTTTACGTCGGTGGCAATTGTTTTTATATATTTTTTTCTTCAACTTGTAAACAATAAAAGTTTTCATTGAAACTAAACTTCATTTTAATTTTATTATTTGAAAGGTAGTTAAATAAAATGTATTATTTATAAGTTATGATGTTGCTGAATGATATTTTATTAATTATAATAAGTTTTAAATGTTTTTCGTATTTTTTTCTTCAATTTGCAAACAATGAAAATTTTCACTGAAACCAAACTTTATTTTAATGTGGTTATTTCAAAAGTTAGTTAATGAAATTTTAAAATTTATAGGTTATGATAATGAAGAATGATGTTTTATTATTATTCATAAGCTTCACACCGGTGGCAATTGTTTTTCAATTTTTTACTTCCACTTGAAAACAAAGAAAATTTTCACTGAAACTAAACTTTGATTTATTCAAAAACTAGTTAGTTCAAATTTATAATTTATAGGTTAGGATGATGCAGAATAATGTTTATATATGTTTTTCTTCAAATTGTAAACAATGAAAATATTTCCTGAAATTAAACATTATTTTAATTCGATTGTTTCAAAATCTACTTAATAATAATAATAATAATAATAATAATAATATTTATTTACGGAAAATCCATTTTGACAAGAATTACAAAAAAAATTAATATAATAACAATTCAAAAACACATAAAAACAAACCAAAAAGTAAAGTAATATACTAAAAAATTATAACAAAAATAAGATATAAACTTAATATTTATAAATTAGCATATACTAATCCGCTTAAGTTTACGCATAAATTGTGTGTGCGAGTTAACAAATAGGTCAAAATTTAAATTTAGCGATAATGCATTAGATGTTCGCATAAATCGAGATAGTGGACTATTAATGCCATAGTTGGACTTATGGTAGGGAATGCGAAATACAGGTAATTGCCTAATTGATCGGTTAGATAAATTAACATAGAAATTGATTTGGGATAGGAGGTAAGTACATTGAACTTGATGAGAAATTAATTTATAAAATAGTGACATATCAAAATAAAATCTACGGCAGCACAGTTTATCAATACGTTGAACAGATGAAAACACACTAATATTAATATCCATATTATAGCCTAATTTGAACGCATATAGTTTTAAAAACTTGTTCTGAACATTTTGCAGTATATTGATGTACGTAGTTTGAGTAGGTGACCACACACAAGATGCGTATTCCAAATGGGAACGGACATAAGCAAAATATAAAAGCTTAAAAGCTGCTGGCGACAAGTCGATAGCCATTCGTCTAATAAAACCTAACATTTTTAAAGCTCGGTTACAAATTAAGCGGATATGGTCACTGAAACATAATTTAATGTCAAAAGTTACTCCCAAGTCTTTGGTAACTTTAATTTGCTCTAAATAGTTACTGTTGATACTGTAGCAAAAATGTAAGATATTTTTTTTTCTGGAAAAACTCATCGATTTGCATTTTGCAATATTGAGAAAAAGATGGTTATCGTTACACCAGTTAACAACAGATGTGAGATCATCTTGCAGCAATTTGCAATCATCAATTGTCTTAATTTCTTTAAACAGCTTTAGATCATCAGCATAAACCAAAAATGAGGAGTTTCTTATAACTTGAGAAATGTCATTAATAAATAGTAAAAACAGCAATGGACCACAATGTGACCCCTGTGGAACACCCGAGGGAACATGAATGACATTAGATAAAAAGTTTCTAATTTTCTAAATAATAATAATAATAATAATATTTATTTCCCAACAGACTACAGTCCATTACAGGGTAATATAAGAACTATAATGCAAAGATAAAATACAATATATAATACAAACAAAATAAAAATGTAAGTGTATAAGTACAATTAAATTATAAATAGACATTGACGGATAAAATTATTGAATAACTAATGATATAAGATTTTTAAAATTTCTTAAGCTATGGTGAAAAATATCGGCCCGATTCTCTACCTCATGGTAGGATTTGTACATATTATAAAGTGGCGAATGAAAATGATGTAACGTTTTGGGTACTGAGAATGAAAATGTGACTGGGTTACGAGTGCATAGCCTGGGAACGTGAAATTCCAGTCTTTCTGTAAAACTCTGATCATCAATTCTGCCATTGACAAGCTTATATAAGTTACAGATCGAAAGGAATTTATGATTGTTTGCAGTTGACCTCCTGTCGAATTCTAATAGTAAGCTGGTGTACTGTATATTTCTATCCGGGTAAATACCATACCTCTTAAAAAATAAAAATTTTAAGAATTTTCTTAGCACACCCTCAAGTAGGCCCATTAAGTACAGTTGGTAAGGCGACCACACTAAAGAGCAATACATCAGCTTACTGTTAATGAATGAATCGTACAGTGTAATAAGCGTGTCAATATTGGTGAATTGCTTACAATTTCTAATAATGAAGCCCAACAGACGATAACACTCATTAACCAATTTAAGTATATGGCTTTTAAAATTAAGTTTGGAGTCAAAAGTTACACCCAAATCCTTGATCTCAGAAACTCTCTGTAACTTTGACTGACCAATATAATAGTCACTGAAGATGGGGTTGGTATTCCTGGTAAAAGTAAGGACACTACACTTGTTTATGTTCATTTTGAGACCATTATCGTTACACCACACAAGTAATTTGTTCAAGTCCTCTTGAAGTAATTGACAATCTGAGGCATTCTTGATTATCCTGTAAAGTTTGATGTCATCGGCATACATTAAGATATCAGATGAAATGTCACTGCACACATTATTAATAAATAGAAGGAACAGCAGTGGTCCAAGGTTGGATCCTTGGGGTACCCCGGTGATAGCTTCATACGGAAAGGATTGGACACCTCCATGCTCCACAATCTGCGAGCGATCCCTCAAGTATGAGTCAATGACGTTGATGATGTTACCAGTTATATTAAGATCTTTAAGTCTAGAGACAAGTATTGTATGAGGCATATTATCGAAAGCCTTGCTCAAGTCTGTATAAATTACGTCAGTTTGGCACTGCTTATCCAAGTTCTCGGAGACGAACTGAGTGAAGTTAATTAAATTAGTTCCTGTAGAGCGGCCGGGCATGAAACCATGTTGTTTAATTGTAATGGAATGACGAACCATGAATAGAATGTGTTTGCTCAGAATACACTCAAATATTTTAGAAAAATTACTCAAAAGAGCAATAGGCCGATAATTTTTGATCTGATTGCGTTCACCAGATTTATGCACGGGAACAATCTTCACTTTCTTCCAGACCCGAGGAAACTTACCATTTTTTAGGATAAGGTTAAAAATGTAAGTCAGAGGTTGATACAAAACATGTCTACAGTCTCTCAGAAGAAAAGAGGGTATGTTATCCAAGCCAGCTGTCATCTTTGCTTTAATACTTTTAAGTTGGTGAAGGACTTCATCCTCAGAAACCAAGAACAAGCCCATACATTCTGGAACAACGGGACTGGAAACACTGTGATTATCAGTAGAAGCGTCATATGATGATTCAAAATGATTTGCAAATGCATTTACAATATCAGAGGCACAAGAGTAAGTTTCATTCTCTGTTTTCATAACACCTGGGATACGGGTAGTATTCTTCATGGCGTGTACATAATTCCAAAATTTAGTAGGTTCCGTTTTTAAATTATCCTCGGCGGAGCGTATATAGTGGTCACGTTTCAACTTCAGCTTGCGTTTGACAAGTCTACGTGAGTCTTGGTATTCAATTAGATGGTTTGTGTTTTTAGTCCGCAAATATTTAGAGCGAAGATTCTCTTTATGCTTGATATCCCGAAGCAATTCCGAGTCGAACCACGGTGGAGTGTCTTTTTTGAAATTACGCACTTTGAAAATGGGGACATTCATATCTAGAGATGAATAGAGTTTATTATAGAAATAATTGCAAGCCTCATCTACATCATCCAAGTTGTATAGTGTATCCCATTTTATATTAGCTATATCGTTATATAATTTTGTAAAATTGGCCTTTCTAAAGTTGTATCGATATTGGTGATGTACTTCGAATTTCGGAACCTCGGTACATCCTAAAGTGAGGCTTACATGTAGGGACGGGTGGTACAGATCTTCAGTTACAAGAGGTTCAAAGTCTCTATGTAATACACACTTTAATTGATTGGATACTATAGATAGATCCAATATTCTATTCATATTGTTCGAGACTGTATTACATTGCCTCAGGCCATGAAACTCCAGAAAATTATTTAACGCAGTTATAGAAGTTGTATGTAAATCGCCACTAAGACTTAGGTTATACTCAGGTATGTTAAAATCTCCCATAAGCAAAACATAATCATATAGCGTAACAATTGGATCCAATGCCTCAAAAAATGAGTTTAAAATGTCGATGCGAGCTTTTGGAATATAGGTGCAAACTAGTAATATTGTTTTGGCAGTAGTAGTTAACTTTACTGCAACCGCATCGATGGATTCATGAAAAGCGGGTAAAGGTACGTTTTCAGATGAGAGAGAATTTTTTATGGCGAGGACAACCCCACCACCTATTTTATTTAATCTGTCTTGACGATAAACATTGAATACGTTGGGGAAAAGTTCTGAATTATTGACACCAGCAGTAAGCCAACTCTCCGTAATAAAGATGATGTCATGATTTGATATTGAAACATTATTAAAGAATTCCGTTGTTTTAGAGTTAAGACCTCTAACATTCTGATAAAAGGCGGAAAGTGAAACAGTGTTAACAGTTTGTTGGGAAATCATTAGTTTTTTTGGGTTGACGGGCGGGATGCAATACAAGGTTGATTATTGACATATCGTATATATAGAGATGGGTCATTACGGGATTTTAGATCATCCAATAATTTCTTAAATTCGATCCTTTGTGTTGGAGTTCTATCAGGCTGGACCCTAAATGCCGGAGGAAGCGATTTCTTGTGCTTTAATACTTTTATTGCATCCTCACGTTGCGAAAAAATAACCTTAACTGGGCGGGCACGGTCACCTTTCTTGCCCAACCGGAAAAAATTACTGATTTTGGTGGATGGAACTACCGAAGTAACGATCGAATTTAAAGTGGCTTTATCACTAGTTTTTTGATTCGCGGAAAGTTGCTCAGTTTCAGGAATATTAAATATAATGATATTATTTTCCCTATTCTTACGATCTTCCAACTCACTGATAAGTGACATATCAGGTGAGGCAAGTGAGACGGGTTTGTTTTGTAACAAGTTAATCCTATCAGACAGATTATTTACAATTTCTCTCAGTTCCTTATTTTCAGTTTGTAAGATCTCAATACTGGATAGGACTTTCCGCATCTCAATTAGTTCCTGTCGTTGACTGTCCATGCTAGTAGCTAAAGTTTTAACTGAAAGTTGCAGATCCTTAATCGTGGACGATACTACTTAAATTTTAACAATTATTATGATTTATAATTCATAGGTTATTATTATGCAGAATGACGTTGACAACAACAAGAAATGCACTTATATAGTTTACAAGAAATATTTAACAGTATTTATTTGTAGTTTCAATTATGCAAACGAGCACTTTTCTTCCAGCAATAATTATTAAAAACCAGTTTTTGTAATAAATTATTTATCCGTGAAATTAAATGTTTGCGTAATTGATTGGAGGGTATGTTAGTGGCCGCCCACCCACCGTACATATATATGAAACTATTAAGTACAGCAGTACTTTTAAATTACTTAAAACAACAACAAAAAAACGCAATTTAATTTCTTTCACTTGCAGTTTTTACAAGTTTTAAATCACTCTTTTAGCTTAAATATTTGTGTATATGTAGGGTGGGTGGGTGGCCACTATCCCACTCTCCAATTATAATATACACAACGATTTCTGAGAAATAAATTATGCAAACGAGCTTTTTTCTTTCAGTAATAATTTATGAAAACAAGTTGTAATAAATTATTTATCCATTAAATTAAGCGTTTGTGTAATTGATTGGAAGGTATGTTAGTGGCCACCCACCCACCCTACATATACATGAAATTATTAAGTACAACAGTACTTTTAAATTTCTTAAAATAACTACAAAAAACGCAATTTCATTTCCAAAAAAACATATAGAAATATTTACTTGTAGTTTCAAAAAATTTCAAACCACTATTATAGTTTAAATATTCATGTATATGTAGGGTGGGTGGGTGGCCACTATCCCACCCCCCAATCAATATAATATAGGCAACGATTTCTGAGAAAACAATTATGAAAACTAGAGATTCTCTTGCAGTAAAAAATAATGAAAATATAGTATTGAAATTAAATATTAATACAGTAAATTAAGCGATTGTGTAATTGATTGGAGGGTGTGTTAGAGGCCACCCACCCACCCTACATATACATGAATATTTAAACTATAACAGTACTTTCAAATTTCTTCAAATAACTGCGGAAAACCAACTTAATTTTCACACAACATTTAGCAGAATTTACTTACAGTTTCCAGAAAATTTAAACGTCTGTTATAGCTTAAATATTCATGTATATGTACTATCCCACCTTCCAATCATTATAAAACAGGCCACGATTTCTGAGAAAAAAATTATGCAAACGAGTGTTTTTCTTTCAGTAATAATTTATGAAAAGAAGTTCTCGTTATACATTATTTATCCATTAAATTATGCGATTGTGTAATTGATTAGAGGGTCTTAGAGGCCACCCTACATATACACATTAATTTTAACTACAATAGTACTTTTAATTTCCTTAAAACAACAACAAAATACGCAATTTAATTTCTTAAAAAACTTAACAGTGTTCTCTTGTAGTTTTTAAAAATTTTAAACTACTTTCCTAAGTTAAATATTCTTGTATATGTAGGGTGGATGGGTGGCCACTATTCCACCCTCTAATCAATATATTATAGACAACGATTTTTTGAGAAATAAAATATGCAAACGAGCGTTTTTCTTTCAGTAATAATTTATAAAAACAAGTTCTTGTAATAAATTATTTATGCATTAAATTAAGCGTTTGTCTAATTGATTAAAGGTTGTGTTAGAGGCCACCCACCCACCCTACATATACATGAAACTATTAACTACAAACGTACTTTTAAAATTCTTTAAATTACTACAGAAAACACTACTTAGTTTTCAAGAAACATTTAACAGTATTTACTTGTAGTTTCAGAAAATTTTAAATCACTTTTATAGTTTAAATATTCATGTATATGTAGGGTGGGTGGGTGGCCACTATCTCACCCTCTAATCATTATAATAGACAACAATTTCTGAGAAAAAAATTATGAAAACTAGAGATTCTCTTGCAGTAAAAAATAATGGAAATATAGTATTGAAATTAAATATTAATTTAGTAAATTAAGCGATTGTGTAATTGATTGGAGGGTGTGTTAGAGGCCACCCACCCACCCTACATATACATAAAACTATTAACTACAACAGTACTTTTAAATTTCTTAAAGTAACTGCAAAAAATGCAATTTAATTTCCAAAAAACATTTAGCAGTATTTACTTGTAATTTCAAGACATTTTCAACTACTTTTATGGTTTAAATATTCATGTATATGTAGGATGGGTGGGTGGCCACTATCCCACCCTCCAATCATTATAATACAGACAACGATTTCTGAGGAAAAAAAATATGCAAACGAGCGCTTTTCTTTCAGTAATAATTGATAAAACAAGTTCTTGTAATAAGTTATTTATCCATTAAATTAAGCGCTTATGTAATTAATAAGAGGGTATGTTAGTGGACATCCACCCATCCTGCATATACATGAAACTATTAACAACAACAGTACTTTTAAAATTCTTTAAATAACTACAGAAAACACTACTTAATTTCCAAGAAACATTTAACAGTATTTACTTGTAGTTTCAGAAAATTTTAAATCACTTTTATAGTTTAAATATTCATGTATATGTAGGGTGGGTGGGTGGCCACTATCCCACCCTCCAATCAATATAACATAGGTAAGGATTTCTGAGAAATAAATTATACAAACAAGCGCTTTTCTTTTAGTAATAATTGATAAAAACAAGTTCTTGTAATAAATTATTTATCCATTAAATTAAGCGATTGTGTAATTGATTAGAGGTGGGTCAGAGGCCACCCACCCACCCTACATATACATGAAACTATTAACTACAACAGTACTTTTAAATTTCTTAAAATAAGTACAAAAAAAATATTTAGCAATATTTAATTGTAATTTCAAAAAATTTCAAACGACTGTTATAATTTAAATATTCATATATATGTAGGGTGGGTGGGTGGCCATTATTCCACCCTCCAATCAAAACAATATAGGCAACGATTTCTGAGAAATAAATTATGGAAACGAGCGTTTTTCTTTCAGTAATAATTCAGGAAAACAAACTCTCTTAATAAAATGTTTATTTCTCTAGCGTACTCTTGACCTACCACAATAAACTGTATGTTGAACTCGAGCGTACTCGTGACCTACGTTAATTTACGGATTATTGAGGTAGGTCAGGGTAACGCTAGGTCAATATACTCTGTATTATGGTAGGTGTAGGAGTACGCTGGGCTAATATAATATAGGTGAAAATTATTGTAGAATTTATAATCTACGTTATTTTAATGTAAAATGAATTGAGGAAGGTCAAGAATACGCTTGCTTTTAAAGAAATAGATCAGGATAGATTAGGAATACATTAACAATAAATATCTTTCTTACTAGATTAAAAGTTAGTGGACTTTTAAACATTTTAAAATTATTAAGGAATGAAGAAACAATTAAAGAACAATTATTTCACTTGTAAACTCCGAAAAGTTCTTCAACTACTATTTGTTAACGTAAATATAATCCTAAAGACTAAACTATAAACTAAAAACTACTGATGCTGCACAAAGATATGTGTTATGTTCATGGGAATGTTAACAGAAATAAAATATGTAGAATGTTTTCGTAATTTTAAATTATTATAAAGAATTTAATTCATAGTTGCACACTTATTAACACAATTCGCATTCATTATTAATAACATGAATAGATAAAAGTATAATAAAACACAATGATTTATTAATAATGGAATATTTTAAATATAATAAAATTCACAGCAAACATTGCTGGAATACATTTTCGAAACTATATAGAAAGGAGAACAATGGATTAGTTGATCATGTAACAAATTTTCCCCGCGTTTTATATTGAATTAAAAGCGAAATGAATTAAATGTGAAATATTTTATAAATTCAATTATTAATTGGACCATTTGAGTTGATTGGAAATTTTCAATATATTTTTATAAACAAGATACGGCTTAGTTTTTTTTTTATATAAGCTGCAATAACCATCGATAAATTCAATCCATTTATTTAATTGTTAAATAAACAATTAATTAAATGGAGTTTCTTAAGTTATAAGATTAATTTCAATAGCACAGGTCTCTAATTAAATCATTACAATCATTTTGAATTAAAGATTTTGGTTCAATGTTGACTATTTGTTCGTAAACTTAACTCATCAAAATTTTTTTCAAATGTATTAAAGTGAATCTTTCAAACAATTATTATCAAACTTGCTTCAAAAATAAATAAAACACTTTTCACTTTGTTTTACCACAATAGTTTATTTATTTGACTGCGACTATAGTTTTGATCATAAACTGATCATTTCTTCAGTTTATGTGGCGACATATATCGCCTACACTAGAGATTTTAGGACCACCCAATTAATCTTTTTTTGACGTTTGTAACGTCTTCATATTTATTGGTTAAAAAGTTATAACTGTATATAAGACAGAAAACTACTTTTTAAATTAAAATCTACGCAATAATAGTAATAATTATAACACATTCGTACACACACTCAGCATGAGAGGACATAATTTCCTATTCAAACTTTACCACCACCCCAAAACCGCCATCATCACTAAAACAGTTTAATTATTACTTACCATAGTTCACAATGTTTATTTTAATAATTATATTCGAGCCCGGGCTAGTTATTAAAATGAAATATGCATGTTAGACCAGCCGGGAGGAATTTTCCGCCGTTTTCAGAGTGAATTTTTAATGGGTGATTATGAGAAACCGACGGGGATGAAGAGAGAAAGAGAGAGAACGCGAGCGAGAACTAGGGCGTGTTCGTAATGTTTTAATCTGCTCTAGGAATACGTTAATTCCAGGCTAATGGGAAACAAATGACGGCAATATTATTTTTGCATCAGATATTAAATTCTTTACCAAATTAGGCTTTCATTAGGTGGTAGAAGTAAATTTATGTGAAGATTTTATAGTGAGAAGTTGGTTGATTCTAACAATTTTATTCAGATAAATTATTGGGGTGTCCACTACCCTATCCTCCAGTTTTAAATTTAAAGGATGGTTTACTTATAAAAAAAATATTACAAAAGAAGAATTTTATTTGTAAAATCTAATAGAAAACTTTTTGTAATCAAATTGAATACCAGCAAAATACTTATGTAGTATTTAGAGGTTAAAGGGTGGGATAAAGGTCATTTATATTAGAGGTCATTAGAGGTCATTTATATTAGTACTGTTATCTGCTTTAAACAAACAGAAAAACAGAATTTCAAAAGATAAACCTTTTTTTGGCCTCGGAAGCAAGTCCATATGGCCAGCTCAGGGAGATAAGCCTTTTGATTTACTATAAAACTAATTGTTATAATCCAACTAAAAGCGTTTAGAAATTATTTGGATTAATTGTGTTACATGAAGATAATATAATTTAGTATCAAACCATTGATAATGTACGTCTGGTTACAAATGAAATAGTGAAGAAATTGATATTTACATTTCATGGTTTTAAAAATTCTAAAAGCAAAATTTTATTTACAGCCTTTATCGACGGAAGTGGGAGCCATTTTGATCTTCCCGAAGCTGACGCAGAACCAAGCGGGAACGTACAAATGCACGGCCAAATACTCCAACACGGAAACGATGGAAGCTTCTGTTAAAGTCGCCACAATAAGTATGTAACAATTATTTTTTTATAGTTAATATAATTATATTCGGTTTTCAGTTGATATCACGTGGAAGGACGCTCCTGAATTCCAGTATCCGATTCTGGGGAAAGACTTCAGGATCCGCTGCGAAGTTGAAGCCGATCCCGCACCGGAAGTCGACTGGATGAAGAACAACGTGCCGATTGTCACCAGCGATCGGTACGTCATCAACGCTGGTAAGGGTTTGTTGATCAAGAACGTCACCGAGTCGGATGATGGCGTTTATACCTGCAGAGCCGTCGTCGTTGATACTGGAAATATTAAAGAGAGGAATATTAAGGTAAGTAAAATTCTAATCTGCTCTACAAAAACTACTTTTACTTAGTAGGTAAACAATTTTTCACCAAGAGATCAGTAAGAAAATTATTCAGAAAACTACATTTACTTGCTGCTCGTGTAAATAATAAAATTTGTATTGTTTTTAAGGTTGAGGTTCATATTCCACCAAAACTAACGCCAATGAAAGAAATTTCCATCGTTGAAGGTGAACAAGCTTCCGTCCAATGCAAAGGTGTGGGAAAACCACCACCAGAATACAAATGGATCAAAGAAAATAGTCGCGAAGATTTGGCCACGAAAGACCGTTTCGACGTGAAGAAAAACACTGGCTTACTATTGATAACGAAAGCTGAATACGGCGATAATTCGATCTACAAGTGCATTGCGGAAAACCCCGCCGGTAGGGATGAAACGACGGTGAAAATCAACGTGCTGGTCAAGCCCGAAATCTTCGAGTTCATCAACGTCACCACCGCTGTCAATTCGAAAACGAAAATCGTGTGTAAAGCTAAAGGAAGACCAACTCCAAACATCTTCTTCAGGAAGTTGAGTCTTCGTGATGCTTACACGTTAGGTCCTCAGAAGCAGAATACGCGTGTAATAGTGGAGCAAAAAGTTGATTCAAGCAAAGGAGAAACTGTAGGGATTTTGAGTATAGAAAATGTTAACCGTACCGATGATGGTTTGTACGAATGCGGAGCGGAAAATAAAGTAGGTGCTGCGTATAAAAACGGTCACATTGCCGTACAATTCGCTCCTACCTTTGAGAAGACTAAGAACTACCCACCGGTTTGGACTTGGGATCGTCGACCGGCGAATTTGTCGTGCATAGCGGAATCCATTCCGAACGCGACGATCAAATGGCGTTTTAAGGGTGTGGAAATTGCTGAAGATACCAATATGCGTATTGAAGGGCACGGGCCGCAATCGAACCTCATCGTGTTACCCCATAATGATCCTAGACTCTTCGCCGAGTACGAGTGTATAGCCATCAATCCTTTAGGAGAAGCCAGTAGATTCATTTCGTTACGCCAAGCTACTGTTCCCGGTTTCGTCCAGCAGGTCAGCACCGCTGATTTGACGGCCACGACGGTTAAGTTTAATATCGTCGGTCCTCCAAATCTACGCGGGTTACCTTTGAAGGCTTTCATCGTCCAGTACCAGACGGAGAGGGAGAGGAGTTGGGATACAGCTATGAATAGAACGTGGAGTGTTGGTAAGTTTATGTTATATAGAGCTTATTAAAGTAGGATAGTGGCCACCCATCCACTCTACATGGATATTTAAATTTAAACTGAAACACTGTGTTTAAATTCCTTAACATCAGCCAATGGATTCTGAAAATTATCAAACTAACAGTCATTAGGATTTGCTACAGAATGACAATGACTAATAAGCAGCAAATTTGATAGGCATCGTCAACACAATCAGTTGACTCACCTTCTATATCTAAATCAGTCTGAATCTTTGAATGCATCAACTATTAAACACAATTTTTACTTCGTTTGTATAATTTTTGTTATTTTTAGATGCACCATACATCGTGGAGAATCTGATCCCACAAGAAACGTACAGTTTCCGGTTTGCGGCGAAAAACGACGTAGGAGTTGGTGGATACGGTGAAAACAGGCAGATCACGATGCCTCGACGGTCCGTGCCCGCGGAGCCGAAAATCTTAGTTTCGAATTTTGGCGAAAACACCACCAGGGATACCGTGGCGAACAGCCCGTACGCCGATCACTTCGAACTCCGGTGGAACGTACCAAACGATAACGGCGATCCGATCGATAGCTACTTAATCCGATACTGTGTGGTTAGTTTCAAATTATAAACTTTAAATAGTCTTTAGCAATTTGTTTCAATATAATTACTATTATCTATCAGCATACAGCAGTATCCCAACTATTATTATTAGTAGTAATAAAAGCAATGGACTGGTTTCGATCTATTATGGATCTCATCCGAGCAGTAAAAATTAACAAATTGATTGTATTCTTTATTATTTCAGTCGCACAGAGTGAATGGTGAATGGAGAGACTCAGAAACGGAATGCAGCACGCAAATAACGCAATCGTTCAAGTCGAACAGCTACGAACTGAACCAGCTGCAAGCCGACACGACGTACAAAATTGAGCTGCGCGCGCACAACGCGATCGGCTCCAGCGTGCCAGCGCAAATCCGAGTCAAGACTGCCAGAGGTAAGCAGCAGCAGTACTTTAGTTACTCAACCAGTGGCGTACGCACCAAAAATCAGCCCGATTTTACGTTCTCGTTATCAATACTCCTCATCCTCGTCCCGGTTTTCGTTCAGCCATAGTATTTTACGTTTACAAAACCAAAAAAAACATAATTCTCTTATTATTTTCAAGCGTTCTCCAAACCCCCCTCTCGCCCCCCATCACTCATTTCATTAGGATCAGTAATCACTTATTTGTTCGATGAATTTAACATTTGCCTACCCTTTGTAGTAGGTCGATACTATGGGACATCGGCGAGATCTTCGGTGTCACAATTGCTGCAAGCGACGACACTGCTCGTACCCATTTTGTTACGAATAAACAGATGCTAAATTTAAATTTTAATGTTATAATCGAGAGGTTTTATTATAAATATATTATACAGGGGTCATATTTGTTATTGTGTACTGAGACTTAGTACATTTGTAAATATTTAAATAAGTGTTTTTTTCCTAAAAAAAAAAATATGAGAGAGAAAAAAAAATTGTGACCAGTCTTTAGAGGTAACTTAGGCATAGATTTCTTTTATTTATAAACATCTATAAATGGCGAGCGTGTCGTGAACGGAGGACTTCACCGGACGTTCGCCAAAAAATTATTTTTCCTTTTCGTTTTCGGAAATAAGTTACCTTTTAGATGAACATGTCAATAAATATGTGAATCGGACGAAAGCGAGAGAAAGATAGTGTGTGTGCCAAATTTCGATGTTTTCGTTTTTCCAACGTGAATTCGTTTCTAATCATTTCATCGGAAAAGAATTCACGTTTATCTTATAATTAATTATATTTTTGATTATTCTTTAAAAGCACAACATTCCATAGTAGATGGGCAACATGTTTTATACTAATAATTAGAAAAAACACAACAACATGTTTTATTAAATTAATTTTCATGACCCATCTTCTTATTTTTTCACTATTTAACTTTTGTTTGTTTTAATTATTTCGCACCTGGTGCAAGTAGGATAGTTTTGTTTTAATTTTACGAGCAGCTTCTTTACATCCGTTTTTATTGTGACCCACCTTTTTACTAACTTCCGTTTCGTGTATGCGTGCAGTGTGTGACCTAAAAAGAAAACTGAGTGTGTTATACATATAAATAAATAAATATATTAATATAGGTAAATAAATAAAAATTTATTCAATCGGTGAACGAATCGATTTAAGGAAACCAAGAAAATAAAACGATGCTGCCAATTTTTGTTATTATTATTTTTTTTAACGGAATCCGTTTTCTCTTTTATATATACAAATTAATAAATAAATAAATCAATAAACCTTCATCCCCGTGCATGAGAAAGTATATATATAAATATATCACAAACAAGTAACTTCCGCATGCGGTTTTATAATTTTTGGTGCATGTTTCGTTGTTGAGTTTACATTCAGGTGACAATAAATTTGCATTTCATCACGGTTTTTTATGATTTGATGTGGAGAAGTAAAAATGAGATGTACGTTGTAATATTTGTAACTTAATACGATAAGTTTATAACAAAAAATAATGAAGTTGTTTTATATAAAAGTTACAACAAATAAATCATTTATTTAGATCCCCATGTTTATTCACTAACAAACTCAGTGAAGTTTTTTATAACAAATTCCCAAATAAAATCCTGAAATAAAAGTTGTGTTTTATTATTATTAATACGTTCGATGCCTGTGCATATTTTATACGATACTATTTATACTAAAAAAAAAATAAACTAACTTATCAGTAGTGGTAATATTTAATTACATACACGATTGAGGCTATAATTTATCTTAATTTAATCAACGAACCCACATGCTTGTAGAGGTTGATTTAATTCGATTCGAGGGGTGAAATAATTGCTTAAGATATTTTTTACTAGTAACAATTTGTATGGATTTCACCACAGATTAAATGAGATTAATTAAATTTATAATAACGACGTAATTGTTTATGCTAAATATTATTCAATTCCACAGTTTCGTAACAAAAATTTATATCATTTTGAAAACCAAGTTTTTTAATGCATTTACTTAATAGCACCAAACATTTGTTAATTACTCATAGACGATGGAGGCTTCTACTTCGTTATACACATTTAATCATAATTTTCACTTTGTTTTGTATAACAGATGTTTATTTATATGGTAACCAATGGTATAAAAATAAATATCCATGTGTGATATTAACAAAGTAAGTTTTATTTATCATTTGATAAAGTTAGAAATAACTGTTTTATTTGCCAATTTACTTATTGTTATTTAATGTACTTAATAAGGAAATGTTTTAATTAATACTTATTGTAAAATATGACAGTTGCAACGAACGTGTTATAGTTTATTTTATTGTTTTTAACTTAATTATTTTTAATTCTACATATCGTGGCTTTTGTGAAGTGATGTAAAAGTGGCTTTAACTATTTTATATACATACCAGAGTGATTTGCTTTCTGTGTGTAATCACGGAGTACGGATCGAGCGACAGAATGTACGTAGATTAAAACTTTAATCTTTATGTGGAGGATATCGAAAAGTATCAGTAGTTTGTAGACGACTGTAGATGTGCTTCTCTAATAATCAATTAATTTTCCCTTCGCTTGAACGCTGCATGCATGGTCTCTTCTCTAACATCCATATATCCACACAATAAAAACGGATCATATAAATCGCATGACAACTAGATGTATATTCTACACTCGTTACCACCTATATTTTTCTAACCGAACAACAAAACATGTTTATTAATCTAGAAACAAGGTACCCAAAATCTACTTTTTTTCTACATGCTTGTTACACCAAACTAACATAACTAATTGTTGATGGGAACGCAGTGCGCCGCAGTGAATTAATTGCGAATTTTATCCGTCTAGGTTTAGACACAATGATTTACAATCACGACGGGCCGAGGATTACCAGCGCCATGATCATCGGCATCGTGGTCGGCGCAGTCCTGCTGATCCTGATACTGGTCGACGTGGCCTGTTTCTGCGTCAACAGGGCCGGAATTATTGCTCTGATGTGCGGACGATCGAAACCCATCGATGAAGAGGATACGAAATTGGGAAGGTAATTGTAATGAATTAAATGTTTCTTTTTATATCTGAGTATTGTTAAAATTGATTAATCAACTCAAAAATTTAATTCATTGTTTCTCTTCTTAAATGAATCTAAAATACATACTACTATAAATACTATTACTATAATAATTAGAAAAAACACGAAAATATTTCGTAAAATCTACAACAAATGAGTCTGTCAAAGTATTAGCTAGAGAAGTAGTTGTTTCAAAAAGTGATTTGTTTCTTGTAGTCTTAATAAGACTCATTTGTTGTAGATTTTACGAAATATTTTCATGTTTTATCTAATTATTAGTGAATTTTCTACAACGTAAGGACTTATATATTTTATTACTATTACTATAATTTAAATTGAAGAGACCCAAGCAGAGTTTATTTCTTCGAAATGTTCTTCCACTCTAACCCATTCAACCATTTATAGCAAAATTATATTTACCCGTTTTAGCTTTAGTAAATGAAGTGTTTATTAGTTTAGTTTGGAAATCATCAAATCATCTAAAGTGAAAAGCTCATTTTCACATACATAAAAACACTAATAAAATGGCAGAAGATCCACGTAAACAAATATTTATGTAACAATAAACGTTAAAACTTTATATAAACAGATTAATCAATTTTAACAATACAATTTGTACTCGTTTAATTATCACATCATCAAACCTGTTTAATGACATCAAATTACCTTAACACATCCATTCATGTAATTATAACACGTACATAGATTGTAGGGTAATTATTTTGGTTTAGTTATTAACTATTATTATCAAATGAAATACTCAATTTATTTCTCATAATTAAAACTTCACTTCTTAAGTGAATCGATTAAATTACAACAAGATGTAAATCAAGTGTTACGTTTGATGATTAAGTACGAATATTTTAGTATAATCAATAATTTGATGTCACACGTTAGTAAATGTTAAAAAAAAAGACAAAAAGCTTGTGGCACAAAACAATTAAGAAACCACACGCACACGATACAGTAGTTGGAATTTTAGTCTATACAGTTGGCGATTTCCGCTGCCTTATTGCAGTTACAAAGCTGCCCCGGCCCACCCCAACAGTCTCAATCTGCCACTACCCGTAAAACTGGCCCCCACACCTGTGTAAGAGTCTTTAATTTATGTGTTTATGTCTTGTGTTTGTCTGCATGCCCATTAGTATTATCTTATTATCATTGCATGAACGGCACGAATCCATCCAAAAATTGTTGATTTATTGTGATAACTATGTTTATGGGTTTAGGGATGAGAAGGAGCCGCTGAGTCCGGAACACCAGGAGAACCTCAACGCGGAGAAGCGCGACATTTCGGTGGAGTTCGATGGGAACAGAGTCTACTCAAAGCCGGTGACTGAAATCGGACGACATTCCGCCGTATAGTTTAATAGTTTTAGTTAATATCTGTCTGACGAGCTTAATTTTATCATTAATTATTATTATTTACGTGCGTGACCGATGCATTTTACATTTAACATTAGTTTGAAATGATTACACGCTGTAAATCTTATATATAAGTATTTTGGATAGCGAATATTTTCATATGTTAACTGCCTCGTTAAGATAATTTTACAGACGAAATAATGGAATTAAAACTTTTTAATATCAAAAATTAACTCATTGAAAAAGAAGTAGAAGTTAATAAGCTAATAATTAGGTACAAGTTGTACAATATGTGTCTTGACTCGTATCTTATACTTTAAAACCTTTAATTTTCAGACGTAAAGTAAAAAGACAAGAAATTTTAGTGGAATCATATTTCTTAATTAATAATAAAACTACTAATGTAAAATTATATATTAAGGAATACAAACGAGTGAAATACGAATAGTTTTCCATGCGCATGCACACATCATTTTTAATACTTGATTGAAACACTTACTCTTTCTTCACAATTATTCACAATTAAAAATTAACATTTTTATTAAAGCATTAACAATTTCCTGAAGAATAATTTAAAAAATCTTCAATGTGAGCATTTCCAGATATTATTAACGCGTGAATAAGAAAAAACACTATTTGAATTAATTAAGTTACGTAAAGATGGTAATAACTTAATTAAAACACTTACATACTCTTCTTCACTACTGGTTACAAATAAAATAGTAAAGAAAGGTTTTAAACATGAAAAAATACGTTTTATGAATTTCAGTGCATACCCATTCCACTTATAAAAGTCATGCGTACTTAATTCGACTTAATTCACTTAATATTAAGCATCGGTCTTTAAAATCGCACGTTAAAGTCGTTATAAACGTTTTAAGTTTTGCGCCCACTCGTAAATTCTATTCCAATTGAATATTTACATGTTTATTACGCGTTGCGACCAAAACAATTACGAACAATGTGCCAAAAATAAAACGAATGCATTCTGGCTGTCCTAAACAATACTCGCAAACGTTGTTTGGGACAACATGTAGAATACGTAGCTCTTAAACCAGTAGCCAAACAAAAAAAATTATATTTATAAATGTTACTAAACTAAGTTTCTCTGTGTACAGCTTATGAATGTATAAAATAAAAAAAAAAACGGTATTACAGCGGCTTCTAGTGCGGGTTTTGTATATAACATGAGAATCTGTACTTAAACTTTTCATACCAAGACTGACGATTGTTACGTTTGCCTGCCCCCACACACACATTGCGAGAACAGTGTTTGTATACCGCGTGGCTAGCAGCTTGATGAACGGTGAAATACTTAACTATATTTTTGCTATCAACGTCAACTTGTATAGGCATTAACGCTAGCAAATGTTTAGCCAAAGTTTCTAGGTTTACAGTTATATATAATAATAATATATTTGTCTACTGTGTAGCTTTTGATATTACAATAAATATCTTTAAATTAAAATCTAACAAAAAAAAACTTATTAACCAATTATTACCTAATTCCTTTTAATAATACACTGATGTAAATGTTTATATTATACGACAATGTTTCACCACACACTGGCTTCTTCAGAAAGTTCTACCTAACGAAGCCAGTAATATGGAGTTTCAACGAATAACAGCCTCATCAATATAGTATTACCTAATTGCATTTATTTGTGTAATTTTTAAATAATTTCTGCAAAATCGAATCCTCAAAGGATTAAAAAAGTTCCAGAATACATTTAAATCTAACGCATTTCAATAAATGCAAAAAAGAACAATTGAAGGAAAACAACTGAACACAAAACTTGAATAACCATAAGTATAATCGATACTTCTTCTGCTACTCTATTGATGGAACCAAATTTTCAAATTGGAAGAAGTTAAACTCTTGTTATGTTCCATTTCTTTATTTTCAGATAACTGACGCGTGTTTCGGTCCTTATGGATCATTATCAAAGTTAAAACAGTTTTAACTGTAAGTAGCTTAACAGTATTATACCGTAGGCAACCTAATATACATATAATTATGTAATGTTAGGAATAGAGTAATGTGGAATAAACTACAAGTTTATAGTTTAAAAATTACATACTAAATTAAGACCCAGTTATACAAACAAAGTTAAAAAGTGTTTCATTTTTGAATTATGATGTATAAGGAAGGAATAGAAGCCTCCACTTTACAGTAGAATTTGTACATGACATACAATGACTTTCTTTTCAATTTTCTTTCTTTAATAATTCAGAAATCAATTCTTGAGTAGATAAATAAATATACGATAATCGAATGAGTATAATAATACATCTGAGTCACAAATACCACGTCGGAATTTCGAATTAATTAGATTAAAGCGATTGTGCCAGATTCAATAATTTCCATTAGACGCCCAATCGATTGCCCTACCTACCTACGAATTGGGTGCGTTATGTAACCCGGTATCGATATACTAACATTATTAAATTAAAACCTGAATCCAATTTACCTAATTTTATTAGAGCGCAATTCATTTCGATCCATTCCCCGGGAATGATTCGCTCACGCGCGTTCCAATTTCCTGAATTACTCTCCACTGAAAGAAAAAAAACACGTAATTATTAAAGGTAAGAAAAACAGATTTGAATACGCACACAACACTATTACGTAATTATAATTCAATAGCAATAATATAGTACTGATCAAAAATTTTCTTCGCCAAAGTGCTTTATTTCTTTGTTTAAAATTGTTGGTAGTAATTTAACTTTTTAAAATTTTTGATTTTGCAATTAGGGAAGATATTTTAAAATGAATTAAACAATACGCACATTATATTAATTAGATTTTGAGCTTAATATGAAGTATTAATTTGTTATTCCATATTCTCGTTAAATTTAATTTGTTAAAGATTATTGTTACTCATTAAGGCTTAAAACTAATTGAAAACTGACTTTTATCTGCATAAAATTACTTTTTGGCCCAGTTTTAAAAACGAAACTATAAATATTGTAGAAATATATTTTTTTAAGTTACGTGAAGATTATTGTAAATTGTAATTAAAGTATTATCACTTTCTTCACATCTAGTCAATAAAAACAATTTGTGAAGAAAGTGATAATACTTTAATTACAATCTATAAATATTGAATCACATTTAATAAAAACAAGTAATAATGCACTTAAGATTAAAAGCATTGGTGAACATTATTAATTCATTAATTATTCTAAAAAGGTTTTTAAAAAAATGTATAGTAATAAATTGGTTGATTGAGTTACGTGAAGATTAAATTAATTTTTCAATGCTAATCCATTTATAATGGTCACTTTGTGTCCGAAACGTACATTTGGTAAATCAAATAAAAAAGTAAAGAAAGGTTATTAGTGCTTCATTCGTCGAATGTATAAGAATAAAAAAATTTAAAAAAATGTAATTTGATACAATTATTAAGGTGACTATAGACAAGTGTAAATCAATGATCATTCATGATGATACCTCATAATTATATAATTAATTATTTAAACGAATAAACACACTGACAAACACATATAAACACTAAACTTAAATTTTTAAAGTTAAATTTAACTTTTAATTTTTGGATTTTTAAGAAAAAAAACTTACTTGGCAACACTGTAAGAAGAGCCAACTTCAGTTCGGTTTCCCGCCAAATGTCAATTTTTTGACGCAAATCGATTCCAATGACGTAAATTTCAATTTATCTCCCAAACAAACAGAAAGATGTAAACCGCAGCTGAAACACTCACCGCCGACAATAATTTTTATGTAAGTGACGGCGTAATGGGGCTAAATCATTGTGC
Source organism: Ontholestes murinus (assembly GCA_963969525.1). Taxonomy (NCBI): domain Eukaryota; kingdom Metazoa; phylum Arthropoda; class Insecta; order Coleoptera; family Staphylinidae; genus Ontholestes; species Ontholestes murinus. Next base: position 68,185,283 of record OZ018395.1, read on the forward strand.
GGTTTCCGCGTGCAATCGATTACGCGCGCACGTTCGGCGTTTCCTCTTTTGAAGTAGTGTTTACGTCCATTTAATCCAATTACACTCGCACGCAAACGGCCAATTAATTACCATTACTCGTTTTTGTGTGATCCCCAGTGTGAACCATGACGAAGAAGTTCGAGTTCGACTGGCACATCCCAGTGCCGGAGCCCCTGCTCACCGGCTGCACTTTCGACCGGTGGACGGAGGAGAAGGACAACACCGAGATGGAGCAGAATGCCATGTTTAAGGTCGACGAGTACGGGTTCTTCATATATTGGAAAAGCGATGGGAAGGTATGTGTGAATGTAAACCGTTAGCTATTTTTATACCCCGTGTAAACGTTTACATTAGTCAGTTCGATTGTTAATTCATTTATTATTATTTAACAAATTTGTTATGATTAAACTAATATTTTTCGTATGATCTGATATAGATTTGAAAAATAATCTGTTTATTGTTTACGTTTTATTTTCAAGGTTGTATGTAATGGTGTAATATACTCTTGTTTTTGTTTACGTTTGTTTTGTATTTCAATTGTTTATATTGTAACGTTTATATTCCATTAATAATTCTAATAAGCTTAATTAGAATTAAATATGTTATATGCCTTAAACTAAAATGTCTATGTTAAAGACATTTAAAAATAATTATGCAGGAAAGGGTTAAATGTTTTGTTCTGAAGGCGTTTACTTTGTGGTACATCTTGAATGTAATGTAATGAAGAGAAAGACGTGATTACTTTAAAGTGTTAAAATAATCGTTTCCCGCACAATTATTTTTGAACGCAATGTGCTTATGCCCGAGATATCTCAGATGTATGCGGAAAGTGGTTAAAATAAAGTTATGGAAATGACTTGTTACGAAATAGTAATAAGCATATTCAAAACCCATCTAAGTTGGCAAATTGTTCAAATTTCCCTTTGTTTGATTGATGGTTGAGGTATTATTCTATAAAAAATATCTTAATACATGAAACTACAAAAATATAAATGCCATCATGAACTGATTAACAAGCTCAGAATGAAGCATTGACCATTTTATGCTCAAATAATGTTTTTTTTTTTTTAATTTTAGATCTAGGTATCTTATACTCATTATCGGTAACTTTTATTAAATTGTTCTTTCTATACATCAGTTGCAAATAAGTTTTAATCAACAGGAACAAAATAATTCAATATTTTCATATGATTGTTGTCAACAGTTCTCTTTAATTGTCAATGGGTTAGGTTGTTAGTGCTGCATCCAGGCAATAGGTGTCGCCTTAAGTGATGACTAAAGTATTTTAAATATCATTTTAATAACAGTTTTCGTACACTAAAATACGAGTGTTATTAAATCCTAATAGTTAGAAAAAACCGAAAGTCTACACATTTTGAAGATTTACGAAATATTTTCGTGTATTCCTAATTATTAGTTAATTTTCTACGACGTAAGGACTTACATTTTATAATTAAATCCTTCTACTATACTTCTACTATAGTGTTTTTATATTGATTCAAGGTTTAAAAAAAACTAATGTTTTTGTATGTTATACTTAAGATTAGGATAACATAATAAACACTATTAAATTATAAGATTAAGCAGTTGTAAATGTACTCAATTGAAAAAAATTATATGTAGTTCAGTTTATAAAAAGTGGGCTATATAATGAAGAATATCTAAGGATGTAGGAAGTCTTATACATTATCAAATAATTAGAATCAAAAGATTTTGAGTCTGTCTTTTAACTTCAATTCAATTTTTATGGCTGGTGAAGTCCGAGATTAATTGATAAAATAAATGCCTTCACAATTATTTATTTCAACACTTTCTTCCTTGTATTAGTCACTTAATATTTTGTGAAAATAAAAGAAAAGAATGATTTTTATTATAATTATGAAGGTCAACTAGAAAGTAATACCCATTTAGGAATATACGAAAAACTACTGTTTATTAACAAATATTAACGTTAACATACCTTAAACTTCTTCCAATTCCAATTCAAAGCATTTTGTCGTAATGTGTGAAGAGTTTTTGTATCCTGGCTTCATATTCCTCCACTGCTAGTGTATTAACATACGTAACCTTACTTTTCTGCCAAAGAGTTCTTCTCCTTCAGATTACCATGTGTAGGTTGGTAATCTGAAGATGGAGGGTTGAAAATTCTTCCATGATGAACATTCATGGGTGCTCCCCTCTTTCTATGTTGAAATTATGACACCAGTGCTAAACAGATAACTCATCTATAACATTTTTTCGAAACACATTCTTCAATTGGAATGAATATGGCAAGGTCGCACATTTCTAGTGTTGAGAAATTTAATCACAGCCCTAATTACACAATTGGAGGCGTTTTTTGCTTTCTTGAATGTTATAAACAGCACAGTTGAAATTCATCTGAACATGTTAGCACACATCTAGCACTTACTCTATTTGCCAGCGAACCACACACTGCGCAAACGAGTACTACTTTCCTGACATCCCTCGTATTTTACTTAGTACATTTGTGACCTACTACAAAAACTGCTTTGTAAAAGTAACATACGTTTGATATAATTGATACTGGTAGAGCTACACTCTTGATGGAACGCGATATGTAAATCATTATTAATTAATTTTGTACTTTGAAAATGATCAGGAATGATCGAAACACGTGTCGGGCAACTGAAAATAAAAATATTATGGAACTTAACAAGTGTTTTATCCCATCAAATTTATGTTTGATATATCAAATAAAAAATGTATAGATTCTATACTGCCATAACATACAATCGACCTATCAGAATGAATTTTTTAGCTGGTGTAATGTTGATCTACCACAACGATCCATATATTACACTAGCGTACTATAAAGCATGTATAATAACGTCCTACTGATTAAAAAAAAATGTGAACTCTACCTACTGCGTTAAATATTGCTTAAAGAAGTGTACTCCTGACCTACCCCAATAACACTACCTTAATATTGTACCCTTTTTCTATTGGACTTATCACATTAATGTAATTATATAAATTAATATAACCTACTATTTACCTACCACAACAAACAAAATTCAGATAGCGTACTTTTGACCTACTACAATAAACTATGTAATGTAAATAAACCATGAATTAAGTATACCTTCTACAACTAACCATGCATTAAAGTAGCGCGTTCTTCCTACTCACTATAATGAATCATACATCAAGGTATCTACCTTTTGACCTACTGCAATAAACTCTGCATTAAGGTAGCGTATTCTTGCCCTACCACAATACCACGTAACTTAATTTTTTGTCATGGGTGAAGAATACGATACATGTATTTTTTTAAATCAATATAGTTCAGTAACATAATACTTTAATTATTTATTGTAGTAATTTAAAAGTGAGCGGTCTTTAAACATTTTCTCAAAAAAAAAAAATGAAACAAAAAATCAAAAAAACCATTAATTGAAAAATAATTTTCTGATACTTACGGACAAACTTTAGCTGCTCTATTACACCATCTCAAATCTCTTCGTATCAATAAAACTTACTCTCGTTACACAAAGAAATATTTAAAGTACTTACATTTAGGGATACATTTAAACCCCTTTTTGTATTATTATTATTATTGTAATTATATTTAAGCGTGAGGAACAGAAGCGCCATAACCAAAATAATAATTCAACAATATTCGTTGTTTATGTCTCCATGACAACCGTTGTGACGTATCGCTAAATTATAATGGCCGCCTACGCGTTGCTATGGTAACGAAGGAAACCATTACGAATTATCAACCAATGGAAAAATTAAGCGGGAAATTCGAATGATGCGAAGTATTATAATTTCGTGATTTTCTTTTCATTTTAGGAAGGCGACGTCATCGAACTGTGCCAGGTGAGCGATATTCGGGCGGGCGGTGTGCCCCTCGATCGCAAACTGTTGAGCACGTTGCAGAACAAACACGGAAACAACCTGGACGAAAAATCGCTGACGATATGCAGCGGCACGGATTACATCAACATCAACTATCAGCACATCGTCTGTCCGGACGCTCAGACCGCAAAGGTAAATCCCATCCGATACGCTCAAATTACGAAATGTAATTTATTAGCATGTATTAACAGAACTGCATGTCGATAATGTTCCCCTAAACACTCTCCTGGGTATGTAGAATGTAATAACAATGATTTAAACATTCAATTTCCACATGTATTAAAATTAAATCCTTAATTGTCGGTGGTTTGTCCAATCAATTAGGGAAAGCAGTGCAATGTTTGGACGATAGATGTCACCCTAATGGTCAACGAAGAACTGGAGTTTTAATAAAGAGAATGATTGTGGTAATCCAAATTGAAAAATTTCAATTCAGTGTAAATTGGAGTTTTATAAACTCTATTACTACACTGATGAGACCTGAATAGGTCGAAACCTGTCCGTAGCTGTTGTTGACATGACAATAATTTAAATATTGAATAGACGAGGAAGTTACTTGTTGAAACTCCATTATAATCACTTAATAAAACACTGGTATAGCGTGAGGTTTCAAAAATTAATTTATTGTACTGCGACAATTGTTTCGCTACACTGTGGCATCATCAGGTAGATGTATGACAATAATTTAATAAATGTTTAATTGTGGAGGCGTTTACTTTGTGGTACATCTTGAATACAATAATGAATAAATAAAGTGGTAAAACTAAGTAATCGAGCCTCCTTCTACATTAATTATTTAATTAGATTATTGTCAAAAAATCATATGAATTAATTATGGTATCAATATAAATATTAAAAATTAATAATAATCAGTTCTTTACTTTACATTTAACAACTGAACTCTTTAAATGATAATAATGTTATTAATATAGAGGATGTAATATTGATAATATAGTTGATGCTTGAAGTTATTACTTTGTGATACATTTTTTGAAAATTAGGACGATCGTTCTAATATTGATAATATTATTTATTTAACTATTATGATAGAGGAAGTATTATTAATAATATTAATTATTTCACTTGAATGTTTAAATTACATTTGAATACTTTTTATTCAGTGAGGGGAGTATTTAGGGGTTATCCCGATGTACTATTTATTTATTTATTTGTTTCCAACGATTTGTAAAGATTGAATATTAATTAATATTAAAGGTGTGGTTGGATGGTTTGAGAAAGATTACGCATAATGTCAAAGCGAATAACTTCTGTCCGATGACTTGTTTGAAAAAGCAGTAAGTTTGATGTTTTGGAATTTTGATTAATAATTACGTTTAATATACATATATACTTATATTATATATATAAATGCATGCGATTACTGTGCCTGGTACAGTTCCACCCACCCACTTACTTACTTACTTACTAACTGTGTGTGCACGGTTTGGCTTTAACCCCCTTCTCCGCCGCTGCTGTCGCCGCTGACTTTTCTCTTTGCATGTCTCTAGACGTGGCAAGAGGGCCTCCGGAAAATTACCCATAACAATAAAATCGTTAACGTTTGCCCACGTACCACACTAATGAAACAGTAAGTTTACGTTTGTTATTATTATTTTATTAAACATTGCACATTTAAAAAAAAATCTATGGGCACTTTTTTAGTGCTTGTAAATATATACCTTTTTGTACATATAGATTTTGTAATTATATTTATTCAAAAAACGATATTTGTGATAATAATAATTTTATTGATGGGATTCACCCTATGTACATTAGAAAAAAAAAATACAAAATAAATCAACATTGAGAGAAATAAATATATAAAAATAAAATGATTGAATATGTTTTGTTAAAAAGCAAACCAAAAATATGCTCTTAAATTGTTTTGCAATATTGGTTATAAAATAGAAAAGAAGGTAGACATGAAATAAATGTTTATCCAGAAAGATCTAAGCTAATAATAAGAATTTTTTGAGCTTAAACTATAAAACTAATATTAAAAGTAAACATTTTGACGATGAATTAAATTCTCGCTTAACCCATGGTAAAACATGTTTATGTTAATTAGATATATAGTAAAAGAAAACCAAGGGTTTAATAACCTTCTAATTAACATAAACTCATATGTTTTATTCAATTATTATTTTTTTTTTTTTTAGTTTAAATAGACGAACAGTAGGGTATTGTTGAATTACTATATCTTGAAATATAAGTAGCTGTTGATGTTGATGCTTATTTAGATTTAGCTCTTTCCCCCTCTCCACCTCCGAGCCCTTTGCTTTAATCGTACGCTATCATTATCCCCTGATTCACCACTCGTACGAGAACTGATGTTCCGTTGATTTTAGTTGGATGCGACTTGGCTTCCTTGTCGATCCTAAGGGTAAAGTGCCCGTTAAGGTGGTGGCGAGAACGTTCGCCTCTGGCAAAACGGAGAAGCTCGTCTACCAGTGCCTCTCCGAGCTGGGCTTGCCCAGCGGCAAGAACGACGTCATGGAGAGGGAGGCCTTCACCTTTGATAAGTTCTACGCACTCTACCACAAAATCTGTCCTAGGAACGATATCGAAGAGTTATTCAGAGAAATGTAAGTAATAAAATACAAATTAAAAACTGTTCTATCACTATAAGAAAATTAAGTGGATTTTTGATGACGAGGAATTTAAATCTGACGAATTTTACATGTAAGAAATTTAAAATTCCCCAGATTTATCTTTTAGAAATCGTAAATTTGTTATTAATTAAAATAAGTACTAAAAACCTTTCTTCACAATTTTATTTAGATTCACAATTGTGAAGAAAGGTTTTTAGTACTTATTTTAATTAATCAAGTTTATCTTCACGTAACTCATAAAAATCATACTAGTAAATTTGTTAGTTTTATATTTTCCATGATTTTGTTCTGTACACTCTACTTATAAATATATTTTTTTGAGTTAGTGAAATTCCCCAGATTTATATTTACAATTAATAATATAAGTTAGATTTCACTTTCTTTACAATATACATATATTTTTCAGTTACAGTTTGTTATTGATAATGTTCACCTTGTGAACGAAATGTACATTTAATAATTAATAAACAAGTGAAGTAAGGAATAAACTCTGTGTTATTTTTATTTACAAAACACTTCACGTAAACTCGAACCAACAATATTGAAGTCAAATATAACTAATATTATTAATTCTCTTCACGTAACTCACAAATAAACCAATAGGAATAAAACGTTTTTGTGTTTTTCTAATTATTAGTTAATTTTCTACAAGGTAAAGGATTTTAATACATTTTTATCAAAAGAAATATTATCACAATTGCCAAAAATTTAATATATTAACTATTTCTAGTGCCCAGGGTAAAGACTTCATCAATCTGGACCAGTTCATCAATTTCCTCAATGAGAAACAGCGCGATCCGCGCCTTAATGAAATTTTATATCCACTCTACGACGAGAAACGCGCCAAGGAAATCATCAGCACTTACGAACAAGATGAAACGGCGAAAACGGAAAACCGATTAACTAAAGACGGTCTCATAAGGTAAATTGATGTTAATTTGAAAGAATCCGTAGAAAAAATTGTTTACACATTTTTCCTGCAGATATTTAATGTCGGATGAAAACGCGCCGGTGTTCCTCGATCGTTTGGACATATACATGGAGATGGACCAACCTCTGTGCGCCTACTATATTAACTCTAGTCACAATACCTATTTAACGGGCCGCCAGTTCGGCGGCAAGTCGTCCGTCGAGATGTACAGACAGGTGCTGCTCGCTGGATGTCGGTGCGTTGAGCTCGATTGTTGGGATGGTAAGTTTAGAGGATAAAATAAATGCGTAAATCATAAATAATAAGTTTGTATAGTTTATAAATAATATAAGATCGTTAAACTTCTGTTGTGTATGAAATTAGGCGTAGGAATATGATGTTAATAACAGCGCCATCTTTGAAACATGTTGTGAACCTAATTGAGCGTTTTACTCGCTTAAAACATTTCATAGTTTATGGCTCTAGTTTAATAAACGATCTTATTAACAGAACGATAAAAACTTATTGCAAAAGTTTTATACATTCATTTCTTATTATCGATAAAGAAAAACTGGAATTTTTATGAAACATTTGATGCACAAGCAGTATTTTCTAAACTTACATGTATTAAACAATTATTATTGGTTAATTTATTTTATCTCTTCAAGGAATTAAAAAATCAGTTTCACCGTCAGAACGGCTTGTAGCTTCAAGTTTTCAAATCAGCAAGTGTCTAAGTAATCTAAGCTACAACAAAGCCTAATCGACAAGTATCTTATTGATGTAAATCATTTAGAAAATACTGCTCGCGCAGTAATTTTCATGTGCGTATATTCATCACTGCGCAAGCAGTATTTTGTAGGTAGTTTAAGTTAGATACTCTTATCCACAAACATCTACAACTGCGCAAGCAGTATTTTCTAAACTTACATGTATTAAACAATTATTATTGGTTAACTTAGAGTTTAAGATAGATAGGGTACACTTGAACGATGGGAAATGCTGTTGGAAACTTTTTAATGAAACATTTGCATGTGCTTACTGCGAAGCTTCATTTATCTTTCCTGAATGTTTGTAAACACTGATTATCCCTGTATATTATAGTGATAACGCATGCCTACTCGTAATTATTGCTCTTATTTATTTATTAATGGGTAATACCATTGTACAATGTTTACAGAAAGTAAAAATATAATATGTGCTTGCTGCAAAGCTTCATTTCGTCAAACGGATGTTGAATTATGCCAATGAATTCAACATCTGTTTGACGAAATGAAGCTTTGCAGCAAGCACATATTATATTTTTACTTTCTGTAAACATTGTACAATGGTATTACCCATTAATAAATAAATAAGAGCAATAATTACGAGTAGGCATGCGTTATCACTATAATATACAGGGATAATCAGTGTTTACAAACATTCAGGAAAGATAAATTTCTAATTGCTGGTGTCGCTACATCTATTGCATATACCAACAATTTATCTATTTGCACTTTATCTTTCCTGAATATTTGCAATCCCTGTACTGATTCTATCTGTATATATTATTTGTATTTATTAGAAATTTAATTTTAGGTCGTGGTGAAGATGAAGAACCGATAATTACGCACGGCAAGGCGATGTGCACTGATATTCTATTCAAGGACGTAATCTACGCCATCAGGGACACGGCCTTCGTCACCTCGGACTATCCAATAATCTTATCGTTTGAAAACCACTGCTGTAAGGGACAACAATACAAAATGGCTAAATACTGTGATGAAATTTTAGGTAAACATAATCTTCAATTAACGGTTGATGTTGTATGTGAACGTGTGTATGTTTACAGGAGATTTATTATTAAAAGAACCACTGGAAGATTACGTGCTCGAACCAGGATCCGTCTTACCTCCTCCGGTCTTGATGAAGCGGAAAATTCTCATAAAAAATAAAAGGTAAATCAATAATAGAATTTACTTTACACAATTAGTTAAGAGTTTTTCCTAACTCTAGAATTTTTCATCTTAGTTTTAATTTTTTATAAAAACCATAATTTTATATGTTTTAATTATGTATACATTACTAAAATATCTGTTTTTAAATTCCTAGATATCATATTAACAATTTTTAGGGAGGAAATTAGTTTTTGTGCCTGTGTATCTCCAAAGATTTTGAATTGAAACTTTAAACATTAGCTTTTATCTTTTATCAGAAAACTGAGAACCTACTGGTAAAAATTCGTGTACTAGAAGTCGGTGTTAATTTGAGCTGTTTTGTATTTAACTATTTTTAATATCTATAACCATTTTCTACATATTTAATTAATGTTTTTGATTTTTCTTAGACTAAAACCGGAGGTTGAAAAGCAGGAATTGGAGCTGTTCAGGCAGGGTCAGTTTGTTATCGAAGATGAGGAAAAGGAGGACGCCAGTGCACCTTCAGCTGATCGTCCAATTCCGCCTGATATTCCTGCAGAGGTAAATTCTATAAACATCCACTATGTTAATTAGAGAAGAACTTAAAGTTCTTTAGAATAGGTAGGGACCATATAGTTTTGATTTGCAGAGGTTTAAAATAGAATAATAAATAATAAAATAGATAATTCATCATTTATTAATGAGGGGAATATTTCTTTAGCGTGTTGTGTGGGAGCTGATTATCAAGTTAAACGACAAGGCCCCACGTTGGGTGCCAAAACGATGTTTTTGTCAAATGCAGATATTCAATACACATCTGACTTGGAGATAATTAAAGAAACCTTTATTAGTATACAAAAATGTAATTATTTGTTTGGATTCATTCTAGGATTTTAGAATAAAACCAAAAAGGGGATTGAAGTTAAAAGGATAATCATTAACTGTGTAATTGCAATAAATTTGTTGCATTAATACTTTTATCAGCACATGATTAAGTGTGTGGGAGGGAGAAAGAGAGAGTTTTTTAAATTAGAAAGTTAATTGAGTTTTTAAGTTTTTATTGTGACTTTTCTTTAGGTACCTGCACCTGAAGGTGCGCCCGCTGACGGAGATGCCCCCGCCCCTGTACAGTACACCGGATCCACCACAAATGTTCACCCATGGTTGAGTTCTATGGTTAATTACGCCCAACCTGTTAAGTTTCAAACCTTTGAGATTGCGGAAAGTAAGCACTGTTAATAAATCCATATAAAATATTAAGTACATTTACGTCTATATAAACTAATGATTTAATAGGTAAGGTATTCTAATTAAATATGTTTTATAGAAAAGAATATTCATCACAATATGTCCAGTTTCTCTGAACCTGCTGGATTAAATTACCTCAAAACACAGTCAATAGAATTCGTCAATTATAATAAGAGGCAGATGTCCCGAATATACCCTAGCGGAACACGAGCCAATTCTTCCAATTACATGCCCCAAGTAAGTATTATTAAATAAAATTTAATTACTTTTAATTATTGAATCCATGCTGAACATAGCTTTTATTCTTTTGTGTTTTATGTGTTATTCTAATGTTGTTATATGTGATAATTTATTAAATTTTATATATTTACCATTTAAATGTTTGTAATTTATTTGTTTTAGGTATTTTGGAATGCCGGTTGCCAAATGGTGTCTTTAAACTTCCAAACCTCCGATTTACCCATGCAGTTGAACCAGGGTAAATTCGAATATAACGGAAACTGTGGTTACCTTCTCAAGCCTGATTTCATGCGTCGAGCCGACAGAATCTTCGATCCTTTCGCGGAGAGTCCCGTGGATGGTGTAATCGCCGCCCAGTGTTCCGTTCGTGTGATCGCTGGTCAATTCTTATCAGACAAAAAGGTAATCTAAAGTAAAAACGTTTTCGATTATTTAATTCGTTAAATATTCAGGTTGGAACCTACGTAGAAGTGGACATGTACGGTTTACCCACCGACACGATAAGGAAAGAGTTCAGGACGCGAATGGTGCCCGCAAACGGTCTGAATCCGGTCTACAACGAGGAGCCCTTCCTCTTCAGAAAAGTCGTCCTGCCCGATCTAGCGGTGTTACGTTTTGGCGTGTACGACGAGAACGGGAAACTGCTGGGGCAGAGGATATTACCGCTGGACGGTCTGCAGGCCGGTTTCCGCCATATATCCCTCAGGACGGAAGCCAACTTTCCCATGTCATTGCCGATGTTGTTCTGCAACATCGAGCTGAAAATTTACGTACCTGACGGCTTCGAGGACTTCATGGCCGCACTGAGCGATCCCAGGGGATTCATGGGCGCCCAACAGAAGCAGAACGAACAGATGTCTTCGATGGGAATCGAAGTAAGAAAGGAATTATAATATTTAAACGTAAAATTAATCAATACTGTATAATTAACTGTAAAATAAGTGATTAATTATTTTCAAAATTCAAGTATCTACGAATTTAAATGTTTATGATGGAAGTTTATACTTCGTTATATATATCATTTTTATTTTTTACTTTGTATAACTGAATTTACATTCGTACAAAGTGAAAATTGTGTTTAATTTAGAATTTAAATATAGTTGAATATATCATTTTTAATAATTTAGCATTCACAGAAAAATATTAAAAGTTAATATTTGTCTAATATAATTTCCAATGGCGATAATGTACAGTTTTATCTCCTCTTTCAAAGAAAAGATAAGTATTTATTATCTCTTCGCTAATAGAGAAGATTAGTAATGTTTATGTGTTTACATTTGAATCTTTTTATTACACAGGTAACTGATAACAAAGCTGATCCAACAAAAAGTGGAGATAAGAAGGAGGAAAAGAAAGAAGGTAATGTGCAGCTAATAATTTACTAATTATTGTTCCCTGTCAACAACAGCCACGGACCGGTTTCGATCTATTTTGGATCTCATCAGCGTAGCGCAACTCCAAAGTAAATCTCGATTCCTTGTCTACGAATCGAGATTTACTTTGGAGTTTTTAACTCTTTTTAACTCAACTTTAATATCGATTACGATATTATCATAAAGGTGCCATCTATTGTCTAAACGATATTACCATATTATTACCATAAAGGTGCCATCGTTTACCTTAATGGTAATATCGTAATAATTCACTTATTACAACAAAGTAAACATTTTATTAGTGCACAGTGTCAAAAAATTATGAGAATTTAGATTCAACATTATTTTTTTTAAACAAAATTCTTGAATAATCTGTTTGTATTATTATTAGGGATAATAATGAATTATATTTTTACTTGTTAGAACCTTTGGTTTTTGAACCGATCACGATCGAGTACATCCGGCAAGACAAGGGATTCCAGAAGACGACGAAGAAGCAGCAGAAGGAATTCGAAACGCTGAAGAAGAAGCAGAGCAAAGAGAAATTGGCGATGCAAAAGGCGCAGTGCTCGGCGATCGATAAACTGATAAAGGGGAAGAACAAGAACGAATTGGTGAACGATCCGGGCGTGAAGAAATTAGTGGCCGAGCAGACGGCCCAGTGGAGCGAGCTGATGGAGAAGCACAGGAAGCAAGAGTGGGAGTTCCTCAGGACGCAGCTGGACGATCAGAGGGACGTGTTGAAGAAGCACATGGAGCTGTTACAGGCCGCCCAGATGAAGCAACTCGAAGCGAAACACGAGAGGGAATTCAAGGAGATTAACGCACGACAGGCGAAGATTTCCGTTGAAACGTCCAGAGAGGTATGTATTAATATAAAATATATATTTGCATTAATATAAATCTTTAAATATTCTCCAATTATATTCAATACTTCTTCTGCTACTTGAAAATGATCGTAACGGATCGAAACACGTGTCAGGAAACTGATAATAAAATCATGGAACAAAACAAGTGTTTTACTCCACCCATTCTCCAATTATGTCAATTTCCTGTCATTTTCTTTCCCTCGTTACCCTTCCTAAATCCATTTTCACTTTGTACATAATTATTTAATGCAATACCGATACAGAATAATCTTTTTTTTAAATTATTTTGTAGCAAATTAAAATCTGATACTAATCTGAATTTTAAGGCAGAAAAAACTCTGGTCGATTGCCTTTTGACAAATTAACACACTGACACCTCATTAATTATTTATTATTTTAATGTTAATATATAATTTACTTTAATACTTTAATATCTACATCTTCATTCAATAGCTCTTGTAACTTGCCTGCAATTCTTTTACATTTATCATTTTTTATACTACTATCAAGCAACTTAGTTTCTATCGTCTTCTCTGAGGATTTTTCAGTAATCTCAAGATCATTCTTGATGTTAGCTATGAGTCTACCTATCATTTCAAAGCTCTCCTTTAATGACGCCACCTGTCGACTGTTGTTTTTAGATTTGTGCAGCATTTTTACAAATTTGTCAATAAATATATATCTATTGGATTTGTATATAGGTGATAAATAAAACTCTTCGGTTTTGAGAATGAATGATTAATCATCTACCTGATGAAGCCACTGTGTGGGCAAACAATTGTTGACATTAAACTTTGTAAATTCTCAAAACCTAAGAATTTTATTTATCACCAAAATATATATCTATCAGAATTTTAATAAATATGGACTTTAATTGATTATATTAATTATTTCAGATTAATAATGATAAAACATTAAAAACAAAACAAGAGAAAGAGAGGAGGTTGCGCGAAAAGCAGCAGAACAACACGAAAAAATTCGTCGACGAGAGGAAAGGTGCGACCATCAAGCAAGCCAAAGAGAAGGACAAGCTGAAGATCAAGCACGACAAGCAGCTGGAGATGCTGTCGCACGACATCCAGAAACTGATAGAGATGTACAAAAACGAAGAGATCGAATACGACCTGTCCAGTAAGAATGAATTCTTTGCCTAAACAAAATTAAAAAAACAAAAACAACTAAAAGCGAAAACTGACCCCGTGCGCTCGTAACGTATTCTATGGACCAACATGATTTTCTTCTAGCATTTAGGTGTTCTCTTTCTTAGGTACTATTTGTTGTAACTTATCGCCCGTACACGTTGTCCTTTCGACTACTACTACTACTAGCCTGTGAAGAGATGAGATTAAAACGGAGAGTAACAATTGTTGTTGTGATTTATATATTTTATCGTTTCGAGGCATATTCTATTAAAATGTTATGAGCCGAGTATTAATAGTATATTATTATTAAATCTATTACACATTCAATAAATCATATTACAACATTTATTTTATTCATAAATTCCTTTTCCCATTTTAAATTATTAATGTTGTGAATGTTTGCATTTTAGAATCGGAAAATTAAAATGAAGGAGCGTAAAGGAAGGAAGAAAACTTGATCCAAAACCTAAATCCAAACCAAAAATCCTTACCGTTTTTCCTTTTTTTTATGAATGGCGGGAAAATCCATCAAGGACACCATATCCTACATGATGTATCCTCTTTTTCCATCTAGTAAGTTCACCTCATTCATTTTTATTTATTTATTTATTGATCTTTGGACTCGCTTGACGAATAAAGCACCTAAAGCTTTATTCGTCAAATTAATTTGATCTTTACGTAACTCATTCGACCAATCTTTGGATTCCTTTCATAAAATTTACATATACAATAAATCAATTAAAAAAACACTTCAAATTTTGGACGGAAGATGCATGGGCAGAGTTCGCTATCACAAAGTGTTCTTCCACTCAAATCCATGCTTTTCCATGATGCTGACGAAGTAAATTTTCTCCTGGGCATCCGGATTTATTTATAAATACTTTGATTTACTTTTTTGGCCCCTTTTAGGAGAGACTTTTTTTAGCTGTTTATGTCAGCATGACTGATAAAATAAAAATGAAGTAAAACACTTTCTATATTTAAAATTACGGTGCCTTAACTAATTGATATTAACTAAAAAGTATTGTAATGGAGACATCATCAATATTTTAGAACTAATCTTCCTTCTTTTGATCGAGTTTTATCGTTTTCTTCAATACTTACAATTTTTCTCCTAATTGAATCTTGCAAAAAAAAACATATTCTTATTGTAGTTATACTTGAAACGTACAATATTTTAATCAATGATATATTTGTGGATAAAGGAAGAATGGAATTAAATATATTTTTCCACTCAAACCTTATTTTACCACGATGTTGAGTGAACAAATATACTCTTCCATGTTTAATTAATTCCTTCTTAAAATTTCCCTAATTAAACTTGGTTAAATCCTTATTTTTACATGCTAGTGAAAAACTAATACATTTCTGTTGGATACTTGAAGCCATAACTTTGTGATACATCTTGAATCAGGAACTTTATCAGACGATAAATAAAACTGTTAACAAAGTACAGTTTTAATATAATCGATATTTGTTCTGCTACTCTCTTGATGGAACCAAATTTTCAAATTAGGAGAAGTAAAACTCTTGTTATGTTCCATTACTTTATTTTCAGATAACTGACACGTGTTTCCGTCCTTGCGGATCATTATCAAAGTTGAAACACGTGTCAGTTATCTGAAAATAAAGTAATGGAACATAACAAGAGTTTTACTTCTCCTAATTTGAAGTACAGTTTTATTTATCGTCTGTTAAAGTTCCTAATAAATTTCTTGTCCGGTCAATGTTAAATATTTGAGGATTATTTAAAATATTACAATATTAATAAAACAATTTGATATCCAGATGTAAAAATTTATTAACAAATTAGGTACAAAAAATAACACAGTAAAATAGATCTTAAAATTTGATTTTATTCATTAACGTAATATATCATCCAATTTATATATAAATTGATTTTCGTTTCTCTATTTTTTTTTTTTTTATATATAAGGCACAGTTAATATTTTCAGGTATGCAGAACCCGTTTCGTAATAATACAGGTAACAAAGTGCGTACGCACACACAAAAAAAACATAATAATAATATAATTAAAGACAAGCACGTTTTTCTTTGTCTGTTGTCTATATTTACAAAATCACGATGAAAGTATTTCACTGGTATGTGTATATATCAAAAATAATAAACATTTAAAGCGTTCGTTTAGCACCAGTTGTGTAAATGTAAAAAATACAAACGATATTGGGTCATGAGATGTTTTAATTAATGTCGATGGCATTATAAGGATGGTTACTACACGGTAAACACCAAACTAAAACTGCGGTGTTTTTATCGATGGCACTTACTCTGAGGGGAAAATCTTATTACGCCATCTTATCACAAGTAAGATTTTTGTTTTTTTAGTTTTTTTCATTTGTTGGAATTATTGGTAAAAAAAAACTCGTGCCGGTATTACCTTCAAATTGTGGCAATATGGCATAGTTGGTAATAATAATAATAATAACAATAATAAGTTTATTAACTGATGTAATAATATTAATAATAATAATAAATTGTTTGTAGTAACATTCCGTTTCCCTGTCTTCTTTAGTGCTACGCTTAGGAGACCAGAATACATTGAAAATTATCTGTAACTGTTTGTTAACAGGGAAACAATTAATTAATTTTTTATTAACATCAGTAATAATAAAATTATTTATTAGATTTAATGACAATAATAATAATATATTTATTATTATTATTATTATCATAAAATTATTATTATCTTTATCATTAATTAATAAATAAGCGAATTTTAAAGCAAGAGGGGTTGGAGGTCCTTAAAGCGAATTTATCGGAACGCAAATTGCTTAAGTAACTTAAAAGAGGCATGCAAATTAATTTAAATCCGTTTTTACATTTACGTATAATAAAGTAATAAATAGATTTGTTTTCTTTTCTTTTATACACGTATAGATATATAAAAAAAATAATAATAATAAAAGTAGAGGTAAGTGGAAGAAGGTACAAGTTTTTTTTTTTTGTTGTTTCGTTTTCATTCACTAAAACTACGATGCTTAAGTAATTAGAAAAGTATTGTAAAACAATTATTAAATATATAACGTGACAAATAGATATATATTTAAAAAGTAAAAATAGGTAAAAATTTGGCAGTAACGTACAAATAAAATTGATGAAAAAATAAAAATTCAACACGGAAACAAGATACTATTCCCTATTATGGAATGCTAAACATGTGTGTACCAAGTAGATTAAATTCAAAAATACGGGGTGTATCGAAACATGTATGCTTTCAATTGTGATAACCCGTATGTACAAATTATCGACCGTATAAATTAAGGTCGAAACAAATAGTATACTAAGTAGAGGAATAAGTTTTTTTCATCAAAAAGAAAAAAAACTTTAACGCCTATGCCTAAGAACAAAAATTAGGTAGGGCGTCCTTGTAGAGAAAAAAACAATACATTACCTCACACACACACACACACACTTTGGTAATTCGTCATAATTCGATTCGAATAGAGCCACCAATTATACAAGTATATAAATATATAAAACTAATTTGCAAGCGTTAATATGAATATATAGATATAAAATATATACACGGTGTTTTAATGGCCGTGAAAATGCATTACGTCTATATGGTGATGTTTTATATATTATAAAAAAATAACGAATATTCAGATCTGGTAACGAAAAGGAAGTAGAACCTAAATTATTTATGGTTAAGCCATGCACCCGTCTATGCCGTGACTACCGTAGCTGGTTTGGTTGGTGGAGTAGTTGTGGCATTGCTGGTTGTTACTGTAGAGGTACGTCTCCGTCGGATTGTCCAAATCCGTGAGGCTGGTCTGGTAATCGTCTTCGTTTATCGTTTCGACGATGATGTTAGGCGTTCTCGTATAGGTGACTGGACGGCTGTAGGTGCAATAGCTGTTGTTGTCTACGGAAGCTGGACGATTGTAGGAATGGTTCGGCTCGATGACCGAGTGGACAGGAGGAAGCCTGCTGAAGGAGGCGGCGGTGGTGGTGATGGGAGGGGGCGCGTCGCGCACCGACGTCGTCCTCACGTTCTTTTGACAGTTCAGTTTGTGATTGGTGAGGATGTCGGTCAGGTGTCTGGATTCCTTGTTCAGGTTCTGCAGCTGGTGCTTGAGGTCGATGTTTTGGGTCTCCAGGGATTCCGCCTCGGTGACCAGATTATTGGTGCGTTCGCGCTTCTTTAAACGACATTTTGTAGCCGCGATTTTGTTTCGTTCGCGCCGTCTTCTCCTCCTTTCCTCATCCTCTGGCGTCAACTGAAAATAAAAAAAATAAAAATTATCATTTGAAAATTAATATCAACACTTATAAATAAAGTTGATTATTAATATATCTATTAGGCGAGGAAAAACATTAATAAGCACTAAAAACCTTTCTTCACAATTTTATTTAAATTCACAGATATATATTTCGGACACAGTGACCATTATCAATGTTTTAATACTGAATAACACTTTTGTTCTATCAAGAGTGTTAATTTTATTAATATTTCATCATTTTTACTAAATACCACAAGAGGAATAGAATGAAAAGATGAAAATTTTAAATCCAAAAAACTTGTGTATATTTTTTACTATTTTTACTCATGTGATTATATTTATAATTTAAATTAAAGTGGAAATAGTAAATAATAATTAATGCTCGAAAAGAGATAGGTCGATTGATTGTAGTAAATAAGGGTAAAAAACAGTTACACCAAAATACACACAAAGTTGTAAAGTCTTAACGTTTTGGCGCACAACAAACTAAAATTTTGGATCCGGGCCAAGTGTACAATTATTAATGAGACACCGTGAAACTGCCCGGTCATACTATTGCATGAACTTTGCGGCAGTGTCCTTCAAAAATAGTATTATATGCCACTGAAATCATTTTCAAAAATATTGCAATTTCATAATCATTCACAAAAAAATAAATATTATATATTACTATTATTAGTATTTTCTAGAATATTATACATTTTCCCTGTAAATAGAATTATTGTTTCTGTTGGGAAATAAATTTATTATTATTATTATTTCTACATATATTGTATTGTGTAAAATAATTCTGCTTACAATGCAGTAAGATCTAATTTGTGTACATGAAAATAGCTTAAATAATAATAATTTATTACCTACAAATAATAAACTATTCTCCCAAGAATATAAATGCTTGGCTGATTTCACATTTAACTCTTTTTAAAAAAACTATGTTTTCCTTGTCGTACTCTTGACCTATCACAACACATTCTTAATTATCTTAGCGTTCTCATGACCTACTCTAATACATTACTTATTTCCTAATTGTCTAAACCTACTTTCATTGAAATAGTGTACTTTTGACCTACCACAACACATTGCTAATTGCCGTAACGTAGTCTTGACCTACTCCAATGTATAATTCATTATCCTAGCAAACAAAAACATAAAATTCGTAAATTTAATCAAGAGAGCAGTCAAGAAATGTGCTTGAAAGGAATCATTACAAAAGTATGAATAATTTTAACCTTTTTCAATACATTGAAATTAAAAATTCAAAAAAGAGTGTTTTGTTAATCACGTTCTCTGCAGTTCTTGATCGACTTGTATTTTGTTTTTCTAATGTTCTTAATTCATTTTCAGATTAATAGATATGCTTGGCGCCTCATTTACATGACGAAAACTTCTGCTGTAGTCGCCTAATCACAATTTTAGTAAAAATCTCGCACGCACAACAAGAAACGATCCATAACGACTAAATTCCCAAGAGCTAAACTACCAATTAATTGTGTGTTCTCGCTGGCAGCAAAAAAATATAAACATTTTTTCTGGGACACTCCAATTCCAAACAATTTTTCTTTTAGCCATTATAAAACTTCAAATTGGGAGAAGTAAAACTAAAATTTGAAAATTTGGTTCCATCAAGAGAGTAACAGTATCGATTATATTCTAAAACTTGATTGATTTGTATGAAAAGACCCCATATAATCATTACTTTTGTATTTTTTGTTTGTTTGTAGTTGTTGTTATTTTATGAAAATACACTAATGCATACAAACAATGTGAATAATTCAGGTCAGGCAGGTATACAATAAATCACGTCGCGCAGATAGGAATCGCGCAATAAAAACGAAACTGTACGCTCGAAATGCGCACCTACTTTTGCAATTAGATAAAAAAGAATAATAATAATTGTTCGGAATACAAAGTTGAGCACGTTAAAAACCGGGCGAGTGAAGAGGAGGTCACGGCTAACTTTGATTTACGACCGAAACCATCCACCCATGCGGTGATTTCCATTCCGGATACCCAACTGTGAATTAATTACGACCTTACCGTGTTGTGTTTGTGTGTGTGTGTGTTGCTGATGCTAATTTTAATTGATTTTTTTTGTTGCTGGTAATTCTATTCCTAATTTTAAGGAATAATAATTGATGTTCATGGTTTAGAATAATATTATTTGTGGTTTTTACATAGTATATATAAATATGTAAATATTCAGTGACACGTAGGAGTAATTTTTGTACTTTGTTTTTTTTGTCCATTTTGGTTAATTGATTAGTTGATTTTCTTTAATCAACAAAAATATCTATACCCAAAAACTTTTATAGAAATTTGTTGTTGAGTTACGCGAAGGTTGATTAACGCCCAGTTTCTCCAACTAGATAAAACCCATTTTAAAAATAAGACCTTCTTAAAGTGTTGCACCAACAATAAAACAGATCTTAAAGGGCTAAGAACGCCTTACATTACAAGACGACAAAAATGGCGGCTTGATTAAAATACTTTATTCACAATTAATTTTTATTTCTCTAGATGTACATTTTGGGTACTAAGTTATATAAACAATGTGAAACAAACCAAGTGTAATTTAATTTAAAACTTCATTCATTAATAAGTTATAATTGTGAAGAAAGTGTTAGTGTTTTAACCAAGCCAAAAACTCTTATTAATCTTGATTGATTGTTGAAGCATTTAGTCTTTGAAAATCCATTTTCAATATTAAAATGACAACTTTTTTATGTTAAATTCATCGTAAGATAACGACACTTATCAGATATATAGCGAAACATATGCAGTATTTAAAATAAACCAAATTTGGTCGTTATCCTCTTACTAATCTTTTTATCAGAAATAATAAAAGAGATAAAAAATTCTTCTCATCAAAAATTTCACTGCAGTGCTTTAAATAGTCACAAAAATTGTTATATATATATACATATATATATAAACAATTTGGTATTGTTACAGTATCATACACACCTAGCTCATTGTTCTTTATATGTGCACAAAAGTCAATGGAAAAAAAAACTTAAATATGTGCGGGACGTGTCCGCCATTTCAAACTCCCGCATAACAATATACAGCAACTTTCCATACATAACAATCGGCCAGCGTGTGTGTGTATGTGTATGTGTTTGTGTATGTATGCATGTATATGCAAAATACCGAGACCGCATGAATAATTGATGATTGAAATTAACGAAAAAAAAAAAAAATATGATTGTCACTTTTGAATGCTAAAAAACACATCGAGTTTTGAAATAATTTGTTGTGCTACTTTTATTTCATTGGATTTGCCATAAAATAATACAATAACGTATATTTGTAAGGCTACAAAAGTAATTTTGATCTACAGAAGATGTGGCATAAATTTTCCTGTACGTAATTATGGACTTTTTTAAATCTTAATTATTACGTTTGTCTGGTGTAATTAAAAAATATCCATCAAGAATTGACGACCCTCACAGAGTGTTTTGTTAATTGGAGGGTGGGTTAGAGGTATGTTTAAATATATTTGTAGGGGGGTGGGTGGCCACCATCCCGCCCTCCAATTTGTACAATAAGAAACATAAGTTTTCAAATAAATTAATGCTCACACGTGAGAAAATTCAGGTAATAACTAAGGCTAAATTTTACGCCCAAAAAAAAATTATTCAATGAATCTCGAGCGTGTTTTATTAACTGGAGGGTGTGATAGAGACCACCCACCCACCCTACATATACACCTAAACTTCAATCACTGTTACACGTTTATTTTCTTTTAAACATTCATGAAAAATGCTGATGTTATTCAATGCCTCAAATCCAGTGTTGCACCGTAAGTTTAAATATATATGTAGGGTGGGTGGGTGGCCACTATCCCACCTTTCAATTTCTGCAATACGAAACACAAAATTTAATATAAATTAATGCTCACATGAGAGAAAATTAAGGTAATAAATAAAGCAAAATTTTACGCCCAAATAAAAATTGTATTCAATGAATCTCGAACATATTTTATTGATTGAAGGGTAGGTTAGAGGCCACCACCCACCCTACATATAAACCTAAATTTCAATCATTGTTACATTTATTTTCCTTAAAAACGTTCATCAAAAACATTGATGTTTTTTAAGGCCCCAAATTCGGTGTTTTAGCGTAAGTTTAAATATATATGTAGGGTAGGTGGGTGGCCACTATTCCAACCTCCAATTTTTACAATACGAAACACAAGTTTTAAATTAAATTAATGCCCACACGAGAATACTTAAGTAATAAATAAAGCAAAATTTTATTCTCAAATAAAAAATTTATTCAAGAAATTCCGAGCATGTTTTATTGATTGGAGGGTGGGTAAGAGGCCACCCACCCACCCTACATATACACCTATACATCAATTACTGATACACGTTTATTTGCATTAAAAAAAATTCATCAAAAATACTGATGTAGTTTAAGGCCTCAAAACTAGGGTTGTAGCATAAGTTAAAATATATATGTATGGGTGGGTGGGTGGCCACTATCTCACCCTCCAATGTCTACATTACAAAACATAAATTTTAAAATAAATTAACGTCCACTATTAAGGTAAAATATAAAGCAAACTTTTTGTAAAAATAAACATTTTATTCAATAAATCCCGAGCGTGTTTTATTGGTTGGAGGGTAGGTTAGTGGCCACCCACCCACCCTACATATACAATTAAACTTCAGTCACTGATACACGTTTATTTTTTTCAAAAACGTTAATCAAAAACGATTATGTTATTCAAGGCTTCGATTCCAGTGTATTAACGTAAGTTTAAATAAATATGTAGGGTGGGTGGGTGGCCACTATCCCACTCTTCAATTTCTATACTACGAAACACTAGTTTTAAAATAAATTAATGTCCATGAGAGAATATTAAGGTAATAAATGAAGCAAAATTTTAAACTCAAATAAAAATTTTATTCAATAAATCCCGAGCGTGTTTTACTGATTGGAGGGTGGGATAGGGGCCACCCACCCACCCTACATATACACTTAAACTTCAGTCACTGTTACACGTTTCTTTTCCTTAAAAACAATCACCAGAAATACTGATGTTGTTTAAAGCCTTGAACTCAGTGTTTTAGCGTATGTTTAAATGTATATGTAGGGTGGGTGGGTGGCCACTATCCCACCCTTCAATTACTACAATACGAAACACAAATTTTAAAATAAATTAATGCCTACGAGAATATTTAAGTAATAAATAACGCAAAACTTTAAACTCAAATAAAAATTTTATTCAGTAAATCTCGAGCGTGTTTTATTGATTGGAGGGTGGGTTAGAGGCCACCCACCCCACGTATACACTTAAACTTCAACCACTGTTAGACATTTAGTTTCTTCAAAAACATTAACAAAAACCCTGATGTTGTTCTAAGCCTCGCACCCAGAGTTTTAGCGTATGTTTAAATATATATGTAGGGTGGGTGGGTGGCCACTATCCCACCCTCCAATTTCTACAATATGAAACATACGTTTAAAAATAAATTAATGCTCACACGAAAATATTTAAGTAATAAATAAAACAAAACTTTAAACACAAATAATTATTTAATTTTTTTAATTTATTTAATCAATCTCGAACGTGTTTTATTGATTGGAGGGTGGGTTAGAGGCCACCCACCCACCCTACATATATATCTAAACTTCAATCACTGTTATACGTTTATTTTCCTCAAAAACATTCATCAGAAATATGGATATAGTTCAAAGCCTCGAACTCAGTGTTTTAGCGTATGTTTAAATATATATGTAGGGCGGGCGGGTGGCCACTATCCCACCCTCCAATTTCTATAATACGAAACACAAGTTTTGAATTAAATTAATACCCACACGAGAATATTTAAGTAATAAATAAAGCACAATTTTACGCTCAAATAAAAATTTTATTCAATGAATCTCGAGCGTATTTTATTGATTAGAGGGTGGGCTAGAGGCGACCCACCCACCCTACATATACACTTAAACTTTAGTCACTGTTACACGCTTATTTTTCTTAAAAATATTTATCAAACATACTGATGATGTTTAAGGTCTCGAAGCCAGTGTTTTAGCGTATGTTTATATATATATATATATATATATATATATATATATATATATATGTGGCCACTATCCCACCCTCCAATTTCTACAACACGAATCACAAGTTTGAAAATAAATTAATGCCCATAAGAGATTATTAAGGTAATCAATAAACCAAAATTTTTCGTGTAAATAAAAATGTTATTTAATAAATTCCGAGCGTGTTTTACTGATTGGAGGGTGGGTTAGAGGCCACCCACCTACCCACGTTTAAACATCAGTCACTGTTGCACGTTTAATTTCCTAAAAAACATTCATCAAAAATTCTGATGTTTAAGGCTTTGAACTCAGTGATTTAACGTATATTTAAATATATATGTATGGTGGGTGGCCACTATCCCACCCTCCAATTTCTATAATACGAAACAAAAGTTTTGAAATAAATTAATGCTCACACGAAAATGTTTAAGTAATAAATAAAACAAAACTTTAAACATAAATAAAAATTTTATTCAATAAATCCCGAGCGTATTTTATTGATTGGAGGGTGGGATAGAGGCCACCCACCCACCCTACATATATACATAAACTTAAATCACTGTTACACGTTTATTTTCCTTAAAAACATTCATCAAAAATACTAATGCCGTTCAAGGAATTAAACTCAGTGTTTTAGTGTAAGTTTAAATATATATGTAGGGTGGTTGGGTGGCCACTATCCCACCCTCCAATTTCTACAACACGAAACAAAGGTTTTAAAATAAATTAATGCCCACGAGAGAATATTAAGGTGATTAATAAACTAAAAAGTGTGTTTTATTGATTGGAGGGTGTGATAGGGGCCACCCACCCACCCTTCATATACACTTGAACTTCAGTCACTGTTATACGTTTATTTTCCTTAAAAACATTCATCAAAAATACTGATGTTGTTCAAGGATACCAACCCAGTGTTTTAACGTAAGTTTAATTATACAACGTGTCCACGTAAGTATGCAACAAATGAGAAACTTTTTTATTATTGATTTCTCAGAAAATTTTATTCTTTATAAAAGTTGGTACTTGATCTTAAACATACAAAAAAGACAAAAAAAATGACATATGGTTTTTTGTTCTTCTGTTAAAATCTATGATTTCATTTTCAAGAATATTGGGATGATTATTTAAATATCTTATACCATTTCTAATTTTATTTTTCAAATCCTCTAAATTTCAAAAAGGCCTTTCGGAATAAACTATGTTTTTAGCACCCCCATAAAAAGTAATCAAGTGGATTTAGATCGGGTGAGCGAGCAGGCCATGGAAATCTTGAATGTCTTCCAATCAATTTCTCATTAAATTGTGCATTTAAATATTCAACTTCGACACGAGCACTATGTGCAGATACCCATCCAGCATAAACCAAAGAGAATTTATTGTTGCCAATGGTAACATGTCAAATTCATATTTAAAAATTCTAAATATCTTACTGAATTTAAACTCTGCCGAAATATGTAGGGCCCTATAATATTTCACACCAAACATTTATTTTTCGAGAATATTGATTTTTGCAGACCACCAACGATAGTTTTGTGATGAAACTACACCATTTGTAGTAAATGTAGCTTCATCCGTATACAGGAAATCTTATTAGGAAATGTTCCATCAATCTCCATTTCACCTTTTACCATGAAACAAAATTCAGAACAATTATCGCAATCATGTTTTTGCAAAGTTTCAACATATTTTGGTTTAAATGCTTCAAACTTTTTTGCCGTTAGTACCTTATGTACTTCACATTAATCACTGGTTTAGTACGTTCTTTTTTAAAATGCAATTCAAATTTTCCGGAACTTTAAGATTCTTGACACTTGTGAGTAACTGATTCTCTTTTGGGGGTGCCTGTCGTTAAAAATATTAGCTGCTTCTCTGCAGGTTTTATAGTTATTATATTAGCACCCAATCTGCTCTGCCATAATTTAGGAGACAACAACTCTTTTTAAATTATTAATTAATTATTTCTTAATGATACATATTAATGACAGATACGTCAAAACTCAGAGAACTTGATAAAATTCGCTTAAAAAGTGCAAAAGTTATAAAAATTGTTCAATATCTTGGTAATATAGCGTCGAATGTTATTTGTTTTGTCGTTTTAGTACGTTTAAGATCAAGCACCAACTTTTATAAAGAACAAAATTTTCTGAGAAATTAATAATAAAAAAGTTTCCCATTTGTTGCATACTTACGTGGACACGTTGTATATGTAGGGTGGGTGGGTGGCCACTATCCGACCCTCCAACTTTTACAACACGAAACATAAATTTTATAATAAATTAATATCCACGAGAGAATATTAAGATAATAAATAAAGCAAAATTTAACGCCCAAATAAATTTTTTTATTCAATAAATCTCGAACGCGTTTTATTGATTGGAGAGTGGGTTAGAGGCCACCCACCCACCCTACATATATACTTAAACTTCAGTCACTGTTACACGTTTATATTCCTAAAAAACATTCATCAAAAATACTGATTGTTTAAGACCTCGAATCCAATGTTTTAGTGTACGTTTAAATATATATGAAGGGTGGGTGGGTGGCCACTATCCCACCGTTTAATTTCTTCAATATGAAACACAATTTTTAAAATAAATAAATGCATACGAAAAAATAATAACGTAATAAATAAAGCAAAAATGTATGACCAATTGAAAATATAATTCACTAAATGATGAGCTTATTTAATTGATTGGAGGATGGGATAGAGGCCACCCACCCACCCTACATATATCCCTTAACTTCAATCGCTATTACACGTTTATTTTCCTTAAAAACATTCATCAAAATTACTGATGTTGTTCAAGGACACGAATCCAGTGTTTTAACTTAAGTTTAATTATATATGTAGGGTGGGTGGGTGGCCACTATCCCACCTTTCAATTTATACAATACGAAACACAATTTTAAAATAAATTAATGCACACATGAAAGGAAATTAAGGTAATAAATAAAGCAAGATTTTACGCCCAAATAAAAATGTTCTTCAATAAATCCTGAGCGTGTTTTATTGATTGGAGGGTAGGATGGAGGACACCCACCCACCCTACATATATACCTAAACTTCAATCACTGTTTCACGTTTATTTTCTTCAAAAATATTCATCAAAATACTGATGTTGTTTAAGGACACGAATCTAGTGTTTTAACTTAAGTTTAATTGTATATGTAGGGTGGGTGGGTGGCCACTATCCCACCCTTCAATTTCAGCAATACGAAACACAAGTTTTAAAATAAATTAACGTCCATGATAGAATATTAGGGTAATTAATAAAGCAAATCTTTACGCTTTATTAAAAAATTTATTCAATGAATCTCGAGCGTGTCTTATTGATTGAAGGGTGAGTTAGAGGCCACCCACCCACCCTCAATATACTTAAACCACTATTACACATTTATATTGTGTTCTATTGATTGGAGGGTGGGCTAGAGGCCACCCACCCACCCTACATATACACTTAAACTTCAGTCACTGTTACACGTTTATATTCCTAATAAACATTCATCAAAAATACTGATTGTTTAAGACCTCGAATCCAATGTTTTAGTGTACATTTAGCTGTATATGTAGGGTGGGTGGGTGTCCACTATCCCACCCTCCAATTTTTACAAACGAAAAACAACTCATGATTATTTTAATTATCATTTTTACATATTGTTATTGCCAATCTTCATCTTCACGGACTTGGAACAGAAATCCGGTCGCCCCATGCCCAAATACCTTCGAACAATCGGCGCACCGCAGTTTAAACAATAATTGCAACAATAAAGGAGGCAGTAAAACGGCAATGAACCGAACCCACGCGGCATTCGCGTTTCGTTATACAATCGGAGTCCTTGTTCATAAACTTAAGACCGGGGCACACAGAAATGCCAGAGATCGTAATCCACGCGATCGTTAAAACTCGAGTATAATAATAATAATAATAAAATAATATTAAAGTCATTTACGTGGTTGTAGAAAAGTAACTGATAATTTAAAAATACGAAACAACAATGATGATAATGTATTGATGTTATCACATCTCTGCAAATAATTTTGAACTTGATTTTCATAAAGCAACTCAATTCAGGTATCAAACCATTGATAATGGACACTTTGTGTCCGAAATGTGCATATGGATAAAAATAAAATATTGAAGAAAGTTTCTAAGGATTTAATCAGTTATTATTATCTTCAAATCAAATTAAACTCAATTCAATGTTGATTTTTACATTAAATAATTTTTGTCATTTTTATTATTAGGTGTAGAAATGATTAATCTAAATTATTCATTCCTTTCTCAGCAAAAGATTCTTCTTCTTCTTCGAACGCCTACATAAGATGGGGGAAGTTCAAAAAGAAGGAAAATGATTTTATACTGAAGTTAATAAAAATCAACGATCTCAATAAACAATTTTAAAGTCTTTCTTGCAGAAAATCGCTACGAAATGGATACTACGACATTCCTAATCGCTGTAAGTTATGGGTAAATCCTTGCGAATCTTCAGAATCTATCGCAAAATCCAATTGTTTTGGAAAGAATGTTCTTCTCTCTATTTGGTGGGATTTGGAGGACGTACTTTATTATGAGTTTGTTGCAAGCGCTTAAAACAGTTTCTGTAGGGTTCTATCAAAATCAATTAATCAGCTTGAGAAATGAATTGGAACCAAAACAATAAACAAAATAAAAATAACAACGCCAAGCCACACATTGCTTCCAATACAAAACACATCATAATGCGTCCTAACTGGAACGTTTTGCAGCACCCAGACATTGCTCCATCCGATTACCACTTATTCCAATCGATGCAACCCGCCTTTTCTGATCAATGGAAGCTATCCTAAAATACCTTCACGACTTTATAGAAATTATAGAAAGCAACGGGGAACAATTAGAAGTATTTTCTTTCAAAATAAACCTTAAATGTAACTAAAAGAAAGATTATACACTTAGTATTTTATATATTAAGAGTATCAGAGTTTCGTGTGCACAACAGTTGCAAAGGTTACGAGAGGAAGTCGTTTCCGGAGCGAACCTATCAAAAAAAGAAAACACAATTTTTTTCCCTCGTTTGCTTCTCTTGGCCGTCGTCCAACAACCTGTGTGATGTTGTTCGGGCGCCGAAACTTTATCTGTTTCGGCGTGGCTGCCAAGAATCGAAAAAATAAAAATAAATCTTAATTTCGTTTGCATTCGTACGAGAATCCGTTTAATGAAGCTTTAATTTCAAATCGATCACAACTTTCAATATCATTTCAAGACGTTTAGCCAAAAAATGAATTGATGACAAATGGCAGTTGATAGATGGAAATTAATAGATTATAGATAATAAATTATAAAACAGTTGAAAGATGATAATTGATTGATGGCAGATGGTAGATGATAGTTGACAAGTGATATATGATTGATATTAGTAAGTAGATGATGAAAACATAAAGATGATGGATATTTATTTATTAGTTAACAATTACAAACAATTAACGATAATAAAGTAAGATAAGCTTTTTGATAATTGGCAAATTTGTAATGAGTAATTTTTATTATTTTGACCATAGAAAAAAATAAACTTTGCTTTGAATTATGTACATGTTTAACATCCAAATGTTTTCTCTTTAAAAAAAAAATCAACAGACCGAACGGATATTGTAACATTTTCAGTGTTGAACACAAACACCATTTATTATTTAGTGGAGAGACAGTCTCAAGGTCCGAACGGACAGATTTTTACCCAATCCTCCTCCTCCTCCGTTTCTATTGCGAAACGCGTTTCTTTTTTTTCCTCTAACGAATCATATCGTAAACAACGGCCACGTTCGCTATGAAAAGAAATCGGTTTTCGATAATAAATCATTGAAAATGAAATAAACGTACGTTTAATTGCGAATTCCTGTACTCCCACGCGGTAAAAATGTCATTGTCATTATGCAAATCGTCCGCTGTTGATAAATGTGCTGCCGTTGCCGATCAAGCGTGCCGAGCGAACAAATGAAACAGATAAACAAATGCCTTTTTCTGATTGTTTTACCCTTCCATTTGAAGTAAGGTTAATAATTGAATTACAACATTAAGGGGAATAAATGAATACATAATTAAATTATTGTTTCCCTGTTAAACAAGAGTTATAGACTGGTTTCGGCCTATTCCTGTGTCATCAAGTAAAGGCAGTACAGTTAATGGTAGGGTAATGGAATGTAACTACGGCCTTCGGTTCTCCGTTAAAATAAATAATTTTCTTGAGTCTCAGACTAATATTTCATTTTTAGAGGTTAGGTTGTTTTAAAAAATGTCCTGCCAAATAACAATAATTTTTCATCCACTGATGTCTACATAATTCGAATTACACGCGAAACAAATATGTTATTATTTATGTCATGCTATTTCATTTGTTTCAATTGCCAACATTTTCAAGAAAACAATAAACTACTAGATAGATGGTAACGGTTGCTATCACCATTTTCAAAATATTATTGATTCACTTGTTTCCTCAGTGAATAAAAACAAATTATAACGCACGTTATAATTTATATGAAAAAAATTGTTTAAGCTTTATATATTTACTTTCCCTATATATATTTATATAGGGGAAGTATTGTTTTATATATAATTGCACACAAACTGATTTAACATAACATGTATATACATTAGAAATGAAGCAATTAAAGCAAGAATTAGAGGGAGAAAAGTGTATACGTTTTTTTCTAATTACCTTATTTCCGTATTCATCGTATATCTGAAAATATAACAGAAAAAAAACTGGATTATACTATTTTTTACACACACACAAATCATGCTATGTACAAAAATTCTATGTTGGAAATCAGATTGTGTGCAATTATTTTTTCATACAAAACAAAATCATATCCATCATAAAACAATTGAACAATTATACAAGTAGTAAATTAAATAAATAATAATAAAAAAACTTGTTTACATTCGATACACGTAAACGTAAACACGCTAACGTAATTCTTTAAAATATGTAAATATTCGTTTGCGGCGATAAAACGTAATAATAATAATAATAATTATAATTAATTAATTACCATCAAACGCAACTATTGCAAAACACGCGCTGCGTTGCGTAATCGGCCCATTATCTTGTGTAAAAACTAATTATTTTAAAATTTATTTAATGGCCGGCGACACAATGCGCGCCTTTAATATGTAATTAGGCCAAAGGCATGGCGGTTTCGTTCTGCCGCCGGAATAAATTAGAACAGATACACGAAAATCGCTTTAGCAGGTAATAATTACGCGTTTTGATCGAAAGCACTTGTTTCTAAAAAAATAAATGTATGCGGGTGTGCAACAGAACAACATAACCTCCAAATATCACAAATTTAAGGTTATGAAATTACTATTAATGTCATTTAATTAGAACATAAACAAAAAATTACTTCTAGCAATTGTTTTCTGTGTAAGTAGAATAATAAACGATCGCGGGCGTCGTCGTCAAAACAATTGCCATCACACGCTTCCTACTAGACGTGCTTTGTGTCAATTTATTTCGGGAATAAATGAGGAAAATATTAAAGTTTATTAAAACGCCTTCGAGCAGATGGCGAAAACGAGGACACGGTGATTTAATTTAATTATTTGGATTTATTTCGTTATAATCTTATTAATATTTACTAAACCATATGAGAAAATGTGCATTTTTGATTTACTACAAAAACAATTGTTATAATCCAGCTGAAAACAATATGGCGACGCTTAAAAATTTAACCTTAGAAAAATGGAAATTTACGTTTCACACTTTAAAAAATTATAAAAAGATTACTAGTGGAAGTATTTGCCTCAAAATTATCTAAATCATATTAGAAGACATGTATTTTTAATTTACTACAAAAACAAATGCTATAATTCAGCTGAAAACAATATGGCGACGCTTATAAATTCAACCTTAGAAACATGGAAATTTACGTTTCACACTTTAAAAAATTATAAAAAGATTACTAGTGGAAGTATTTGCCTCAAAATTATCTAAATCATATTAGAAGACATGTATTTTTAATTTACTGCAAAAACAAATGCTATAATCCAGCTGAAAAGAATATGGCAACGCTTCAAAATTAAATCTTGAAAAATGGAAATTTTCGGTTCAACGTTTAAAACATTATACAAACATTATTAGCCGAAATATTTGCCTCAAAATTGCTTAATCATATTAGAAGACATGTATTTTTGATTTATTATAAAAACAATTGCTATAATCCAGCTGAAAACAATATGACGACGCTCAAAAGTTAAATCTTGGAAAATGGAAATTTAAGTTTCTTTGTTTAAAAAAAATCTAAAAACATTACTGGCAGAAATATTTGCCTCAAAATTGCCTAATAATATCAGAAGACATGTATTTTTAATTTACAGCAAAAACAATTTCTATAATCCAACTGAAAACAATATGGTGACGCTTCAAAATTGAATCTTGAAAAATGGAAATTTATGTTTCACTGTTTAAAAAATTATAAAAACATTACTGGCGGAAGAATTTGCTTCAAAATTACTAAATCATATTAGGAGATAAGTACTTTTGATTTTCAGCAAAAATATTTGCTATAATCCATTTAAAAACAAAATGGCAACGCTTAAAAATTTAATTTTAAAAAAACGAAATTTACACTTCACCGTTTAAATATTCTAAAAAGATTACTAGGCAAAATATTTGCCTCAAAATTACATAATTATACAAGAAGACATGTATTTTTGATTTACAGCAAAAGTAATTGCTATAATCCAGGTGGAAACAATATGGTGACGCTTAAAAGTTAAATCTTAAAAAATGGAAATTTACATTTCACAGTTTAATAAATTATTTAAAAAAATACCAGCGGAAGTATTTGTCTCAAAATCACGTAATCTTATTAGAAAATGTGTATTTTTAATTTACTGCAAAAACAATAGCTATAATCCAGCTGAAAACAATATGGTGACGCTTCAAAATTGAATCTTAAAAAATGAAAATGT
Source organism: Ontholestes murinus (assembly GCA_963969525.1). Lineage (NCBI taxonomy): Eukaryota > Metazoa > Arthropoda > Insecta > Coleoptera > Staphylinidae > Ontholestes > Ontholestes murinus. The sequence continues at coordinate 68,218,730 of OZ018395.1, forward strand.
ATGTTTTAAACGTTTAAAACATTATAAAAATATTACCATCAAAATATTTGGCTCAAAATTACTTAATCATATCAGAAAACATGTATTTTTGATTTACGGTACAAATAATTGCTATAATTCTGTTTAAAACAATATGGCGACGCTTAAAAATTAAATATTGAAAAATGAAAATTTACATTTCACCGTTTAAAAAATTATTAAAAAATTACTGGCGGACAAATTTGCTTCAAAATTATTAAATCATATTAGGAGACAAATATTGTTGAGTTACAGCAAAAATATTTGCTATAATTCGTTTGAAAACAAAATGGCGACGCTTAAAAATTTAATTTTAGAAAAACGAAATTTACACTTCACCGTTTAAATATTCTAAAAAGATTACTAGGTAAAATATTTGCCTCAAAATTACCTTATTATACAAGAAGACATGTATTTTTGATTTACAGCAAAAACAATTGCTATAATCCAGCTGAAAACAAAATGGCGACGCTTAAAACTTTAATCTTTAAAAAAGGAAATTTACATTTCACCGTTTCAAAAATTCTAAAAAAATTACCAGCCGAAATATTTGCCTCAAAATTACTAAACCATATTAGAAGACATGCATTTTTGATTGAGTGCAAAAACAATTGCTATATACTATCTAAAAATAATATGGCGAAGCTTTAAAATTAAATTTTGGAAAAAGGAAATTTACGCTTCACCGTTTAAAATATTATAAAAAACATTACTGGCAGAGGAATTTGCCTCAAAGTTACCTAATTATGTTAGAAGACATGTATTTTTGATTTACTATAAATATAATTGCTATAATCCAGTTGAAAAAAATATGGCGACGCCTAAAAATTGAATCTTGGAAAGACGAAATTTACATTCAACCGTTTAAAAAAATATTAAAAAATTACCAGCAGGAGTATTTGCCTCAAAATTGCTTAATAATATCAGAAGACATATATTTTTAATTTACTGCAAAAACAATTGTTGTAATCCATCTGAAAACAATATGGTGACTCTTAAAAGTTAAATCTTGAAAAATGGAAATTTACGTTTCAACGTTTAAAAAATTATAAAAACATTACAAGCCTTAATGTTTGTTTCAAAATTGCTTAATCATATAAGAAGATATGTATTTTTTATTTACTGCAAAAATAATTGCTATAATCCGGCTGAAAACAAGATAGCGACGCTTAAAAATTAAATCTTGAAAAATGTAAATTTACGTTTCTCAGTTTGAAAAATTATAAAAAAATCACCAGCGGAAATATTTGCCTTAAAATAGCCTAATCATACCAAAAAACATGTATTTTTGATTTAAGATAAAAACAATTGCTATATTCGAGCCGAAAACAATATGGCGACGCTTCAAAATTAAATCTTGAAAATTGGAAATTTACGTTGCATAGTTTAAAAAATTATAAATAAATTACTGGCGAAAGTATTTACCGCAAAATTACCTGATTATGTTAGAAGATATTTTTATTTTATTTACTGCAAAAACAATTGCTACAATTCGGTTTAAAACAATATGGCGACGCTTAAAAATTTAATCTTGAAAAATTGAAATTTACATTTAAATTTACGTTTCAACGTTTCAAACATTATAAAAACATTATTAGCCGAAATATTTGCCTCAAAATTTCTTATTAAGATTAGAAGACATGTAGTTTTGATTTACTGCAAAAACAATTGTTATATTCTAGCTGAAAACAAAATGGAAATTTACATTTCATTGTTTAAAAAATTCTAAAAAAAATCCCAGCTAAAGTATTTATTTCAAAATTACATAATCATATCAGAAGATATGTATTTTTAATTTACTGCAAAAACAATTGCTATAATCCAGCTGAAAACAATATGGCGACGCTTAAAATTTGAATCTTGGAAAAACGAAATTTACATTTCACAGTTTAAAAAATTATTAAAAAATGATACTCAAAATTAGTAAATCACATCAAAATACATGTATTTTTGTTTTACTGCAAAAACAATTGCTATAATCCAACTGAAAACAATATGGCGACGCTAAAAAGTTAAATTTTGGAAAAAGAAAATTTAGCAATCACCGTTAAAGGAATTAGAAAAAAATACCAGCCGAAATATTTGCCTCAATATTATGAAATCATATCAGAAGACATGTGTTTCTAATTTACAGTAAAACCAATTGCTATAATCTAGCTAAAAACAATATGGCTACATTTAGAAATTGAATCTTGTAAACAACAAATTTACATTTCACCGCTAAATTTTTTTTTACAAAAAATATCAACAGAAGTATTTGTCTAAAAATTACCTAATCATATCAGAAGACATTTATTTTTTATTTACGCTATAAACAATTGCTACAAACCAGCTGGAAACAAAATGGCAACGCTTATAAATTAAATATTGAAAAATAGAAATATACGTTTCAACGTTTAAAACATTATAAAAACATTACCAGCAGAAATATTTGCCTTAAAATTGCTTAATCATATTAGAAGACATGTAATTTTGATTTACTGTAAAAATAATTGCTATGATCCAGCTGAAAACAATATGGCGATGCTTAAAAATTGAATCTTGGAAAATGGAAATTTACGTTACACCGTTTAAAAAATTCTAAAAAAATAACCAGTGAAACGATTTGCTTTAAAATTACTTAATCATATCAAAAGATATGTATTTTTGATTTACAGTAGATACAATTCCTATAATCCAGCTAAAAATAATATGGCGAAACTTAAAAATTAAATCTTGAAAAATGAAAATTTAGGTTTCAACGTTTAAAATATTATGAAAACATTACCAGCCGAAATATTTACCTCAAAATTACTTAATCATATCAGAAGATATGTATTTTTGATTTACTATAAAAACAATTGTTATAATCCAGTTGAAAAAAATATGGCGACGCCTTCAAATAAAATCTTGGTAAAAGGAGATTTACATTACATCGTTCAAAAAATTCTGAAAAAAAAACTATCTGACATATTTGCCTCAAAATCACTACATCATATCAGAAAACAAGTATTTTTGATTTACAGTAAAAATAATTGCTATAATCTAGCTAAAAACAAAATGGCGAGGCTTAAAAATTAAATTTAGGAAAAAAGAAATTTACATTTCACTGTTTAAAAAATTATTAAACAATTACTAGCGAACGTATTAGCCTCAAAATTACTGAATCATGTCAGGATACAAGTATTTTTGATTTAAAGCAAAAACAATTGCTATACTCTAGCTGAAAACGCTATGGTGGCGCTTAAAAATTGAACCTTGAAAAGAGGAAATTTACATTTCACCGTTTAAAAAATTCTGAAAAAGTTACTGGCTGAAGTATTTGCTTCAAGATTACCTAATCATATCAGAAGACATGTATTTTTAATTTACAGCAAAAAATAATTGCTATAATCCAGCTGAAAATTATATGGCGACGCTTAAAAAATTAAATCTTGAAAAATGTAAATTTACGTTTCAACGTTTAAAACATCATAAAAACATTACCAGCTGAAATATTTACCTCAAAATTACTAAATCATATTAGAAGACACGTATTTTTGATTTAATGTGAAAACAATTGCTATAATCCAGTTGAAAAAAATATGGCGACGCTTGAAAATTGAATTTTGGAAAAAGGAAATTTACTGGTCATCGTTTGAAAAATTCTGAAAAAATTATAAGCCGAAGTATTTGCCTCAAAATTGCTTAATCATATCAGAAGACATGTATTTTCGATTTACTGCAAAAATAATTGCTATAATCCAGCTGAAAACAATATGGCGACGCTCCGAAATAAAATCTTGGAAAAAGAAAATTTTAATTTCAGCACTTAAATAAGATTTTGCTTTTAATCAAAAATTTTTGGACACGCAGTAAAAACAATTGCTATAGATAATAGTTGTAACTATTTGTACAACGTTCCCACGAGTTAATTAACTGATTGGATTCTTGATTTTGGCCGAGGCGAACACAATTTTTTGGTAACCTTGCGCGCCCGCACCAACAAAACGTGCAATTAATTTAACGAAACGCCGCTTCCATTATAAATGACTATAACACATTCTGTATACGAAATGCAGAATCGTGCATTAATTCAGCAGTGACCTTTAGAAGTTTACGCGGCGTGCAGAACGGCATTTGCATTTACATGAGCCAAAACTATTAAAACAGCCGGAACTATTGTTTATTTGTTTCAAAAAGAGTTACGTTAATATTTTTAATCTCAAAAAATTAAAATCGATGAAGGAAACCAATAAACGTTACGTACTATTTTTGAAATCAAAAAAACTAAAAGTGCAACTTTAAAATTGATGAATAAAACTAGAAGTGTATCTTTAAAATCGATGGAGGAAACCAATGGACGTTACGTAGGTAGCGCCCACCTTCCAAAAAAAATATAAATGGACGATCAATAAGCATAAAACGCCGATTTTGAAGATTTATGTTATGGATGTTTTGCACGGAACATCGCTCGTCGAGTTTTTCGAGTTGTTCCAGTTCCAGCGATTTCGAAATATACAATCGCCCACTTGTTCACTTTTTGGGCTTCAGCAAAGGCGATAAGAAGAGGGCGCGACATTTCTTTCATTGTCCAGCCAAATGGTCGGATTTTAGATTGCACTTAATTCGGCCTTAAAAAATGTCATGAATATTTTATGGTTATCCCGAAATGCGCTCAATTTATAAACAAATGTGATGTGGTGAAGATATTGGGATGTAGATAAAATTTCATCAGAGAACATTGTAATTAGTAAAATTGATTGTAAACTTACCCCATTATTATTATGACACTTATCCTCTTCCGATTCGCTTTCGTTCTTCTTGATCCGCTTGACCTTGTCGAGGTCAAGCAGGTCTTCGGAGTCGCTCTGGTGTTTTCGTTTCTGCTCGATCGACAGTTTGAGTCCGGCCTTGATCAGCTGCGAGCACGTCTGCTGGACGCTGGTGGGCGCGTTCGTGCAAGTCCTCGACTCCTGGCTGCTGGAACTGTTGGAGTCGCTGGACAGGTTGTTCACGTGAAACTTTTTGCGGGCGCTGCCGAAGTCCAAATCTAGAGGGTTCGTCATCGCTATCAGTGAGTTGACGATCTCCGGCGTCCGCGGCGTGTTGCCGCCGTTGGTGTCCACCGACAGGAGATTGTTGACGGCGTTGGCGGCCGTCAGCGCCAGGTTTACATGTAGATTATTAGACATAATATCACGTTTTATCTTTCTCGCTTCTATTAATTAAACAACTAAATCACAATTGGAACGCGACGTGTAGCTCGCGACACTTTAAAAATTATTAAAGCTGGTTAGTTTAGATTATTATCGTAATAATAAGATTTAAAAATTGTTCTTTTGTTTATACTCTAGGTGCTTGTAGAGTTTTTTTTCTTTTTTTAAAACACCGTTTTACCGAAACACCTCTTCTTGTTTAATCCTCAGGTGCTTTTTTGAATCCGGTTTTGTGCTAGGTGCAACTTTTCTGAAACAAACAAAAAAAAACTTACTTTATTTTCAAGAATATATGTTTCTAAAATTTGTGGTTGTGTCTATAGGTAGAATATGGTGATTGTTTTATTAGAATATCATAAAGAGCTTATTTATAAACGAGTTAAATGATTTTCAAACAATTTCCTGAAGTGATTAAGCTTGTAAAATTTTACTAATCACTCAAACGCAAATTTGGTATTTATCGAATATCAAATTGTGAGAGTTGTGGTTTTGTTTATAAATAAAATATAGCAATTGTTTTATTTGAATATCAAAGGTAATTTAGTTGTAGATGTGCTTAATGATTTTTAAATAAATTCCTCAAGTGGTTGAGGAAGAAATTCCGAGACTAATCATATAACGCAATTTTCAGATTTTTCAATCTTAAGTTCTAAGAGTTGTGGTTTTGTTTGCAGGTGTAGTACAGCAATTGTTTTATTGGTATATCATAGAAGGTTTATTTATCAATGTTGAGGTTGATTTTCAAATAAATTTCTTTGATAGTTAAGCTTGTAAAAATTTATTAATCATTAAATGAAATTTTCGCATTTTTCAGTCTTAACTTCTAAGCGTTGTAGTTTTGTTTATAGGTACAGTACGGCAATTGTTTTATTAGAAAATCATATCTGATTTATTTGCAAATGTATATGATGATTTTTAAACAAATTCTTTGAGTGATTAAGCTTGCACAATTTTCCTAATCAACAAAAGCCAATTTTTGTTTCATCACATCTCAAATTTTAAGAGTTGTGGTTTTGTTTATAAGTTGAATATAGCAATTGTTTTACTCGTGTTTTATAGATAGTTAATTAATTTATATGTAACATAATTTTCAAATAAATTCCTTGGATAATTGAGCATGTATAATTATATAAATCACTGAATGCAATTTTCGCACTTTTCAATTACAAATTCTGAAAGCTGTGTTTTTGTCTACAGGTAAAGTACAGCAATTGTTTTATGGGTAAATCATAGATACCTTATTTATAGATGTACAGAATGAATTTCAAATAAATTCCTTGAATGGTTGAACTTGTGCAAATTTACTAATTACGAAAGGCAATTTTCTCATTTTTCATAAATCAAGTTCTAAGGGTTGTGGTTTTGTTTACAAGTTGAACGTGGCAATTGTTTTATTGATCTATCATAGAACGTATATTTATGAATACGTAGATTTATTTTAAGCTTGCAAAATTTGCATTTTTTACATATCAAGTTCTGAGAGTTGTAGTTTTGTTTGTAAGTGTAATACAACAACTATTTTATTAATATATCTTAGAAGGTTCATTTGTTAATGTGTAGGTTGATTATCAAATAAATTTCTTGGGTAACTGAGCTTGCACATTTTTTAATACCACTGAACGCAATTAACACATTTTTTACATTACAAGTTTTAAGAGTTGTGGTTTTGTTCATAAGTAAAGTGCAGCAATTGTTTTATTAGTATATCATAGAAGGTTTATTTATTAATATTTAGGTTAATTTTCAAATAAATTCCTTGAGTAATTGAGCTTGCACAATTTTTAAAAACACTTAACGCAGTTATCACATTTCTTACATTTCAAGTTTTAAAAGTTGTGGTTTTGTTTATAAGTAAAGTACAGTAATGATTTATTAGTATATCATAGAAGATTTATTTATTAATGTGTATTTTGATTTTCAAATAAATTCCTTGGGTAATTGAGCTTGTACAATTTTCAAAATCACTTGAAGCAATTTTTGCAAGTTTTAAATTACAAGTTCCGGGAGTTGTGGTTTTGTTTACAGGTGGAATAAAGCAATTGTTTCATTTGTATATTATAGAAAGTTTATTTTTAGATGCACACAATGAATTTTAAATAAATTCTTTGAGCAGTCGAGCTTGTACAATTTTACTAATCACTGAACGAAATTTTCGTATTTCTTAAAACATAAGTTCTAAACGTTGTGGCTTTGTTTATAGGTACAATACGGCAATTGTTTTATTGGCATATTATAGCTGGTTTATTTATAGTATTATCTATATGTAAATTGCTCAAGTGGTTGAGCTTCTACAATTTTTATAATCACTAAACGCAAGTTTTGCATTTTTCACATTCAAATTTCTGGGGATTGTGGCTTTGTTTATAGCTTGATTACAGCAATTTGTTTATTGGTATATCATAGAAGGCTTATTTGTAAATGTGTAGGTTGACATTTAAATAAATTTCTTGAAAAGTTGAGATTGCAAAATGTTTATAATCACTGAATGCAATTTTTGCATTTTTTACATTTCAAGTTTTAGGAGTTGTGGTTTTGTTTGTAGATAGAATATAGCAATTGTTTTATTGGTGTATTAAAGAGGGCTTATTTATAAATGTATAATATGATTTTTAAATAGATTTCTCGGGTAGTTAAGCTTCTACAATTTTATAATCACCAAACGTTATTTTTTATATTTTTCATAACTCAAATTCTAAGGGTTGTGGTTTGTTTAAAAGTTTTATGTGGCAATTGTTTTATTGGTATACCATAGAAGGTCTATTTATCAACGTGTATGTAAATTTTTGAATACATTTCCCGAGTAGTCGAGCTTGCACAATTTTTATAATGTCGGAATGCAATTTTCGTATTTTTCACATTTCAAGTACTAAGCGTTGTGGTTTTGTTTGTAGGTGTAGTAAAGCAATTTTTTATTGGAAAATCATAGAATTTATATTTGTCAATGTGTAGGTTGATTTTTAAATAAATTCCTTGAGTAATTGAGCTTGCACGATTTTTTAAATCACTGAATGCAATTTTTGCAAGTTTTATCTTAAAAATTCTGGTAGTTGTGGTTTAGTTTATAAGTGTACTACAGCAATTGTTTTATTAGTATATCATAGAAAGTTTATTTTTAATGTGTAGGTTGACTTTCAATTAAATTATTTGGGTAATTGTGCTTGTACGATTTTTAAAATCGCTGAACGCAATTTTTGTAAATTATACATTACAAGTTCTTGGAGTTGCGGTTTTGTTTACAGGTGGAATATAGCAATTGTTTTATTTATATATTATAGAAAATTTATTTTTAGATACACATAATCAATTTCAAACAAATTCTTTGGTCAGTTGAGCTTGTACAATTTTATTAACCACTGAAGGAAATTTTCGCATATTATAAATCATAAGTTCTAAGAGTTGTGGTTTTGTTTACAGATAGAAAACGGCAATTGTTTTATTGGTATGTTATAGAAGGTTGATTTATTAATTGGCACGTTAATTTTTGAATAATTTTTTTGTGTAGTTGAGCTTGTACAATTATTAATTACAATATTCACAGAATGCAATTTTCGCATTTTTGATATTTCAAGATCTAAGGGTTATGGTTTTGTTTACAGGTTGAATATGGTAATTGTTTTATTAGTATATTATAGCTGGTTTATTTGACGATATAAGGTGATTTTCAAATAAATTCCTCGAGTGATTAAGCTTGTGCAGTTTTTCTAATCACTGAAAGTAATTTTTTTATTTTTCGTATATTCATTTCTAAGAGTTGTGGTTTTGTTTATAGATATAGTATAGCAATTGTTTTATTGCTATATTATAGAAGGTTTATTTATCAATAGGTATGTTGATTTTCTAATGAATTCCTTGAGTATTTGAGCTTGTATAATTTTTACAATCACTTAATGCAATCTTTAAATTTCCTACATTTTAAGTTCTATGAGTTATGGTTTTGTTTATAGGTGGAATATGGCAATTATTTTAGTAGTACATCATAGAAAGTTTATTTGTAAGTGTGTAGGTTGATTATGAAATAAATTCCGTGAGTATTTGAGCTTGTACAATTTTTAAAATCACAGAATGCATTTTTGATATTTTTCACATTTCAAGTTCAAAGAGTTGTGGTTCTGTTTATAGGTTGAATATGGGAATTATTTTCTTTGAATATCATAAATGGTTTACTTTTAGATGTGTTGGATTATTTATAAATAAATTCCTCAATTGTTTGAACTTGTAATATTTTACTAATCACCGAACGCAATTTTTCCATTTTTCATAATTCATGTTCTAAGGGTTATGGTTTTGTTTACAGGTTGAATATGGCAATTGTTTTAATAGTAAATCATAGCTGGTTTATTTGAGGATGTATAGGGTGATTTTTAAATAAATTTTTCCAGTGATTAAGCTTGTGCAGTTTTTCTAATCACTGAGGGAAATTTCTCTTTTTTCGTATATTCATTTCTAAGAGTTGTGGTTTTGGTTATAGGTGTAGTATATCAATTGTTTTATTGGTATATCATAGAACGTTTATTTATCAATATGTATGTTGATTTTCTAATGAATTCCTTGAGTATTTGAGCTTGTACTATTTTTATAATCACTGAATGCAATTTTTGCATTTCTTACATTTCAAGTTGTAGGAGTTATGGTTTTGTTTATAGGCGGAATATGGCAATTATTTTAGTAGTACATCATAGAAAGTTCATTTGTAAGTGTGTAGGTTGATTATGAAATAAATTCCGTGAGTATTTGAGCTTGTACAATTTTTAAAATCACAGAATGCATTTTTTATATTTTTCACATTTCAAGTTCAAAGAGTTATGGTTCTGTTTACAGGTTGAATATTGCAATTGTTTTCTTAGAATATCATAAATGGTTTAATTTTGGATATGTTGGTTTGTTTATAAATAAATTCCTCAATTGTTTGAACTTGTAATATTTTACTAATCACCGAACGCAATTTTTCCATTTTTCATAATTCATGTTCTAAGGGTTATGGTTTTGTTTACAGGTTGAATATGGCAATTGTTTTAATAGTAAATCATAGCTGGTTTATTTGAGGATGTATAGGGTGATTTTTAAATAAATTTTTCGAGTGATTAAGCTTGTGCAGTTTTTCTAATCACTGAGGGAAATTTCTTTTTTCGTATATTCATTTCTAAGAGTTGTGGTTTTGTTTATAGGTACAGTAAAGCAATTGTTTTATTCGTATATCAAATACCGATTATTTGTCAATATGTATGTTGATTTTCTAATGAATTCCTAGAGTATTTGAGCTTGTATAATTTTTACAATCACTTAATGCAATCTTTACATTTCCTACATTTTAAGTTCTATGAGTTATGGTTTTGTTTATAGGTGGAATATGGCAATTATTTTAGTAGTACATCATAGAAGGTTTATTTATAGGTGTGTAAGTCGATTATGAAATAAATTCCGTGAGTATTTGAGCTTGGGCAATTTTTAAAATCACAGAATGCATTTTTGACATTTTTCACATTTCAAGTTCTAAGAGTTATGGTTTTGTTTATAGGTTGAATATAGCAATTGTTTTTCTAGAATATCATAAATGGTTTAATTTTAGATATGTTGGATTATTTATAAATAAATTCTTCAATTGTGAGAACCTGTAAAATTTTACTAATCACTGAACGCAATTTTGCCATTTTTCATAATTCAAGTTCTAAGGGTTGTGGTTTTGTTTACAGGTTGAATATGTCAATTGTTTTATTAATAAATCATAGCTGATTTATTTGAGGATGTATAAGGTGATTTTTAAATACATTTTTCGAGTGACTAAGCTTGTGCAGTTTTTCTAATCACTGAAGGTAATTTTTATATTTTTCGTATATTCATTTCTAAGAGTTGTGGTTTTGTTTATAGGTGTAGTACAGCAATTGTTTAATTTCTATATCATAGAAGGTTTACTTACCAATATGTATATTGATTTTGAAATAAATTTCTTGAGTAGTTGAGCTTGGACAATTTTTATAATCACTGAACGCAATTTTCGCATTTTTTACATTTCAAGTTTTAGGAGTTGTGGTTTTGTTTGTGGGTAGAATATAGCAATTGTTTTATTCGTGGATTATAGGGGGTTTATTTCTATAAATGCATAGTGAATTTCAAACAGATTCCTTGAGTAGTTGAGCTTCTACAATTTTACTAATCAAGGAGTACAATTTTTGCAGCTTTCACATTTCAAGTTCTAGAAGTTGTGTTTTTGTTTGCAAGTGAAATATGACACTTATTTTATTTGTATATGATAGACGATTTATTTTTCAATGCATAGATTGATTTTGAAATAAATTCCTTGGGTGGTTGAGCTTGTACAATTTTTATAATTACTGAATGCAATTTTTGCATTTCTTACATTTTCAGTTTTAGGAGTTGTGGTTTTGTTTGCAGGTAGGAATACAGCAACTATTTGCACAAATGTTTGCACATTATAGGTAGTTAATTTCTAGATATGCAGGGTGATTTTAGAATAAATTTCTTGAGCAGTTGATCTTGAAAAATTTTACTAATCACTGATCGCAATTTTCGCATTTTTTACATTTCAAGTTTTATGACTTGTGGTTTTGTTTGTGGGTAAAATAAAGCAATTGTTTTATTTGTGTGTTATAGAGAGCTTATTTGTAGATATGCAGTGTGATTTTCAAACAGATTCCTTGAATAGTTGAGTTTCTATAATTTTACTAATCACTGAGCGCAATTTTTGCATTTTTCACATTTCAAGTTTTAGGAGTTATGGTTTTGTTTGCAGGTGGAATATGGCAATTATATTATTAGTACATCATAGAAGGTTTATTTATCAATACGTAGGTTGATTTTAAAATAAATTCCTTGAGTAGTTGAGCTGGTAAAATTTTTACATTCACTGAATGCAATTTTTGCATTTCTTACATTTCTAATTTTGTGAGTTGTGGTTTTGTTTACAGGTAGGATACGTTAATTATTTTATTTGCATATCATAAGTGGTTTATTTGTAGATATACAGGGGGATTTTCAAATAAATGTCTTGAGTGGTTAAGCTTGCAAAATTTCATTAAACACCGATCGCAACTTTCGCATCTACTGCAACTCAAATTCTTAGAGTTGTGGTTTTGTTTACAGGTTTAAAATGGCTATTATTTTATTGGTATGTCATAGGTGGTTTATTTGTAGTTATGCAGCGTGATTTTTAAATAAATTCATTGAGTGATTGAGCTTGAAAAATTTAACGAATCAATGATCGTAAATTTTCGCATCTATTACAACTCAAGTTCTTAGAGTTGTGGTTTTGTTTATAGGTGGAAAATGGTAATTATTTTATTAGTATGTTATAGATGATTTATCTGTAGTTGTGCAGTACGATTATCAAATAAATTCATCGAGTGATTGAGCTTGTAAAATTTTTATAAATCACTGAACGTAATTTTTCCTTTTTTCACACCTCAAGTTCTGGGAGTTGTAGTTTTATTCACAGGTGAATTACAACAATTATTTTATTCAGATATTGTAGATCATAGTTTATTTTAATTGAATAAACACTGAATAATTTTATATGCAAGTTTTTTTTTCCATTTTTGCGCGTTGAGCAAATAGCGTGCGAAATTTGATATGCGATAAATCTCGACACTCATAAAATTACGATTAAGCCGGAACGCTTATAAATATTTTGCAAGTAGTCGCATAACCACACACATACCATCGTTACCACCACTGCGGATTTTACAGGTGCACCTTTCAGGATTATTTCCAGTCACGGTACAATCCTTCATCCGCATGAAAGCGTCGTTTATGTCTTGCACGTAAAAGCTCGCAATTATTGTAAATCCGCATATTTTTAATAATTGTTTTTGGTATTCAGGTTGATTAATGTCGTGATGGATTAATTTTATGGTGTAATAAAAATAAAGATATGGCTAAAAAAAAAACAAGTGAATACAAGGTTAAAATGCACATAAATGTTTTTATACGTGCGTTAATTTAATAATGTTATAATTTTGTTTCATCAATAGTGCCTACCTATTATTCTATTAAAATATATTATTTTTGGAATACGAGGTTGAGTTTTATATTATGGATGTTAATTTAAGAAAAATTGTGTGTAAGATTCATTAAGAAACTTACTTTTGAAATTTTTCCTTATCATCACCAGTTTCTCGTATCCTCGTAATAAAACTAACGAAACACATGGGTTTTATGGCACGCACAACACCTGATTATCAGAAGGGTTCCTCTAACGTTCGTCAATTTTCAGTAAAAACGCGCAACACTCGTTTGGTTTACTGGGAGGGAACATTCCGCGCAACGATTTGATTTTAAATAGTAGTCGTCCGCGAATACACTAATGGTAACAATGAAACATGGCTGCGGCGACTGCACCAAACCGCGGTACTTGTGGTACTGCCGCCAGTAATGCGCACACGTGCGATTAGATGTTGTTTCGCGCACGCGAAGAATTAACGTGCGCATTAGCGGCGCGGGACGCCTGCCTCCGAGTTGTTCCGCCACCACCCGCCCACGCACCTTCTCTTCTCTTCTCTCTCCGCCGATACATTCCGCGAATGATTCGGTGTCAGAAGGTCAAATCGGCTTTTTTTTTGCTCTAATATGAATCAATTCTATAATTAACACATGTGTTTGCTTGTAAATAATTATTAATTAAATTATCAATTGAAGAAAATATTCTTCATGATGTCCTAAGATCTTTTAGAAGATAGGAACATTATGAAGAAACTTTTCTAGAATTACTAAAAGATATACTGAAGGCAATCAAAAGAATTTGAATTTTGTATAATGAAGTAGAAGCTTTTTACATTAGCAATACTTTGATTAAAATACTTAGAAGCTTTCTTCAATATATTTTTAATCAAAGTTATTATTATCTTCAAGCAACTCAATCAACTCAGTTAATATAATCTGAATTTTTTATCAGCACTAATCGCATGTAATAAATTAATTTCTTTATTTTTAGATGATCATCCTTTACATCCCTTCTTTTTGTAGTGATTGCCGAGGGAAATCAATAATATCTGTCATCAATCAATTGCGACTTTCCTCTCTATTCGAAGACTCGCTGAAAAGAAACAAAGTCAAAGTTAATTTCCTCCCACGCGGCGCAGCAACGCCTCCGATCGTAAATCACACGAGTCGTGACCATTTGCCGGTGTCCAATAATATCTGATAATCCAAACAATGAGTAATTAAACGTGTTTGCACACGCAACACAAACGTTCATTATTCAATCAAGGCGACGTTCAATTCAATAGGAGTAAATATCCAACTATTTTTTTTTCTAAACGTATTCGTTATTTATTGGACCTGAAATGCAAATACAGGAATTTGGACAAACCGGTGGGTTTAAGAATTTATTGGTATTTTATGGATACATGCGGTTTTATAAATTATGTTATAGTTCATATTGATTCTGAATTAGAAGTTACTGTTATCAATATTATTTTTATTTAAATATACATGGATACATTAAATATATAAATAATACAACTTGTTTGGATTAAGTCATCTGTCATTGTCATCTAACATTGTCATCTGTCATTTGTTATTTTCAATGTCATGTGTCTTGTCATGTATCTTTGTTATGTGTCATTATCATCTGTCATAATAGATGAGAAATATCTATCATCTGTTATCGCTCATAGGTCATTTGTCAAATGACATGTTTTTGCTTCTAAAACATTTTAAAAACTGTTAACTTCTATTTCTCATTTGTTATCTGTCATCTAAGAGCTGAAGATGATAATAACTTGATTAAAATACTTAGAAATTGTGAAGAAAGTTTTTAAATCAAGTTGTCATAACTTTAAACGCGAAATATAAATCCCAAAAATTTACAGGACGTTTTTAATGTTTTGAGTGGAAAAGTTCAAATCAGACTTAAAAATTATACCAAGATCTTTTACTTCGGTGCACTTACAAAGTTTTACACTTTTCATTGTGTAACTACATTTAACTTTGTTTCTATTGCGAGTGTAGTCGACAGAAATGCATTTACTAAAGATAATTTATCAATTAATCAGTTTTTGATAGATTGAAAACAAAACAAAAATTTTCAAACAAAACTTCTGTTTATAAATAAATGTACATTCATTAGAATTCTTGTGAGTGTTTTAAAGATTGGAGGGTGGGATAGAGGCCACCCACCCACCCTACATATACATTGGAACTCCCATCACATTCAATCTTTTAGTTTCCTAAAAACTATTGCAGTCCTGAGTAAAACTATATAACAAAATTAATCGATTGGATTTAGAGCGTTATTGTTTTGTTTTAACCTACATATTAGCAATTATTTCAATAGAAAATTATAATTCCATTATTTTAGTATAGATCCTGAGCTAATTCTCGGATTTAGTTGATTTTTTTTATCTATTCAAACTTACAAATACATTTTTCGTTTAATTTAAAGTGTTGCAATTTTGTTTCAACCTAAATTTTAGCATTATTTTAATGGGGAATAATAATTCTATTCATTCTGTATAAATCCTGAGCTTTTAAAGCCATTTCCTTTATTGATTAATTTTTTACAACTTTTTAAACCAACGATTGAACTTTTCGTTTCATCAATACAACTTAAAGCGTTATTGTTTTGTTTTAGCCTTCATATGCACGATTATTTTAATGAGGAATTATAAATCCATTATTTTTGTATTTATCCTGAGCTTTAAAAACTTATTTTGTCTTTTCGTTAATATTTTACAGCTAATCAAACAGACGAATGCATTTTTTGTTTAATAATCTGAATTTAAAGGTTTACAATTTTATTTCAAGTAAAATTTTAGGGGTCATTACAATAGAAAATCATAAATACACTCCTTCTATAGAAATAGTGAGCTTTTAAATCGATTTCCTTCAATAGTTAATTTTCTAAATCATTTCAAACCAAAGATTGAACTTCTTGTTTCATCAATTAAATTTAAAGCGTTATTGTTTTGTTTTAACCTACATATTAGCAAGTATTTCAATAGGAAATTATAATCCTATTATTTAAGAATAGATCCTGAGCTTTTAAGACTCATTCTGGGATTTAGTTAATTTTTTATATCTTTATAAACTAACAAATGTATTTTTCGTTTAGTGGATTGAATTCAAAGTGTTGTAATTTTATTTCAACCAAAATTTTAGCGATTATTTTGATGGGGAATAATAATTCTATTCTTTCTGTATAAATCCTGAACTTTTAAAGCTATTTCCTTTATTACTTAATTTTTTACAACCTTTTAAACCAACGATTGAACTTTTCGTTTCATCAATACAACTTAAAGCGTTATTGTTTTGTTTTAGCCTTCATATGCACGATTATTTTAATGGGGAATTATAAATCCATTATTTTTGTATTTATCCTGAGCTTTAAAAACTTATTTTATATTTTCATTAATATTTTACAGCGAATCAAACAGACGAATGCATTTTTTGTTTAATATACTGAATTTAAAGGTTTATAATTTTATTTTGAGAACAATTTAAGGGGTTATTACAATTGAAAATTATAAATACACCCCTTCTATATAAATCGTGAGCTTTTAAAACGATTTCCTTCAATAGTTAATTTTCTAAATCATTTCAAACCAAACTTCTTGTTTCATCAATTCAATTTAGAGCATTATTGTTTTGTTTTAAACTACATATTAGCAAGTATTTCAATAGGAAATTATAATCCTATTATTTAAGTGTAGATCCTGAGCTTTTAAGACTAATTCTGTGATTTACTTGATTTTTTATAACGTTTCAAACTAATAAATGTATTTTTTGTTTAGTGGATTAAATTGAAAATGTTTCAATTTTGTTTCAACCAAAATTTAGCAATTATTTTAATGGGGAATAATAATTATATTTATTCTGTATAAATCCTGAGCTTTTAAAGCTATTTCCTTTATTGGTTAATTTTTTACAACTTTTTAAAGCAACGATTGAACTTTTTGTTTCACCAATTCAACTTAAAGCGTAATTGTTTGTTTTAGCCTTCATATGCACGATTATTTTAATGAAGAATTATAAATCCATTATTTCTGTATTTATCCTGAGCTTTAAAAACGTATTTTATCTTTTCGTTAATATTTTACAGCTAATCAAACGGACGAATGCATTTTTTGTTTGATATACTAAATTTAAAGGTTTATAATTTTATTTTGAGGAAAATCTAAGGAGTTATTACAATTGAAAATTATCAATCCACTCTTTTTGTATAAATCAAGAGCTTTTAAAATGATTTCCTACACTGGTTAATTTTTTAAAACATTTCAAACCAATGATTAATCTTTTTGTTTCATCAATTGAATTTAGAGCGGTATTATTTTGTTTTAAGCTACATATTAGCAATTATTTCAATAGGAAATTATAATCCTACTATTTAAGTATAGATCTTGAGCTTTTAAAACTCATTCTGGGATTTGGTTAATTTTTTATATCTTTTTAAACTGACAAATGCATTTTTCGTTTAAGGGTTTGAATTCAAAGTGTTGTAATTTTGTTTCAACCAAAATTTTAGCGATTATTTTAATGGTGAATAATAGTTCTCTTTATTATGTATAAATCCTGAGCTTTTAAAGCTCTTTACTTTATTGGTTAATTTTTTACAACTTTTTAAACCAGCGATTGAACTTTTTGATTCATCAATACAACTTAAAGCGTTATTGTTTTGTTTTAGCCTTCATATACACGATTATTTTAATGACGAATTATAAATCCATTATTTTTGTATTTATCCTGAGCTTTAAAAACTTATTTTGTCTTTTCGTTAATATTTTACAGCTAATCAAACGGACGAATGCATTTTTTGTTTAATATACTGAATTTAAAGGTTTATAATTTTATTTTGAGGAAAATTTAAGAGGTTATTACAATGGAAAATCATAAATTCACGCTTTTTGTACAAAATGTGAGCTTTTAAAACGATTCACTTCACTGGTTAATTTTTTAAAACATTTTAAACCAACGATTCCAACTTCTCGTTTCATTAATTAAATTTAGAGCGTTATTGTTTTGTTTTAACCAACATATTAGCAATTATTTCAATAGGAAATTATAATCCTATTATTTAAGTATAGTTTCTGAGCTTTTAAGACTCATTCTGGGATTTAGTTGATTTTTTATTTCTTTTCAAATTGACAAATGCATTTTTCGTTTAAGGGTTTGAATTCAAAGTGTTGCAATTTTGTTTCAACCTAAATTTCAGCGATGATTTTAATGGAAAATCATAGTTCAATTCTTCAATTCTTGTGAATCCTGAGCTTTTAAAGCTCACCTTACAACCTTTTAAACTAACGATTGAACTTTTTAATAATAATAATAATAATATATTTTGTTTCATCAATTGAACTTAGAGCATTATTGTTTTGTTTTAGCACACATATGCGAGATTATTTTAATAAGAAATTATAAATCCATTATTTTTGTATATATCCTAAGCTTTGAAAACTTTTTTTACATTTTCATTGATATTTTACCACGAATCAAACCGACGAATGCATGTTTTGTTTAATACACTGAATTTGAAGGTTTGCAATTTTATTTCTAGTGAAATTTTAGAGATTATTAGAATGGAAAATCAGAAATCCACTATTTCTGTATACATTTTAAGCTTTTAAAACGATTTCCTTCATTGGTTATTTTTTTAATTCGTTTTAAACCAAAGATTGAACTTCTTGCTTCATAAATTTAATTTAGAGCGTTATTGTTTTGTTTTAACCTACATATTAGCAATTATTTCAATGGGAAATTATAATCCTATTACTTAGGTATAGATCCTGAGCTTTTCAGGCTCATTCTAGGATTTAGTTGATTTTTTATAACTTTTTAAACTAATAAATGTATTTTTTGTTTAGTGGATTAAATTCAAAGTGTTGCAATTTTGTTTCAACCAAAATTTTACCGATTATTTTAATGGGGAATAATAATTCTATTCTTTCTGTATAAATCCTGAGCTTTTTAAGCCATTTCCTTTATTGATTAATTTTTTATAACTTTTTAAACCAACGATTAAACTTTTCATTTCATCAATTGAACTTAGAGCGTTATTGTTTTGTTTTAGTCTACATATGCGCAATTATTTTAGTAGGAAATTATAATACCATTATTTTAGTATAGATCCTGAGCTTTTAAAACGTATTATGAGATTTGGCTGATTTTTTATATCTTTTCAAATTGACAAATGTAATTTTTGTTAAGTGGATTCAATTTAAAGTGTTACGATTTTGTTTCAACCTAAATGTTAGCAATTGTTTTAATGGTAAATCATAATTCTGTTCTCCCTGTATAAATTTCTAAGCTTTTAAAGCTATTTTCTTTATTGGTTAATTTTTTACAACTTTTTAAACCAACGATTGAACTTTTCGTTTCATCAATTCAACTAAAAGCGTTATTGTTTTGTTTTAACCTTCATATGCACGATTATTTTAATTAGTAATTATAAATCCATTATTTTTGTATTTATCCTGAGCTTTAAAAACTTATTTTATCTTTTCGTTAATATTTTACAACGGATCAAACAGACGAATGCATTTTTTGTTTAATATATTAAATTTAAAGGTTTATAATTTTATTTTGAGGAAAATTTAAGGGGTTATTACAATTAAAAATTATAAATCCACTCTTTTTGTATAAATCAAGTGCTTTTAAAACGATTTCCTACACTGGTTAATTTTTTAAATCATTTCAAATCAGCGATTAAACTTTTTGTTTCATCAATTTGATTTAAAGCGTTATTGTTTTGTTTTAACCTAAATATTAACAATTATTTCTACAGAAAGTTATAATTCCATTATTGCATTAAATATCCTGAGCTTTTAAAACTTATTCTGGGATTTTTTTGATGTTTTATATCTTTTCAAACCGACGAATGCATTTTTCGTTTAGAGGATTAAATTTAATGTGTTGCAATTTTGTTTCAACCTAAATTTTAGCGATTATTTTAATGGGGAATTATAATTCTATTCTTTATGTATAAATCCTGAGCTTTTAAAGCTCTTTCCTTCATTGGTTAATTTTTTACAGCTTTCCATACCAACGATTAAACTTTTCGTTTCATCAATTGAACTTAGAGTGTTATTGTTTTGTTTCAGCCTACATATGTGCAACTATTTTACTAGGAAATTATAAATCTATTATTTTTGTATATATTTTGAGCTTTGAAAACTAATTTTATGCTTAAACCATATCTTCACGTTAACCAAAAACCACGTATAAGGGTAAACATAAAATTTTACACTATTAATTCCTAATAATAAAAATTTTGATGATTACTTATAATTCATATTTATAGCTATTAATTAAATTATGCAGATTATGTTTATTTATTTATCCTAAAATCAGACGAAAAAAATCTGAACATTATCAGTTAAAACCTGTCTTAACACTGACACATTTACAACACAATTTCCCTTACATCATAAATTAATCTAGAGGATGATTCACCTCACGTTTAAGCCGACAATTTTTCCATTTTATTTATCTACACGAAAGATGAAGAGACGCGCACAGCCTTCGAAAATATGCATAATTTATTTGAATAATTGCCTGTGTAATTCGATGATCGCCTGTAACAATAACATCGGTGTAAATAAATAAAGTTTGGTCCTTGACCCACCTGAATGGTAATCTATTGTGAAGGAAACGAACAATTCTAATTTATACCTTTGCCGCTCAGGCACGTACCGTTTTGTTGTACACACGTATTTATAAATATAGTTTTGTTTTAGGTGTAGAATTACAAAGTTTTTAAAAGATAATCGATTTTGAAACACATTAGCGTGTGTTTTTTTAACCACTAATTAAGATTACGTCGGGATCTCCTTGAAACGCAAATAAAAACTGGATAAAAATGTTATTGGCGATAAAATTCCAGCGCAGCCAATAAAATACGAAATCTATTATGGCGTACAGTATTTTTTTTTTTTACTGCCGCCGCGGTAATTGCATGAAAAGTGGGAAAGCCTTGACCTGAAAAATCTCATAAAATTCTTCAAGAAATATCTTCATATTTACAATAAAGTGCTGTTTTATCTCCACAAAATATTATTTATTACTAAATAAATATTGAACATCATTACAACTTCTGAAAAAGAGTTGATGATCAATAAGACCATTCACCATTACATAGGAAATTTTAATCAGTGGAGGAAATTTGCATACATATCGGGAATTAATTAATTTTCGAGGATAGTCGGCACTTTTGAGCGGCATAAATCATCGCATTTTTCGAACACCTCCGACGTCCGCATGTGAATATTCATCGAACATTGATAGGTTTTGCGTGTCACAAGCGAATTAACACTTCAGAAAGACCAACAAGAACGCTCATTAGCAAGTGCTCGTGGGCAAATTGATCGGCGCTCATCCGTGACTTAAGTGTACACTTAACTTAATGCACATTTTAATGATTTTATTTCAATTTTTGCATATCCTGTGATTATTGTTATTATAAATCATTATATCAATTGATGAGGTTATTATTTGTTGAAAATTCATCTACACTTTTTCAATTGTGTAAGTAAAAACATTTTTAGAATTATTTAAAAAAAACATAACTCCTTAGGCCTTTTCGCCTGAAGGAACAATTGATGCGAAATTTGGCGTAGAAAAACACGTGTTATGTTCTGTATTAAATTTGGAGTTTCGATCTTGACAGCTCATTAACAAAGGTAAATAAGTATTGCAGCAATTTTAGAAGTAAATTTTTGAAAATCGGTGCATTAATATATTTATTAATTTTAAATCGATTTTAATTATTTTTATACTTTTTCTTTTTATCGAGGCATTACGACACATATTTATAAGTTGTTTTTTTCTTCTTCTTCATTTCAATGGAACAATTTTCGTTTTTAATGCCACATCCCATTGACATACAAACTCAAAATGCTCATTATGTGCAATCAGACAAGACAAACAGCCATAAAAATTTAATGAAATGCCATTGCGCAACCGAAATTACTTTTAAATATGTTATTTATCCGCTCGGGGAACTAATCGGTTGTGAAATGATTGGGACGTGGGCGAAACGAGTGTAAGATGGATTCCAAAAAGTCCATACGTAAATAAACCATAAGATTAAAGTTTAATAATGAAAAGATAAAAAAAATTATAATACTTCTTGTAATGACTTATCCTTTCAGAAAATTGCATCTGCAATTGTTTTACTAATAAATTGTTTGCAGCCTTTATACAGTGTTATTAAGTACTTCATTATATAATACCTCACATTACTCAACCCAAAACTTATTAATATTTATACAGTTGCTAAAAATTTTAATTGCATTAATAAATATTCATGTGAAGATATAGTGCAATAAAAGCATTACCCTTCTTACAAATATATTTAAACCTTCAAAATGGACACCATTTTTGTTTATTGAGGTAGTTTTAACGTTAGCTTAAATTTTAAAGTATATATAAAGTAGATGTGTAGCAACTATCCCACCCTTAATTTTTAACAATATAAAAAGCTATTTTTCCAAAGTATTTAATTAAGATATACGATTATCTTTATGTACATAACCCAAACTGAATGTTAAGAATACTTTTTTTATATCACTTTCAACTCTATTTACAGTGACTAGTTTCGACTAAGTTTTTTAAGATTCAAGAAATAAACTGAATGTAATTACATAACGATGAAGTTTAAAATAAAATTTACATCTTCAGCCAACTAATTTCTTGGCATTTTGCCAATTACAATTCTATTTAAAGCCATCAAGGACGTTTCGACCAAATGTTGTTCCTCTGGTGCCAATATACACGGGTGGTATTATGGTTCATCCCTAAGAATAAAATCAAATGAGATATTTTGATCTGCTCGGTAATCAAAAACTACAACATATTTATCAAAACTACGCATGTGTAGTCTACCAATCTAAAATCATTTTGATGCCAAATTTTTTAGTTTCATCTATTTTTAAGACTTCCATCATCTAACTAATTTTTAGATTTTGTAATACATATAAATAAGTTCATACCAGTCATACTTAAAAATAAAAGCACATCTGCTTAGGATACTTCAAAAAAAATTGGTATTACTTATGGAAGAGCTACGAATAACTTGGCGGGAATATTCAAACGCAATTTATTTATTTTTAGCTTCGATAAGTTCACAAACAACTGTTTTAACTACTAATCTACTTTATTGTTAAATTATGAGTCACTAAGTAAGCAAAATATTCATAGTTATCTCAATTTCCTTTAGGCTTCTAAAGCAAATTGATGAAACAAGATGTTCAATCGTTGGTTTGAAGTGATTTTAAAAATTAACCAATGAAGGAAATCGTTTTAAACACTCATGATTTATATAGGAAGAGTGGATTTATGATTTTCCATTGTAATAACCCCTTAAATTTTACTTGAAATAAAATTGTAAACGTTTAAATTCAGTATATTAAATAAATAATGCATTCGTATGTTTGATTAGTTGTAAAATATCAATGAAAATGTAAAATAAGTTTTCAAAGCTCAGGATATATAAATAAATAATAGATTTATAATTTCCTATTAAAATAATCGCTTATATGTAGGCTAAAATAAAACAATAACGCTCTAAGTTCAATTGATGAAACAAAAAGTTAAATCGTTCTTTTAAAAAGCTGTAAAAAATTAAACAATAAAGGAAATAGCTATAAAAGCTCAGGATTTACACAGGAAGAATTGAACTATGATTTTCCATTATAACAATCGCTTAAATTTAGGTTGAAACAAAATTGAAACCATTTGAAATCAATCCCCTAAACAAAAAATGCATCTGTCAGTTTAAAAAGATATAAAAAATCAACTAAATCCCAGAATGAGTTTTAAAAGCTCAGAAACTATACATAAATAATTGGATTATAATTTTCTATTAAAATAATTGCTAATATGTAGATTAAAACAAAACAATAACGCTCTAAATTTAATTGATGAAAGAAGTTCAAACGTTGGTTTGAAATGATTTTAAAATTTAACCAGTAAAGGAAATCATTTTAAAAGCTCACGATTTATACAGAAAGAGTGGATTTATGATTTTCCATTGTAATAACCTCTAAAATTTCACTCGAAATAAAATTGCAAACCTTTAAATTCAGTGTATTAAACAAAACATGCATTCGTCAGTTTGATTCGTTGTAAAATATCAACGAAAAGATGAAATAAGTTTTCAAAGCTCAGAATATATACAAAAATAATGGATTTATATTTTCTTATTAAAATGATTGCGCATATGTAGGCTAAAACAAAACAATAACGCTTTAAGTTTAATCGATGAAGCAAAAAGTTCAATAGTTTGTTTAAAAAGTTGTAAAAAATTGCCAATGAAGCAAATAGCTTTAAAAGCTCAGGATTTATACAGAAAGAATAGAAATATGATTCACCATTAAAATAATTGCTAAAATTTGGGTTAAAACAAAATTGCAACACTTTAAAATTCAATCTATTAAACGAAAAATACATCAGGCAGTTTGAAAAGATATAAAAAATTAACCAAATCCCAGAAAGAGTCTTAAAAGCTCAGGATCTATACTTAAATAATAGAATTATAATTTCCTATTGAAATATTTGCTAATATGTTGGTTAAAACAAAACAATAACGCTCTAAATCCATTTGATGTAACAAGAAGTTCAATAATTTGTTTGAAATGATTTTAAAAAATAACCAATAAAAGAAATATCGTTTTAAAAGCTCACGATTCACACAGAAAGCATTTATTGATGATTTTCCTTTATAATAGCTCTTAAAATTTTACTCGAAATAAATTTGTAAACCTTTAAGTTCAATCTAATAAACAAAAAATGCATTCGTTTGTTTAATTCTTTGTAAAATATTAATGAAACTGTAAAATAAGTTTTCAAAGCTCAGGATATATACAAAAATAATAGATTTATAATATTCTATCAAAATAATTGTGAACATGTACGCTAAAACAAAACAATAACGTTTTAAGTTTAATTGTTGAAACGAGAAGTTCAATCGTTGGTTTGAATTAATTTAATCAAGAAAATAGCTTAAAGAGCTGAGAATCTATATAGAAATAGTAAATTTATGATTCTTCATGTATATGTGCTAATGAATTAAAGGTGAGCTATTACTTTCGTTTTTCGTTAGGTCTACAGATTAAGTAAATCGAAGGAAAAAAAAAAACATCCATTTATCTGTTATTTCAACACTAATCATAGAATCACGGATTCGATTGCCCAACTTTTAGCACTTCACTCACGAAAATTCAACGCCAGAAAGTATTGATCAATCGCCAAAATATCTTCTTCGGCATGACACTCATTAATTATGGCGCAATTAACAATATTAACGCTTACGTAAAATACGTGTAAAATGTATTGGGGTCGCGTACATATATGTTTATGAAATTATTTCTGATCAGATAAAATCATGAATATAATTGATATATTTTTTAATAGAACTTGAAATACAAATTTGACGAAGAAAAAGTAAATTTTTAGTTTCTTGGCACTTTTTTAATCTGTAAATATCATCAAACTTTTGAATTGGGTGAAGTTTGATAAACTAGACAAAAAACTGATCATAATATTATGGAATAAATACTGTGGTTGTTTATTTTCATATAAAAGTTGTGATGTGGCTATCATAATACCTTCCCTATATTATTCTCATGGGTGGGTAGACTCTAAATCTAAGTTAGATAAGATTAAAGTAATTTATATTCAAACTTAAATTCTGACTTTGTTTTATTTTTGATTACATAAAGGATTTGACTATTTTTAGCAGCAAAATCATCAACTATTGGTAATTAAAGTTATCATGTATATGTAGGGTGGGTGGGTGGCCTCTATCCCACCCTCCAATCAGTAAAACATCAGCGAGGGTTTTAGTTAGAAGTTGTAAAATATAAATATAAATAAATTTTTCAAATAATTTTTGATGATGTTTTACTGATTGGAGGGTGGGATAGAGGCCATCCACCCACCCTACATTTACATATTAATTTCAATTACTAATCGTCTCGCGGTTTCCAATAAAATTATTTACAAAACTTTTTGAATTAAATAGAAATTCAAAAGGTAAAATTTTTGAGTGTGTAAATTTATCAAAATTATATACATGATTTGTGAAAAGGCTCTAAATCAAGCTTAAATAAACTTAATTTTAGATTATGCTTTATTTTTTATTGCATATAATTTTATTACATATTTACAGTATATTTGGTTGCGGTGTTTTATATACAATATTTAAAAATATGGTATACAATGTGTCCACGTCCAGTAAACACGCGTTCGTCGCGCAAACGTAATCCCAGCCCGTACACTTTGACAGTTCTTCTAAGATAGGCTGCAACATATTAAAGTTATAAATGCACTGCGAAGACCTATAGTTTAATTCCGTACTAAAACGGTGTACCACTTTCTAATCACTTCAACGAATGTATTAATGATGCTGGGGTTATTGTTTTATAAGCAGCAAAATCATCAACAATTAGCAGAAAACTTCAGAGAATATTAGAGAACAGCAGAAAATAACAGATAATGAAAGACAACAACAGAGAACAGAAGGGAACATCAGAGAACATTAGAGAATATCAGAAAACAACAGGGAGCAGAAGAGAATAGCAGAAAACAACACACAACATCAGAGAACAAGGAAACAGCAGTGTCTTCTGATTTTTGTTGTTTTCTGCTGTTATCTGATATTCTCTACAGTTCCTTTCTATTCTCTTTTTCTGTCTGATGTTCTCTTCTATTCTCTTCTGATCTCTTGTGTTCTCTGCTGTTTTCTGATGATTTTTGCTGTTTTCTTCTTTTCTTCAGCATCGAAAATCAGAGATCAGCACAGAACAGCAGAAAAAATTAGAAAACTTTAGAGAACAGCAGAAGACAACCCAAAGAACAGAGGAAACATGAGAGAATATTAAACAATATCAGAGGACAGAAGAGAACAGCAGAAAACAGCAGTCGAAAGCAGAGAACATAAGAAAACAGCACAATCTTCTGATTTCTACAGTTCTCTTCTATTTTTTTCTGTTATCCTCTGCCCTCTGATGTTTTCTTCTATTCTCTGCTCTTCTCTGATGTCCTCTGCTGTTATTTCTGTCTCAGCTTTTCTCTTTTCCTTTTCTTCAGCATAGAACAACAGAGAGCAGCACTGAACAGCAGTAAACTAACTAATAAGAGAATATTAGAGAGCAGCAGAAAACCACAGATAACAGAAGGCAGGAGACATTAGAGAACATTAAATGATATCAGAAAACAACAAAACAGAAGAGAACATCAGAAAACAGCACACAACAGCAAAGAACATAAGAAAACAGCAGAATCTTCTGATTTCTATTGTTTGTTGCTGATATCTGATATTCTCTATAGTTCTCTTCTGTTATTTTCTGCTCTCCTCTGTTCTCTAATATTCTTTTCTATACTCCTCTGATCTTTTATGTTACCTACTGTTCCCTGATATCCTTTTGCTTTTGTTTTATTTTTTATTAGATAAAAGGTTTGATTGTTTTTAGCAACAAAATCATCCACGATTAGCAATAAAGTTATTATGTATATGTAGGGTGGGTGGGTGGCCTCTATCCCACCCTCCAATCAGTAAAACATAAGTAAGGGTTTTAATTAAAATTGTAAAATATAAATAAACACAAAATAATTGCAATTTTTAGAGATTTATTCATATAAATTTTCAAATAATTTTTGATGATGTTTTACTGATTAGAGGATAGGATAGAGGCCACCCACCCACCGTACATACACATATAAATTTCAATTATTGATCGTCTTGCGGTTTAAAGTAAAATAAATTACAAAACTTATTAAATAAAATAGAAATTCAAAAGGTAAACTTTTTGAATTAATTATGTTGTTATTTAAGTCATAGCCTACTTAGATACTAAGAAGTGATTAAATTTATTTATAAAAGCTTTGGTAATGAATGCAATTTTACTGGTTGATGTATTTTTATATTACGCATAGTAATGGTATTTCCTGTGGGGTTAAAAATAGTTTTGCGCTATCGGATTTCGATGAATTTCAGGAAATACGCAATGGCACGAGGGGTGGATTTCAGCAACCCTTCTGGGACATTAAGGCGAATATGGCCGCCGTTCACGCTCGCTCCTCTTCATTAAATTAAAGCCAGACACGCGATGGACTGCTGGCGCCTTTGCCCACATTCGAAAATCGTATTGTGTTAACCACGTTAATTAAATTAAGTGTTGTAATATTATTATTATAGAAATAAATTTATATATAGGAAATAATTCCTCAAATTAAGATGATTAAAACCGTGCTTGGCGAATATGACCGCCCCATTAACTTCTTCACTACACCGACTTATAATCGGCTTGAAATTAATACGCGCGGTTAACGCAAAACCAACAAACCGTTTGTCACAAAACGCGAATCACGTGCGTGCATTAATAATCTAGTAAACCGCGTTGCAAAAAGAGGACGGCCATGCCTGAGAATAATTCGTAGGTGAAAGCGGCGGAATTCGTCTTCAAAGCACGGATTTTTGCGGTCTTGCGACGAAGAAACAGAAAAAATAAAACGAGTCCAGCTATTAATAACGAGCGTGCGCCTCGTTCGGGAATTATTTACGGCCTAAATGCGTGCCTTGGGGGATACCGGTAGTGTATTGTTTCAAATGAAACACCACAAAAAAAGGAAAATAGTATCGTGTGTCAGTGCTTTATTACGTTTGTTCTATACATAAATAAGTTTTATTGCTTAAACAACTATTTATTCAGATGTAATAGATGTATAAACTTGATTATTGTTAAATGTTATGTACTGTGTTGTGGTACATCTTACATTGTTATTTTTAGTGTAAGTAAAATAACTTCACTTAAATCTTTTGATTTAATTAGATATATATGTTATCTTTCCTGTATTTTTTCCCTATAATTGGATCTGTTGGGATAATAACTGATATTATTAGTATTATTATTTTCAAAAGTATTAATTCAATCATAATATTATTAAAGCAATTAATTTATAGTTTCTTATTATTAATCCACCCACAAGACTCCGACTCGAAAGTATATAAATTAAAATAAACCGTTTCAATTCATTACACCTCCAGTCAATCACTTGTTTTGCGTGAAGATTTCAAATGTCGACAGTAATTGGTAATCTTGAGGAATTCAATTTTTTTTTTTTTGTTGGCAAGAAATTTAACACCGGACGGTTACGAAACGCCTACGCGTCTCATGCAAATGAAATTCGAAATTTCGAATAAATCAGCTGCGGAGATATACTCTTTAAGATTTACTTCTAAAGTCTCCTGCTAATTACGAGATTGCAAAAGCGCAAACACAATTACTGAATTATTCTTCTTAAAGGTATGTTATTAACGATTTATATTCATGTATGTTAATGGCTGCTGGCGGTAATGTATGCGCAGAAATTACACCTCTATTGAAAATTTTATTCCGTATAAGGTTAAACGCGCTTATATTTAATTATGCAGCTATTTGCAAACGGATTTTTCGTCTTATTCGATTATCTTATGATTGTAATCGACGTTCAGGTTTGTACAAACTCGTCTGTTATTATGCTCGATGAATTATTAACATTAGTGGTTTTATAGAAGGTAACGTGAGATTCTTTGATTCTAAGCCTTCAAAATTTCTTAATACATACATTAAAAAATAAGTTTTGGAGTTTAATATAAAATAACTTGAAATTAATACTTCCTAGGTTATAATCTTGATGGAACTGGTATTCCACAAAGTTATTAAGATGTTTTACGAAGTTAATGCCTCCAACATCAATCAGTTAGTTTCTAGAGAATATTTGAAGATAATTTTTTGAAAATCCAATTCTGGTTAGTAAAGAAACAATAACTTGGTTGGGGAAAACATTATTTTTACGAATTACCAATTAGAAGAAAAATAACATCACTTCTAAATACGTCCAATAATAAATATCCCATCAAGGCAATACATTTCGCAATCCCTTCAAACAATGCCGAGCGATTAATTAAAAGCGTATTCTCTCGAAGAAGAATGTGCGGTTGGATGCGAGCACACAATCGAAGAGCTAATAAATAAATAAATTATAGCATCCGATAACATTTACGCGAATGCGGAAACAGAGGCGAGCCTTTTCATTTCGTACACACACACACACACTTATCAGATTAACGTGATGATTGATGATGGCCATTAAATCCAAGCGATTGATGTTCTGTTAGTCAACAACCTTCAGAGGTGTGATGAAAAATGAACGTTATTGATTTTTTAAAATTACGGTTTGATTAATTCGAGTATTATGTAAAGTTGTTAAATTTTGTACAAATCATCATGACATCATCAGCAATTTTGGCAAGAGCTAAAGATATTTCTTAAGTCGTGGTGGTCTCCTCTGATAAAAATTACTGTCCGTCCCATTCTCAGCTGTTTCCCGGGCAGCAATTAATCCTCGGCGTTAACAAACGTGTCAGAAAAGAGTTATTAGTCGGGCAGATGCGACTACATACAAGAAACGTGGCCTTTCGGCGCTTCATTACAGATTTTCACCGTGTTTCCAACAACTGTGCGGCGATTCCTTTTTGATCGGAAAATGAATTATTCAACGCGACGCGGAATTACACCATAAATTGCGCGAGTGCACTTAAGTATTTAACAATCTACACATTAAATCATTAAAGAATTATTGAAGAAAAAGTTAACTTCAAGATTTAGTACAAACATTGAAGAGTTGGATGAATAACGAAGCTCAAACTTAAAGATTCTATAAATTTAAAAATATGTATAAAATTTACAGAATCTAAAAATTCCTAAAGATTTTCTAGAAAAGCAAGTTTAAAGTTTCTAAAATAGGTCGGAAATTCGATACAATAAAAAAAAATAAAATGAAAAATTTAATTATAAAACTTTGTTCGTTTCTGACTCTTTAGAATAACAAACTCTTGTTGATGGTTTTGTAATTGGAGGGTGGGATAGTGGCCACCCACCCACCCTACATATTTCTTGAAACTCAAACTAAAATACTACGTTTTAATTCTTAAACATCAACAATAGAATTATTATTGTTTTTAGGGGAAAACTAAACGTGAAATAGTGATTGTAATTATATGTATATGTAGGGTGGGTGGGTGGCCACTATCCTGCCCTCCAATCTTATTACCATCAGCGCTATTATTATAAATAATGATTGCATAAAATTGCAAATCACTTTAAAACATCCTGCAGATTTTAAACTTTAATTTATAGTTTATGCTAAAATTATGTTTAAATTATTAATTATTAATTTACTATATGAACGCATGGAATATTGAAATAGGTCGGAAATTCGATACAATCAAATAATTTTTATTTAAAAATTTGAATAAACTGAAAAATTTAATTATAAAACTTTGCTTATTTCTGATTATTTATAATAACAAACTCTTGCTGATGGTTTGGTAATTGGAGGGTGGGATAGTGGCCACCCACCCACCCTACAAATACATTGAAACTCAAGCTAAAATACTACGTTTTAATTCTTAAACATCAACAATAGAATTATTATTGTTTTTTAGGGGAAAACTAAACGTGAAATAGTGATTGTAATTAAATGTATATGTAGGGTGGGTGGGTGGCCTCTATTCTACCCTCCAATCTTATTACCATCAGCGCTATTATTATAAATAATGATTGCATAAAATTACAAATTACTATAAATTTTAAGATTTAATTTATTTTTTGCAGATTTTAAACTTTAATTTATAGTTTATGCTAAAATTATGTTTAAATTACTGATTATTAATTCACTACATAAACGCATGGAATATTGCAATAGGTCGGAAATTCGATACAATCAAATAAATTTTGTTTAAGGAATTGAATAAAATGAAAAATTTAATTATAAAACTTTGCTTGTTTCTGACTATTTATAATAACAAACTCTTGTTGATAGTTTGGTAATTATAGGGTGGGATAGTGGCCACCCACCCACCCTACATATACATTGAAACTCAAACTAAAATACTACGTTTTAATTCTTATCCACATCAACAATAGAATTATTAGGTATTGTTTTTAGCGGAAAATTAAACGAGAAATAGTGATCGTAATTAAATGTATATGTAGGGTGGGTGGGTGA
Organism: Ontholestes murinus; assembly: GCA_963969525.1. Taxonomy (NCBI): domain Eukaryota; kingdom Metazoa; phylum Arthropoda; class Insecta; order Coleoptera; family Staphylinidae; genus Ontholestes; species Ontholestes murinus. Next base: position 68,250,922 of record OZ018395.1, read on the forward strand.
CCACTATCCTACCCTCCAAACTTATTACCATCAGCGCTATTATCATAAATAATAATTGCTTAAAATTATAAGTCATTATAAAACATCCAGCAGATTTTAAACTTTTATTTATAGTTTGTACTAAAATTACGTTTAAATTATTAAATATTAATTCACTATATAAACGCATGGAATATTGAAATAGGTCGGAAATTCGATACAATCATATAATTTTTATTTAAGGAATTGAATAAAATGAAAAAATTAATTATAAAACTTTGCTTATTTCTTACTATTTATAATAAGAAACTCTTGTTGATATTTTTGTAATTGGAGGGTGGGATAGTGGCCACCCACCCACCCTACATATACATTGAAACTCAAGCTAAAATACTACGTTTTAATTCTTATCCACATCAACAATAGAATTATTAGGTATTGTTTTTAGCGGAAAATTAAACCAGAAATAGTGATCGTAATTAAATGTATATGTAGGGTGGGTGGGTGGCCACTATCCTACCCTCCAATCTTATTACCATCAGCGCTATTATCATAAATAATTATTGCATGAAATTAAAAAATCATTATAAAACATTCTGCAGATTTTAAACTTTAATTTATAGATTATAATAAAATTATGTTAAAATTATTGATTATTAATTCACAATATAAAAGTATAGAATACTGAAATAGGTCAGAAATTCGATACCATCAAATAATTTTTGTTTAAGGAATTTAATAAAATGAAACATTCAATTATAAAACTTTGCTCGTTTCTGACTATTTATAATAACAAACTCTTGCTGGTGGTTTGGTAATTGGAGGGTGGGATAGTGGCCACCCACCCACCCTACATATTCATTGAAACTCAGGCTAAAATACTACGTTTTAATCCTTAAACATCAACAATAGAATTATTATTGTTTTTAGGGGAAAACTAAACGTGAAATAGTGATTGTGATTAAATTTAAATGTAGGGTGGGTGGGTGTCCACTATCCTACCCTCCAATCTCTTTACCATCAGCGCTATTATTACAAATAATGATTGCATACAATTAAAAATCGCTATAAAACATCCTGCAGGTTTTAAACTTTAATTTATAGTTTATACTAAAAATATGTTCAAATTAATGATTATTAATACACTATATAAACGCATGAAATATTGAAATAGGTCGGAAATTCGATACAATCAAATAATTTTTGTTTAAGGAATTGAATTAAATGAAAAATTTAATTATAAAACTTTGCCCGTTTCTAACTATTTAGAATAACAAACTCTTGTTGATGGTTTGGTAATTGGAGGGTGGGATAGTGGACACCCACCCACCCTACATATTTTTTGAAACTCAAACTAAAATACTACGTTTCAATTCCTAAACTTCAACAATAGAATTATTATTGTTTTTTAGGGGAAAACTAAACGTGAAATAGTGATTGTAATTAAATGTATATGTAGGGTGGGTGGGTGGCCACTATCCCACCCTCCAATCTCTTTATCATCAACGCTATTATTATAAATAATGATTGCATAAAATTAAAAATCACTATAAAACATCCTGCAGATTTTAAAATTTAATTTATAGTTTATACTAAAATTATGTCTAAATTATTGATTATTAATTCACTACATAAACGCATGGAATATTGCAATAGGTTGGAAATTCGATACAATCAAATAATTTTAGTTTTAGGAATTGAATAAAATGAAAAATTTAATTATAAAACTTTGCTCGTTTCTAACTATATAGAATAACAAACTCTTGTTGATGGTTTGGTAATTGGAGGGTGGAATAGTGGCCACCCACCCACCCTACATATACATTGAAACTCAAGTTAAAATACTACGTTTTAATTCTTAAACATCAACAAGAAAATTATTATTGTTTTTTAGGGGAAAACTAAACGTGAAATAGTGATTGTAATTAAATATATATGTAGGGTGGGTGGGTGTCCACTATCCTACCCTCCAATCTTATTACCATCAGCGCTATTATCATATCATAAATAATGATTGCATAAAATTAAAAATCACTATAAAACGTCCTGTAGATTTTAAACTTTAATTTATAGTTTATAGTAAAATTATGTTTAAATTATTGATTATTAATTCACTGTATAAAAGCATGAAATATTGAAATAGGTCGGAAATTCGATACAATTAAATAATTTTTGTTTAAGGAATTGAATAAAATGAAAAATTTAATTATAAAACTTTGCTCGTTTCTGATTATTTAGATTAACAAACTCTTGTTGATAGTATGGTAATTGTAGGGTGGGATAGTGGCCACCCACCCACCCTACATATACATCGAAACTCAAGCTAAATCACTACGTTTCAATTCTTTTACATCAACACCAGATTTAATTTTTTTTTTTGAGAAATCATACGTGCAAGAGTGAGTGTAATTATTTGTATATGTAGGGTGGGTGGGTGGCCACTATCCTACCCTCTAAAGAGATTCTTTACCATCAACTCTATTATTATAAAAATGATTGCATAAAATTATTAATCATTATAAAACATACTGGAGATTTTAATCTTTAATTTATAGTTTATACTAAAATTACGTTTAAATTATTGATTTTTAATTCACTATATGAACACATGGAATATTGAAATAGGTCGGAAATTCGACACAATCAAATAATTTTTATTTAAGGAATTGATTAAAATGAAAAATTTAATTATAAAACTTTGCTCGTTTCTGACTATTTAGAATAACAAACTCTTGCTGATGGTTTTGTAATTGGAGGGTGGGATAGTGGCCACCCACCCACCCTACATATTCATTGAAACTCAAACTAAAATACTACGTTTTAATTCTTAAACATCAACAATAGAAATATCATTGTTTTTTTAGTGGGAAACTAAACGTGAAATAGTGATTGTAATTAAATGTATATGTATGGTGGATGGGTGGCCATTATCCTACCCTCCAATTTTATTACCATCATAAATAATGATTGCATAAAATTACAAATCACTATAAAACATTCTGCAGATTTTAAACATTAATTTATAGTTTATACTAAAATTATGTTTAAATTATTGATTATTAATTCACTTCATAAACGTATGGAGTATTGAAATAGGTCGGAAATTCGATACAACAAATAATTTTTGTTATTATTATAACATTTTGCTCGTTTCTGACTATTTAGAATAACAAACTCTTGTTGATGGTTTAGTAATTGGAGGGTGGAATAGTGGACACCCACCCACCCTACATATACATTGAAACTCAAGCTAAAATACTACGTTTTAATTTTTAAACATCAACAATAAAATTATTGTTGTTTTTAGGGGAAAACTAAACGTGAAATAGTGATTGTAATTAAGTGTATATGTAGGGTGGGTGGGTGGCCACTATCCCACCCTCCAATCTCTAAAATATACACAAGAGTTTCTACAGAATTTATACTTAATTATTTAAAAAAATATGCTATATTTAATAAGTACATATTCTAATAAATAATTTGAAATAAATTGATTTAAAAAAATAGGTTAATGGGTTTTATCAGTTGGCGAAAAGTCTTTTTGATAGTTATTAAAGATTTCTTCATGATGCGATTTGTTTTTTGAGAAAAATATAAGGAAAGTAATATTTTGGCCACATCACCATTTTTTCACATCAAAAGATTCTTGATTGATTACACAAATCAAATTCTTTAAAGATATTTATCCAATTGATTATTACCATATTTTAATAATCAAGCAAACATCTAAATAACATTGGAGGTCGCTATTAGAAAAAAATCCATAAATTAAGAGGAATGAAAAAAATGTGTCGACACGCGAAATCAATCGCACCGACGACGACCAACCTTTGACATATTTTTACGAACGAAGCGATAACATTTCGTTCTTTTTTTTATTACTGGGTTAAACAAATTGCCTCGTGATACGCGGCCATAAACAAATAATAAATTGGACGGCCGATAAAAGTGGAAAAATTTTTCGATCTACTAATACTGCACCTTCGAAATTAAATCGTTGTGCAATTTATTTAATTGGATTCCATCGAACGAAAGAAATAAACACACACAGAGAGAGAGAGATGTATTAATTAAGGTGATTACATAAAATGTTAAATAATTGAATGGTAATTTATTGTTCGTTAATTATATACCTATTTGTCAAAAAATAAATTAATGCTCCAGATATTTTTTTTTCATGTAATAATTTCATTTGCAGAAATTTATTCTTATGAGTTTGTCGAGGCTCACTTACACATTCCTCGAGGCGGCACTCTTCAAACAACCGTGTGTTTACTCCGGACCAACAAAGTAGATGATTAGATCGAAAGGTTATCACACACACAGATTGGGTCTACAACAAAAATATTGATTCCTCGTTATTATTTTTTTTATTTTCGTGCGCCTATAAAACCCAAGACCGCATTCGCGTACTCGCAATTAGGATCGTTATCTTAATTGTATTCGCCGATTAGATAAGGATGTTCGTACATCCGGAATTATTTCCTCGTGCGTTCCTACACGAACGCAAAGTGTACAATGATTTAAATCAGATCAGACGATATGAAATTGAAATTTAAAAAAAATACAAAACTTTAAATTTTGTTTTGTGAACTCTAATCAGTTTCACACCAAAAATCATGTCGGCCTGTGTTATTATTACAGAAAAATCCGATCCTTAAAAAATTCCGCACGTTTCAGATTATTATTAACGCCAATTGTAATAATTCCGAGCGCGCGTAATTTTTCTATAAAACCGACAAATAAATTACAATCATTACGGCACGACGGTTCATGACTGAAAGTACAGGCCATACTCTGACCTTACATGTCCCAACGCTCAAGGAACGTTTATATTTTTTTTTCCACATCTTCGGTTTTTTCCCCCCATTTAATTCGAAATAAATCATTGTATTCTATTAATTGGGTTAACGTTAAGGTATCGTAAAAGTGCGCACCGTGTGAGGCCTTGATATCCATCATTAATTAATCATAAGTAATAACTTTAGAGAAAAAATAAGAATGTTCAGATAGAGAAAAAAAACAGTGGTGGAATGTCGGATTATCTATTAATTGGCGGTTGGGTTGAATGCAATTAAGGTGAGGCGAAGTAATAATTTAAACGAAATGGAAATTAATTAATTAAATAATTAAATAATAAATTATATCGACTGGGGGTTTCTACTTTGTTATACATATAAACACTTTTCACATATAAATATATTAATAAATTTCTGTTAATAATAAAGACACTTGTAATCACTTTCTCCGCAGTTTATTTTTATTCGTTAAATGTACATTTGTAAACTTTATCAATAGCTGTACAAGAATATCTGTTATATAAAACAAAGTGAAAAGTGCGTTTAATTTGTGAAAATAAATCGAATTAAATGTCCTTTGTTGTGTAAGTGGCGACAACGTTCTGGGCCAGACGATTGAATTCCGAGTGTCAATAGTTGGATGCCTAAAATTTTGGCGCTGCTTCCATAGGGACTAATCCACGAGTTATTCCTTTGACTGTCCGACCTCAAGAAGTTAAGATATTCCACTCTGCATTCCACTGACTAATCGATTCGAAAATACTACGCCAATGTTTATTCCTGCTGTTGATGATAGGTCAGTAATACGAAATATTTGTTTGGGTCTGCACCTACATCCAAATACAACAAAATGAAAATTTTTGAATGACCTCTTTTATTTATCACTTGGTGAAACATTATAAATTATTACCCACAAATAAAAAAAAACTTCTAGTTCTAGTAAGAACTGTAGTTCTTAATAAAGTCAGTGTTATACAAACAAAGTTAAAGAGTTTTCGAATTAAATATTAAAATTCGTAGTGCGGTTATTAATTTTCATATTAAAAAGTTTTGTTTATTTCTGAAGAATAATGTATAATGAAGTAGAAGCCTCCACCATTAACATTTTAAATTATTACTGATTTAATTTAAAACATTCAACAGTTACTACATAATGAGTATTGCTATTAATTTAAAACTTAAAAAAAAACTCTTTATTATTCTTTCGGCGTTTTTAACGCTATAAAAACTTGTAATTTTCATAAACGGTGAATGTTTGAGGCGAGGTGTTATTAACTATAATTACGGGTTGTCGATAATGTCAGAGTTGGATTATGAGATACAAAAAGTTACAAAAAATGTCTAAAGAAATTAATAGAGGGTAAGAATAAAAGAACACATTTTTTGTGAATTCAAGCCTTTTCAAGTGCAATTATTATGTATATAATTCGAATACTTTTGTTAGCATCTTGGATAAAATAAATAATACCTAATTATACAAGTCCCTTTATTTGTTTATTCTTATAATTATTGCAGGAGTATCGAGAATTTATTAGTTTCAGGAAGAAGGTATTTCGGCTACCAAAATATTTAGCTTTTAATGTGCTACAAAAAATTATTTACGAGCGGTCAATAGTGTCGGTGAAAATAGCGCTGTGTAACGTAAATCCATCACGATAGACAGTCCAGTGATCGTTAAATCCGTATTTAAGTGTTCTTTGTCTATTGAACTTAAATATGATCGCTCAGAGGGGCTAATTTTAGAAATCTTAAATTCCGGAAGTAGAATAAGAAACATTTTCATCTAATTCTCAAATTAAAAACTAGTAATTTTCAGTAGGTGTGTAATTTCTTCTTTTATTTTGGCTCTTTACTCAAATTACCTAAATTGCAATTAGTAATTAAAGTTAATATCCAATCAAATCATTATTAAAGTTAATATGTATATGTAGGTTGGGTGGGTGGTCTCTATCCCACCCTCCAATCTGTAAAACATTATCAAAATTTATTTGAATAAATTCTATGAATAAATCTCTAAAAATTGCAATTATTTTGTGTTTATTTATATTTTATAAATATTAATTAAAACCCTCGTTTATGTTTTACTGATTGTAGGGTGGGATAGAGGCCACCCACCCACCCTACATATACATGATGACTTCAATTGCTAATTATTGATAATATTCCTGCTAAAAACAGTCAAACCCTTTATGTAATAAAAAATAAAACAAAATCAAAATTTAAGTTTAAATATAAATGACTTTCTATAGCTAATCTTATCTAATTTAGATTTTGAAAGTCTCCCCACCCATCTTGCTTCAAATTTTTACTAATTTACTCATTCAAAAAATTTTCCTTTTTAATTTCTATTTTATTTTATGTTTTGTAATTAATTTTACTTATATGTATATGTAGAGTGGGTGGGTGGCCTCTATTACACCCTCCAACCAGTAAAACATCGTCAAAAATTATTGTAAAAAATTCTATAAATAAATCTCTGTTATCTGTTGTTTTCTGCTATTTTCTAATGTTCTCTGTTGTTTTCTACTTTTCTGTGCTACTCTCTGTTGTTATATGTTCTTCTATGTTAAAGAAAAGAGAAATAGAGAAGCCGAGAACAGAAGAAAACGCAGAGGACATCAGAGAACAGCAGATAACATAAGAGATCAGAGGAGTATAGAAGAGAACATTAAATAACAAAAGAGAACTGCAGAGAATATCAGATAACAGCAGCAGACAACAGAAATCAGAAGATTCTGCTGTTTTCTTATGTTCTTTGCTGTTGTGTGCTGTTTTCTGATGTTCTCCTCTATCCTGTTGTCTTCCGATATTCTTTAATGTTCTCTGATGTTTCCTGCTATTGTCTGTTGCTCTCTTTTGTTATCTGTTGTTTTCTGCTGGTCTCTAATGTCCTGCTGTTCTGTGCTGCTCTTTGTTGTTCTATGCTAAAGAAAATTGAAAAAGAGAAGCCGAGACAGAAATAACACAGAGGACATCAGAGAAATGCAGAGAATAGAGGAGAACAGAAGAGAACTGTAGAGAATATGAGAAAATAGAAGAAAACAAAATTCTTATGTTCTCTGCAGTTGCTTCCTGTTTTTCTGCTATTCTCTTCTATTATCTGTTGTTTTCTGATATTCTTTAATGTTCTCTGATGTACCCTCTATTCTTTGGGTTGTCTTCTGTTGTTCTCTAAAGTTTTCTGATATTTCTGCTGTTCTGTGTTGATCTCTGATTTTCTATGCTGAAGAAAAGAGAAAGATAAAAGATAAAAAGATAAAAGAAAACAACAGAAATCAGAAGATACTGCTGTTTTCGTATGTTCTCTGACGTTTTCTGCTATTATCATCTGTTCTCTGTTGTTTTCTGATATTCTCTAATGTTCTCTGATGTTCCCTTTTGTTCTCTGGTGTTGTCTTCCGTTATCTTTTGTTTTCTGCTGTTCTACTAATTGTTGATGATTTTTATTAATTTATTCACTCAAATATTTTACATTTCAAATTTCTATTTCATTCAAAAAGTTTTGTAATTAATTTTATTCCAAACCGCAAGACTATCAGTAATTGAAATTTATATGTATATGTAGGGTGGGTGGGTGGCCTCTATCCCACCCTCCAATCAGTAAAACATCGTGAAAAATTATTTGAAAAAATTCTATGAATACATCTCTAAATATTGCAATTATTTAGTGTTTATTTACATTTTACAATTTTTAATTAAAACCCTCGCTTATGTTTTACTGATTGGAGGGTGGGATAGAGGCCACCCACCCACCCTACATATATATAATAATAATAATAATAAATTGTCTTTATTAATTAAATAAGGTAATTACAAACAAAGATAACATTTAAAAGTAGGCGAAGTTCAGATAGATTATCTGCTCTTCCACTTAACCTACTACATTAATAAATTAAATTTACGGTATATTTTTAAATACAAAAATATTACAAATAATCAAAAAACATATATATATTGACATAGTTAAAGCTCATTCCTCATCAACCTACAACGGATTTCATTTTTAAAATTAATCAATGTAAGATTTTTTAGATGCATTGGTATTTTGTTATACATTTTATATATATTGTAAGAAAATGAACGCTCAAAAATGGCAGATTTGTGATAAGGTGGTGAGATAATGCCTCTAAATCTTACATTGATATTGTGCACATCAGATCGGAACACTATTCTGTTATAGAGATAGGGGGGCGTACGAGATTGTATTATTTTATAATAGAGAGTGCAACAATGTAAAATGCGGCGATTATGCATATTTAACCAATTTAAGTCAGTTAGTTTGCTGGAGATGTGCTCAAATTTACGAATACCAAATATTAGACGCATACAAGAATTTTGTACTCGCTGAATACGATTTTTTGTGATTTGATCTAAACAAGCATTATAAACAACGTCTGCAAAATTAAAGTGACTCAGCACTAGTGTGTCGCAAAGCATCCGTTTGGTTTTAATCGATAAATAGTGTCTATTAGAGTAAATCATTTTTAAACTTTGAAAAGATCGAGCAATACACTTATTTATATGATACTTGAAACGTAAATTTGTGTCAATTAATAGACCTAAATTCCGAACCTTGTCCACAAAGGGCAAAATAGTGTCATCAATTTTAATTTCGAGTACTCTTTTCGAAGATTCTAGTTGGCTATGAGGACCAAATAACATTATTGAAGTCTTGTTGACATTGATAGATAGAGAGTGCTCACGGGAGAGATTCACCAATTTAGATAAATCTGAAGAGATGTTTTTAGCTGCTAACACAGTGTCATCAGGTTTAAAAGAATATAATAATTGTGTGTCGTCCGCATATAAATTTGCAGTGCAATGATCTAGTATATCTGTGAGGGATGACGTATAAATGGAAAATAAAATTGGGCCCAATATTGATCCCTGAGGGACACCAACGTTTACCTGAGCAAATTGGGATATTAAATCCCCAATTTGAACTCGTTGAAGACGATTATCCAAAAAACTAGCGACCAAATCCACTGCACTCTTGTCAAAGCCAATATAATGGAGCTTGGCCTTCAACAATTCATGGTTGACAGTATCGAAGGCTTTACTGTAGTCAAGTAAAACCATACATGTTAGAAGACCCTTATCGGTGGCGGCTAAAATGTTATCTAAAATATTAAGTAAGGCGGTGGAGCAACTATAGTTAGGTCTGAACCCAGATTGTAAAGAAGGTAACAAAACATTATTTTCAAGAAATCCAGCAATTTGATTTTTAAGCACACGCTCTAATACTTTTGACACAACCGGTAATATACTGATAGGCCTGAGGTCTTTGGTACTAGTAGGGCAATCAATTTTGGGGATCGGAATGATAGTTGCTAGTTTCCAACTATTCGGGAATATGGATTGCTCAATACAGCAGTTTATAATATGTGTTAAAAAAGGAATTAGATAGGGACAGCAAAATTTCAGCATCAATATATTAATTCCATCTGTACCCGTGGCATTAGACTTAATACTATTTAAAATGTTGCCAATCTCATCAGTGGTCACTAATTTAAATTTAAAACAGCCAGCATTTACATTAGTATGAAAATTATTTCGGTAAAAGTTTAAAATCTCATTATCTACAGTACAATTGGCATTACATATAAAATAGTTATTAATAGCGTTCACATCGTTAAAGATATTAGGTAAAACTGTTGACTTACATTTAACAATACCATTTTGCTTCAAACATTTCCAGCAATTTGAGTTATTGTTATTAATTGAAAATTCTAAATACGCCTTTTTTTCCCTTATTATAGCTGAATTAACTGTGTTACGCCACTGTTTATATAGATTAAAATCTTGTGCAAGTTTTGACTGTTTAAACTTTCTGTAAGCATTATCACGATGTATCATCATTTCTTTTAAAGTATCAGTAAGCCATGGAGCAGGTGTTTTTGTCATCCTACGCCTAACTAAGGGCGCATGACAATCAAAGATGTCGAGTATAATCTTATTTAAAAACGTTATTTTGTTCTCAATATTGTTTAGATAAACTAAGTTCTGAAGATGTGATGATTCTAAATCAGTTAAAAAGGCAACTCTATCTATATTATGAAATTGATATTATAACAATAATTGGTAATCGTTGATGATTTTGCTTCAAAAATAATAAAACTTTGTTTGTAATATAAAATAGAGCAAAATCAAAATTTAAATTTAAATATAAATTACTTTCTATAGATAATCTTATCTAATTTAGATTTTAGGTCTGCCCACCCATTATGCATCAAACTTTTCACTCAAAAAAAAAATTACCTTTTTTATTTCTATTTTATTTAAAAAGTTTTGTAATTAATTTTATTGGAAACCGCGAGACGATAAGGAATTACAGTTTATATGTATATGTAGGGTGGGTGGGTGGCCTCTATCCCACCCTCCAATCAGTAAAACATGGTCAAAAATTATTTTGAAAAATTCTATAAATAAATCTCGAAAAATTGCAATTATTTTGTGTATATTTTCTGCTGTTCTCTGTTATTTTCTGATTCTCTTTAATGTTCTCTAATGTTTCCTGCTGTTGTCTTCTATTATCTGTTGTTTTCTGCTATTCTCTAATGTTCTTTGTTGTTTTCTGCGTTTCTGTGCTGCTCTTTGTTGTTATATGTTCTTCTATGTTAAAGAAAAGAGAAAGAGAGAAGCCCCGAAAAGAAGAAAACGCAGAGAACATTAGAGAACAGCAGATAACATAAGAGATCAGAAGAGTATAGAAGAGAACATTAGAGAACAGAAGAGAGCAGAAAATAACAGAAGAGAACTGTAAAGAATATCAGATAACAGCAGCAAACAACAAAAATCAGTTGATTCTGCTGTTGTATGCTGTTTTCTGTTGTTCTCTTCTGTTCTGTTGTTTTATGATATTCTTTAATCTTCTCTGGTGTTTTCTGTTATTCTCTGATGCTGTCTTCTGTTATCTGTTGTTTTCTGCTGCTCTCTAATGTTCTCTTATGTTTACTGCTGTTCTGTGCTACTCTCTGTTGTTCTGCGCTGAAGAAAAGAGAAGCCGAGACAGAAATAACAGCAGAGGATATCAGAGAAGAGCAGATAATAGAAGAGAACATCAGAGGGCAGAGGAGAACAGAAAATATTTTCTGCTGTTTTCTGATGTTCTTGAATATTCCCTTATGTAACCTCTGTTCTTTGAGTTGTCTTCTGCTGTTCTTTAAAGTTTTCTGATGTTTTCTGCTGTTCTGTGCTGGTTTCTGATTTTCTATGCTGAAGAGAAAGAGAAAAGAAGAAAGCAGCAGAAAACATCAGAGAACAGCAAAGAACATAAAAGATCAGAAGAGAATAATAAAATAAATTCTCTTCTAGTCTTTTATGTTCTTTGCTGTTCTCTGATGTTTTTTGCTGCTTTCTTCTTTTCTCTTTCTATTCAGCATAGAAAATCAGCGATCAGCAAAAAATAGCAGAAAATATCAGAAAACTTTAGAGAACAGCAGAGGACAATTAAAAGAACAAAAAAAGAAGAGAAAGGAACTGTAGAGAATATCAGTTAACAGCAGAAAACAACAGAAATCAGAAGACACTGCTGTTTTCTTATGTTCTCTGATGTTGTGTGTCTTCTGGTGTTGTCTTTCGTTATCTGTTCTTTTCTCTGAAGTTTTCTACTAATTTTTGATAAATATAATGATACCCACATCACCATTTTTTTTCAAATCAAATGAAAACAAATATACGTGTTTGATTAGCTTGGAATTTACTGAAATTTCCCGATTATTTCTTATAAAATTGCAGATGTTGTTGATTACTTGTTTCATTTTATTTCTGAACAGTCTGTGGGTTTCGATAAATCCGGTGTGCAGGTAGAAATCCCGTGGCACAAAGTGGGCCATTAAACGAGACTCACGGGCGTTTATTTGTTATGATATTATTTAATGGGCGATAATGCAAACATTACGAATTTGGATAACAGTTGAGTGGGCAACAATTGGACTGTGGGCGTTACGGTAGTGCATTCGGGAATAAAATCGGACGATATCTCCGTTTACTTGAATATAAATGTTATAAAATAATTGATTAATTGTTTTTTAATGTATATATAGCTGTATAACTGCAGCTGTGACTACAAACCATTGAAGAAATTAGATTCTTCTACACATTTGTATTTTCAGCACTCTTCAAATCAATTCTTCTATTATCCACTATACTTTATTCAATGTATGAATGAAGTATAGTGGATAATAGAAGAATTGATTTGGAGAGTGCTGAAAATACAAATGTGTAGAAGAGTCTGCTTGATAGATAAAAACTCTATTCATTATTTCATTTTTTTTTTCTTAGAATTTAGATTAGTCCTTAATTCTGTAGAAAACTATAATATAAACGTTAGCCTCATTTTAATTCAGACGATAAATTTTAAATTTTAACCCTTTGGACTTTCCTAAAATAATAATTTTTCTTCTAGCGTACTCTTGACCTACCACAACGCATTCTTAATTGCCTGAGCGTACTCTTGACCTACCCTAACATATTCCTTATTGTCTATTGTCTAGACATGATTGTAGTAGCGTACTCTTGACCTACCTCACTATCTTAGGGTTCAAATTTACATTTTCGCGCGTAATTTTTGAATTTAAGTTTTTAACTATATATACATTTAGTTGGTCACAAATTTTTAGCGCATTTCTTACCTATTGTATTTACAAAAGATTGATTTATTGATGAGTAAGGCTTGAATATTTTTATTGATGAGATATTGTAAATAAATAAGTTATTGAGGAAAAAATAATTTCTATTGTACTAAAAATAGATTTATTTTAATTATTTTTGTAAAAAAAATATTAATGTGACCAATAAAACAAGACCCAAGCCTTGAATTAATTGAAACAAGAAGCTACACTCGGTTCGTTAAATACCGCATCCGGTCCACACTTTTAGATCACAATACGATACGAAAGAAATAAAAACCGAAATTAGAATTTGCATTGTAAATTACCAACAGTTTTCTGGTTTAGATTAGATCGTGAAAACCGTGAGGGGGTTTCTATTTCGCTGCGAAAACAACTGTGAAAAATAATTAACGTCGATTAATCAACAATTATAATGTTTCACCAAGAGATAAGTGAGAAAATTATTCAATTATTTTTATTCCACCTCATAAATACTTGAAACATTAATACACCTTTAATAAACATTTAAGTATTATCGAATTGGAGTTTTGCAAAATTTAAACTGCGGACCATAAACATTTACGACTTCTTTTATACCGAACGCCAAAATCTCCTCGGTAGAGGACGTAAAAATGGCAGCGCCCAGTAAAAAAAAAACCGGTACCAATAAAACTGAAAACCATCAAGACAAGCCAAAAAAGAAAAGGAGAAGAGAAGAAAAGAAACGGCAGAACGTGCAGTCTGTTGCCTAATGTGGGCCTCATCCAAAAAAATCCAACTGTGTATACAATGGTTAACCTTGACCTCTTAATCCAATGATGGACGCGAAAATTGCGGTAATTGAAACTGAAAATACGGCTTGTCTTTTAAAATTAAAAAAATAAATATTGTGCATTTATTGTACTGTGTCAAGTACATTAACAGTAATAAAAGTGGAAATGTGTATATAACGTATATTAAGATTGAATTATAACCAAAAATGAGACTTCTTTGATTCTTAATGTTAACAAGTTAATTAAAATAGGTGTTGCCATCCAATATTTGTCTTCATAAATCAATAGATCTGTGTGGAAGAGCATTTAGAATGAAAGAATTTGATGATGAACGAACACTTCACATTATTTAATCCGAAATTTATTGATCAAAGATTTTATTTAATAATGTTATGAATAACTCTGTGATTTTCAAAAACACTTTTTTTGAAAATCACAGAGTAATTCATTACCTTATTAAACAAATTAATACAGATTTTCAACATCGAAGAATTTCAAATCTAAATTTTTCATGAATTTATGTTTGGTTTTTATAATTCTAACTAAGCAAATGAAAAATTTTAAAAAAAACTCCAATGGTGAATTAATTTTTTGTATCGATTACGATATTACCATAAAGGTGCCACCTATTTTAAGCGATAATTAACCCAGAGAATTAAATACTCCATTGTAAATCTCGATTTTCTGTGCTACTCCGATGAGATCCCAAATAGATCGAAATCAGTCCATTGCTGTTGTTGACAAATTTGTATATTTTTAATCCATTTATGTTTTATTTTGTAATCCATAATAATTCTATAGAAATAACCAATTAATTAAAGAATAAAGAACCTCCTCAGATATAATCTTAGTTACTTTTTTCGTAGGTTGAAACAAAAATCCAAAATACTCAATCAGTTACATACAAATTATAATTATATTTCCACCTGGCAACAATCCTCTATAAAGTCTTATTAACATACCACGTAATAACCTTGACCCCTTTAATTATATTTATTACTTTTCGATCGGTCTACTTAGCGTGGTTCGTTCCTGTGCCGGATCCGAGCTTAATTTACTGGAGTTCGTGATCTGCAGACTTCTTCAGCATCAAATATTCGCCGAGCGGCGCATTTTAACGGCCAACGGTTACGCCCGCATAGACGACATGTTTATTAATAATTTATCCGACTTTATGGCCCTCAGCGTCCCATAAAATTCATTCCGTCATGTTTTTAAGTGTTCCGAGCTAATGTGAACGAATAAAATATTCGGTTTCCTGCTAATTTAACGCAATTAATGAATAGTTAATTGCATTAAAATTAAATACACGAATAGACTTTGATAACATTACAATTATCCTACTAACAACGTTAAAAAGAACAATAAGAGTTAATTAACTACCTCAAGGATCTAATTTAGGACCTCTACTTTCTATATTGTGATTTTGTTAAAGTTGAAGGTTCTAATAAGTTTAAGAAATATATTGGTAATCCTTAAGTGTTTCTATTTTTACACAAATTTAATTTCTGTGTAGTTTTTTTAAAATAATTAATAAATTCGCACAAAATGAAAATTGTCTTTTTGATGAAATATTGTTGAAAAATCTACAATCAGTGTATTAATTAAATAAAACTAAGACAGATCTATACTAATAAATGTAGGACTATAAAACACTAAACAAAACTTTGATAACTTTATTAAGAATAAAATGGTGGGTATTCAAAATGAAGATTAAAGATTGAAAACTGATTTTTTTGAAGAAATATTATTGTAAAATCCACAATCAGTGGAATATTTAAACAAAACTGTGAGAGGTTAATCCTAACTAATTTATGATTATAAAACATCAAACAAATCTTTGGTAAAATTATTAGGAACAAAATGGTGGGTGTTCAAAATGAAAATTAAAGATTGAAAACTGACTTTTTGAAGAAATATTGTAAAATCCACAATCAGCGGACTAATTTAATAAAACTATAAGAGATTAATCCTAATAAATGTAGGATTATAAAACACTAAACAAAACTTTAATAACGTTATTAGCAACAAAATGACGCGTGCTCAAAATAAAAATTAAAAATTGAAAAGTGTCTTTTTGAAGAAATATTTTTGTAAAATCCAGATTCAGTGAAATATTTAAATGAAACTGAAAGAGAGTTAATCCTAACAAATGAAGGATTATAAAACACTAAACAGATCTTTGATAATGTTATTAGAAACAAAATGGCGCTTGTTCAAAATGAAAATTAAAGATTGAAAACTGACTTTTTGAAGAAATATTATTGTAAAATCAACATTTTGTGGAATATTTAAATAAAACTATGAGACATTAATTCTAGTTAATGTAGGATTATAAAATACCAAACAAAACTTTTGTAAAATTTTGAGGAACAAAATGGCGGATGTTCAAAATAAAAGTTAAAGATTGAAAACTGACTTTTTGAAGAAATGTTATTGTAAAATACACATTCAGTAGAATAATTCAATAAAACTATGACACATTAATCCTAATAAATATAGGATTGTATAACACTAAACAAAATTTTGGTAGTTTCATTAAGAACAAAATGGCGGGTATTCAAAATGAAAATTAAAGATTAAAGAACTGACTTTCTGTAGAAATATTATTATAAAATCCACATTTTGTGGAATATTTAAACAAAACTATGAGAGATTAATCCTAATAAATTTAGGATTATAAAACACTTACCAAAACTTGTATAACTTTATTAAGAACAAAACGGTGCGTGTACAAAACATGAAAATTAAAGATTGAAAACTGACTTTTTGAAGAAATATCATTTTAAAACCCATATTCAGTAGAATATTTAAATAAATTTTTGAGATACTAATCCTAACTAATGTAGGATTATAAAACACCAAACAAAACTTTATTAACATTATTTACAACAAAATGGCGCGCGGCCAAAATTAAAATTAAAACTTAAAAACTGACTTTTTGAAGAAATATTATTATAAAATCTACATTCAGTGGAATATGTACATAAAATTATAACAGATTAATTCTAGCTAATGTTAGAGTATAAAACACCAAACAAAACTTTGATAATATTATTAGGTACAAAATGGTCGATATTCAAAATAAATATTTAAGATTGTAAACTAAATTTTTGTAAAAATATTATTGTAAAATCCACATTCAGTGAAATATTAAAACAAAACCATAAGAAATTAATCCTAATAAATGTAGGATTATAAATCTCCAATAAAAACTTTGATAACATTATTAGGAACAAAATGGCGCGTGCCAAAATTAAAATTAAAGATTGAAAACTGACTTTTTGAAGAAATATTAATGTAAAATCAACAATCAGTAGAATAATTAAATAAAAATATGAGAGATTAATTCTAGAACATGTAGGATTATAAAACATACAACAAAACTTTAAACTTTATTAGGAACAAAATGGCGCGAGTCCGAAATGAAAATTAAAGATTTAAAACTGACTTTTTGAAGAAATGTTATTGTAAAATCAACAATCAGTAGAATAATTAAATAAAACTAAGACAGATTAATCCTAATAAATATAGGATTATAAAACACTAAACAAAATTTTGGTAGTGTCATTAAGAACAAAATGGTGAGTATCCGAAATGAAAAACTCAGATTGAAAACTGACTTTTTGAAGAAATATTATTGTAAAACCCACATTTAGTGGAATAATTAAATAAAACTATGAGAGATTAATCCTAATAAATGTAGGATTATAAAACACTTACTAAAGTTTTGATAACTTTAATAAGAACAAAATGGCGCGTGTCCAAAATGAAATTTAAAGATTGAAAATTGACTTTTTAAAGAAATATTATTATAAAATCTACATTCAGTGGAATATGTAAATAAAACCATAAGGGTTTAATCCTAGCTAATGTAAGATTATAAAACACTAAACAAAACTTTGATAATATTAATAGTTATAAAATGGTCGATATTCAATTTTTTTTTTTAAATTGTAAACTAAATTTTTGAAGAAATATTATTGTAAAATCCACATTCAGTGAAATATGCAAATAAAACTATAAGTAATTAATCCTAATGAATGTGGGATTATAAATCACCAATAAAAACTTTGATAACATTATTAGGAACAAAATGGCAGGTGTCCAAAATTAAAATTAAAGATTGAAAACTCGACTTTTTGCAGAAATATTATAGTAAAATCCACAATCAGTGGAATATTTAAATAAAACTATGAGAAGTTAATCCTAACTAATTTAGGATTATAAAACATCAAACAAATCTTTGGTAAAATTATTAGGAACAAAATGGCGCTTGTCCGAAATAAAAATTAAAGATTGAAAACTGACTTTTTGAAGAAATATTATTATAAAATCCACATATGGTAAAATATTTCAATAAAACTATGACAGATTCATTTTGACTAATGTAGGATTATAAAACACCAAACAAAACTTTGATAAAAGTATTAGAAACAAAATGGCGCGTGTTCAAAATTTAAATTAATGATTGAAAACTGACTTTTTGTAGAAATATTATTGTAATATCCACATTAACTTGAATTTTTTAATAAAACTGTTAAAGGTTAATCCTAACTAATGTAAGATTACAAAACACCAAACAAATCTGTGATAACTCTTTTAGGAAAAAATGGCGCTTGTTCAAAATGAAAATTAAAGATTGAAAACTGACTTTTTAAAGAAATGTTATTGTAAAATTCACTTTTAGCAGAATATTTAAATAAAACTATAAGAAACTAATCCTAACTAATGTAGGATTTTATAGTAGCAAATAAAACTTTGGTAAAATTATTAATAACAAAATGGTGGGTGTTCAAAATAAACATTGATGATTGAAAACTGACTTTTTGAAGAAATATTATTGTAAAATCCACAATCAGTGTAATAATTAAATAAACCTCTGAGAGATTAATTCTAACAAATGTAGGATTATAAAACACTAATCAAAATTTTGATAACATTATTATAAATAAAATGGCGCTTGTCTACATTGAAAAATAAAGATTGAAAACTGACTTTTTGAAGAAATGCTACTGTAAAATCTACATTCAGTGGAACCGCTAAATAAAACTAACAAATATTACTCCTAATATTTGTAGGATTATAAAACACTAAACAAAACTTTGATAAAATTATTAGGAACAAAATAGCGCGTGTTCAAAATGAAAATTAAAGATTAAAAACTGACTTTTTGCAGAAATATTATTATAAAATCCACATTCAATGGAATATTTAAATAAAACTATTAATCTTTATAGATCTTTATAGATGGAGGATTATAAAACACCAAACAAAACTTTATTAAAATTATTAGGAATAAAATGGTGGGTGTCCAAAATAAAAATTATAGATTAAAATCTGACTTTTTGAAGAAATATTATTGCAAAATCCACATTCAGTGGAATATTTAAATAAAACTATGTCAGATTAATTCTAACTAATATAGGATTTTAAACCACCAAACAGAACTTTGATAACGTTATTAGGAACAAAATGGCGAGTGTCTTAAATGAAAATCTAAGATTGAAAACTGACTTTTTGAAGAAATATTATTGTCAAATCTACATTCAATAGATTAATTGAGTAAAATGATATAAAATTAATCCTAACTTATGCAGATATTTAAATTATGAATCGATACGTTTAATAAATCATTAGGAAAGAAATGGCGTTCGTTCGAAATTGAAAACAACATAAACAAAATTATGTTCTGTTATCGAAACATTAAATGCACAAACCTTGAGCATTATCACAGCATTAATATTCAAATTGTGGATAACAATAAAATCACTAAGCATTAAAGATGAATTATATGAAGCAATAATTTAACACGAATGGCACAAAATAAAATTTTATGCATGCATATAAAATTAATGCAGCGGATTACGGTGGGAATTCTACAGCAATTAATTCGTAACGTTCTAATTTCATTACCGGACATGGAATCTGAAGTAATCGATTCTGTGCAGTCCATATTTTCTCACCTAAATTGATTAGGGAAAAAAATTAATCATTAACACGGTAAAAGTGCGATTAATGGTCGAGTCGCACGAACCGATAAATCAATGCCGGAGCAACAATCTTTGCATAATGATAATATTGATTCAGGTAAAACGATGACGACATCGAAATATGTGAGGTGTGAGGTGCATTTGAAATGAAGGCCAGTTAATAAGATTTACGATCACAAGTACGCGGGAGTTATCGAAATTATTAATTACCCAATTTTTTGTTGTCTATAGTTAATGTACACTTGATATTTACTTAAATGTTAAAAGCTCTTTACTTCTTTATAGATAAATAAATATTATTGATGAAGGTTTAAATTAAATTTTTTTATCCCAACCCACAACCTATATATCACAAACGAGGGTTTGCCGAATCAATAGTGTATCATTTGAAGGTTCATGCTATTTTTATTGATTTAATTTTATCAAATATATAATTTTCTTCTTCACAAACTCTAATAAAATTATAAAGATATTTATTATAATTATCTGAAAATGTACGTTATTAAACTAACAGTTTTTTTGTATGTAAGTTGTTCTCAATTGAGTTAAAACAGAGCTTTACTGTCAAGATACTAAACGATAAAAATGGAAGATTACTCATTTGCAATTAACGTTTTAGGTGCCGTTTAGGAAGTAGTCAATTGTCTCATCAGACTTCCTTCATTCGCCAACCACGTTTTCCTAGAAAACATGCAAAAATTGGCCAGACTGTGGAATTGATGTGTGCTAGTTAATAGAGTTCGGTAATGAGCGAAATTTTTAAACCTTACAGACTAAAGTTTTATACCTGGTCATAATATTTCACATTATCTTCAATAAAATAAATAATAATTATATAAGATTAAATATTGGATTGAAATGATTGGAATGAGTTTGAAAATTCAAAACTGTACAAATTATTTCGACAGTAACTTTATCAGGTAGTTCAAGTGGTTGCAGAAACTATAATTGTTACTTATATACTATATAGTTATGATAGGATGAAAACATTTACAATTATAGAAGATTTACAAATTCAATAAGGTGAATTGTTTGAACACATAAATCTAAGCCTAATTTATTTGTGGCAGCATTGTTAAAATTATAATAAATGTCATTGTTGTATATTATACTTTCTAATGTTATTGGTTGTTAGA
The DNA here is from genome assembly GCA_963969525.1 of Ontholestes murinus. Lineage (NCBI taxonomy): Eukaryota > Metazoa > Arthropoda > Insecta > Coleoptera > Staphylinidae > Ontholestes > Ontholestes murinus. The sequence continues at coordinate 68,272,214 of OZ018395.1, forward strand.
TAAAAAATGGTTCATTCATAGATTTAATGGTTTGCAGTAAGGTCAATTCCCACATATCAACCGCATATGTTGGAGAAAAAAAACTACGCAAGTCTCGTTCGGTTCTAATTTATGTAAATATATCAGCATTCATTAGTAGAGAAATCAATTATTGTTTATTATAATATAATGAACTGTACGTTGGTTAAATTTGAATAATAATTGTTGTTTTTTTAAACAATAATAATAACATTTTTGTAATGTAAAAATTATGTAGTTTAATAATTGACAAATTTTTAAATGAATTTTTAAAATAATTCATTGTAACAAAGTAACCAATGTTGGAATTTGCTTCAAGAATATAGAAATACATTTAGAATTAACGTATTTATAAGATTTCTTTAAAATAATCACCTTTTTGTAGTGAGAAACAAAATGGTAATACTTAAAACTTAATTTCAAAGAAATAAAATTGCAGCAATTTAAAAATGTTGTAATAAAATAACCAATCTTGGAATTTGCTTTAAAACTTTAAGATAACTTTAAAACTAACGTCTTTTTAAATATTTCTACAAAATAATCACTATATTGTAGCTAGCAACAAAATTGCAATACTTAAAACTTGATTCCAAAGAATAAAAATTGTCATTAGCGATTTAAAATTGTTTTAATCTTGGAAATTGCTTCAAAATTTAAAAATACTTTTAGATTTAACGTCTTCACAATATTTCCAAAAATTAATCACTATATTGTAGCTAAAAATAAAATGGCAGCTCTCAAAACTTGATTGAAAAGAAATACAATTGCCTTCAGTGATTTCAGAAAATTGTAACAATCTGTAATATCTGTTGGAAAAGAAGCTAAAGTCTAATAAACATAAACATTAAGAAAGCCATTATTGAATTGTACATTCTGTTAAGTTCCTTAAATCCGGAGGCATACTAGCTTCAAGTCAATTGGAATTTGTGATAAAATTAATCGCGAAAATTACCAACTGGTTAATCCTGTGTCCTAGTCGTAAATCATCAATATATCCAACGTGTCCAAATGGATAGCACGAATGAACGTGTCCATCCGAGAATAGAACCTTTTATTTATGCGTCGGTCGGCTAGCAGGGTGGGCCCCGAAATTGCACAAGCGGAAATGGATTGCGTTTCGAAAATTTACAACAACATACGCGGATGCTTTGGACGAAGGAGTAGAACGAAACGATAAAAATAGGAAGAAATTAGGTTGATCGTAAACTCGAATGCGCACACCACCACCACCGCCGGCAAGAACTATTTTGACGCGTCCACTTTGATTCCGTGCCAGTGGTGATGAATCGTGGCGATAACTGCTTGTTTATCGAAAACAACCCATCTCGACATTCATAATTTGATTAATATTGTAGATATAGTAATTTACGAGAAAGATTTTTAAGTATTTTTTACATCTCGATTTTTCTTTGATAAAATAAATAAATTTGTTTGCTTTCCTGCAGTGATGAGACCTTTAACATAGAATCACCGGTCTGTTGTTCCCTAGAAAATAATGATAAAATCAATGTGTTTTCAATTCTAAAGTTAACACCTTTTTAGAAACCGTAAATATTAAATTTAAATGTTTAATTGTGGAGGTATTCACTTTGTAGTGCATCTTGAATATAATGAAGAAAAAGACATGATTATTTTCTTCTATCACTTTATTTTTAAATAAAATTTAAAGTGATTTTTAAACAAACAAATATCCTTAATTCAGAACTCGTGTTTCCGAACAGATTACGTGAATTAGGTCCTGTGAATATGATTAAAAATTCGTTAAAGGTAAAGGCCAGACTATTGTTTATGGGCACGCACTTTAATTGCAGTCGGAATTTGTTTACATCTCGTCGGTTTATTCGATTTTAATGAAGGCCAATTATAACCTGGTGCTGTGTTGTTCCTAATAAACAACACACTGTCTATCGTACCCATGAAATACCAAAAATACGCTCATAAAAAATGGTCATAATTAAATTCACATGATTTTTTTTTAACCTAAATTAATTGGGTTACAAAACGAGCAATTAATTAATTCACTCAAATGCAATTGCTAAGGAAAATCCACGTTAGTAATAGGTAGAAATAAGCAGGTGAAGTTTTTTTGGGCCAAAAACACACCTGCAAATAGACTGATCGTTTAATAGGCTAGTTATCATCTGGCATATTCGGTCTGAAACTTTTTTTTTAAACTGTGAAAGTGTTGTTTTATAGAATAACGTCTAACATTTGCATAATTGCCAAATTGGTCGACTGGTTTTATTTGATGTTTCCGTGTTCACCTACACCTGACGACCGACACTCAGGAAATGTGATGAATTTGACCTCCAATTTTGCATTCTTGGAAAACGAATTGCAAAATATAACACATTTGTAAGATATAAGCCTAGAAGTAAAGAATTTCTAGTGAAATTTATTTATTTATCTTCAGTTTTCTTTGTTGGATCATTGATATAATTTATAAATTAAAAAAATTGGGAAATAATTAATCGAGTTCTTCCACTCAAACTCTTCATTTTCCAGAATGTTGAGACAGAAAATATCCTCATTGACACAATTCAAAAACATCAACAAAAACATTGCTGTAGTTTTCCAGAAAACGAAGCCAGTAACAGTGATGATTGTACAAATATATATGTAGGGTAGGTGGGTGGCCACTATCCCATCCTCCAATTGATAAAACCGTCAGACGAATTTTACTAAATAATCTCTTAATTACTGAAAGATTTCTGCTTTATTTATTATGGAAATTTTGCTTTTTTCATACATGTTTTTTTACATTGAATTTATTTTTTTTTATTCGAGGCATAGGCGTTTAAATTATAGGGGTTGAAGGATGGGATAGTGGCCACCCACCCACCCTACATATACAATAAAACTTAAGCCACAATTGGTAGTTTCAATTGGAAAGTTTTAATAATTGCAACGATTCAAAAATAATATAAAAACAATTGCTGTCAGTATAAAAAATATAAAATAAACACAAAATATATTCTAGTTTATGTTTATCAAGTAAACACACTTAAATTCTTCACTGATTTATAAATTTTAAAAAAATACAGCGCGTTGTTTAATAGAGACTTTTAATTATTTCAACGATTCGAAAATAATATAAAAATAATTGCCGTCGGTGTGAAATTTACAAAATTAACACAAAATACATTATAGTTTACGTTTATGAAGTAAACACAATTAAATTCTCCACTGATTTTAAAATAATTTAAAAAATACAGCGAGTGGTTTAATGCAGAGTTTTAATCATTTCAACGATTTGAAAATAATATAAAAATAATTGCTATAGGTGTGAAATTTACAAAATAAACAAAAAATACATTATAGCTTACGTTTATGAAGTAAACTCAATTAAATTCCCCACCGATTTTTAAATTTTTAAAAAAAATTATATAAAAACAATTGCAATCGTTATGAAATTTACAAAATAAACACAAAATACATTTCAATTTGTGTTTTTAAAGTAAACACAATTAAATTCTCTACTGATTTTCAAACATTTTAAAAACTACAGGGAGTTGTTTAATGGAAAGTTTTAATAATTTCAACGATTCGAAAATAAAATAAAAACAGTTGCTTTCAGTATATAAATTAAAAAATATACACAAAATATATTTTAGTTTACGTTTATGGAGCAAACATAATTAAATTCCCCACTGATTTTTAAAAATTTAAAATAATACAGCGAGTTGTTTAATGTAGAGTTTTAATAATTTCAACGATTCAAAAAAAATATAAAAACAATTGCCATCCGTATGAAATTTACAAAATAAACACAAAATACATTCTAGTTTACGTTTTTAGAGTAAAAACAATTAAATTTATCACTGATTTAATTTTTTTTTTAAATAAAGCGAGTTGTATAATGGAAACTTTAATCAATTTCAACGATTTGAAAATTATATAAAAACAATTGCCATCGGTGTGAAATTTACAAAATAAACACAAAATACATTCTAGTTTACGTTTATAGAGTAAACATAATTAAATTCATGAGTAATTTTTAAAAATTAAAAAAAAATACAGCACGTTGTTTAATGCAGAGTTTTAATCATTTTAACGATTCGAAAATAATATAACAACAATTGACATCGGTGTGAAATTTACAAAATAAATACAAAATACATTCTAGTTTACGTTTATAAAGTCAACACAATTAAATTCCTTACTGATTTTTAAAAATAAAGCGATTGATTTAATAGAAACTTTTATCAATTTCAACGATTTAAAAATTATATAAAAACAATTGCAATTGTTATGAATTTAACAAAATAAACACAAAATACATTCTAGTTTACGCTTATAAAGTAAACACAATTAGATTCTTCACTGATGTTTAGAAATTGTAAAAAATACAGCGAGTTGTATAATGAAAACTTTTATCAAATTCAACGATTTGAAAATAATATAAAAACAATTGCCATCGTTATGAAATTTACAAAATAAATACAAAATACATTCTAGTTTACGGTTATAAAGTAAAAATAATTAAATTCTTCACTGATTTTTAAAAAATTTTGAAAATTCAGCGAGTTGTATAATGAAAACTTTTATCAATTTCAACGATTTGAAAATTGTATTAAAACAATTGCTATCGTTATGAAATTAACAAAATAAACACAAAATACATTCTAGTTTACATTTATAAAGTAAACACAATTACATTCTCCCCTCATTTAAAAAAAATAAAGCTAGTTGTTTAATGGAGAGTATTAATAATTTCAACGATTCAAAAATAATATAAAAACAATTGCCATCAGTATAAAAATTATAAAATAAACACAAAATATATTTTAGTTTACGTTTATAAAGTAAACACAATAAAATTCTCTACTGATTTTTGAACATTTTAACAAATACAGCGAGTTATTTAATGGAAAGTTTGAATAATTTCAACGTTTCAAAAATAATATAAAAACAATTGCCATAGGTAAAAAAGTTACAAAATAAACACAAAATACATTCTAGTTTATGTTTGTAAAGTAAACATAATTAAATTCTCTACTGATTTTCAAAAATTTAAAAAAAAAAGCACAGTGAGTTGTTTAATGGAGAGTTTTTCATTGCAATTATTCGAAAAAAATATATAAACAATTGCCATCCGTATGAAATTTACAAAATAAATACAAAATATATTCTAGTTTATGTTTATAAAGTAAACACAATTAAATTCTTCACTGATTTTTAATTTTTTTTTAAATACAGGGAGTTGTATAATGGAAACGATTAGAAAATAATATAAAAACAATTGACATTCATACGAAATTTACAAAATAAGCACAAAATACATTCTAGTTTACGTTTATAAAGTAAACACAATTAAATTCTCTACTGATTTTCAAAAAAAAAAAAAAATAGAGCGAGTTGTATAATGAAAACTTTTATTAATTTCAACGGTTTGAAAACTATATAAAAACAATTGCTATCGGTATGAAATTTACAAAATAAACACAAAATACATTCCAGTTTATATTCGTAGAGTAAACACAATTAAATTCTTCACTATTTTTTAAAAATTTAAAAAAATGCAGCGATTTATTTAATGGAGAGTTTTAATAATTTCAACGATTCGAAAATAATATAAAAACAATTGCCATCGTTATGAAATTTAAAAAATAAATACAAAATATATTGTAGCTTACGTTTATGAAGTAAACACAATTAAATTCTCCACAGATTAAAAAAAAAATTAAATAAATATATAAATAAAAAGTATTTTTTTTTTAATTCTTTAACAATTTGCAATAATACTTTTTCTCGTTTTGAACTCAAAGCCTCCCCCTTCCCAGGATTTCTTAAGTCAAAATTGTAATTACCTATTGTATCTATTTAATTTGTAATAAATTTATTATACAAATAAAATTAAACTGTCAATTTTTTTTTCTGAAAAAACTTATTTCAAAAATCTGAATTGTTTTCTGTTTTTTTTCCTAATAAGTTTTACTGTCCTTTAACAATTCACATTGTTTTTTAATTTTCGTTTATACATGTCTATGGTTTTTAACAATTTGTCAATTGTTTTTTTTTGCATTTCTCACTTATCAATTGGTTTTTTAGCAAACATTTTAGTATATTGTTTAGGAAGTTATTAAAAGGATTTCAATATTTGTTTTTAGTAATTTTTAGGGTTCCTTGACAATTTGCAATTGTTTTTATCTCTTTTTACAATTATAAGTTGTTTTTTCTTCAAGAAAAATATTTCCATTGCAAATTGTTTTTTTTTGTTTTAAAAATTATCAAATGTATTATTTTAAATCTTTTAAAAATCTCTATTGTTTATGAATTGTTTTTTTAACAATCATTTTTTTTAATTATTATTTTTTTGTTGCAAATCTGTATTGATCTTTTTACAATTGCCAAATTATTTGTTCTGAAAAGAAGAGAATCATTTTTTACAAAATCTTCTTTAAGAATTCTTACCAATTGTTTTTTCTTCTGTTTTTGACAATTGTCAATTATTTATTTATATATTTTCTTTCTCTTGTTTCGGTGAAAAAAATCAATAAATGTTTATTCTTCCTTAACAATTGAAAAATGGATTCTTTATGTTTTGACAATTGCAAATTGTTTCTTTAATTTTCTCGCATAAATTTCAATTGTTTTCGTTTTATCTAATATTTTTATTGAGAATTTATCCTTGAAAAAATGCATTCTTCTCTCTTTTAACAATTACCAATTGTTTTTTTTAATACTACTACTAAACATCTTTATTCACAGAATGAAAATAAAATAAATTACTTGTAATGTATAAAATAAAATAAATTCTAACATAATTGGTCTTCTGTTTCATGGCTATCGACCAGTGGTCTTTCAGCCCTTTTTTAATTATTTTTTTACAATTATCAATTTTTTTAAATATTTTTTATAATCTCATTTGTCTTTGGCATTTCTCAATTGCTTTTTGATAATTGTTAATTGGTTTTCAGCAAAAGTTTTAATATTTTTAGTATCCTTTTTTTAGTAATTTTTACTGTTTTTAACATTTGACATAAATGTTTTCTCATAAATTTGTATTGTTTTTGAAAATTTTCAATTGCATTTTCAGAAAACATATTCCATTATTTTTTACTGTTTACTAAAAATTGGCAAATCTTTTTTTCTGTTGTGATAATTATCAATTCTTTTTGTAGGTCCCATTTTTGGACAATTGTTTATTGGTTTTTCGTATATATTTACAATGTTTTTTATTCGGTGATTTTTACTAATCTCTTAACAATTAGCAATGGTTTTGTTCTATTTTGATAAATGTCAATTGTTTTTTGAAAGAAAATTCTGTTGATTAACAATTTTAGCATTTTTTTTCTCTGTTTTGGCAGATTGTAAAATTTTCAGTTTTAGAATTGTTTGTAGTTTCTTAGTTTTTGGATGTCAAATCGTAAGATTTGGGTGAACAATTTACATCAGCATTATATTACCAGAAAAATATTGATTCTGGAAAAATCATCGATTTATTAACTTCCTCTTGATGTTCAACATGTATTACAATCTTGTGGCATAATCACATTTCTTCTTATGTAGGTTTAATCCGAAAATACATAATTTTTGCGGATTATACCTACATAAGAAGAAATGTGATTATGCCACAAGATTGTAATACATGTTCAACAAAAAGAGGAACTTAATAAATCGACGATTTCATTTGTTGTAGCTAGAGTTAGATTATCTTTCTTCTCAAAGAAACTTCTAACTTATAATCCACATTAAACATTTCTTTTCGTTATGTTATTTTAATATTTATGACTATTTTTCTCAAACTTATCAATTCTAACGATTAATAACGCGCAAAGCAACGGAAATCTCAAGGTCCGCCTCGAATTACAGCTGCAGGAAACCCGCCATGTGTTATATGACCCATAAAATACTTAAATATGTCAGTTTTTTTTTTTATTGCGTTTCGTTTTTTTTTATCATTTCCTCAGATGCTTTCGGGCATCAAAAAACGCGTTGCTTCTTCTCAAGGTTCTCGTTCGTTCGTTCTATTTTGCCGCTCTATTGTGCGTGTAATTCTCTCTGCCCAATTTGCGTCCGACATTGCAAAAAAAAAAATGATTACAATGAAGCTGCAGACGCTATGTGTTTTTCCTGCAAGGTCGCTTGAGCGCTTGAAATGGAGAACAATGAGATCGTTGTTGTTTGCATCAAGGTTGCTAACGATGGCATCTCGATAATTTTTTTACAGCAGCAGCAGGAACAGCAGCAGGAGTGAGTAATTTAGATGTGATTTATTAGATATAATTAAAAGAAATATAATTTTTAAAATAGTTCTTCTCTTTATAACAGTTTAAGTCTTTGAATTACTTGAAGATTCTATAGATGTTAAAAGGGTTTAACATTTAAATAAGTGATTGTAAAGGCTTTGCTGTTTAGTTTAATGATTGTTGAGTTATGTGAAGATGCACTACACTATTAAATGAAATATTGAGTCTCCTTTCTTCACAAAAATTATTAATAGCAAATGTATTTTCGTTCGTGACTGTTTTCAATGCTGTTATTGTTATCTTTAACAATTTTTAAAATATATCAAAGTATATTTTATTAATCTTCCTAATTCATATTGTATCAAAAATTGCCTAATATTTAATGAAACACTCGATAATGACCTGCAAAGGTCGAAACTATAGTTGTGTCAAAATTGATAATATATTGTAAACTTTGTTTGTGTATATTATACAATAAATAGTGGTATAAAAACTTAACAATTATTTTCATTTAACCTTTTGCCTAATATTTGTGGCAATTACTTTATATTACAATTTGAATCAGGAAGATTAATGAAATACACTTTATGAAAATGATGGTAGCGACCGTTACTACGTGGTAGTTCATTTTAAAAGGTTTTAACCCTTTAAAATACACTTTCAAATTAGAAGAAGTAAAACTCTTGTTATGCTCCATTACTTTATTTTCAGATAACTGAGTTAATGGAACATAACAAGAGTTTTACTTCTCCTAATTTGAACATTTGGTTCCATCAAGAGAGTAGCAGAATAAGTATTGATTATATCAAAAATACACTTTGTTATATAACACTTTTTCCAATATTTGTTCTTATAGTCTTAGTAAGATGTAATTTGTATTGCATTTTGGAATTATTACCCTTTTTTTTCTTTATATTTTCTTTGTTCCTCCTCCTAGGCGCCACTGATAAAAATAGAAGACTTTTAAGCGCCTAATTGCTTGAAACTGAAAATAGACATCGTCTAATTCTCAGTCATGTTCTTCGTAGCGAAACAAAGCAAATCTCGTCACGACCGGTGGCTAAATGTGTCCGGAAAGATGAAGACACGACAGAATGATTGAAGACCACGTTGAAAACTTTGATCCGGCGAAGTGTTGCACGCACGTGGATGTAAATCTTGGTAAAGTAGGTGATTAGTTCCACGCATTTTAACGTGTCCAACACAATAAATTTATGGATTTTTTTCCTCTATTTTCGAGACGAAACAAAAAATCAAATTTAGGACATGACGTTGTGTAATCGTAATTGGGTTCGACTTGCTGTGGCTGACGGAATAATTAATCTTTACTTGATTATTATGTATATTATGTAATTCTTCAGTTACCATTAGGCTAACCTCTTTTTCCTCGAAGGTTTAAAATGATAAGAATAATGCATTTAATCATAACGATTTAATTTAAAAAAAATATATTATTTAAAGAAGTGTTGGAATTATATTTACATCGGGAGAGCTTATTTTTTTGTTTTGTTTCGGGAGTTTCGATCTTCGGATCCCAGTTTCGTGTGACTCACCAGTGACGGAAATATTTGCTGAAACGTTTCAGTGTTTCTAAACCACCGTGAGGATGTATTAATCGCAAGTTTGTTCATATAAAATGTATGATTAGAAAAATAAACAGTAATTGATAAATAATTATAATTAAATAAATAAATTAATCACTTTTTTTCTGCCTTAGATTTATCAAATAATTCAAGTTTATAGCAAAATAATTTTCGCTATTATTTTAAGCGTAAGTTTTGTTGATTGGATGGTGGCATAGAGGCCACCCACCCACCCTACATATATACTTTTACTTCCCTCGATATCTTAGCTTTAATTTTTGTGAAATAATTGTGGAATTGGTGTTAATAAAAAAAAACAACAGAAAAATTTGTATTCGTGACAAAAAATTTAAACGTACTATTATACCCTGTGTTTTTTTGATTTATAAGGTGGGTGGGTAGCCACTAAACATTGCTGAAAATAAAGCACTCTTTAATTTTCAAAATTTTTAGTGAAAGAAAATTTTATAAAAAAATATAAATATAAATTCAATTCTTAAATTGAAACCTCAATTTAATATGTGTTTTTAGAGGATGGAGGGTGGAATATAGGGCACCCACCTATTATGATTATATTTTAATCATTAATTCATTTAAAAAAAAAAACGAGTTACTGCTGATTTTAATTCTAAAATAGTGTTTTTGTTTTAAATTAACATGTCTTAGGGTCTTCACAATTTCACCTTTCAATTATCATTACATAAACGATTATTAAACCTGAAATAAAATAGAAAACGTGTTAGAATTATATTTACCCCGGGAGAGCTTATTATTTTTTGTCTCGGGAGATTCAGTCTTCGGACATCAAGTTAATAAAACCGACTGACTCATCGGGTACGGAAATATTTTCTCAAACTTTTCAATGTCCTAAAATCACAAGTTAGGCCTATTAATCGCCAGGACATTTTATTACGAAGCTATTTTCAAAATTGATTCACCTTCTCTTTGTTTTCTTCTTTTGGTTTTATGCCTTCAAGGCAAACATTACATATTTTAATATTATATAATTTAGGTATGTCGAAATCAAATTTATGACCTTTAACCTCAAATTATGGAGATTTTAAAATATACTGATGAAGGATATAATTTTTAATAATTTTAATATGTACCAGTTCAATAAATCCCATTGTTGACTAACTACCTTCCTTGGTAATTTACAAACACATTTGCGTTGTTGTGGCGCCTTAAATTTAGAAGAAGGATTATTGTTGATTTATTGAGACACACACAAAAAAAAATTCAATGCTAACACGTCGTGTCCGTTTATTTCGAGTGCATTATGTCAGTGCTAAAATTTCCGTATTTTCGCTTTCATGAATTCTACAAACAATTACACCTAACACAATCGTTCTTAAGATTAACTTTTGGTCACCTAATTTACCAAGTAGTGCTCATGCAAAAAAAATAAGTATACATATATTGTAAAATTTCTCAGTGATTCTTTAACGAGTTTCAGAGACACATGTGAACGATCGTATTTCAGTTCTTGGCATATAAGATTACCATTCGTAACGGGGCGTTAATTAGCGCTTCTGTTTAAACATTTATTCATTTACTCAACCCATTATTAAGTCTCCTTTAATTAATACCCGCATTGCACATGTGTGTCCGACCGTCTCGGCCACGAATTAAATTTTTAAAGCTCGAATTCACCCTCAAAAATTTACACCAGATACAATCATTATCCGATGTTTACAACGTTTACTGTTAATCAAACGCGTTTCGTAATAATTTATGATTTAAAATAATACACTATAAAGTTTCGGTGTTCACCTTTTACTTTAATTAACTGTGATAAGTGAGCGGAGAGCATTTGTTTCCAATTGAAAAGGTCGAATTTCTGAAATTGGTTTGTGCGCTTTGTGATCACCTTCAGGATTTCTGAGTGACGATGATTGACGCTATACACAAGAATAATTAGATATATTAACTAAAGACAATGTTTATTTTATTAATACTATAAAAATTTAAGAAGAATAAAAAAATATCTAAAAAATTGATTGATTTGTTCCCATTTACTTTTTGGTTGAGTACATTAAACACTAAACTAATTCACTATGTTTTTACCACCAATGCGTTAGTTGAGTGTTTATCATGAATTATCACGTAGTAACGGTCGTAACATTTTTATGATGAGTTAATTATTAATTATTTTTTAAGTATTAATATTGTTTGTTTAAACCACTTTCAAAAAAATAATCTTCTTGTAAAAAAAGTAATTAATTAATAAAATTCTATTATAGGTTTTATATATTGAAGGGTGGGATAGTGGCCACCCACCCACCCTACATATTCACTTTAACATCCATCACTGTTACTGGTTTAGTTTTCTGAAAAACTACAACAATATTTACGTTGATGTGTTGAAGGATTAAAACTAGTAATTGTGGTTTAAGTTTTATTATATATGTAGGGTGGGTGGGTGGCCACTATTTCACCCTCTAACCACTAAAACATAAACACCTACATCTGGAATAAAAAATTAATAAGAAAGAAATATTCATTTGTAAAAAAATCTATAAAAGGGAAACATTTTTGTGTAACAAATAGAAAAGAATTATTTTAATAATTCGGTGATTATTTAGTAAAATTCGTTTATGGCTTTATTAATTGGAGGGTGGGATGGTGGCCACCCGCCCACCCTACATATACATGTATACATCCATCACTGTTATTGGTTTAGTTTCCTGAAAAAATACAGCAATGTTTTGTTGATAATTTGGAAAATTAAAACCAGAGTTTGTGGCTTAATTTTTTTTGTATGTAGGGTAGGTGGGTGCTCACTAACCACCATCCAATCCTTATAATATAAACGACTATGGCTGGAATGAAACATTGAATAAAAAGAAATATTCATTTGTAAAAAAATGTATAAAAGAGAAATATTTTCATAACAAATAAAGCAGAAATATTTTAGTTATTAAGTGATTATTTAGTAAAATTCGGCTCTGGGTTTTAATAATTGGAGGGTGGGATAGTGGCCACCCACCCACCCTACATATACATTTGTACATTCATCACTATTACAGATTTGGTTTTCTGAAAAACTACAGTAATATTTTTCTTAGTGTGTTGAAGAATTAAAACTAGTAATTGTGGTTTAGGTTTAATTGTATATGTAGGGTGAGTGGGTGGCCACTATCCCACCCTCCAACCCCTATAACAAAAACGCCTATGTCTGGAATAAAAATTGAATAAAAAGGTTGATTAATGGTTGAGGCGTTAACTTCGTGATACTTCTTGGAAAAATTAAACAAAAGCGTTTAGTTTGTTGATATCACACATAGTATAAAAAGTTATATAAAGTGTGATATCAACAAAGTAAAATATATAAAATAGAATTATTTTTATGTAACAAATAGAGTAGAAATCTTTTAGTAATTAAGTGATTAATTAGTAAAATTCGTGTGACGGTTTTATTAATTTAAGGGTGGGATAGTGGCCACCCACCCACCCTACATATACATTTGTACATCCATCATTATTACCGTTTCGGTTTTCTGAAAAACCATACAGTAATACTTTTGTTGATGTGTTGAAGCATTAAAACTAGAAATTGTGGCTTGAGTTTCATTGTATATGTAGGGTGGGTGGGTGGCCACTATTCAATCTTTCAAACCCTATAAAATAAACGCCTATATCTGAAATTGAATCAAAAAGAAATATTAACTTGTAAAAAATGTATAAATGAGAAACATTTTTGTGTTATAAATAGAGTATAAATCTTTTGGTAATTCAGTAATTATTTATTAAAATTCGGTTGTGGGTTTTAATAATTGGAGGGTGGGATAGTGGCCACCCACCCACCCTACATATACATTTGTATATCAATCCATGTTACTGGTTTGGTTTCCTGGAAAACTACAGCAATGTTTTTGTTGATAATTTGGAAAGTTGAAACTAGATATTGTGGCTTAAGTTTTATTGTATATGTAGGGTGGGTGGGTGGCCACTATCCACCCTCCAATCCCTACACATAAACGACTATGCCTGGAGTGTAATATTGAATAAAAAGTAATATTCATTTGTAAAAAAATATATAAAATAGAAACATTTTTGTGTAACAAATGAAGCAAAAGTCTTTTAGTGATTAATAATAATAATAATAATAACATACTTTATTCCCTTCTTAAATTAACAAATAATACATAAGATAGGAAGTGCGTCACAGAAAAAAGAAAAACATAATTAAGAATATATATATATATATATATATATATATATACATAAATACTAAACAAAATAATCTTCTATACGGTATAATTCTTTTTCGCATAATAACTTAAATAAATTTAATTTGAACCGTTTAAAATTTTGTTCTGATTTTAAGTTAACAGGTAATTTATTATAGAATAAAATACAATTATAACCTAAACATTTCTCCGAGGCTGTAAGCCTGTGCTGTGGTATGTTGTAGTTACTTTTATGCCTTGTTGAATAAGTATGATTTATTTCATGTATTTCAAATAATTGCTTATGTTTATATAAGAAAGTTAAACATTCATAAATGTATAACGAATGAATGGTAAGTAAATTATATTTTTTAAATATTCCTCTACATGATTTGTTATAATCTAATTCGTACATTATCCTTATAATTCTTTTTTGTATTACAAATACGTGGGAGGAGTATTTGCTTTGTCCCCAAAGTCGAATACTATACCTCACATTAGCCAGAAAAACATTATGGTACACTATGACTAATGACTGAAAATTTAAAATATTTTTCAGTTTCCTAATGGAGTAGCATATTCCACTTAGTTTTTTGCATAAAATATTAATATGTTCATGCCATTTGAGAGATTCATCAATTTCAATTCCTAGCATTTTGACAGATTTATTAACAATAAACTGATCGTTATTAATTGTCAGGTATTCAGGAGTTGGAGTGCTTTTATTCAATCTAAAGATAATACATTGGGTTTTATCTGTATTTAATAACAAATTATTGTTAATAAACCATTCTTGCAATTTGCTTAAATATATATTACATTGTAGATTTAATTGAACATAATTTTCTGCACTAATTAAAACTGATGTATCGTCTGCATAAGTAATAATTTCATGTTTACTATCAATTACATTATAAATTATATCATTTGTATACACTATAAACAAAAATGGTCCTAAAATACTTCCCTGTGGTATGCCTTTACAAATTGTTTTAGCATTAGAATAGATAGGTGTACCATTTACATTTAATTTTACTATTTGCTGTCTGTTTTTTAAATAAGATTTAAACCATGAAAGGGAAGTTCCTCGGATACCATACCGTTCAAGCTTAGTAATGAGTATCGTATGATCTACGCTATCGAACGCCTTCGATAAATCAAGAAACAAACCACAGGCAAGTTCCTTGTTCTCTATAATTGATAAAATGCTATTAATACATTCATAGAGTGCCGTGTCAACACTTTTACCAGGTAAAAAACCATGCTGATGGCAATTTAAAAGATTACACTTTAGGAAGAACGAAAATATGCGCTTGAAAACTAATGACTCTAATATTTTAGAAAATGTTGTTAGTAGACTAATAGGTCGATAGTTCCCCATATCATTTTGGTCATTCTTTTTATATATTGGGAGTACTAATGCCATTTTTAACATATCAGGAAAGGTTCCTTGGCTGAAAGAGTCATTTATGATTTTTAACAGTGGTATTTGAATGTGTTCAAGACAATTATATATTACGTAAATAGGGATGCCATCAGCTCCAGAGCAAAACTTATTTTTATTTTTCATATCATTGATGACATTAAATAACTCAGTATTCGTGACAGGATACAGAAAGAATGAAACAGGATTTACTGGAAATGTTAGATTGATATTATTTTCATTAATACATTGTGGTTGTCTATTACAGATGTTGATAAAAAATTCATTAAAATTGTTGGCCAAATTAGTAATGTTTGTATGAGAAGGTAATTTTTGTATTTTTAATTTATTTCTCTCAGTATTTACAATTTTCCACATGACTTTAGATGTATTGTTGGCATTTTGAATCTGAGTATTATAGTGGCTCTTTCTTGCGGCTAGTAGTGCTATTTTATATGTTTTTTGATAGGCTATATATTGCTCTTTGTATGATGAATCAAATGTTGTTAACATTTGGAGCATTGACACTTTCTCTTTCAATTGTTTTATCTCAGGTGTTAGCCACGTTTTCTTTACTGTATTCTGAATTTGTTTTCTAATATTGGGGAAATTTGCATTGAAGTGAATATTAATAATATTTAAAAATGCATTACATGTGATATTAACATCAGTAGTAAAATGTAAGCTTTCCCAGTCTTCACCAGATAAAGACTCCTTAAAACTTGTCATATTTGTATCATTGTAACTTCTATATATGATATAATTTTTACTCGATCGTTCCACTAGAATATTTAATTGAAGTAATAGTGATGAATGGTCGGAAAAACCTTGAAAACTTACCGTAGTTTGACATTCATATTCATTTTGTATTTTATCACTAATTATAAAGTTGTCAATGCATGTACTACTTGAGCTCGTTACCCTAGTTGGTTCGGTGATTAATAAATGCGACCCATAAGATTTAATTATATTAGTGAACTGCATTGTAATATTATTCAATAAAAGTATATTAATATTAAAGTCACCGCATATAATGTAGGAATAATTTAGTTTGTTTAATTCATTTAGTAGTGCATCCAATTTATTTAAAAAATAAAGTGGATCACTTGTAGGCGTTCGATATATGCAGATAATGACACATTTTAAATTACCTAATTTCGTCCAGGCTGCACAATATTCAAATACTGTGCTTTCCGCTCTTAGATTTAAATTAATTTCACTTGAATTAAATATAGAATTATGCATATATATGGCTGAACCGCCATGTTGATTCGATTTTCTACAATAAGAACTTATTAACGAATAGTTCGTAATATTTATATTATTTAATTCTTGTTCACTCAGCCAATGTTCAGTGATACATATTATTTTGCTTTGTGTGAAATTTATTGCAGCGATAAATTCATTAATGCTCGTGTTTAGACACTGAACGTTATGAAAGTATATTTTATACAAATTTTCTTCAGGAGAACACATTTTCGTAGTTAGTTTTTTGTAACTATTGGACGATTATAAAATTTAGAAATACAAGTACCTTCCGGCCACATTTCGGGATTTTTAACTTTACTCAATTCAGATATGGGAACCGACACTTTAAATGAGGAATATATATCCGGATGTTTTGATTGAAGTTTTTCACATATATTTTCGCGTATTTCGTGTTCACTTAAATATTTCGAAACATCATTTTCACTTGTTGAAGGATCCAGACGCCAAATGTGGAGATGTGTATATACGGGAACCGCTTTCATACCGCTCGGACTACCTCCCGTTCCATAAATTCGCAAGGAGCGTCGTTTGTGGGATACGGTCTTAAACTCTTCATTCTCAGCTGTTCGTGGCCTAGTGTCGATAACCTCGGAAATTGTTGTTCTTGCTGGACCATTGTTTACATTTCTTTTCGGTGTTAACACTTTAGCGGGGTCTCTGGTATTCACACACGCCGCATACGATCTTTCATTAGCGACCTGTACATCTTTGATTTCCCCTAATTCAGCATTTGAATTAACGGAATTTTTTCCTATACGATCATGAACTTTTCGCAGTTCCATTTCAAGATACTCGATTTTTTCATTTTGCAACTTACGATTTTCCATTAGAATGGCATTCTTGCTTTGGAGTTCACTCACAATAATTTTTAATAACTCAATTTCTCTCACGTGGTAATTGCATTCACTAACCTCACTTTGCGAAGAATATGTAGTGATCTCTTCTCTATTGCACTTATGTTTATCCATACATCCTGGGTGTAACACTTTATTGCATTGGCTGCATATTGTGCCATCCTTTACAGATTGTCCGCACTTTCCACCGCATTTTTGTGGCTTATTTAGGCTCTTCGACTGCGACTGCGACTGCAGTGACTATTTGGTAAAATTCATCTGTTGCTATTTTGTTTTTAATGAAGTTACATTAATAATTTTTCAATATGATAAAGAATATTAAAATTAATTACATTTGCAAATTTTCAAATCATCTATACGCGTTATAAATATCTTTTTATTATTTTTAAACACAGCATTGAAATTTTGTTTGCTGCAACATCCACGTTTAAACAGTTGTCATTTTGCTTTACATTAAGTTATCTTTAATTACATTATAATATATTAAAGATACACTAATTTTGTTGGTGATTATAAATTTTTAAACCATTCACACCTGTAATTTATTTTTAAGAAATTATTAAATCACTACATTGAATTTTCTTCATTTCGAAATTTTTAATTTATTTCGTTGCTGTTTGGTTTTTCGTTTAATTACATTAATTATTTTCTAATTATATTAACATACTTTATAATTACACATTTTTAAGCCTTTTGTGTGTGTAATAAATTTTTAAGAATTTTTTTAATCGAAGAATTGAAATTTCGTTTACACCAACATGCACGTTTAAATCGTTGCCATTTTGTTTTCAGTTAAATTACATCAATTATTTTTTACTATATTAAAAACACACTAATGTACTTTATATTTACACATTTTTAAGTCGTTCACACTAATAATTTATTTTTAAGAAATTTTCTAAATACTATACTGAATTTTCATTTTTCAAACATTAAACTTTGTATCGTTGCTATTTTGTTTTTTATAGAGTTACATTAATTATTTTTTAATATGTTAAAAATACATTATTATCCTTTGCAACTACATATTTTTTAAGTCGTTTATGCGTATAAGATATTTAAAAAAAAAAATTAATCACAACACTGAAATTTTCTTTCTATCAACATCCATATTTAAATCGTTGCCATTTTGTTTTCAATCGAGTTGCGTCAATTAATTTTAAGTATATTAAAAATACACTAATATAGTTTGTGTTTACAGATTTTTAATTCGTTCAGACTTATAATTTATTTTTAAGAATATTTCTAATTAACACACTGAATTTTCATGTATTCAAACATTAAAGTTTGAACTGTTGCTATTTTGTTTTTTTAATGGAATTTCATAAATTATTTTCTAGAATATTAAAATTATATTAGTATTTTTTTATAATTACAAATTATTAAGCCACTTATATGGATTATACATTTTTAGAATTTTTTAAATCACAGCATTAAAATTTCGTTTCTTATAACATCCACATTTTAATCGTTGCCATTTTGTTCTCCTTTAACTTATAACAATTATTTTATAGAATATCAAAAATATAATATTATTATTTATAAATATAAATTTTAAAAGTATTTGTACGCGTAATAAACGTTTAAGCAATTTTTAAATCACAGTATTGACATTTTCTTTCCATCAATATCCGTATTTAAATCGTTTTTATTTTGTTTTCCGTCATGTTGCACCCATTAGTTTTTAGTATATTAAAAGTATACCAATATAGTTTATATTTACAAATTTTTGAGTCGTTCACACTTGTAATTTAATTTTTAAAAATTTTCTAATCACCATCCTGATTTTTCATTTCCTTTAACATTAGAGTTTGTATCGTTGCTATTTTGTTTTTAATTGAGTCTCATTAATAATTTTCTAATATATTCAAATTATATTAGTATTCTTTATAATTACAAATTTTCAAGTCATTTGTATAGATTATGAATTGTTTAGAATTTTTCTTATCACAGCACTACAATTTCGTTTATTATAACACCCACATTTAAATCGTTGCTATTTTGTTCTCCGTAGGGTTACAACAATTATGTATTAATATATTAGAAACACATTAAGATTCTTCATTTTGATAAAGTTTTAAATCGTTTATACACGTTATAAATATTAATTTATTTAATCAAAGAATTGAACATTCGTTTATTCGAACATTCATTTATTTAAACCGTTGTCATTTTTTTTCTGGTTGAATTGCATCAATTATTTTATAGTATCTTAAAGATACATAAATATTGTTTATATTTAAAAAAAAAATTAACTATTTTACATGTGCCATTTATTTTTAAAACATTTTCAAATTACTACATTAAATTTGTGTTTCATTTAATCCCGCACATTTGAATCGTTATCATTTTGTTTTTCTTTAACTTACAACAATTATTTTTTATTATATCAAAATTGCATTAATTCTTTTTATAATTACAAGTTTTTAAGCCATTTTTGCGGGCGATAAATTAAAAAATAAAATTTAATCATAGAACTGAAATTTCCTTTCCATCGATATCCAAATTTAAATCGTTGCCATTTTGTTTTCGATTAAGTTGCATCGATTGTTTTTTTAATATATCAAAAGTACACTAATACAGTTTGTGTTTGCAAATTTTTAAGCCATTTACACTTGTAGTTTAGTTTTAAAAAAAAATTAAATAACTGCACTGAATTTTTGTTTCCATCAACAAGTGAATTTAAATCGTTGTAATTTAATTTTTCTATAAGTTACATGAATTATTTTCTATTATATTAAGAATGCATTAATATTGTTTATAATTACAAATTTTTAAGTCATTTATGCGTGTAATAAACGATTAAGAAATTTTTAAATCACAGTACTGAAATTTTCTTTACATCAACATTTACATTTAAATCGTTGTCATTTTGTTTTCCGTCAAGTTGTATACATTAGTTCACAATATATTAAAAGTATACTGATCTAGTTTATTTATACATATAAGTCGTTTACACTTGTAATTTATTTTTAAGAATTTTTCTAATCAACATCGTGATTTTTCATTTCCTCCAACATTCGAGTTTATATCGTTGCCATTTTGTTTTTTATGAGGTTTCATGAATTATTTTTTAGTATATTAAAATTAAATTAGTATTCTTTGTAAGTACAAATTTTTAAGCCGTTTACACTTGCTTTTCATTAAAAAATATAAATTCAAATTACTACACTGAATTTTTGTTTCCTTCAACAAGTGGATTTGAATTGCTATAATTTAATTTTTCTTTAAGTAAAATCAATTATTTTTATAATGTATTAAAAATGCATTAATATTGTTTATAATTACAAAATTTTGAATCATTTGAACGCTTAATAAATTTTTAAGAATTTTTTAAAACTCAGAACTGAAATTTTCTTTACGTTAACATCCACGTTTAAATCGTTGTCATTTTGTTTTCTTTAAAGTTAGATCAATTATTTTGTAGTATATTAAAAACACAATAATATAATTTATATTTACAACTTTTTAAGTCATTTACGCTTGTAATTTATTTTTAAGAACAATTTTAATCACAACTTTCAATTTTCGTTTCCTCCAACATTAATCTTTGAATCGTTACTATTTTGTTTTTCGTAGAGTAACTTTAATTAGTTTTTAGTATATCGAAAATACATTAATAGTGAGTGTATTAAAAGAAATTCCAAACTGTTTCACGTGTTATATATTCTTAAAATTTTTGTTTTTATTAAAACGCCGAAGTTGATTTTCTCTAATATTAAAGTTTATGTTTGAATTACGTCAATTGTTTTTGTTGGTATGTTTTCAACTATTTCCTATCATTATTATTAATTATTGATAGTATTAACTACTTTAGTTCTATTAATAAACATCACGTATTGCACAGTAAACCGAAGCATGCATCATGATCGCAAAAAAAGAGAAAAACTTCATTCGTATAAACGCATCCGGTTTTGACGTAGCGATCGAATCAGAGGATCGTAGTATTAACACGCAGTAGACTTAACCTCGTGTGTCCTCAGAAGTCATCCGCAAAGAAACCGCATACGACCGCACCTCGGGGCGGATCAATCATCTCTTACCTGTAACAAAACAGAAAATGTTAATTGTGCGATTCAGTGCGGTTACGCGTGAGTAATCATTTAGATTTGGACTAACTTAACAAATAATAGTAATAATAATAATAATAATAATAATGATATGATAATTATATTTTTATTTAATCATTTATTTCTACTAACTTTCTTTTTATTTGGTGATTCATTTTAAGAGATTATTGATGTTTAATATAAAGGAGGATGTAAATGAAGAATAGAAAATAAATCTTTACAATACAAACAAACAATTTATTCAATGATCAGTAATTAATGTCATATGACCTTGAAGATTTTAAATAAATGTCACACTGACAGTTACCTGTAAATAATAGAGGTCTTCGAAAATTAGATCTAATTATGTCAGAAATGGCCAAAATATTGCCTTAGTGGCTGCAATGGCTTTATAAGCATCATCAGTAGCTAATAAGTGTAATGGGTAAAGTGGAAGAAACTGTGATCTTCGCCTTCAAGATCTATGCTACGAATTTCAAAGTTGATAAGTATATTTATGTATGTAGTTTTGCGTTATTTTCTATAGATCTTATAAACTAAATGAACTACACTAAACTAAAAGTTGAAATCGATAAATAGGTATACCCCAAGGTTCTAATTCAGGACCACAATCATTATCATATCTGTATAGTTGATGTAAAAATAGTAATATTTCTTTATTACCCGTTATTGTATATTACTAATGTATCATTTTCAGCTGAATTAATTTAACCACACGATTAAAAAAAAATTGGGTGGAAAAAAATATATGCATATTCAATAATTCCTAAAAAAATTTCATATCAAAACCACTAGCACGCTACAGTGTAAACAAATGCAGCGATTAATTATAATTATTCGAGAACGTATTGACTCACACACAGATCAGTTCATTCTCGGTGTTGACATCATACACGTTCACGTAACAACACCTCATCTTTATATGCTCCGATACGTAACAATTGTGACATCAGGAACGCGTGCTGACACTCGTGCTCACTCAGACAGTGTGACGCGCGCACCTATGCACTACCATAAGTCATGAATGAATGAATGATGTCATCTTTCGGTTTCTACGAAATCCCAAGAATTGATACTGACCGTCGTTACTCATGCATAAACACGAGGCGTTATTTATCTTTCGATTTTTGAAACGCGTGTGTGTGTATTTATAGAAATCACATCAGTGTGATGCTGTGATAAAAAAATGTATTAGAAATATATGAAATGAGTTGATGGCCTTCAATTAGAGGTCGTCTCTGATTTTTATTTAAAGAAAGATAAGATGATATTATGATTGATACATTTTTTTGGGAAAATATTAAGAACATATGATGTAGCGTCTTATTGACCTATCTCAATTTCTTCAAAGAATTGCTATAATTATTATTCTTCTCATATACAAATTATGTTCTCTCTTAAGATGAATACAACTTTTAACAATATAATTAAACTTCAAAATACTATTGTTATAATTGTCGCCTGTAATAGTCAGGGGTTATCCACTCATAGAAATCTAGTGCAACGCTTAGACGATAGATGGCACCTTTATGGTAATACCATTACCCACAAAAGATGCTAAATTTTGATTGAATAACAAGCTTTTCTTAAAATTCGTACTTAATTGAAGCAATACATCCATAGTTTAAAAGATTACTTCTTTCAAACCTTTCGACGTTACATTTAAGCAACCAATAACTTAATGACCGACTCAGAAAAAAAAAATTATACGATTAATTACCGACCGAACGTAACCAAACCATTAATCATTAAGCGAAAAATTAAGAACTCATTTCTCATATTTAAGTTTGGATACGAGGAAGTTTCGATCGTGGCGGCGGTCCCTCCAGGCTCGTTAATTGGACCGCTGTGTTTATTTCTTCTAACGTTTTATATCGAGTGACCTTTCTAAGCGTCGCAGGAAAAAATAAATCTCTGCCTCTCTGTCTTTCTGGTTCGACTTTCTGGGAATCGTGTCGGTGGATTGTAAACTGTTTGCCTTATCGCCGGGTTATGCAAATAAATGCCGCGTTATTTATTAATCTGCGCGCGACTTCTTAAGGCGCCGAAATATTTTAATGCTTCTAAATCGAATCGAAAGTTATTGTTGAACTCGTTTCACTTATTTTTTTTATTTGTAAAAACGTAATTCATATTTATTTATGTTTTAGAAGTTGGAATACATCAATTCATCCATAATCTTCTTGATGGTAGCGTGCAATAACAAGGTGTGGTCCAAAAACATGCACGTATCTAGTCATGTGCAGACTATTATAATAATTTATAACCATTAAATCACTGATTTATCTTTGTGTTTGTTACGTCTCGGAAGTATTATCTATAAGAATAATTTCGACCAATAAATACAATTTCTATAAAAATTGTGGACTGGGGAATTCCTAATACAGCAGCAGATAGAAATTGAACTTTGAAATTAATTAATTTATAACATTTTATGTACTTTGTTAATGTAAATCTTCAATATACTTAAATAAACATTTACGTGAAAATTTTACTAATTCAACAGAAGCTATAATTTTATTAAAGAGAATGGTTGCGACCGTTACTACGTGGTAATCCATACTTACACTGAATTTTTCAATTCAGTGTATAATTTTATTATTTTAAATATAATTTCTACACCGATTTGCTATAGTTTTCTGGAAACTAAAAATCTGAAAGTGATGAATGTTCAATTTTATATGTAGGGTGGGTGGGTGGCCTCTATTCCACCCTTCAATTTTTAAAACACGCGCGAGAGTTCTAATGAATGCACTTTCAATTTAGAAACAATTATGTACTTTATTTATTGTGCAAATACGCTATGTTTGCAATTTAATTTTATAGAAACCGTCGCTCGTGGTTTAGGAATTGGAGGGTGGGATAGTGGCCACCCACCCACCCTACATATACATTGAAATTTAAGTCAAAACACTCGTTGTAATTCCATTACATTCAACACTAATACAACAGATAATTTTTAGAAAAACAAAATAGCTAGAACAAATGAAATAAGAAAAATATATGTAGGATGGGTGGGTGATTCCTATCACACTATTAATTTTTACTAATTCAATAAAAGCTATAATTTTAATTTTTTTATACAATTTCCATGTCGATTTGCTTTAATTCTCAAAAAATTAAACACATGAAGAATTTGCTTTGAAAATTAAGAATCTGCTTAGAAAAGATGTATTTTTAATACAAAGTAAAAAAAGTTGCTATAATCCAGCTGGAAACCAATTGGGAATGCTTTAAATATAAATTTAATGAAAACGAAATTTACATTTTATAATTTGAAAAGTTCTAAAAAATATACTACAAAAAGAATTTTCTTTAGAATTAGAAAATCGACTTAGAAAATACGTAATTTTGTTACAGATAAGTCATACTTGCTACAATATAGTTAGAAACAAAATGGAGATGCTTTGAATATAAATTTGATGAAAACGAAATTTGCATCTTATGGTTTGAAAAATCTTAAAAATTTATCCACGTAAGAATTTGCTTAAAAATTCATAAGTGGACATAGAAAAAATGTATTTTTAATACAAAGTAAAAAAAGTTGCTATAATCCAGCTGGAAACCAAATGGGAATGCTTTAAACATAAATTAAATGAAAACGAAATTTGCATCTTATGATTTAAAAAAATTCTAAAAAATTAACGACGTAAAGAATTTGTTATGAAACTTAAGAATATGCTTAGAAAATGTGTATTTTTCATATGGATCATTTATAGTTGCTATAATGCCACAGGAAATTAAATGGAGGTGCTTTAAATATAAATTTGATGAAAATAAAATTGGTATTTTATGATTTAAAACATTCTGAAAAGTTAACCACGTAGAGAATTTGCTTTAAAATTTATGAGTCTGCTTAGAAAAGATGTATTTTTTCTACAAAGCAAAAAAAAGTTGCTACAATCCAACTGGAAGCAAAATAGAGAAGCTTGGAGTGTAAATGAAAAGAAAACGAAAATCGCGTTTTATAGTTTGAAAAGCTCTAAAAAAAATACTACAAGAAGAATTTGCTTTAAAATTTGAAAATCAACTTAGAAAAGATGTATTTTTTTACAGATAAGTTATACTTGCTATAATGCTTTGAATATAAATTTGATGAAAACGAAATTTTCATCTTATGGTTTGAAAAATTCTAAAAATTTAACCACGTAGAGAATTTGCTTTAAAATTCATAAGTGCACATAAAAAGATGTATTTTTAATACAAAGTGAAAAAAGTTGCTATAATTCAAGTGAAAACAAAATGGGAATGCTTTAAGTATAAATTAAATGAAAACGAAATTTGCATTTTATGATTTGAAAAGTTCTAAAAAATTTACCACAAAAAGAATTTGTTTTGAAATTTATGAGTCTGCTTAGAAAAGGTGTATTTTTTCTACAAAGTAAAAAAAAGTTGCTAAAATCCAGCTGCAAGCAAAATAGAGATGATTGAAATGTAAATGAAAAGAAAACGAAAATCACGTTTTATAGTTTGAAAAGCTCTAAAAAAATATACTACACTAAGAATTTGTTTTAGAATTTGACAATCAACTTAGAAAAGATGTATTTTTCTTACAGATAAGTCATACTTGCTATAATCTAGTTGAAAACAAAATGGAGATGTTTTGAATATAAATTTGATGAAAACGAAATTTACATCTTATGGTTTGAAAAATTCTAAAAATGTAATTACGCAGAGAATTTACTTTAAAATTATAAAAGTATACATAAAAAAGATGTATTTTTAATGAAAAGTGAAAAAAGTTGCTATAATTCAAGTGAAAACAAAATGGGAATGCTTTAAGTATAAATTAAATAAAAACAAAATTTGCATCTTATGATTTGAAAAGTTCTAAAAAAATTTCCACAAGAAGAATTTGTTTTGAAATTTATGAGTCTGCTTAGAAAAGATGTATTTTTTCTACAAAGTAAAGAAAAGTTGCTAAAATCCAGTTGGAAGCAAAATAGAGATGCTTGAAATGTAAATAAAAAGAAAACGAAAATCACGTTTTATAGTTTGAAAAGCTCTAAAAAAAAATACTATGAGAAAAATTTGCTTTAGAATTTGTAAATCAGCTTAGAAACGATGTATTATTCTTACGGATAAGTCATACGTGCTATAATATAGTTGGAAACAAAATGGAGATGCTTTAAATATAATTTTGATGAAAATCAAATTTGCATTTTATAGTTTGAATGATTCTAAAAATTTTACCACGTTGAGAATTTGCTTCAAAATTTCTAAATGTGTATAAAAAAAATGTATTTTTAATATAAAATAAGAAAAGTTGCTATAATTCAGCTAGAAACAAAATGGGGATTCTTTAAATATAAATTCACTGAAAACGAAATTTGCATCTTATAATTTGAAAAATTCTAAAAAAATTACCACATGAAGAATTTGTTTCCAAATTTAAGAATCTGCTGAGAAAATGTATATTTTTCATAAAAATCATTGATAGTTGCTATAATACGTCAGGAAACAAAATGAAGTTGCTTTAAATATAGGTTTGATAAAAAGAAAATTTGTATTTTATAGTTTAAAACATTCCAAAATGCTAACCACGTAGAGAATTTATTAACCTTTTTAGAAAATATGTATTTTAATGCAGATTTCGAAAAATTATGAAGGCGTTTAAAAAAAATGCATGAAATTTACATTTCATATATAATTACATATTTTTTTTGTGTTGTTGGTAGAAAACCTCAGGTGTTAAGCAAATACCAGCGCCCCGGAGGCAACAATTCCATCAGATACATAATAATCGGCTAGATAGTCCGTAATTAAGTCCTGAAATGAGTAACAATTTCGTATTCAAATTTTATGCACGCGGACTCTTTAATACACATTTACCCGTGCACAACTGTCGGTGTGTGAAATGTCATTAGTAATAGTCGGCGTAGTTGAAAGCTGGGAAGGCGTGTTTTTATGTAAATACGCGCTATTTAATGTTACGGTTCCGTGGACATTGTTCATAACGAAAAACGCATCACCGCCAATTTAAAGAGAGAGATGGAAAGATATAGAGGTTACGCGCATTTTTATCGGAGGAATGTATTAAACGCGCGTTTTGCATAAATTTTATTCTTTTCGGTTGTTTGTTTAGGTTAGATTATATGGTGCGTTAAGGTTCCTATATGGTAATGATGGTAATAACGTAAACATCTTTGTTTTCTTCTAATTGCTGCTGGTGTGGCATGTAATCATTCTAGACCTAACCTGAATCATAGTCGAAGGAATGAATATAAAATGAGAGAGTTTAGATTATTTGGGAAAGGGGTTTGTAAATTTAGATTAGATAATGAAGAAGTAATCAACAGCATAAAGAGAAGAAAGCTATAATATCTACAAGATGATGTACAGAATTCACGTTTTCTGCCGTTCTTGATGATCTCGGTCGACTCGTTTGTGGTTTTTCCAATGTTGTAACTTCTTCCGCCTATTTTCGTATGCTTGGCATACAAGAAGCAAAAACCTCTGCTGCAGTTGCTGAATTACAATTTTTGCAAAACTCCTGCATAAACAACGCACAGTTCTCTTCCTAGAAACCCTCCAAAGTAACTTACTTTCTCTTTACTCTTACTGAAAGAACATGCCAGAAGTGGTTTGCACGGTTTAAAAGTGGCGATTTCAACTTAGAAGACAGTGAACGACCCGGACAGCCAAAAAGGTTTGAAGATGAAGAATTGGAGGCATTGCTTGATGAAGATGCGTGCCAAACGTAAAAAGATCTTGCAAAATTATTGGGAGTTTATCAAGCAACCATTTCCAGACGTTTAAAAGCATCGAGATTCATCCAAAAGCTTGGAAATTGGGTGCCGTATCAATTAAAGCCAAGAGACATCGAACGCCGATTCTGCATGTCGGAAATGTTGCTTCAACGCCACAAAAAGAAGTCATTTTTGCATCGGATTGTCACTGGTGATGAAAAATGAATTCATTACGATAACCCCAAGCGCAAGAAATCGTATATAAAGCCTGGCCAGCCATCAACATCCACGGCAAAGCCGAATATCCATGGCGACAAGGTAATGCTCTGTATTTGGTGGGATCAGAAGGGTGTGTTGTATTATGAGCTGTTGAAATCGGGTCAGACGATCAAACACAATTAATTCGTTTGAAGAAAACGATTGCGGAAAAACGACCAGAATATGCAACCAGACACGAATCAATAATTTTCCATCATGAAAACGCTCGGCCACATGTTTCAAGATAGGTTCAAAACTATTTGGAAAACAGTGGGTGGGAAGTTCTACCTCACCCGCCTTATAGCCCAGACATAGCCCCTTCTGATTACTACTTGTTCAGATCTATGAAGAATGCCCTCACCGGAATACGCTTCACTTCAGAACAGGGTATCAAAAATTGGCTCGATTCATTCTTCACCACCAAGCCGGAGAAGTTCTTTTGGGATGGAATCCACAAACTGCCAGAAAGATGGGCAAATGTTGTAGCTTCCGATGGACAATACTTTGATCATTGAGTGTATAACCATTTTTCACAACAAAGCTTTAATTTTCGAAAAAAAAAACGCATACTCCTTATATATAAATTTCATTTAACTCCTATAGTTTATTAGCAATAACAAACAAAACTATCAAAATTATTAAGTAAGGAACTTTATTTAAAATATATTTTAATGTATGGTGAATGGGTAGCTCTTAACCCACCCTCCAGGGTTTTAATTAAAAGTGGCAAAACCTATATAAATATAACATTATTACAAAATTTAATAGATTTATTCAAACAAATTTTTCAAATAATTTTTGATGATGTTTTACTGGTTGAAGGGTGGGATAGAGGCCACCCACCCACCCTACATATACATATTAACTTTAATTACTGAGACGATTTGCAATAACTTTAATTACAAATTTTGAATAAAAGAAAATTTTTCAACGAAAAATTTTGGAAAGTTTTAAGATTTTTATAAATATTCAATTAGAAAACCCTAAAACTTTAGAAAAAACTAAACATAATTTGAAACGGAAATTTGAGAGTATAAAGAGTTTACTGGAAAATTCGAGACGTCTGAAGTTGCAGAAAGAGTTTTCAACTTTTGACGTATATTTCGAAAATCTGAAAAATAATTCTTGAAAGTTTTTGAATTTTAAAAAGAAAACTCTGGAACTTTCAAAAAAATCTAAAGATTCGAATTTTATAATGATAAAAATTAAAGAAGTTACTGGAAAGTTCTAAAAATTAAAGTTTATAAAGCAAATTCTGAAAGCGCGGTAGTAAAAAAATTTTGAAATTTCTAGGAATCTGAAGAAAAATTGTTGGACAATCTGAAATACTTGAAGAAAATCCTAGGAAATTAGAAGACATATTCCTAGATTTCTAACAAGTTTTTGGATCTGTAAAAGAAATCGATAAAATAATTTAAAACTCTTGATCAAATTTTGGATTATTAGTAAAAAAAGGGTTAAAAAATATTCCTAAAAATTTCTGGATAAATCTAATAAAAGGAATTATTAGAAATCTTAATAAAATAATTCTAAAGAGAATTTGCTGGAAAATTTAGGAATTATCGAAGAAATGTTTAAATTTGCAAGGAAATTCCTGAAGAATGGAATAAAAGTAGTTGAAAAATCCTGGCATTTTAGAAACTAGAGAAATAAATTGCCGAAACAGTTTACTGTGCTTATTTACAAATAAATATTTACACTCGTCATAACAAATATAGTTTTAAAGTATTACACACATCCTACTAAGTGTAACTTCAGAATTTCAATATGAAATGGACATTTGTTTTCTAATTCGAAAGTAAATTTGGGAATGATGAAACAAAATGAAAGGTTCTAGGAATCTAAAAAGATACTGCTATTAATTTTCTTTAAGAAATTCAGAAAAGAAAGACTGGAAGAAATGTTGCTGGAATATTATTAAAATCTGACAAATTTAGAAAGATGGAAATATTTACAAACCTTAGAGTCTATGAATATATAAATCTAAGTCGTAATTTTGGGAATCTATAAAATAATTATTCGAAAATTCTGAACGCATAGAAAATCCTAGAAATTTGGTGACTAGAAAATTCTTAAAATTTTGAAAATAAATTGCTGGAAAACCTTCGAAAACAAATTTAGAAATTTGGTACAAAATTTTTTGGTAATTCTTGTAATCTAAATAAAATTATATTAAAATATTTTGGCCCCTCGAAGAAAATTGTAGAAATTTGGAAGGGAAATTTCTGGAGGTATAAGAAAGAAAATTCTAGAATTCGAACATTTTTGAAATATTAAAAATAAATTGATGAAAAATTTACAATTACCTCGAAACAAATTAAAAAAAATATTGAAAAGCATTTTTGAATTGAAAATAATTAATAAAAAAATTTTTGGAAATTAAATTTGTAACAGAAATTGGAGATTGTAAGAGAAATTACTGGACAATTTTAGACATCTGAAAAGTTTTCAATTTTTACCATAAATTCTGGAAATCTGAAAAATAAAATCTTAAAAGTTTAGAATATTAAAGAGAAAATTCTGGAATTTTCAAGAAAATTTTACAAATTTAGATTTTATAATGATACAAATTAAAGAATTGTGTGGAAAGTTCTAAAAATCTAAATTTAAATTCTGAAAATCTAGAAGAAAATAAATTAGAAATTTTTAGGAATCTGAAGAAAAATTGCTGGACAATTTGAAATACTTAAAGAACATTCTAAAAATTTGGAAGAGGTATTCCTAGATTTCTAGCAAGTTTTTGGAAGTCCAGAGAAGAAATTGTCAGAAAAGTCGAGTAGCAAATTTTCAAAAAATAAATTTTGCAAGGGAATTTGATAAAAACTTTTAAATATTTTTTAGAAACTTTGCAAATAAATTCATGAAGACTGGAATAAAAGAAGCTGTAAAATTCTATAAATGTGGAAAACTTTAAAAACCTGGAAAATAAATTACCAAAATAGTTTATAAACCTAAAGCAAAGTTTGGAAATCTGATTGAAAGATTCTGCTGGAAATTTTTCTTCGAGAATTTCAGATAATTGTAAAGAAAGCTTGTGGAGACTGAAAAAAATGTTGGGAAATGTCCACAGACATATTTACATACCTTAAAGTCTGTGAATCTATAAATATAAATCTAAAAAATGGCAATTCTAGAAATCTATAAAGAAATAATTTGAAAATTCTGGAATAGAAAATTCTAGAAATTTGCTGAATAAATTTTAATATTTAGGAAATAAATTGCTGATAGAAAAATCTGCAAATTTGTTAGAAGAATTCTTGGTATTTCTAGGAATATAAAAACAAATTATTAGAAAATTTTGGAACCCTTGAAGAAAATTCTAGAAATTTTAAGGATTTGAAAATTATCGAAATGTTAAAAATATATTGCTGGAAAAATTTTTGAGGTACATCGCCTACAAACATATTCAGTAACGAAAAAAATACTTCCCCTATATATTCTATATAGGGAAAGTAAAAATGCTCCAATTAAAGATAACGTCAGTATAAATAAATTTAATCGTGTAAAGCTTTCCAAAAAAAAAAACACATTTTAGGCGACCAATAAAGGCCAATTCGTTTTTATTTCCCCACCGACGAATTATTTCATCAATTTACGCTGGAACTTCATCAATTGCGCCGTCAACTGCTGTTAATTGTCTTCATTCACTTCGGAATCCGGTGCGCGACGCTCACTATTTTAATTGATAAAATGTTACAACTGACCTATTTTTACGATCCAGAAAAAAAGAACAGAAAATAAAGCTAAAGTGCTTTATGAAAACAACAATGTATTGAAGTAGAAAATTAACTAATAATTAATTGGATTTAAATTCATTAACATTGGTGTATATTTAAAAAACACTAAACGTCGGAAAGTGATGAAAATTAAGGTGTATATGTAGGGTGGGTGGGTGGCCTCTATCCCACCCTTCAATCTTTAAAACAAAAACCAGAGTTTTACTGAATAAGTCCAAAATTATATAACTATTTCGGAAAAGAATACTTTCTACGAACATAGAATTAAATTTTAATATTGTGAAATATACAGGGTGACCTTTGGTGCTGTATCTCGCTTATTTTTTATCCGATTTTAATAAATTAAAAACATCTAATTAAACCATTTTTAAAAGACTTTAATAGGATCTGAACTGTTATTTTTTCTCACACCCAGTTTTTGACAAAATACGATCAACATTTTTTTTTAAATTGCACTGTATATATATTTTTATTAATTCGCAAGGAGATTTTTTTTCTGAATATAAAATTGTAGACAAATTTATCCATACATCAAACTTAAGTTGAGAAATTGAGGATTAAAAAAATAAATAAAAAGTCAAGTATCCATTGTAAACAATATACAGACCCTATTTAAAATGTCAAAAGTGACAGTGACAGCCATTGATACAATACTGCAACGATTTTTAATTATTGTATAATTAAAATGTTGCAATATTTCAAACACTGTACTAGAATTTTGTGCTTCTACAGAAATCGTTTTTCAGTTTTTGAAATCTTGCAACATTTTTATTATGAAATTATTAAAAATCATTGCAGTATTGTACCAATGACTGACACTGTCACTTTTGACATTTGGAATAGGGTCTGTATATTGTTTACTATGGTTATTTGATTTTTAATTTTTTTTTAATCCTCAATTTCTCGACTTTGTTTTGATGAATGGATAAAATCGTTTACAAATTTAGATTCAGAAAAAAATCTCCTTGCGGATCAGTACAAAATATATATACAGTGCAATTTGAAAAAAAAAAGTTGATCGTCTTTTGTCAAAAACTGGATGCAAGAAAAAATATCAGTACAGTTCATATTAATGTCTTTTAAAAATCATTTAATTTGATGTTTTATTTATTCAAATCGGATCAAAAATAAGCGAGATACAGCACCAAAGGTTTTTCGTCAGTCACCCTGTATATTACTAGTATTTTAAATTAGAAATTACTTATTTCTACAACTAGAATTGCTAATGAGGATACCCGCGAGGCGACGGGACAATCGAAACATAAATCAACCACAATAGATTTAAAAATTTATACATTCACAATGAACAATAATTTATTATACGATTTTTAAATTATTCGCAAGAAGAGAAAAAGAAAAACACAGCTGCATCGTAAAATTTTTGATGCATATATTTATTTATTTTTTTTGCACCAAACGGACGTGAACAATTTGTTGATTGTACAACGATTAGGCCGCACCTAGGTTGGTCTGTATACGAGGAGAGATTATTCGAAAAATCCTGGTTTAGATGACTCACCGCGGCGAAATCGTTTTGCTCGATAATAAATCTTGATTATTTGACAGTGTTGGGATGGTTACTGTCGGATTTCGAATATTTTAATTCGCCGTGTGTGACAAAATTTACAACTATGCAAGGCATCATAAATTACTAAATGTTTATTATTCATCATTGATTAAAAAAATATATAATATACATTATCAAAGGTGTGATTTAGTTCTCTAAACACTGGACCGAATTAGAAACTGCATATCCGTATTCGTATTATACATTTGTTAATAGTGTTTAAACAAGTTGATGCGAAGTAAATTATCTTGTTATGATTGGTATAATTAAGGTAATTAAAGTCCGGATGATCATTTGATGCTTAAACCAAGGTTGGAAAATATATAGACGAAATAAATTTAGCAATGCTCAAAAAAATAAGGCAGTCTGATAGTTTCTTCGATAAAACTTTTTCTTAAAATCCAAAATACAAAACTCGTTACTGAAGACAATAATTTCGATATCGTTCTGTTTTTCAAAAATGTATCAATGACTTCAAGCATCAACTATATAATAATTTCGAATGTATCAAATTGCAAATGCTTTATCATACATCATTGGCAACATCTCAATGACTTTCATCAAGTTTTTAAAACGATATCACAAAACTCTATTTTTATCTATTATAATGATAATAGTAAAAATATTCACCTTCTGTTTGGATCATTAAAAACATTAATAGATTAATAAATCTTTTCGATTGTTAATAAGTTTAATTTAAGTTTTAAAGCCAATATAAAACCAGTAACAAATCTTTTCCAATTTTAGTAACAATTTTCTTTCCCTGTCTTCAATTGCTTTACACTGATGAGATTCAAAATAGTTCTAAACAACTTTGTAGCTGTTTTTGATGGAGAAACAATAATTCAACATTTTCTTAATCTATTTAAAATGTTCAATTATTGTTTCTCCATCAACAACAATTATGAAATGATTTCGAACTATTTTGAATCTCATCAGAGTAAAGCAATTGAAGACAAGGAAAAATATTGTTACTATAATCAAAAAAAAAAAAATTGTGGTTCTATATCAGCTTTAAAACTTCTGTCACATTATGTGGAGATATAAAATCCGCAGATTTACTTCTGTCCCGAAACGGCTTATCTCTTCGAGAATAACTTACGGCCCGCACGTACTTTATTATTAAGATTAAGGAATTGTAATTTTATTTTTTTTCTTGAACTGTGCAGATCGTATCTTATTGTGAACGTACAATGGCACCACGGAACACACCTTTAAAAACCCGTTTTTTTCGGTCGGTCCTCGCTTCGAATGGAAATGTTATATATGTATATTTGGGGACGACTGAGCACATTATGGTCCTCGAATACATTTGCAAATATTTAATGGAATTAGCGTTAGTGAGACTCGTATGGTTTATTACCTGCAAACTAATAAACTCGAACAGCAATTTGGTTTCTTTTAGTGTTTAACCGAATAATAATTTTAAATCCTATATGACTCTACCTCAATGAAAAATTTTCCAACAATTCCTTTAACCACCACATCCTTTCCCTCTACTACTTGCGCAGAAATCCTAACCAAATCCCAAAATACACAACCCTACTATTCACTACATTAGAATTAGAATTCATAGCATCACATCATCCATCACCATCATCAGAGACAGACTGACGAAACACATCGACAATGACAAATCCAGGCTGAAAGATCGCAGGTCGATAGCCATTTAACAGACTAACATACCAACACTCATAAATGTATTATATTTGTCTTTTCTGTATTTTTGTTTGTTAATAATGATTTGTACATATATATATATATACATATATATAATTTTAAATTTTAATAGATATTAAAAGAAAAACTTATTTTAAATAAGTTTCATGAATACCAAATATGTAGCTAACTATTTTTCTATATTTTTAAATTGCTTTTGAAAATTGTTGATTAAAAATAAAGTTTGAACATTTGATTTGGTTTATTTAAAAAATGATCAAAATGATATTTTATATTTTCATAAATTCTTAAATTAGAATCTATTTTAAATAAAATTAATAAAGTCCAAACGTGTTGCAATTGTTTTTTAACTATTTTTAACGTATTTGAAAATTAGTGATTGGAATTTAAAGGTTAGTTTTTTTAATTGCGATTATTTTAAAATTTGCTCAAATAATGATTACTAAAATTTCATAAATTATTGAAGAAGAATCTATTCTAAATAATATTGATGAATTCCAAACGTGCAGCAATTGTTTTTCATATTTTTAATCGCATTTAAAAATTGTTGATTGTGAATTTAAAATATAAACGTTTGATTGTGATTATTTTAAGATTTATCAGAATAAAAACTTATATTTTTATAAATTCTTAAAACATAATCTATTTTAAATATAATTAATAATATCCAAATGTGTGGCAGTTGTTTTTTTTTAAATTTTTTAAACGTATTTGAAAATGGATGATTGGAATTTTAAAGTTTAAACATTTGATTAGGATTATTTTGAAATGTATCTAAATAATGACTAAATTTACATGCGTTCTTAAATTAGAATCTATTTGCAATAATTTTTATAAATTCTAAACGTGCAGCAATTGTTTTTTTTATATAATTTAATCGTATTTAAAAATTGTTAAAAAATTTTAAGTGTGAACGTTTGATTGTGATAATTTTAAGATTTATCAAAATAATAACTTTATATTTTCGCAAATTCTTAAAAATGAATCTATTTTAAATAAATTTAATGTATTCCAAACGTATGACAATTGTTTTTTTTATTTTTCAAAGTATTTGAAAATTAGTGATTGGAATTTTAAGGTTAGATTGATTGGAATTATTGCAAAATTTATCCAAATAGTGACTTTAAATTTCTATAAATTCTAATAACTATATCTATTCTAAATAAAATTAATAAATTTCAAACGTGTTGCAATTGTTTTTTATTTATTTTGAACGTATTTGAAAATTGATGATTGGAATTTTAAGGTTTGTTTATATGATTGCGATTATTTTAAAATTTATCTAAATAA
This sequence comes from Ontholestes murinus, assembly GCA_963969525.1. NCBI lineage: Eukaryota > Metazoa > Arthropoda > Insecta > Coleoptera > Staphylinidae > Ontholestes > Ontholestes murinus. Next base: position 68,309,016 of record OZ018395.1, read on the forward strand.
TGATGCTAAATTTTTACAAATTATTAAAGTAGAATCTATCCTAAATAATATTGATGAATTTTAAACGTGTAGCGATTGTTTTTCTATTTTTTATTAATATCTGAAAATTGTTAATTTAAAATTTAAAGTTTGAACGTTTGTTTGGAATTATTTCAAAATATATCACAATAATAAATTTCTATTTTCATAAATTGTTAAAGGGGAATCTTGTTTAGAGAAAATTAATAATATCTAAAGCATGTGGCATTTTTTTTTCTATTTTTTCTTAACGTATTAGAAAATTGATGATTGGATTTTAAACTTTGATAATTTGATTGGGATTATTTTAAATTTTATTCAAATAATGACTTTAAATTTTAATAAATTCTTCAAGTTACGATAAAAAAATTGTATATAAAAAAGGGTGGGTGGTTTTTATCCTGGTCTACAGTAAATAAACAAAGCGAGGCTTTTATTTAGTCTAAACTGTTCAAATCATTGTTTCCCAATTCCACTCTCATATTTGCTAACTTATCTTTAAATATAAAAAAAACGAGGGTTTTGGTGTTATTAAATTTGTATATGTAGGGTGGGTGGGTGGCCCCTATCCTGCCCTACAATCAATAAACCATTCTCCAGTGTTTCACAAATTATTAATAAAACAACTTTCTCGTTTTATAACTATCAGTTGATTGTGTTATTCCATGCAGATTATTATAATCAAATCATATGTTTGTGTTGCATTAATTGGAGGGTATAGTGGCCACCCACCCACCCTACATATACACAATTATACAAACTACAACACTGTTTATTATTTTCGATCATTAATTAACTTTCAATCATTCCTTATGCAATTATTTACAAAATTATAAACTAATCTATTTGATAAGAAAGAAAAACTTATATATAAAAAGGGGTGGGTGGTATTTATTTTATTCATCAATAAATACATAGATTGCAAGGATTTTATATATTCTACAATTTGAAATTATTGTTTTCCAGTTTTACACCCATACTTTGGTAAATTTAATCTTTAATAGATAAAAACGAGGGTTGTGGTTTGAATAAATTTATATATGTAGGGTGGGTGGGTGGCCACTATCCCACCCTGCAATTAATAAATCATTCCTCAGTATTTAATTATTAAAACCTTTCCAAATATTAATATCAGATGATTTTTTATTATGTGCAGATTATTATTAATAAAACTTATGTTTATGTTCCATAAATTGAGGGTGGGATAGAGGCCACCCACCCACCCTACATATACATAATTATCAAAACTACAACACTGTTTAGTATATTCGAAACTTTCAATAATTCCTTGTGTAACTGTTTACAAAATTATAAACTAAACTATTTGACATGAAAAAAAAATACTTATAAGAAGGGTTGGGTGGTGTTTATCCTTTACTACAATAAATAAACAAAACGCGAGCGTTTAATATATTCTACACTATTGAAATAATTGTTTTTCAATTGCACTCTCATACTTTGTTAAATTTAATTTTTAATGCTTAAAAAGAGGGTTGTGGTTTAAATATGTTTGTATATGTAGGGTGGGTGGGTGGCAACTATCCCACCCGCTAATCACTAAATCTCTCCTCAGTGTTTCTCAAATTATTATTATTATTAACGTAATTGAAAATTGGTGATTAGAATTTTAAGATTTACTTATTTGATTGGGATTATTTCAAAATTTAACCAAACAAGGATGTTAAATTTGTATACATTTTTTAATTCAAGCTATTCTAGACAATAATAATGAATTCCAAACGTGCAGCAATTGTTTTTTCTATTTTCAATCGCATTCAGAAATTTTTGATTAACAATTTATAAAAAAAAAAAGTTTGATTGTAATTATTTCAAGATTTTTTAGAATGATAATTTTATATTCTTACAAATTCTTAAAGGAGAATCGATTTTAAATAAATATACTGTATTTCGAGCGTGTGATTGTTTTTTTTTTTCATTTTTTTAAAGTATTTGAAAATTGGTGACTGCAATTACGAGGTTGGATTGTTTAATTGGAATTATTGTAAAATTTATAAATAGTGAATTTTTATAAATTCTTAAAGTAAAATTTATTTTAAATAAAATTAATAATTTTCATACGTGTGGCAATTGTTTTTTAATTAATTTTAACGTATTTGAAAATTGATGTTTGGAATTTTAAAGTTTAAACATTTGATTAGGATTATTTTGAAATTTATCTAAATAATGATTTTAAATTTACATGCATTCTTAAATTAGAATCTTTTTGCAATGATTTTGATGAATTTTAAACGTGCAGCAATTGTTTTTTTATATAATTTAATCGTATTTGAAAATGGTTGTTTAAAAATTTTAAGTGTGAACGTTTGATTGTGATTATTTTAAGATTTATCAAAATAATAACTTTATATTCTCGCAAATTCTTAAAAATGAATCTATTTTAAATAAATTTAATGTATTCCAAACGTATGACAATTGTTTATTTTTTATTTTTCAAAGTATTTGAAAATTAGTGATTGTAATTTTAAGGTTAGATCATTTGATTGGAATTATTGCAAAATTTATCCAAATAGTGACTTTAAATTTCTATAAATTCTAATAACTATATCTATTCTAAATAAAATTAATAAATTCCAAACGTGTTGCAATTGATTTTTATTTATTTTGAACGTATTTGAAAATTGATGATTGGAATTTTAAGGTTTGTTTATATGATTGCGATTATTTTAAAATTTATCTAAATAATGATGCTAAATTTTTACAAATTATTAAAGTAGAATCTATCCTAAATAATATTGATGAATTTTAAACGTGTAGCGATTGTTTTTCTATTTTTTATTAATATCTGAAAATTGTTAATTTAAAATTTAAAGTTTGAACGTTTGTTTGGAATTATTTCAAAATATATCACAATAATAATTTTCTATTTTCATAAATTGTTAAAGGGGAATCTTGTTTAGATAAAATTAATAATATCTAAGCATGTGGCAATTGTTTTTTCTATTAGAAAATTGATGATTGCGTTTTAAACTTTGATCATTTGATTGAGATTATTTTGAATAGTAAATGATTACAGATTCTCAAAATGAATATATCTTGGGGATTTTAAACGTGTGTCAATTGTTTTTCTTTACCTATGTTTAGCATATATTCAATATCCTGTCGAAAATTATTACCATTCGAAGGACACGAAAGCTGTGCACGAAAATAAATTAATCAAGAAACCGACAGATGATTCTTTTCGGGTATAATTGGTGATAAATATTCCGTCAACGACTGGCGAAAACACAAAATTAATTTATTCCATCGACGAATCGCCGGACCGTCATTACATCCTAATATGCCTGGTGAACCGTTACCATTAATAAAACGATATCCTTAAGGATCCATTAATAACGTGTTATAATTACTTATTAGATAATTTATGTTAATTATAGCTATCGATTTAATTATTTCAATATTTTTTATAACTCGTATATTTTTTTTTAAATTACATTTAAATATTTCGCTTACAGAAGATTGTACTGATGTAAATAGTGTTGATAATTAATTCATCCAAAGTATTTAGCGCGCGCCGAAAAACAAAAGCGTTAATATATCAAAATTTCAGTGCGGTCCTTTGATGTTTATTTTTTTGCGGCCTAATTGCGGAATGTGCATCTCTTTCAAAACAAGCCGCATAACAGATTGCTCACCTCAGCAGTGTCTAATATTATAATAATATATACACACTCTGCGTACACGATTAGGGCCGGTTGCTTCACGCCACTTCATTCATTTTTTATTTTATTTACACGAACGTAAAATATTTCAGTCGGCCACACAAAAAAAATTGATTGTAAATCATAACGAAAAAGTATATAAAAAGATTGGATATTAAAACGTGTTAAACAATAAAAATAGAATATTACATAAAGTACCCCAAGGCTTACTTCTAGTGCCTCAAATATAGATAAAGTTTAGAATATTCTCTTTAAACTTCATCGATTCTACATAAAGTTTATTCATACTGGAAGCCCTAGAAATTAATAGTTATTATCAAAGTTCTAGTTCTAGACTGAACCACCTAAAAATAAAGAAATGGAATATAACAAAAGTTTTGCTTCTCGTAATTTGAAAATTTGGTTAGATAAAGAGGGTAGCATAACAAGTATTGATTATAACTACCCCAAGGTTCGTTTTTAGCACTTCCAATATGGACAAACTTTATGTAGTATAGATAAAGTTTAGAGTGGGTATTCTAAACTTTATACATATTGGAGGTGCTAGAAGTAAACCTTGGGGTACTTTATGAAAAATGCTATTTTAATAAAAATAAACGTTATAAAAACTATTTCTTTTTCAGTCTAACCCATGTGTTAATATTTCTTTACATTCTTACTCTAGTATTTTTGTCTTCGATAATTAATTTATTTTTTTTTTCTAGTTTTTTCTTGTAGGTGTATACAGGATTTAAATTAATACCCGAGGCGTATAATTAAAGACAATCACGATCAAAAGTGAAAACGCGTCTATAAATAGAGATTATTCGAATTATGAAAAGGCGAGCCCTTGACGGACAAGACAAGAGTGGAAATGTGTAACACAAGCACACACGTACACAAGAAGTTAATAGATCACCGTGCTACACCTTCACGCCCACCCACAATTTCTTGAATGGTAATTACCCAGCCTGGTGTGACCTTAGCTAGACGCTGTAGAAAAAAAAAATTATAAACAATTATGGAAATTCTTGCAAGGTTGCCGCATCTTCGATTATTAACCATCAGAACGGCAATAATAAAACTGCGTCGTGTCTTACCGTGGCGGAATGTTGAAAGCGTTTTAGCCTCTGGGCTTTCGATGCGAGGACACGAGGAAAATGCTGGCATTTATTTATAATTTTTAAAAAAACTATCAATAATGAAATAATGAAAATTACAGACAAAATCTCATCTCTGATCGGAAATTCACGTGTCACGCTTCATCGAAGAAATCGTTTTTTTACGGCAATTAGTTGTGGTTACCTTATTTTTTTGTACGGATTAAGGTGTTGTAAATCAATCAACGTGCACGTGCTGACGATTTTTGAAAATCATGCTCTATTGATTTTTTCCCACATATGTAATCATATTACACACCTTTTTTTGCAAATGTGAGTAAATATACACAAAAAATCTTAAGTGTGGAGGTATGTAGAATGGGTTTTGATATCTATTTCACCCTTTAATTTCTTAATATACCCTTTAAGAAAAAATCATCTGATATTTATATTTGGGAGGGTTGTTTTATTAATAATTTGAGAAACACTGGGGAATGATTTATTGATTGGAGGGTGGGATAGTGGCCACCCACCCACCCTACATATACAAATTTATTTAAACCACAACCCTCGGTTATTGAAAAAACAATAATTCCAATAGTGTAGAATATATAAAACCTTGGCATATTATTTATTTATTGTGAAATAGAATAAACACCACCCACCCTTTCTTATATGTATTTGGTTTTCATGTCAAATGGATTAGTTTATAATTTTGTAAACATCTGCATAAAGAATTATTGAAAGTTTCGAAAATACTAAACAGTGTTGTAGTTTGGATAATTATGTATATGTAGGGTGGGTGGGTGGCCTCTATCCTACCCTCCAGTTTATGCAACACAAACATAAGTTCTATTAAAAATAATCTGCATATAACAAAAAAAATCATATGATATTAATATTTGGAAAGGTTGCTTTATTAATAATTAGATACTTGGGAATAGTTTATTGATTGGAGGGTGGAATAGTGGCCATCCACCCACCCTACATATACTAATTTATTTAAACCACAACCCTCGTTTTTATGTATTAAAGATTAAATTTACTAAAGTATAAGAGTAACATTAGAAAACAATAATTTCAATACTGAGGAATATATATAATCCTTGCAATCTATGTATTTATTGATGAATGAAATAAATACCACCCACCCCTTTTTATATATAAGTTTTTATTTCATATCAAATAGATTAGTTTATAATTTTGTAAATAATTGCTTAAGGAATGATGAAAAGATTCGAAAATAATAAACAATGTTGTAGTTTGTATAATTGTGTATATGTAGGGTGGGTGGGTGGCCACTATCCCACCCTCCAATGAATGCAACACAAGCATATGATTTGATTATAATAATCTGCATGGAATAACACAATCAACCGATAGTTATAAAACAGGAAGGTTATTTTATTAATCATTTGAGAAACACTAGAGAATGATTTATTGATTGTAGGGTGGGATAGTGGCCACCCACCCACCCTACATATACAAACATATTAACACCACAACTCTCGTTTTTTTGTATATTAAAAACAAGTTACCAAATATGAGAGTGGAATTGGTAAATAATGATTTCAACAGTGTAGAATAAATAAAAGCCTCGCTTTGTTTATTTATTGTAGACTAGGATAAAAACCACCCACCCTTTTTATATACAATTTTTTTTTTCGTAACTTGAAGAATTTATAAAAATTTAAAATCATTATTTGAATAAAATTTAAAATAATCCTAATCAAATTATCAAACTTTAAATCCAATCAACAATTTTCTAATACGTTAAGAAAAAAATAGAAAAAACAATTGCCACATGCTTATATATTATTAATTTTATCTAAACAAAATTCTTCTTTAAGAATTTATAAAAATATAAAATTATTATTGCGATATATTTTGAAATAATCCCAATCAAACGTTCAAACTTTGAATTTTAAATTAACAATTTTCAAATACGAATAAAAATTAGAAAAACAATCGCTACAAGTTTAAAAATCATCAATATTATTTAGGATAGATTTTACTTTAATAATTTGTAAAAATTTAGCTTCATTATTTAGATAAATTTTAAAATAATCGCAATCAAATAAACAAACCTTAAAATTCTAATCATCAATTTTCAAATACGTTCAAAATACATAAAAAACAATTGTAACACATTTGGAATTTATTAATTTTATTTAGAATAGATTCTACTTAAAGAATCTATACAAATTTAATACATTATTGAATCAATTTTGAAATAAATACAATCAAACCGTGTAACCTCAAAATTCCAAACTCCAATTTTGAAATACGTTAAAAATTTAAAAAAAAAACAAATGGTATACGTTTGGAATACATTAAACTTATTTAAAATGAATTCACTTTTAAGAATTTGTGAGAATTTAAGGTTATTACTTTGATACATTTTGTAATAATTGCAATCAAACGTACAAATTTGTATAATAATGTTAATTGATAATATTTTCTATCCAGAAATTTCCAAATCCAAACACGAATATTAACTGGAAACATTCTCAACGCTAATTCCCACTATCAGTGCACTAAGCAGAAATACCAAAACCGCAGGACAAACCTGCAGGAAGTTCGTATCCAGTAATCGTCCTTCAACTTAGTGGTTAATAAAAAAAATAGCAACAATTAGAAAACACATTGTCATCAAATCATCTGCTTGAAAATATCTGATCATTTAAAAATTTCATGACTTTCCTAAATCAACAATCGTTTTCATAGTAATAATAATAACATCTATTGTAGTATGAATAAAAGTTAAGGTAAATATTTAGGGTGGATGAATTCATTAAGAACAAACAATGGTATTTAGGTGAAAAATTACATAATTAATTTTTTGAGAGAATTAAAATTTTTAAGGTCCAATTTTAGTCGATGGAATAAATTTCATTATAATCCCTTGTTCGTGATAAATAGAACTATAGGTTGGGATAGAGGCCACCCACCCACCCTACATATGTATAGCAATTGCAGGTAAAACTATAGTGATGATTTTTAACAACACATTCACATAATTGGTTGTTTTATTCTTGGAAACTAAAACACTATTTCTACTTGGAGTTTCGATATATATGTAGGGTGGGTGGGTGGCCTCTATCCCACCCTCCAACTTATTTATCATTAACGAGGGTATTTAGATAAATTATTTGCTACTTCTATTAATTTTAATAATGTTATATATTTGATTTAAAAATGTAAAAACTTTTAGAGTGAAATTTTGAATGAATACAAAAAATTTCATTTAAAGCCCTTGTTCGTGGTAAATGAATTGGAGGGTGGGATAGTGGCCACCCACCCACCCTACATATATATGGATATTTTAAGTAAAACTACGCTAATGATTTTTTTAACATCGCACTCTATAATTGTGATTTTGTTTTTGGGAAATTAAAAACACTGTTTGTGGCTTAAATTAAGGTAAATATGTAGGGTGGGTGGGTGGCCTTAATCCCGCCCTTTAATTCATTAAGCACAAACAAGGGTATTTAGAGAAATTTTTATGCAAACTACAAATTTTAGTAATGAAAAATTACATAATTGATTTAAGAGATTTAAAACTTAAATTTTAGTCGCATCAATAAATTTTATTAAAATCCCTTGTTCGTGGTAAACAAACTGTAGATTGGGATAGAGGCCACCCACCCACCCTACATATGTAAAGTAATTGCAGGTGAAAATATACTGATGATTTTTTAACAACACATTTACATAATTGTAGTGTTTTTATTCTTGGAAACTAAAACACTATTTCTACTTGAAGTTTTGATAAATATGTAGGGTGGGTGGGTGGTCTCTATTCCACCCTCCAACTTATTTATCATTAACGAGGGTATTTATATAAATTATTTTGCTACTATTATTGATTTTGGTAATGTTTTTATATTTGAATGAAAAATGTAAAATTTTTAGGGTGAAATTTTTAATCAGTACAAAAAAATCCATTTAAAACCCTTGTTAGTGGTAAATAAATTGGAGGGTGTGATAGTAGCCACCCACCCACCCTACATATACATGGATATTTTAAGTAAAACTACACTAATGATTTTTTTTAACATCACACATACAATTAAAGTTTTGTTTTTGGAAATTAAAAACACTGTTTGTGGCTTAAATTAAGGTAAATATGTAGGGTGGGTGGGTGGCCTCAATCCCACCCTTCAATTCATTAAGCACAAACGAGGGTATTTAGACTAGTTATTATGTAAACTACAAATTTTACTAATGAAAAATTACATAATTGATTTGAAAAATTTAAAACTTAAATTTTAGTCGATGCAATAAATTTTATTAAAATCCTTTGTTCGTGGTAAATAGAACTATAAGTTGGGATAGAGGCCACCCACCCACCCTACATATGTATAGTAATTGCAGATAAAAATATACTAATGATTTTTTTAACAACACATTTACATAATTGGTGTTTTTATTCTTGGAAACTAAAACACTATTTCTACTTGGAGTTTTGATAAATATGTAGGGTGGGTGGGTGTCCTCTATCCCACCTTCCAACTCATTAAACACAAACGAGGGTATTTAGAGAAATTTTTGTGCGAACTACAAATTTTGCTATTTGAAGATTACATAATTAATTCGAAAGATTTAAAACTTAAATTTTAGTCGATGCAATAAATTTCATTAAAATCCTTTGTTCATGGTAAATAAAACTATAGGTTAGGATAAAGGCCACCCACCCTACATATCCATAGTAATTTCAGGTAAAACTATACTGATGATTTTTTAACAACACATTCGCATAATTATGATTTTATTTTTGTAAACTAAAACACTATTTATGGCTTGAGTTTTATGATTATGTAGGGTGGGTGGGTGGCCTCTATCCCACCCTCCAATTCGTTTATCATTAACGAGGGTATTTAGATAAATTATTTGGCTACAACTATTTTAATAATTATTTTATTGAAAGATATTTGATTATTCTTTTCTCACACGAAAATTTTCCTTCCTCCATCCTTCTGTCGACACCTGACTGCACCTCAATTACCACACCGACTATAAATCCAACGTTTACCTGGAGGACAAAGCGCAAGAAATCGATTGCCTTATCCGTTCCGAGGTCCAAAAATAGAGAGAAATCAAATTCGAGTAATTATTCGCATAACAATAACGAATATCAATATTGATGAGGAGCGAAAACAGTCGAAACATTTGCATACAACGTCGGCCATCTAGTTATCTCTTGCGATGCATGAGACAATTGACAATTTGACATTTTGATGCGATGGATAAGACAATGGTATACTTATTATGAGTGTAGATAAATTCAGCCGTTATTCTGTACTATTTTTATTGTGCAAGGTGTCTCATTATATTTCTTTAGTTTATTGAGTGAACGTAACGAATCTGAGGGGTGTGGGGGGTATGCCAATCGGTAGTTTGGTTCTTGGGAATTGAGTCACTATGAAGAATATTTCGAAAGCAGACCTCGCGTTGTGCGTGTGAGTGATAAAAAAAAAATTAATTCAGCGATTGCAGCTGAGGTTTTCGCCACTTAAACGAAGCACCAAACAATCCTCTCATTCAAAAATGGTCGAAGAAGTTTGTAGTAATTTTGGTGAAGAAACACTTGTTATTAAGGTTAAACTGAAGTTTGTATTGACCAGTACGACCAAAAACGAATCAACCAAGATTAACATGAATCGCAGAAAAATTGGATAGTATTAACCTACACTGCTGCACCTCTAAAATTCAATTGGTATAAGAATTAAAGGTCCAGGATGCCGGTTCTAATGATTTTTACTCTGGTATATTGATCTCCATGAGAAATGACATAAATTGCTCTTCATGCAGTCCTGATTTAACCCTCTTATTAACTTTTTCCTGTAGGGTTATTTAAAATCTAAAGATTACGCTAATAGACCAAATTCTCTTCCAAATTAGTTGGTTTTGGTTGAGTTATAGTGGTGACTTTATCAAGCATAAATTTTAGATTTTTCTGATGTAATAAGAGTAAAGAGGTCCAATTTAGAAATAATGTAGAGCTATAAAACTGCTTTGAGGATTTTTCCATGGCTTTTCAACATCACACGATGTCTATGCTTGTTTTTTATGATTTTTTTTAGTCGGATACTTAATGAAACTCCATAATATATTGAAATAAAACAACACAGTTGAATTGATTGATTAAATATTATAGTAACAATATACATCTTTATGTACAGAAAAAAGTCAATAAATTTACATGTAATTAACAATATGACAATGATACAATATTTTTTTTCTTTCAAACAACTAACGACCCGTGGGCTTTCAGCCTTAAGTATTTATTATTATTAAATTTCGATTTATAACAGGTGGAAAATGATTCCATCAACCAACACTAACTAATACATCATTTTATAACGTATGCGTCATAAACAACCGTCGACATTTGATTACTCAGAAGATCTAATAACAGATACCTGGAGGATACCAGGTGAGGATAGTGCCTCTCCCAAGGAATAAATAAACGAAACCGGCTATTAAGCTTTCATAGAAAAAAAATTCGCTCAGACTGACCGATGTTTATTATAATGAAGCATTAGATGTAAATTAGGTTGCAAATTGTTTGGAATTACGTGCGGTATAGAGAGATAATTTCCGACCAACGTTTAATTCGTAAATTTATTGCGGCGTCTAATTGAAGCCATAAATCCATATCGCGACCATTCTTAATTCGATTAGAAGAAAAAGAGCGAGTGCGTCCGATTAAATGGGACGGGCGTAGGTGTGTGTTTGTTTAAATCACCGTTTAATTCAGAAAATCTGGGCTAACCAACAGTACACACCAATGAGGAACGTGGTGAGGTGGTGACCCAGTTCAACCTGCAATTGGATGGTACCAAATACATAAATGTCAGTCCATAATCGAAAAATATTAAAAAATATAAACACATAAGAAAATAAATACGTTTAAATACTTTTCTTCAATGACTTTCTCACTTGGTGAAACATTTTGAAGTATTACTGATGAAAGTTTAACTTAAATTACACTTAAAATAAACTTTGTTTGTATAACACTATTTATTTTCTGTTTACTATAGTTTCGGCATCTAAATTATATTTATATTCAAACATGTATAACGAAGCAGAAGCCGCAAAAATTAAGAATACATTACACTTGGTTTGTTACACAATTTTTATCTTACTCGAGAAAAATTGCGAAACAAACTAAGTAATACGAAATTTATTAGTTAATTTTCTACAACTAACTAAAGGATTTTAATATATATTATTATTCAAGTGTGATTTAATTTAAACCTTCCTCAATAATACATAAAAATACTCTTTGTTGCCTTGATCGTTACGATTATTAAGGAAAAAACACGTACGCTATGTAATAAAATAACGGGAATTTGTATTTGATAAGACCAAATAATCCCTAGGCGACGATTTCTCGCTTCTCGCCAATTAACTACAACCGAAAAAGTGCCCCCCTCGAGGATCGAAATCGTTTCTTGCGAAAATGGCGAACCAATCTCGGATCCTGGTGGTACCGATTTGGCCCGCGGGCAATCTTTTACTCTTTTTTTTCGACACACAAAAATATGGTAAATATTTAAGGCTACGATTCTTGTGCGGCTCGAGTACAATTACAAAATTATCAACAAATTGGATAATTCGTGTTTCCACAATTGATAAGGCAATTGTCGGCGATGATAAATAAAATTTATATGTGTGTGTGTTTTCATAGCGGCGGGTTAAATTTAATTAATGTAGGGGCGTGGGTTTATTTAATCTAATGTAATCCAATAATTTTAAGCAAGTGAAAACCACAATTAAACAATATGTTTAATGCTTGAAGCCATCACTTTGTGATACATCTTGAATCAGGAACGAAATGTATTTTCATTTAAAGTTCCTGACACAATTAAACAGTTTATATTTAATTAAAAATTATAACTTTAAAATTTCAAATTAATTAAATCAATTTCTTGTAATTTTGAGATGTAAAAAAATAGTTTTCTATAAAGAAATCGTCGACTATTTATTTAACATCAGATAAATTTAATATTAATAATTAAATTTGTTCTAATTACATTAATCTCTTGCACGGCCGCGACAAATACGGGCCGAGTAAATGAAATATTTATCACGCAATACCACAAACAACAATTTGACATGAACAGATAACGATAATTAATCAAATCACTATGTAATTAATTGTCGCATGTTCATTATCGCGATTCTACTCTTGAACTACTTTTCAAATGGACAACTTCTGTCCTAATATAGATACATTTTCGGACAACGAGTTTCAATACATTAATTATATTGTTTACACTATAAACACGAAATTAAAATATTTTATCTACGATCGTACAGAAAGTAGACGCTTTTTGCATCATTCTTCATTGTAAAAGTGGCTTTTTAAAGCACTAGTGCTTTTTTACGTTTTTATTGCACGGTAATGTCAAACTGTTTTTATTGCACAGAATTGTCAAATTTGACAGATGAATATATTTCGACGAAAACCTTAATTTTTTATTAATTAATACAAATAACTAATAAACTATAAATAAAATATATAATACAAACCAAATGGCAGATTTAAGAACTCTCAAGATTTCATTTAATGCAAGTCGAAGCGATTACAATAAAGCGAACATTTTTTCCATAAATAATAATGGCGGTCGACATTTGTGCAACTTGTTTACTGGTTGCTAAGTAACGCTTTCATTAGTGCACTGCGGGTAAAATATGTTTTCATTAATTGAATTATTGAAATGACATTAAAATATTACTCATAAGAATATATTCTTTGAAATCCTTTACGATCGAAGATAAAATTTTGTAAGGCACACGTGTAAAAAGTTTCTTTATTGCACTCCTGGCTTTAAAAAAACTCGCTCGTGCTTTTAAACGCCAGTTCGTGCAATAAAGCATCACTTTTTACACTTGTACCTTAAATAACTATTTTATGTCGCTATCATTAAAATTAAAAAAAAACAAATTCGCGAATATAATATTTTCCTAAGTAAGGAAAAGTGAAAAACGATGTAGAATCCATCAATAATAGTAATTAAAATTATCATGTATATGTTGAGTGAGTGGGTGGCCCACCCTCCAATCAGCAAAACATAAGCGAAGGTTTTAATTAGAAGTTGTAAAATATGAATAAACACAAAATAATAGCAATTTTTAGCGATTTATTCATACAAATTTTTCAAATAATTTTTGATGGTGTTTTACTGATTGGAGGGTGGAATAGAGGCCACCCACCCACCCTACATATACATATAAACCGAAATTTCTTATCGTCTCGCGGTTTCCAATAAAATTAATTACAAAACTTTTTGAATAAACAAGAAATTCATTTTTGAGTGAGTAGATTAGTAAAAATTTGATGCATGATGGGTGGGCAGACTTTAAATCTAAATTAGATAAGATTGGCTATAAAAAGTCATTTATATTTAAACTTAAATTTTGATTTTGTTGTATTTTTCATTACTTAAAGAATTTGATTGTTTTAAGCAGCAAAATCATCAACGATTAGCAATTAATGTTATCATGTATATGTAGGGTGGGTGGGTGGCCTCTATCCCACCCTCCAATCACTAAAACATAAGCGAGGGTTTTAATTAAAAGTTGTAAAACATAAAGAAACATTTAAATCACATTAAATGTAATAAAGGATACAAATGTAGAACTACAGAACATTATTATTAGTAATTAAATAAATAAATATTTATTTTGCAGACTAGTAATTAATGTGATATTATATTCTCGCACCTATATTTATGCACATTCATAGAAATGATTGATTTAACGTCGCCTCGAGAGACATTTTCTTAATGTATAACAAACAGTACTCGAGTTAATGTAGTAATTAAACGCAAACGACAATAACGGCTTAATATTATGTGTATAGTTACATTTTCTGATTAGTTTGTGCGTATGTATCATTATAAAATTCATGCATATTAAAAATAAATGAGAACCTATTATTGAGCCTTGAGGAACAGAACTAAACAATAAAACCTTGTATTTAATAAAAAATAAAGCATAATCCAAATTTAAGTTTAAATATAAACGACCTTTTATGGCTAATCTTATCTAATTTAGATTTAAAGTCTGCCCACCCATTATGCATAAAAATTTTATTAATTTACTCATTCAAAAATTTTATTTGTCAATTTTTTTTATTCATATTTTGTAATTAAAGTTAATGCAAACTGGGAAGCGATCAGTAATTAAAATTAAAATGTATATGTAGGGCGGGTGGGTGGCCTCTATCCCACCCTCCAATCAGCAAAACATCATCAAAAATTATTTGAAAGATTTGTATGAACTAATCTCTAAAAATTGCAATTATTTTGTGTTTATTTATATTTTACAACGTTTAAAACCCTCGCTTATGTTTTACTGATTGGAAGGTGGGATATAGGCCACCCACCCACCCTACATATACATGATAACTATAATTGCTAATCGTTGATGATTTTGCTGCTAAAAACAATCAAACCTTTTATGTAATAAAAAATAAAACAAAATCAAAATTTAGGTTTATATATAAATAACTCTATATGGCAAATCTTATGTAATTTAGATTTCAAGTTTGCCCACCCACCATAGATCAAATTTTTATTAATGTACTCACTTGAAAATTTTACCTTTTTAATTTCATTTTTATTCAAAAAGCTTTGTAATTAATTTTATTGGAAACTGCGAGACGATAAGGAATTAATGTTTATATGTATATGTAGGGTGGGTGGGTGGCCTCTATCCTACCCTCCAATCAGTAAAACATCATCAAAAATTATTTGAAATATTTGTATAAAAATGCAATTATTTTGTGTTTGTGTACATTTTTCAACTTCTAACTAAAACCCTCGCTTATGTTTTACTGATTGAAAGGTGTGATAGAGGCCACCCACCCACCCTACATATACATGATAACTTTAATTGCTAATCGTTGATAATTTTGCTGCTAAAAACAATCAAACCCTTTATGTAACAAAAAATAAAACAAAATCAAAATTTAACTTTAAATGACTTTCGATATCTAATATTATCTAATTGAAATTTTAAGTCTGCCCACCCATCCATGCATCAAATTTTTACTAATTTACTCACTCAAACATTTTGAATTTTAAAAAGTGACGATAGACCTTTGTCCAAAAAGTAGTTAACTATCGAGCTTCGCTCTTCTCATGATTCAATACTTTCTATTGTAAAATAGTGAGGATAATAGTTTTACAGCAAACAAAAATAAACTATAGAGCTTTGGATTTTTCATAATTATTTCAATGAACTTTTGGCTATAAAACTAATAGGTAAACATGATAAGATGATTTACCAACAAAGAGCTTTATACTTCTCAAAAAATTTAAAAGCTATTCGGATTTTAGTTATAAAAATAGATTTTATATGACTGATTATAAACTCACTATCTTAAAAATACTAATATTTAACTGTCAAACCTTAATCTTCTCTCATTATAGTCGGACTTATTGTTTCAAACACAAACATATAGTACAAAAACTCTTATGAGAAGAGCGAAGCTCGACAGTTAAAATGTGGTTTTTACTGCGAGTGTTTCGCTTTTCTCGAAGTAGTTCCTTTGCCTGCAATTATAAAGCTTATAATTTTTGTTAATTTTCGAGCTACGATCTTCTCAGGATATCTTTTCTAAAGATAATTATTTAGATCACACAGTTAACAATTGTACTGTATTATAAACTAATCAAAGTAGTGTCTTCTAACGCGTTAACTGTAGAGCTTCGCTCTAATTGCAGTAGTTACTTTAGAGCTTATAATTTTGAAAAATTTAACAGATTAGTTCGATTGTGAGAAGAGGAATAATAATAGTTTTCTTCGTATTATCACAATTATTTCAATAACTATTTAGCTTGTAGCTATAAAATTAATCGGTAGTCGTGATAAAACCCTTTTCCAAAAATATTACTTAATATTAATCTTTCTTCATACAAATTTGAATAACTATTCGGATTAAAATTATAAATTTAGATTTTATATGACTGAATATCGCAAATGTGCTAATAGTTAACTATTAAGCCTCTCATAATTGATTGATTGTTGAGGTACTTAGGCGCTAAAGATCTATTTTTAATATTATGATGACGACATTGTCAGATTTTCAAATTTGGTTTATTTCAAACACTACATATGTTTGAAGAAAATATTCACCTGAAGAAGCCACAGTGTGGTGAAACCTATGTAGTGTTTAAAATAAACCAAATTTGAAAATTTGATCTCTCGTTATTGTTTTGACTACACATTAAGCTTATAGTTCTGACTGAAAATTGAGTAATAATAATACTCTTATGAGAAGAGCGAAGCTCGATAGTTACAACGTAGTTTTTAACCATCGAGCGTAATAGTTATTTTGCCTTTAAATATAAAGCTTATAATTTTTTAGTTTAGTATTTAACTATCGAGCTACGCTCTTCTCAGGATATATTCTCTATCGATAATTATTCAAATCGTAATTTAAACTATTGTTCTGCGCTATAAAACTAATCGTAGAAGTATTTACTAACACTTTAACTATAAAGCTTCGTTCAACTTGTAATAGTTAATTATAGAGTTTATAATTTTGGCTATTTTAACAAATTAGTGATGATGAAGGATTTTCCCCAAATTGTGGTTAACTATCGAGCTTCGCTCTTCTCATAAATTAACACTATCCATTATGCAAAAAGTAAATATGATGGACCTTTACTCAAACAATTGTTTACTATTGAGATTCGCTCTTCTTGTAATTATTTCATTAACTATCGAGCTTGTAATCATGATATAATTTTGGATAATTTTTCACTTTGATCGTTAACTAACAAGTTATTCTCTTCTGGCAATATTTTTTCTGTTAATAATTATTCAGCTGATAATTTCAACCTTTATACTAAATCAATAAAGTGTCATGTTGACATTAATCAAATATTTACATACATTTTACAAATTTTAAGCAAAATGCTTAATATATTAAGTATAAATTAAGCTATAACTAATTTTTAAATTTACTAACTCATCAAACTAGCAAGTTTTGCTCTTCTCGCAGTGATTTCCTTCACTGTTAATTAGGGAGCTTAATTATATATCTACACTCTTCTCGCGATACCTCATCTATCAATAATTATTCTGCTAATAGTTTTAATCATCGTACTATACTATAAACCAATCAAAATAATTATTACTAACTCGTTAACTATCGAGCTTCGCTCTTCTCGCAGTGATTTCTTTTGACATTAATTACAGAGGTTATTATTTTGGTTATTTTTTTACTAGTTCTTAATTATTGAGCAAGATTTTTATGAATATTAATTTTTTAATCAGAATTATAAGCTTATCGACAATTATAAGAGAAGCTTGATAGTTAACTATTACTATTTTTCGATAATCAGTTAAGAGTCAGTAATTTTAAATCTGTAGTTAGCTGATAATTTTAACTTTTGCACAGTGCTTTAAATTAATCAAAGTAGTTTTTTGTAATAAAAGACTGATACAGTATATGGTTTTACTAAATCGTTAACTATTGAGATTGGATCTTTTCGCAGTGTTAATTATAGAGTTTAAATATAATTTCTTAACTATCTTCTCACAAAATCTCATCTATTGATAATTATTCAGCTAAAAGTTTTAACTATTATATTCTTTTTTATTCAAAAAGTTTTGTAATTAATTTTATTCCAAACCGCGAAACTAGCAGTAATTGAAATTTATATGTATATGTAGGGTGGGTGGGTGGCCTCTATCCCACATTCCAATCAGTAAAACATCATCAAAAATTATTTGAAAAATTTGTATGAATAAATCTCCAAAAATTGCAATTATTTTGTGTTTGTTTAAATTTTATAACTTTTAACTAAAACCCTCGCTTATGTTTTACTGATTGGAGGGTGGGATAGAGGCCACCCACCCACCCTACATATACATGATAACTTTAATTGCTAATCGTTGATAATTTTGTTGTTAAAAACATCAAACCCTTTTTATAATAAAAAATTAAACAAAATTAAAATTTAAGTTAAAATATAAATGACTTTCTATAGCTAATATTATCTAATTTATATTTAAAATCTGCCCACCCATCATGCATAAAAATTTTATTAATTTACTCACTCAAAAATTTTACCTTTTAAATTTCTTTTTTATTCAAAAAGTTTTGTAATTAATTTTGTTGGAATCCGCGAGACGATAAGGAATTATGTTCATTTGTATATGTAGGGTGGATGGGTGGCCTCTATCTCACCCTCCAAGCAGTAAAGCATCATCAAAAATTACTTGAAATTTTTTTTTTAATAAATCTTTAAAAATTGCAATTATTTTATGTATGTTTGTATATTACAACTTTTAAGTAAAACCCTCGCTTATGTTTTACTGTTTGGAGAGTAGGATAGTGGCCACCCACCCACCCTACATATACATGTAAACTTTAAATACTAATTGTTGATGATTTTGTTGCTTAAAACAGTTAAACCCTTTATGTAACAAAAAATAAAACAAAATCAAAATTTAAGTTTAAATATAAAAGACTTTCGATAGCTAATCTTATCTTATTTAGATTTTAAGTCTGCCCACCCATCATGCGACAAATTTCTACTAATTTACTCACTCAAAAGTTATACCTTTTGAATTTTTTTTATTTAAAAAGTTTTGTATTTAATTTTATTCCAAACCACGAGACTATCAGTAATTGAAATTTATATGTATATGTAGGGTGGGTGTCAGTAAAATATCATCAAAAATTATTTGAAAATATTGTATGAATAAATCTAGAAATTGAAATTAGTTTGTGTATATTTATATCTTAAAACTTTTAAGTAAAACCCTCGCTTATGTTTTACTGATTGGAGGGTGGGATGGAGGCCACCCATCCACCCTACATATACATGATAACTTCAACTGCTAATCATTGATGATTTTGTTGTTAAAAACAATCAAATCCTTTATGTAATAAAAATCAAACAAAATCAAAATTTAGGTTTATATATAAATACCACTCTAGAGCAAATCTTATCTAATTTAGATTTAATGTTTGCCCACCCACCATACATCAAATTTTTACTAATATACTCACTCAAAAATTTTACCTTTTGAATTTCTTTTTTATTCAAAAAGTTCTGTAATTAATTTTATTTGAAACCGCGAGACGAAAGGAATTAATGTTTATATGTATATGTAGGGTGGGTGGGTGGCCTCTATCCCACCTTTTAATCTGTAAAACATAAGCGAGGGTTTTAAATAAAAGTTGTAAAATATAAATAAACACAAAATAATTGCAATTTTTAGAGATTTATTCATACAATATTTTCAAATAATTTTTGATGATGTTTTACTAATTGGAGGGTGTGATAGAGGCCGCCCACCCACCCTACATATACATATTAATTTCAATTATTAATCATCTCGCGTTTTGGAGTAAAATTAATTACAAAACTTTTTGAATAAAAACGGAATTAAAAAGGTAAAATTTTTAAGTAACTAAATTAATAGAATTTTTATGCATGATGGGTGGTCACACGTTAAATCTAAATTACATAAGATTAGCTATAGAAAGTCATTTATATTTAAACTTCAATTTTGATTTTTTTAATTTTGTATTACATAAAAGGTTTTGTTGTTTTTAGCAACAAAATCATCAACGATTAGCAATTAAAGTTGTCATGTATATGTAGGGTGGGTGGGTGGCCTCTGCTAAAAACAGTAAAATCCTTTATGTAACAAAAAATAAAACAAAATCAAAATTTAAATATAAAACTCTTTCGACAGCTAATATTATCTAATTTATATTTAAAATCTGCCCACCCATCATGCATAAAAATTTTATTAGTTTACTCACTCAAAAGTTAAACCTTTTGAATTTCTTTTTTATTCAAAAAGTTTTGTATTTAATTTTATTCCAAACCACGAGACTATCAGTAATTGAAATTTATATGTATATGTAGGGTGGGTGGGTGATCTCTATCCCACCCTGCAATCAGTAAAACATAAGCGAGGGTTTTAATTAAAAGTTGTAAAATATAAATAAACACAAAATAATTGCAATTTTTAGAGATTTATTTATACAATATTTTTAAATAATTTTTGATGATGTTTTACTAATTGGAGGGTAGGATAGAGGCCACCCACCCACCCTACATATACATAATAATTTTAATTGCTAATCGTTGATAATTTTGCTGCTAAAAACAGTCAAAACCTTTATATAACAAAAAATAAAACACAATCAAAATTCAAGTTTAAATATAAATGACTTTCGATAGCCAATCTTATCTAATTTAGATTTTAAGTCTGCCCACCCATCATGCATCAAATTTTTACTACTTTACTCACTCCAAAAATTTTCCTTTTTAATTTCTTTTTTATTCAAAAAGTTTTGTATTTAATTTTATTCCAAACCACGAGACTATCAGTAATTGAAATTTATATGTATATGTAGGGTGGGTGGGTGGCCTCTATCCCACCCTTCAATCAGTAAAACATCATCAAAAATTATTTGAAAATATTGTATAAATACATCAGTTTTAACTTTAATAATGATCCGCAAGGATCGAAACACATGTCAGTTATCTGATGAAATAAAGTAATGGAACATAACAAGAGTTTTACTTCTCCGAACTTGTTTTGTAGGCTTATCAAGACTTTCGAGTTGTTTTCTTCTCATAATAAGTTTAATACATTCTGCTGTTTATTGAAAGAACTTTCAAATAGGAAGAAGTATTATGCTTTTTATGTTTCACTTCTATCCTTGAGGATATGTTGATAACAGTTTTAACTAATCAAAGTATTCGAAGGTATAATGGTATTTCTAAAGATGCCAAATATGAAAAACAACTTTTTTACAGTTTTTAACCTGAAAGTTATTTGTTGAATGATTACATTAAAGTTGGTATTTTCTTGTAAATAATTTTTGGCCTTTTGCCAAAAATCTAGGAGATCCATCAAAATATTTTTTTGTTGTTGTTGATAAGTTAGTGATGATGTTTGTTTAATTTGATATAGATGCAAGCAGGTGATCATAATTTATATATATATATACATCCCATGCATGTGATAAATGTGCGTAAAGCTATAGTAGTAGTAATAGTAGTACAAGTAGGTAGATATAAAGAGATGATGAAGCTTGGATGATGATTGATTGCTGGTGTGGGTAAACATAAACATTTACCTCGCGTTATGACACCTGCCGCAACTGGGATTCGAACCGCGGTAAAACGTGTCGCTAAACAACAACAAGTGTCTTCCTATCCTATCCGGGCACTTGTTCACATACTCATTACCATAACACAATCTCGTTATTATGATCGGGTAGTAATCCTCGTTAATATCGAAAATATTCATCGCATAGATTGAGTGAATTGTATGCAAGTGGGATGCCCGAGCGCCGCGCCAAACTCAAACATGATCCTCGACGGACGGTAACTGCGTTTATATACTGGGTTATTTTTAGACGCTGATGTCACCTCTGCACGTTCCCATTGGCCCGGTGTTATGTCACTCCAACAGCCGATTGGTTGGAACCGGTCTCCGACGCCTTAGACTGTTATTATATTCGCGCGAACACTCGCCGGCAAATGCAGCGTTTTACGACGGGCAGCCGACTCTAATATTCCAACCGACGCTCCATCATCAAATCGATTCCCTACATCCAAATTTACATCATCAAAATCATCCAGGTATATTCAATAACTAAACCTCTTCCAATCAAAACCAACCAAGACGATCAATTTATTAATTAATAGAAAACCTAATTTATCTCTACTGTTATGAATAAATTAATTGGAATTGGAAATATCACCCAGTTGTTTGCAATTTATATCACTTCAGGAACTCAATCAATTTTCCTAATTAATGGTGAGAACTCTGGCCGGGCAAGGTTTGGCGTTCTATGGCCATGAAAGCTCAGCACAGATTCTAAACGTACACAATCGGAAAAGGTTAATACAAAACATTGTTTATAAACTAGACAAAAAAATATCTTCACTTCTACAATTAATCTTTATTCTAATGTATCAATTGATTTATAAGATTAGAACTTCAAACTTAACATGATTTAATAGAAAAATAATGAAGAGAATTACTAAAAATTATTAAAAACATTTATTTTATAACAATATCTATCAGACATAATCACTATATTTCGTGATAAACATCTATAAACAAATAGAGATGAAATGTTACAAAGAAATTCAATAATTTGGTGATTCTGAAGAAAAAAAAACATAAAAACAAAAGCTACCGTTTTGAAATTTGCAAAATACATCAAAATTTCACACCGAGACTATTTGTACTAGATATAATCACTAAATTTTGTGTCAATAACCTTTAAACACAGAGAAAGTTTTGTAAGAAATTTTATTAACACATAACCTACATTACAAATATAAAAACAAAAGCTATCGTCTTAGAATTACTAAAAAAAATTAAAAATATATTCTGCATTTGTTTTATGTAAATATCTATCAAATATAATCACTATATTTCGTGATAACCATCTATAAACAAATAGAGATGAAATTTTTATAAAGAAATTCAATAATTTGATGCTTTTGAAGAAAAAAAAAACATAAAAACAAAAGCTACCGTCTTGAAATTTCCAAAATACATACAAAATTTATACCAAGAAAATCTGTACCATATATAATCACTTAATTTTGTGATAATAACCCTTAAACATAGAGAAAGTTTTGTAAGACATTTCATTAACTCATCACCTCCATTACAAACATAAAAACAAAAGCTATCGACTTAAAATTTCGTAAAATAATCAAAAACATATCCAAGATTTATTTTATAGAAATATTTACCACGTACAGTTACAAAATTTTGTAATAGTTACCTCTAAACAGAGAGGAAATTGTGTGAAAAAATTCAATTTGATGACCTAAAAACAAAAGCTAGCACCTTAAAACTTTCCAAAATAACCAAAAAAAACATCCAATATTTATACCAAGAAAATCTTTACTCGATATAATCACTAAATTTTGTGATAATAACTTTTAAACTGAGTGAAAGTTTTATAAGTAATTTCATTAATTTGAAATCTCCATGATAAATACATAAAAACAAAAGCTATCGACTTAAAATTTCGCAAAATAATCAAAAAACATATCAGAAATTTATTCTATAAAAATATTTACCACCTAGAGTCACAAAATTTTGGAATAGTAATCTTTAAAAACATAGTGAAAGTTTTATAAGACATTTCATTAATTTGTTATCTTCATTATAAATAAATAAATAACAAAAGCTGTCGATTTAAAATTACATAAAAACAATCAAAAACATATCCAGAATTTTTTAATGAAAATATCTACCACATATAATCACTAGATTTTATAATAATCAGATAAAATTTTGTGAATCTTTCATAATAGTATATTATTTAACAAGCACATAATGAAAGCTATTAATCATGAGAATGAGGTTTACGGAACGAGCCGCAGGCGAGTGGAGTAAATCATTCGAATGATTAATAGCCATTATGTGCGAGTAGAATACTATACTTTATCCACAACCACAAAATGTGTATTTTTTTTTTGCTTACTGCAAGTTAACATCATAAAAATGACAATTCGTTAAAGCATTTGACAAAAAAATCACTATTTATTAGAAGTAATGTTAACAGTTACATTTGAACAATTATTAAGAATGATAGAAGGTATTGAAGCTACATCTAAATTTACATTTTGATTTGAAACATCTAAATTTACTGATTTAGTGCAACCGTCTGATGGAGCTGTTAGATTTTGAGTTGACGATTCTACTGAATGTAAAATTTTTCTGGCTGTTTCTTTTTTATTTTCTAAGGAATCGTTTATATAACCTTCTGCAACCACAGTTGACTTCCACCCTCCATGTCGCTTTAGGGCTGTGATATCTCCACCAGCATCAACCAAGATGGTAGCTGAAGTTCTCCGAAAGCTATGATCCGTATACTGCTCAGGATTTTGGATTTTCAAAAAATTGGCAATATCTCTTCCCATTTTTGTAAATTTATTAATTCCAATTCGCTGCTTTGTACACTTTCCATTTTGAAAATTTAGAAAAAAATATTCGCTTTTCATCTGATTTCGGATGCAAACATATTTTTTTATAATGTTGTAAAAATTATCAGTCACAGTAAATTTTCTAACAGTTTTAGTCTTGGTGGTGGGCACCTTCACTATATAGCACGAATTAAGGTCTTCTAGGTCCTTAATTTTCATGTTGAATAACTCATTTGAACGACAGGCACCCATTATTCCCATAATTAATGCAACCTATAGAAAGAAACCACTGTATTTTTCACAAAATGTGTAATTTAAAACTTACTTTTGTTGAAAGAAATTTTTCATCGGGAGCACTTCTAATAAAGTTGTTAACATTTTCAGGAGAAAAGGTATTGGCATTTTTAGGCGTGAATCCTTCAAATAAGCTTGCAGTTTAGCAAAGGTCCCAATATTGATATTTTCATACATTTTTACTGTACTTTTTAGCATAGAGTATTTCTGCCACAATGAAGAACAGTTGTATTTTTTGGACAATGTAAAATATACTAATATTATTGATTCCGACGTAGAATGTGCGTTTTTCTCTCTTTTCCACTCGCGAAATGCGGTGTATGTGTCTTGATACAGATTACGCGACTTTTCGGGCAACAAGTTGATTGAAGCAATTTCAGCGGCTTTTCTTAATTCCGGAGGTGTTAAATCACACTCTGTTTCTAAATCCATATTCTTTCTTACACTCGAATCACAAGAGTAACACACAATTGCGAATCAATTTCTAATGAAATTGATGTTTGTTTACTAGACGTCAAATTTGTTTAACATGAGATATCCTGATTTTGTAGTGATTTATTATTATTGAATAGATGAGCAGTGATAAGTCAAAATATTATTCACAGGTTACATAACCTGTTAATAATGAATGTCATTAATATTGATCGTTTGCTTGTATAATTGAAACATTATAAAGTGGTTGTGGATAAACATTTTAATTTTATTCAGTGTCACACTTTTAATTTCCAAAAATCTACAACAGTATTTGTGATTATGATGTTGTGAAATTTTAAAGCAGTGTTTTAGTTTATGTTCCCTTATATATGTAGGGTCGGGTGGGTGGCCACTAATCCACCCTCCAATCAGATAAACATAATCAAGGGTTTTGGTGGTAACATTCAATAAATTTGTAATTAAAATAAAACACATAATAACAAAAATTATCCCAAAATAAATATCAATCACATATAATCACTAAATTTTGTGTTAATCACCTCTAAAAAAGAGAAGATATATTATAAGAAAACCCAGTAAATAAATATCCCTATTATAAGTATAAAAACAAAAGCTATCTACCTAGAATTATTAAAAAAAATTAAAAATACATTTTGCGTTTATTTTATGAAAATATCTATCAGATATAATCATTATATTTCGTGATAAACATCTATAAACAAACGTAGATGAAATTTTGTAAAGAAATTTAATAATTGTGTGATTCTGAAAAATAAATAAAACATAAAAACAAAAGCTACCATCTTTAAATGTCCAATATGCATTCAAAATTTACACCAAGAAAATCTTTACCATAATTGATCTTGAATATTTAAATAAAGATCGAAACTCGAGTCATTTTTTAAATAAATAGTATGATATTAACAAAATGAGTTTTACTTTATTTAAATATCTTTACCATATACAGGGTGTCCCACCGAAACCGCACATCAAAAGTTTATGGACTTCTAGTGAATGTATTTTTATGAAATTTTCATGGCCTATATAATCAAGTGTGCTCTATTTGATTAATAATAAATAACGTACCCATTGTTTTCTTATTGCACAGAATATTGACATATTTTAACAAACATGTTAATAACTTTAAAAGTAAAGAATATAGGTATAGAGAACGTAGTATAGATAAAAGCACAATTTTGCGTCCGAATATGTAAAAATATACAGGGTGTTCCATTTAAGAAAAACGAGATATATTGGTTTAAATTTGACCAAATGTGGTTTGAAATTTTGAACACCCTGTATATTATATTTTCAAAAATAACTCATCATTGGATACCGTCAGGTATTGACTATGTGTAGCCAAAATTACAATCCTTCAATTTTATTTTAGTCGGAGATTTGTATTTTTAAAGTGAACTCTGAAACAGCACAAAATTTTTGAAAATGTCAATTATCTCGAAAACGCTTAAATTTGGACGTTATATTACTTAATAATTTTTTTCACAGAATTTTATGTAGAATCTAAATACGTATTAGAAAATATAGTATTCCATTTGAAATAAGGAAGTTGGTGTTGACTTCCGGTATAACCGGAAGTCGTATAATCTTGTAAATATTTTAATTAAATAGAGCACACTTGATTACATGGGCCATGAAAATTTCATAAAAATACATTCACTAGATGTGCGGTTTCGATGGGACACCCTGTATATTCGTAATGTTTTTTTTGATAATTTTGATAAGTTTTAAGATGGCAGCTTTTGTTTTTAGGATTTTTTTGTTGAGTCGCAAAAAAATTGAATTTCTGCACGCAATTTCCTCTATGTTTAAAGGTTATTATTACAAAAATTTTGTGAATATTTTTTTAGAATAAATTTCTCATATAATTTTGATTATTTTGACAAATTTTAAGTCGATAGCTTCTGTTTTTATGTTTTTTTTATCATCAGAATCACCAAATTATTGAATTTATTCACGAACCGAAAGTGGGGGTTTATTCTAGGAAAGTACTTTGATTGACACTTATTTTTTTTTAACATTTTAATACGTATAGTTTCCGGCGCGTTTTTTTTACTCCAATTAAAATTGAACGAATGATATTTGTTTAATTGGTGAAATTAAAGGATGTAAATGACGGGACGCATTTATTAGTGTGCCAAATACTTTCAATCATCTAAAAATAAAAGGAAAATGAATTTCTCTTTACACCTCAAATTAATTTCATGTTATTTTCTGAATAATTTATTACATCAAATTTAGTTTAAAAGCAAATAGATTAGTACTGTAATATGAAGGGTTATATAGCAACAGTGCTAAATAAAGTTTATTTATTATTATATTAGTTCATAAATATGTTTGAAAATAGTACTTTAATGTATCGAAATTATTGGTCACCAAATAAATTTAAAAAATTGTTATACAAAACAAAGTAAAAAGTGTGTTTAATTAATAAATTAATTTAATAATTATTGTTTTGCTATTTATATTTTACTTATTCTCACATTAAGAACTCCACAAGAAAAAGTCCATCAGGGCAATTTATTTTACTTCTTCTGGAGATCAATTTGCCGAACTCGTGACAGAGTCGAGTTGGACGGGTGTAACGTTGCTCCGTCCTGCTGAAAACATATCCTTTAGTTATAACCAGGAACATTTTTCAATTCATGCACCAGTAAATCTAACATCTGCACATAATACTTCGAATTGAAATATTTTTTTGGAACACTCTGTAGTATACAAAATGATCAATTTTAAAAAGGCGTAAACGCAACCCTCGTAAAAGCTGTTAATCACCGTCCAAAAATTTCCTACGGATGTATTTTCCGAGAAGGATACGGTTGTCATAAAATTTTTATGGCACTAATGTAAATCGACTAAAATGAGAGGAAGAAAAAAAACAGAAAATCGCGTGCTCGCGCATTTAAAACCGAAGATAATTACGTTATTACAGCAAGTGCTAAAATTGCGAATTAGTTAATGCACATAAACCTGCCTGCTTTTTTGTATCCATTAAATAATACATCCAGTTAATTACGGTTCGTCACGTGATGATGTTGACTACGTTAAATATACAGTTTTGTCTTAATTTATTGTATTTTTAAATAAGGAAAATTTATTTGGATTTAATTTTTAAATAAAATGATATCTATTAGAAGGTAGATATCCATTTCTTCACTTTTAATATTAAGTATCTTCACGTAACTAGATAATACCAACAGAAATAGAAATGAAAATTATTATAGTAAAATTGTATTGACAATTTGTGAAGAAAATAAATGGATTAATTAAGCACCGTTGGTTATTCTCAAGGACTTATGTGTTTAATTAATCATTTTATTAACATAAAAATGTTTCACCACGAGTAAGTGAGAAACTAATTAATCGTATTGTGAAGAAAATGTTAGGGTTTCAATACAATTTTACTAACAGAAATATTATTTAGTTGTTTAAATAGCTATAAAAAATATTAATCAATTTATTTTATGTTATAACTAAATTGTTAATATTTATGTCAAAGAAAGGAAAAATTTATGACGTTTATTTTAATTTTATAAGGTGAAAGTGAAATAAAATTAAGACATTATTTCGGATAGTCACAGATCTTTTTCCTCTGTATTCCGATTAAAAGCAATTATTCAATTTGTTTTCGTCTTCGTCCGTTTCTCCTTCACGAAATGTGTTCGGGATTAATTGCCGTGTAAAATTAATTATACCTACCTCGTTTAGTGGCGATGGTAATTGAGGAGAGGAAGCGGACAATTATCGTTCTGAATTGCGTCTAATATGTGCTTGTAATAAATGCTTGACACACTTTACCCACCAGCTAATTATTTATTGCTTTGAAGACAGAAAAAAAAAATGGCAACAAATTGTATGAAGATTATTTCGTCTGCTAATAGTGATTGAATGGTAGGTACAACTGGTTATTGACCAGGATGTTTTTTTTTGCGTTCGCATTTCATTAAAAATAATTATTGATGAATGCTGCGTTCTTGTATTTATGAGCAATAATTTTGAGTATTAAAATTATCTACAATTGGTTAATCAGAATATAAGTAAAATTAGAAAAAAACTTAAATTTTTAATCACCTGAAAAACTAGACGTTATTTATTTATGCAAGGTGGATTTGCGGCCACTACTTCACCCCATAATTACATTAACACAAGCAATAAACATTGTATATAAGTCTAAGTTTTAAGGTTTCAACTGCTGTAAAATATTTTCCTTCCATCACATTAGGTTTCTTTAAATTTCGGAGTAGTGTGAAGTGTTCTATACTATGATGAATATTATTTTTAGTTATTATTAAAAAATCCACAGCTCTTCGTATTACTTAAGAAGATTTGCAGAAAACCAGATAGGAAGGAACCAAAGAACATTCCTATCTGATTTTCTGCAAATCTTCTTAAGTAATTCCTTGGCAGTAATACGAAGAGCTGTGGATTTTTTATAATAACTAAAGAAAGGAATTTTATTTATTAGGTATCAATAATTAAAAAAATACACAACCTGTTTTTACTTTTTTTAGGTTTCAATCGCGTTTTATTAATATAATAATAATCTTATGTACATTCTAAAACTAAAAAAGGAAACGACTGAAATAAACGTATGCAAGAGATTGTAAACTGTAATCTATTTGCCTATTTTAATTAAAGAAAACGTGTATGTTTAACCGTTGAAGCTGTAAAATTGATGTTTAAAAAAAAAAAAATGTCGTTAGATAGAGATATGTATGCATCAATTTATAAGATATAATCGAGCGCGAGTCATTCATTATAAAAATCTTCAGTTTCAACGTCGTAAAAGATTTACTTGTTTTTATTAGTGAATTGTTTCTGTGTGATTTATAAAGTAACCGCGTAAAAATTAAAAAATGTTGGTTTTAACAGAGGCTCTCTCGGTGTAAAAATCATTCACTGGAAAACAAAACCGTCGCACTGCGACCTCCGCACTTAACTTAAATCTTATACAAAATACATATACTATCATCCTAAGTATTTGTAACAAATAGTACACACTTACGAGCTAATATGAAAAGGAGTCCGTTTTATCAATTCACACTGTCCGTAATGCTTTGCCTCCAAGTGGCGTGAAAGGGAATTTTCAGGATTTTAACCCGTGTCGTCGGTAGGTTTTGCAATAACAGTTTCTGCAGGTTGGGTAAGGGGACGATTTCGACTTGCGGCGTTTCGTCGCGCGCGGGCGGGGAGTCCTGCTGGGGGATGCCTTGTAAGGGCACCGGTTTTAATATAGGGATGCTATCACCATTATTGAGGTTCTTCTCTTTACCGAACTCTTTCTTATCAGGCTGTTCACATTGATCGACGAACAGTTCAGTTACTCTCAACAACTCTAATGTGACACCCCAAACAAAGTGTGAAAGGGTTTTTTGCAGCTTAAGAACTCCGCCCAGCACCATGTGATTCGTCGTGGCTGATTGTGATATATACGTGGGGATTATCAATAACTTTTTAATATTTAAACAAGCACCGAGAGCTTTATCGAATCCTGCTTTTATATCGAAATTCACTAATTCCAACTGATGCAGGTTGTGTAAATCCTTCGCTGCATCTAAAATTTCGAACGTATAACATTCACCCTGACCTTTTTCCAATCTCAATTTTTCCAGCTTTACTAATTTACTGAGGATTTCTGGTCCGAAATGTTTTGGGAAATCGGTGCACTCGCCAATATCCAAAACTTCCAAGTTTACCAAATCTCCAATCACTTCTATATTTAATGTGTTCAGATCTTTAATCGACGTGATGGACAGGTGTTTCAGTTTAGTGAGCTCTTTTAAAGCTGATAGATCAGATTTCAGAATTAATCCGGCGGTTGATTTAATCCGCAAATCCGTTAAGTTCTTCAAATTCTTAAACGGCTCGAAAGTCATCGACTCGCATTTAATCGTCACTGCATTTATGGCCTCTAGGTTATGATTATTATTGGCCAATTCTTCAACGACGGACGCTAAGCACCTACATAGCTCGATCTTCCGCAGGCTATCAACTTTTTTAATAGCATTCGTGAACGATGGCCAAATATCATCCCCACCACTCGTCGGCAGTAGCATCTTCCTTAAATCCAGATGTACGGTCCCGTGCTGCTGCAGAGCATTTGCCAGTCCCTCGAAACTGTGTATCTGCGAGTTCTTCATGCGGACAGTGTTCCACAACAGGGAATGTCTAGCCACGTCCCTCCACATCGTGCAAACGCAACCCGCCCTCAACAAATCCTGCACCTTCAAGTACTGAAATACGTAGAGTAGAGTCTTGTAACCGTACGCCAAATTCTGTAGGTACGTGTCCATAAACTTCACGGGTTCCGGTGGTTTCGGTTCCTCCGCCGACGCTGCTTTGGCTCTTGTATTTGGCTTGTTTTTCGCAACAGTCTCCGTCCTTCTGTAACAATAAAAAATTAAAATTGAATTCATGTTACAATCAAATAAATACTTAATATATTTATTTGTAATCATATTCAAGTAGCATAAAATAAACGCTACCATATTTACGCAATATTTGTAGCAACATTTAAGTTTTCTAATTAAAAAATCATCTTGAATTTAAATTATAAAATAAGCCTATGCTCCAAACTATTAAAAATATACGCTCTTTATAATATGTTACCGCTATGGTTTTGAAATGCATTATTATTATTATTAATTTATACTTACCAATAATATAATTAATGTTTTAATAATTATGTACATGTGATATTATATCCACACAAAGTCATACGTACTGATTGTCGTTAAATGGTGGACAAACGGTGATTAATACTCGTAATATAATATATAGGATTCAT
Source organism: Ontholestes murinus (assembly GCA_963969525.1). Classification (NCBI taxonomy): domain Eukaryota; kingdom Metazoa; phylum Arthropoda; class Insecta; order Coleoptera; family Staphylinidae; genus Ontholestes; species Ontholestes murinus. Next base: position 68,341,282 of record OZ018395.1, read on the forward strand.
TAGTTACAATTTTAGCTATTATTAAACATTAAATTTAGTGTTTACTCTTGTTAATAGCATTCTTGTGGTGTATGTGTAAACCTATGACAAAGACTGTTGATTAAAAGTTACAATTACAGTTTAGAGAATCGAATTAAAAAAAAATACATGTAAATATTTATATAAAAGAGAAATGGATAGTTTTTTTTGTTGTTTAAATAAAAAATAATAATAATAAACGAAACAATGTATTGGAACTTGTTTTGGCACGGATTTGGGATTCAGATAAGAGGATTGTATAAATAAAAAACGCCTGTTAAATACAGAGAAAGAAAATAAAAAACTGAAATTACAGGAAAAAAATTGAACTCACTCTTGATTCGTAGTGATGGTGGTGGGGGGCTGCAGTCGTGTCGCCTCGTCCAAGACATCCTGCCGGTCCGGGTTTAGGTTTTGGCTAGTTAGGGGTTCGTTTTGGTTGTCATTGGATTTGGTGGGGGAGTCGGGTTCTACTTTAATATCACAAGTGCTCACGGCTAAGTCGGCTTTCGCAGCGGGGGGATTTGGTGGTGGGGCGACCGATAGTATATTGTGTCGTGGTACGATCAGATACTTTTTGTTACCGACGAATTCGACTAGTTGCGGCCTGGGCGGATCAGGCGGCGCATTCTCCAAATTACTAGATTCAGTGTTGCCCACCTGAATCGTAGAACTGGGCGGGAACCAAGTCGTCACTGAACCTAGTATACTCTTATTATTCGTTTCCGGTTGCGAGGGTACGACGACCGGTTTCGGAATCAGTTTCGGTAACTCGGGCAGCTCTTTACCGAGCGAAGGCGGGGGAGGAGTCGGCTGGGGAGGATTCGGGTCGTTCGGTTTGGGGATGCGTTGCAGTTTCGGGAGTACGCCCGTCGTTACGGGTTTCAGTGAGTTTACCGGGGTTAATGGCGGAGGTGGAGATGTTATAGGTGCTGCACCTGTATTAGTATCTGGTTTCCGGCAGTTCTGTAGAATACAAATTGTAATTACTTATTGGTAAACACAATTGTATCAAGGTTCCCACCCGGAGGATTTCTGGTGCATTCATTCAGGTGTTTCGAGTGATTATAAGGGTGGGAACACTGATACCGGTGTGGTTAGGACTACTTTTTTCTTTAAAGGGTACTGGCCATAAATAAGCGGAATATTTAATCAATTTGTTCATAAAACATCTGAATATAGCAACCTTCTTATCTACAAAATGATGAAATTACAATTTAGAACATGTCGAAATTTGATCTTATTAAGGATTTGTAAATATAAATATTTGATTAATTTTGCACAAAGTCTAACAAGTATTTGTTGAATTTGGTTCTCGTTTATCACGTAGCGAAACATTTTTATATAAACAATCCTTAATAAGTCTAACAAGGTCTTATATTATAGTTTTCTTTTACACTCCTTATCATGCAGGTCAAAATAATAATAAATGATTGGAAGAAGATTGAAATTGACATCATGTAAGTCTTGGTGACTCTTTATAACCTACAACTTTATTAACAAAGAAGGTCTCAAACTTATTGAATCAAAGCACATAAGATGATGTATTCAAAATTAGGCAAAACAAATCTTTGATGTTGATAGTAAGGATTTATCATAAGAACCTTCTTTAAACTAGCTTGTAAATACGTAAACCTTATGATCACAATTTCATCAATATCCTTAGTAGATACTAGAAATGAAGAACAAAGTTTAAAACCTAGAAATTAAACACACTTATAACTTTGTTTGTATAACACGTAATTTATTTTTGTGACTTTAGTTTCAGTAACTGCATGTACCATTTTCAAACAGAAAGTAAAATAAATAAATAACGTGTTATACAAACAAAATTATAAGTCTTTCATTTCTATTCAAAATGTATAACAAAGTAGAAGCCTTCAACATCAACAATATTTAAAATCTAGGTTTTAGGTTGCCCTAACCAATTCTGAAGATTTTATTTTGGAAAAAAAATTACCTAATAAATTGGTAAATAAATTATTACAATCAGATTCCAAGAATAGTTACTAACCTAAAATAAATCTTTACTTAAATAATTCCTATTTTGATGTTTTCTTAATTCCAGAACATGTTCTATGGGAAAGAATTAATAAAAAGTCATCTTGAGAAAAAACTAATTTTCTAAAAGTTGCTATATTCATTTAACGACTGTTAATATTTCGAATTAGATGAATTAAAATTCGTTCCGCTATATTTTTGGCCAATACACAATTATTTTGTTGTTGTTGTTTGGTTTTCATAAATGCGTACCTTGCAAACATAGCCTTGTATGTTGGCTTGGGGCGGAATGCCTACGCACTCGTTGTGGTACAGGCAAAGGCACAACCGACACTGTAGGGTCGGTATCAGGCCAGTAACACCCTCGCACCTAATAGAGCACGGTTGACACGGTTTGCTGTCGACTTCAGAGTAACTGCAATTTTTTGTTTGTTTTTGGTTAGGCGAAAGAAGTGAGGTAGGTAGGGACGGGATGACTGGACATGGAAGTTATCGTTTCTTTTTGTTTTGTTTGTTAAACAGTGAGACAAAAACCTTATATAATCGTGGGCTCAAAAACTAATTCCAATACAATGTTTTGCGACAATTTTCTTTACAGAAATAAAAGAAAGAAGGAAACTTTTCATTACGAGCACCAAGTTGATAATATATTCTATAAATTCTTCATAATAAATAAACAATTAATGTATGTATCACGAAATGAAAGCCTCCACAATTACTTATTTAATTAATTATGGCGGATCATATAAATATTCTTATCCTACTACGTTTTAACCATTAAAACATAGAAAATATTTTAATTTAGCGTTTTTATGTTTATAAATTACAATCACAACCATCCTTATGATTTGAATCATTACTTTACTACTTATACTGTTAATTGATGAGGCCGATATTTGTTGAAAATTCATATCACTTGTTAAGTATTAAAGTAAAAACACTTTTTTAATTTACTGTGTATAGTTCATAATTTACCTTCGTGCATTCAAATGAAAGATAAAATAAATATATATATGGTTACGAGTGTGTACTACTGCAGAGTCTCACACTTTTATTTATAAATGTACACACTTAATCGACAGAGAATATCAATCAATAAATTTTCAATTATTCGAATATTAATACATATAAATTACAATTACGTTTATAAAAATATTTTTTACATAGAAAAATAATAAATAACTCACCAGCAATATGCAGGTAAATACAAACTCACACAAGCTAATGCACGCCCAAAGTTTTATCCAAATGGGTACAACCGTCCGCATTTAAAATTTTCGGTGATACATAAATTTAAATATAAATCATAAATTGATGCACAAATGAGGAAGTTTCATTCTTTCTTTCTCTCTTTTTTTTCTTTGTTGGTTTTCTAGGTGAAATATTATTAAGCGCGCACACTTACTTATTCGTTTTGCCCTTTTTGGGCGGCGACTTCCAGTTCGGCGGGTACGTGCCGATTTCCATTTCGGCCGGTTCTTCCTTGGCCGGTTGTTTCTTCTCCTTCTTGGCAGCAGGACCTTTCGGCAATTTCACCTGGTAACGCATAGAAAATCGATTAGCAGGAGGAAATTAATTACAGCAGAAGTAATATTTCACGTGACAGTTAATCTTGACGTAAAAAAACCAGCCTACCCTTGAAAATTAATAATTTTATTGTTTTGATGTTATAATCCTTCTCAAATTGATTAAAAATTGATTAACAAACTTAATAATGGATTTAGTCTCAGTTTGATTTATGATTTTTTAAAGATGAAAGTAAATTATGAAATTAAAATTATTTAGTGTTGATGACATTTTAGAATTACATATAAAAAGAAAATTTACTTGCTTTAGGACTTATTAGTTAATTAATAAATGAACTTATAGTACCAACTTGAAACAATATTTTTTTTCTTCATTCAGACTTTGTTTCGATTATTCTAAGCTTATAATTTGAGGTTAATTAAACTCTTGGTATAAAATTGTGAAACAATAAGAGTTTAATTAACTTCTAATTAAAATTTGTCATTTTTTTTAGAATTTTGTTTTAATCCCTTTTAGATTTAAGTTAACTTATTTTTTATTTCATAACAATTAATGATTAAAAATGATGATTCAGTAGTACTAATATAAATTACACTATTGTATCCTTTCTTCACATTTTATTTCTATGCTTAAGATATATATTTCGAGTGCTTAGCTTTGCAGTAGTACCAATTGTAAATCATCAAAACTAATTTAATGAAAGAATCCTAACAAGTTGATAAAGAAGTAATGGAAATTTGTCATTGATTTTTTTATCTGTTCTGGTAACCAAGAACCAATTTAAACAAACCTGTAAATGAAGTTTTTTGTAAGAAAATAAATGCAAATTTTTAAAAGTACCTCTTCAAATGTAATAATACTAACCTTAAAGCTTCCTGCACCACCACGCGGTGATTTAGCCGTCTTCGTCGGCTCCGCTTCCTCCGCCTGCACCGCTTGTGCTCTAGGACTCGACACTTTGGGAGCAGCAGCGGCCACCTTTTTAGCAACAATACCTCCCGTCTTAAATTTAGCATCACGGATAATCTCCTTCTCCGGATCGTCGATGCCCAGCGGCTCCTTGAAGAAGGTAAAATCGTCGATGGACAACTCCCGGTTCTTCAGGTTCTCAGCCACCTCCCTCATCGAACGCACCTTCTTGCCGTTCGGCGTGTAATAGTAGATGTCGCCGTTCCTCTTCAGCGTGTTATCGGTGTTGGCGCGATAGACCAACTCGCGTTTCCAGCCATACTGGAACGGCTTCAGGTAGTTCGGGTTGGAGAGGTCGACAGCGGTCTTTTGCTTTTTGTGCGTCGTGCCGCCGCCGCCGCCTCCTCCACCTCCGGGACTGGCGACGCTTCGCCGCAACGAGGCGCCGGAATCGGACTCGGACTCCTCGCGGATGATCTCGCTGAGTTCGGTGTCGGCGAGTTGGCCGTTTTCCGTCAGCTTCGTCTTCGGACTGTCGTAGATCTTCGAGGGGATCAAGTCGCTGTAGCGTTTATTGGGGACGCGGGCTCGCTTGCCCTTGCCCAGGGCGTGTTTCTCGGCGGCTACGGGTTCCGTGGGGTACTCTGTTGTTGTGGTGGGGGGAGGTGCAGGAGGTTCATCTGAAAGTAAAAATCATTATAATCATAGTAAATAAATATTATAATCATAGGATGGGTTTCCTATAAACCACCCTCCAATTAGTAAAGCATAGTAAGAGAGGGTTTTAATTAAAAGTTGTAAAATATAAATAAATATAAAATTATTGCAATTTTTAGAGATTTATTCATACAAACTTTTCAAGTAATTTTTGATGATGTTTTACTGATTGGAGGGTGGGATAGAGGCACCCACCCACCCTACATATACATATAAATTTCAATTACTGATAGTCAATAGTTTCAAATCAAATTTATTACAAAACTTTTTTTAATAAAAAAGAAATTAAAAATGTAAAATTTTGAGTGAGTAAATTAATTAAATTTTTATACATGATAGGTGGGCAGACTGTAAATCTAAATAAAATAAGATTAACTATAGAAAGTCATTTATATTTAAACTGAAATTTTGATTTTGTTTTAATTTTTATTACATAGAGGGTTTGATTGTTTTGAGCAACAAAATCATCAACGATTAGCGATTAAAGTTGTCATGTATATGTAGGGTGGGTGGGTGGTCTCTATCCCATCCTCCAATCAGTAAAACATAAGCGAGGGTTTTAATTAAAAGTTGTAAAATATAAATAAATACAAAATAATTTTTAGATATTCATACAAATTTTTCAAATAATTTTTGATGATGTTTTACTAATTGGATGGTGGGATAGAGGCCACCCACCCACCCTACATATACATATTAACTATAATTCCTTATTGTCTCACAGTTTAATCTAAATTAAATCAGATCAGCTATAGAAAGTCATTTATATTTAAACTGAAATTTTGATTTTGTTTTATATTTTTTTTCAAGGGTTTGATTGTTTTGAGCAAAATCATCAACGATTAGTGATTAAAGTTGTCATGTATATGTTGGGTGGGTGGGTGGTCTCTATCCCACCCTTCAATCAGTAAAACATCATCAAATATTATTTGAAAAATTTGTATGAATAAATCTCTAAGAATTGCAATTATTTTGTGTTTATTTATATATCATAACTTTTAATTAAAACCCTCGCTTATGTTTTACTGATTGGATTGTGGGAAAGAGGCCACCCGCCCACCCTACATATGCATGATAATTTAATTGCTAATAGTTGATGATTTTGCTGCAAATAACAATCAACCCTTTTATGGCTCGGGGTACTTCAAAACAGGTAATTCCGTTTTTAAAAAATTTCACGAAAACATTACTTCTCCTATATATTCTATATAAAGAAAGTAACAACAAAAGGGTGTCTCGATTACTCTTCCAATGAGTGAAACGTTGCAAACAGCTTTTCCATATTAACTGTAATGTTTTGTTCACCCACAAACTTATTTTTTTGGATATTACATAGGGTGAAAATTAAAATTGAGTAAATTCAATCAATAGGATGATCCAACACCGACTTCAAAAACGTAAGCAATCGCAACATATTCAAGAGTGAACCCTGCCTTTAAGCTCGCTGGCAAAATTATTTATATGTTTTCGGTTATCAAATTGGTTGATTGAGTTACGTGAAGATCCAATCAATTTGACGAATTAAGCACTAATAACAAATAAAATTATGAAGAATGGTCATTACTGTTTTATTCGTCAAATTTTCGGTTATCGTTTTATGGATTTTGTATTAAATCAATTTGATAAAGTGCTAGTAATAATAAATTAATACGATTGTATTCAATGGCCTTGGTAGATGATAAGCCCTGTCGACCGTAAACGTGCATCGTTCCTTATTCAAGCAGATTTGAGGTTATGTCATTATTACTCTTTTACGTATATCATTGTAATGGTGGTGTAATTTATTCAAAATGTTTACGTTTGAGCTTATCAGAAATAGTAATACTGGAAAATTGTCCATGGAATTATGTTTTTTGTATTTTGCATTCTATTTACTATACAATTAATAAACTTTTTACTTCGACGATTGCAAAAGAAAATATAAGTAGAGAATAAGTGATATAAACCTTCACATAACTCAAGTACCTACATTAAATATAATTAATGATTGTTCACTATTTCCATCAAGAAAGTAGCGTAAAGAGTGTTGAATATATATTGTTTATTACTAAGTGTAGTCCAACAATCTCAGTCTGGCCAACGAGGAGACGAGCCGCGCAGAGGGTGATATATGAGAATCTATGCGAGAGGCACATACATTTCTCCAAGTATAATCGAAAACAAAAAAGATGGGCGGTTTATTATCAGTCTGGAGAAGGTGTACGTTCGATCCACACGATTACCGGGTAACATGTGGGGACGGCACACAGTTGTAAACAGATTATGATGATTTTAAAATTTTGTCATTGAATGTCCCAAACGCACAAACGCACTCCGTATTATACCGATGCCTTATACTTATACTTATATAGCGCAACTGGCCAGACTGAGATTGTTGGACTATAAATATGTATGGATCTGGATTTATTCGATGGGAGAGCAGAGAGCTCTGCATGTAGGCCCTTTATACATTCTCCCATCCGAGTCCTCATTTATTGCTACAGTCAAGCCAATCCAAGGCTTTGGCAAACACCAGGACTACAGCAAGAGGGACTCTTAGAATGTCTGATGACTTTAGACATCCCTCTCCCTTTGTGGATTCACGCATGTTGAATAACACTGGGCAGTCTAGAAGTACATGCTCAGCAGTTTCCTCCTCGCAACCTCTTCAGGTGGGACTAGATTGTATTTTCAGTCTGTTTAGGTGAGATCTTAAATTGCAGTGTTGTAGAGTGCTACAACTTTCGGTAAATAAATTTTCATATGAGTAATTTTATAAGCTTTGAATGCTTGTTTCTGGGTTTTGTAAAGAGTATAATTAACCCCTTCCTGCACAATTATATTTGAACATAATGTACTTGTAACTGAGATATAATAATAATAATAAACCACTTTATTTGTAAAATAAAACAAAATAGAATTCGGAATGACACACAAGAACATTAATTTTAAAATGTTACAAATACATAAGGCAGCATTCAGTTTTGAGAAAAAAACTCGACTGCTCCTCCTTCAAATCTCGGGTGTATGTGAAAAGTGGTTAATATAAATACCATTGTGTCGATTGATGAGTTACGTGGAGATATGATATTAAATAAAATAACTCGTAATATAAATAAATTATGGAGAAAGTTATTTTATTTAATAAATACCATTGTTGTATTCTCTTTTCACACATTACTTTCTAATGGTTAGATATATATTTCGAGAGCTAAAGTTGAGCTGCCGATAACTGTCTGTGACTCATCGCTCTATATATTTTCATTTCATTATGTCCCGGTTAAGATAGATACTAATTGCTAGATGATTCTTAGTACGAAAATGCATGACTCGTCAAAGTCAGCTATCGACGGCTCGACTATAGGTCCTTATTATCAATAATAACTTTGTAAGCTTCTTATTTTCTATTGTTTATTGATATGAGAGTTACACCAACCTCAAAGTTTTCTGTTTTGGATTATTCAGCTGAAACATTCTTGATTATCTTTTAAGATAAGTTCTTAAAATATGTGTTAGTGTTTCTTCTCTAATTATATTTTGAAACAACAAAAAATTTATTCTCGGCAATTATTTGTAGGACTATAAATCATAATGATGGTTGCAACCGTTACTACATGGTAATTCATAATGAACACTGAGGATTATAAATGTTTGAAACTGTTTATGGATAATTTAAATAAAACTGACGGATGAATTCCAACAAATGATCTGTATTAATTCTGTTGTATCGTGATAGCTTTTCGTTGCGTAGAATTGTTAGAATTCAATTGTTTTTAGTTACTTTTAGGTTAATAAAGTTGTAATATCGGACTAACCTTCGGTTTTGTTTTCTGTTTCGGGGAGAGTTGGTTCGGTGGCAGGGGCTTCCTTTATAACCTCCTTGGTGTCATCGGTGGGTTTTTTGGCGTTCTCGTCGTCGGTGATATCGTCGGACCTCATCTCGTTCGCTTTCCTCTTGCGCGTCTTGGGTGCATTTTCCTTGGCCTCCGGTTGCTTTTCCTGCGTACCACCGTCCGCCGTCGTCGTCGTCGTTTTCTCGCCGCCGCCGCCACCATCTTTGTTTCCGTTCATATTTGGCGCCATTTCTTCCTCGGCCGCGGGCGTCGGGGTATCTCCACCGGAGGATTTCGATCTGCTGCGCAGCTTCTTCATCGGTGGCGACTGTTTGCTTTCCATGCTGTGCGGGGCCCCCTTACGTTCGCATCGCCGCTAAAGTTCCAGACCGTTTCGCATGTAACGTGCGTCGCCAGAAGCGCCGTCTTTGTTTTCACCTTTCGGGGAACTGTGCGCGTTCACTGGGGACATTTAACAACGTCCGCTGGATGCCATCGGTGTTCAAACACTTTGATTTCACCTATTATTCCTACGATACGAAAACACTGGCGTACAAACTGACCGACGTGAACATGAACGCTACACACACAACGAGTCAAGCGGCGTTTTAGGGGGCAGCACATGTACCAGCATAACAAACAATGCTGCCATACTAACAAGTTGTCATACGAATGGCGGGAAATTTAAAATCGATCATTTTTAAATTTCCCGCCTTTCGTATAAAAACTTGTCCCTATTAGTAAATTATTAATTCCAATATTTATATCTTAATAATTATTATTTAAAAATTTTAGTAACTGAAGAAAATGTTTATTATAATAGTTTTAAATTGAATGAATAATTATTGTTACGCATAAAATAAATAATCGTTATTTCAATATTATTTTATTTAAATAGAAACAAAGACAATTATAAAACAACAAGTACTTATAGCTAATGTATTGACTTATTCGCTAGACCGATTCAAAATATGTTTATTACAACCTAGGAGAGTAATCCAGAGCGACGTGGTAAAATCGGTTTCCACAATTAAAAGTAAAGAGAGAACGTCAATTATATTATTTATTTTATTTGTTTATTCTTTTTTTTAGAAACTTATTTGCTAGATTTTCTCTTTCGAACTCTCTGCCGCCGACAGCGTTGTTAATTTTTGGCTGGAGTCATAAAATATAAATGAGATAGAGAAAAAAGACTTAATAAGTTTTTACCACAATAAAATAAAACCTGAAACGTGTTGAAAACAATGGTGTGGTTTTCTTTTATAGTTAATTGTGGATTAACAAGTAATAACGTTTTTATGATGTAAAATTATAAATTATTAAAATTTATTGGTAGTATAATAATAATTTTATTATAAATTGCGTTTTTTTAAAACTTAACATTAATTGTTGTAGTTTAACGACTCCAAGGTGTTTAAGATCATCAAATAATACATTTGTAAACTTAAATAACTCAATATTTTCTTGAAGGAATCAAATTTTCAAATTGGGGAAAGTAAAACGCTTGTTATTTAATTTTATGAAACATAAAACATTAGAAAAATGTTAATTTCTCGGATAGTCAATTGCATATGGACAAAAAGACCGATTGTCGATAGCCCAAACGGACAGACTAACCATCATTGTAAATCATCTGTATATATTCCTCAAAATTGTATTAAGTGTTCGAATAAAGATATTATTCTCTCTCTCTCTCTCTCAATTGCATAAATATTTTTTAGCACGCGATTATTTCTTGAGAAACCCTTGTTTGTATTTTTGTAATTGGAGGGTAGGATAGTGGCCACCCACCCACCCTACATATACATCGGATTTAAAACTATAATATTGAGCGCAGGTGTTTAACATCATCAATAATAAAGTTACTGTTGTTTTTTTTAAAATAAATATAAACAGTAATTATGATGTAATTAAAATATATGTTTGTGGCTATTAAATTATTGAAAACAAAACAAATCGATATTATTAATAGTGTTCCAATATTACCTTCAACCCTTTGAGGAAATTTTATAATATAATAAAGCTTTAGGCAAATATTTACATAATTAATAATCTGAAAATATTTTAATTTACAATATACCTCATAATTAAAATATAGTTTGTAATTATTTGATGATCTCAAACTAATTTATATTAAAAAAACACCGAAAACCTTTCTCCACACTTTGATTTAAATATAAATATATATTTTTGGCACAAAGTGATCATTATTAATGGTTTTATATGAATAAATGATGTGATAGTTCATTTTAAAAGGGTAAATGAAACTAATTTTGACGTTTTTATACAACTAAATAGTGTTAAACCATTAATTATGACCGAAATATATATTTATGTTTAAATAAAAGTGTGAGAAAGTTATTTTTAATAAATCAACATTATTTTAACGTCAGATCTCAAAATGTATGTAAATTAAAGATTAGATGTCCACCGGACTTCTGCACAAAATTGTCGTCGTCGATATGATGGTGATCAGGATGAATATACACAGCAGCATCCTGTCCAGTATGATGGAGGCTTGCTTCCACTCCATCTCGATCAATTCCTTCCTCTCTTGCTCCGTTAATCTCTGCTCGTTACGATCTATACTTCCGTGGACTTTATTTAATATCCTTATTATTTGGTTCTCGAATGCGTCTGCAAAAATACATGTTAATTAACAAGGAGATACGATGACTTTATTTAAAATTACACGTGTAATTTTAAATAAAGTGGTAAAAAAAAGTCATCCATAATTGGTTGATAGATCAGGTGTTAAATCTATATTCATTTGTATACAAACTGAAGCAAAAGGATCCTGAATGGAAGAACACATGGTGAACTCCGCCCGCAAGTCCTTTGACCTAAATTTTTGTATATATTTTGTTTACTTTGTTTTAACAGGATATTGTAAAGTAAAAATGTATAAACGAATGAATAAATATATTAAAGATTTTCAAAAATGTGTGTTTATTTATGTTATTGCTTCTTCAGGTGCATAAAAGTTTACAACTTTAATATACAAATCATCCACAATTAAACATTTAAATGTTAATTATCTATTTGAATCAAATGATGAGTGAAAAAAACCTTCGTGACGTTGAAATTGATAAAATCAATCTGCGCTTGAAATTATTCGATGAAATAAAAATTCAGTCGGCAACGCACTGTCTATAAAAGTCTAGAATTTTAAAAACGACAGCATTTACGGCCACAAATGTACGTTTGGTACATTTTTTTTCTCTTCTTCGGCGTAGATACCTCCGATAAAATCCCGATTTCGCCGGTGGAAACGCTGAACGGAATATCAATGTTTACGTTTCAATTTTGCTTTCTATTTGTTCTGAAAATTTGAATTCAATAATGAATGAGGAGGACACAGTGAAAACACACCAGAATAAATATAATAAAGTTTTTCGTTTACAAGAAAATGATCTCACGATAATTACGCAACCTCAAAAATATCGATGAAAGCAAACTGATAAGAAAAATAATATGAAATATTTTAATTAATAAATATTTAATAAAAATCAAACTGAATGTGTTAATTGTAATAATACCAATAATTAGAATATTAATTATTTACTAAATGTTTTCCTTTATTAAAAGAATTTACGATTATTTTGTTTGAACATAAGTTTCCAAAGGTGAATTCGTGTATGATGAAACACTAACACATGTTAGTGTGGAAGAGCATTCTTCAAGAGTGAACTTCGCCTTTCAGCTTGCTGACGAAATTATTGGTATATTTTGTTTAATCTATTATGAATTATATTTGTAAAGCAAGTACTTATAAACAATAAAATTTTAATCAATAATTGAATATTCAATTAACAATACACATAAATACCACAATTGGAAATCAATTAATGGTTGTACAAATTTTTACGTTCGTAATTACAAAATTAATTTTTATTGCCTCGATTCACTATGATAATTTATGACCAAAATTACGCGCCATTAATTGAAGTGAGTTTGTGATTTCGACGTCTGCTAGTTTACGATTATGGTGCAATAAAGCGAGCGGGAAAAAATATAAATAATAGGGGTGGAAATATGCAATATAACTTTACAACAGTCTCAAAAGAGAACGTACAAATAAACTTTGCTGAAGAATATTTGCTGATAGATATTGTGCGGGACGGATCAAAAGGAAATTTCTATTTATTTATTCTCTGGTATGTATCCACTTGTAGTTTTCCCGAAGAATACGTCGCAGAGGTTTCATTTAATACGTTAAAATATAAAAAAAGGATAGTTATTTATTTACCGGCAAATATTTGCATTTAATTATCGTTAAAAAAAAAATCCAATCCCTCAAAATTAATTACGCTTCTTTTCTGCTAATCATAACTCCAATTTACATCTGTAAATTTCAAAGTAATCATTCCTTTATGCAGGACTTTTCGCCCAGCTTTTATAACTGCGACTCCCTACAGTTAATTAAAGATTCGAACTTTGTGTAAAATTAGATAGGAAAAATACCTTTCAAGGTTACTTAATAAATTACAATTTTTACAAACACCGAAAGCAATTTTAATTCTTCAATTCAAGATTTCACTAACATCATCATCTTATTTTTTCAGTAATGAGATCGCAAATTTTTAAAAAATAGGTTAATGTTTAATTATTCAACAAAAAGTGCATGTAATTCTTTATACATATTAGATTTTTACTTAAAAGTTATAAAACGTAAATAAACATACAATTATTGCAAATTTTAATAGATTTATTCAAACAAATTTTTCAAATAATTTTTGATGATGTTTTACTGATTGGAGGGTGGGATAAAGGCCACCCACCCACCCTACATATACATATAAACTATAATTCCTTATCGTCTCGCGGTTTCCAATAAAACGAATTACAAAACTTTTAAATAAAAAAGAAATTAATTCTTGAATTTTGGAGGCGTTTACTTCGTGGTACATTTTCGATTATTAAATAAAGAAAACACTTAACTTTTTTATACCACTTATATTTTTATTTCTCGTGACTAGTTTCAATTACAAGGTAATCATTATCAAACTGTGTTTGATAATGATTACCTTGTAATTGAAACTAGTCACGAGAAATAAAAATATAAGTGGTATAAAAAAGTTAAGTGTTTTCTTTATTTAAAAAAGAAATTCAAAAGGTTAAATTTTTGAGTGAATAAATTAGTAAAAATTTATCACGATGGGTGGGCAGACTTTAAATCTAAATTAGATGAGATTAGCTATAGAAAGTCATTTATATTTAAACTTGAATTTTGATTTTATTTGATTTTTTATTACACAAAGGGTTTGATTGTTTTTAGCAGCAAAATCATCAACAATTAGGAATTATAGTTATCATTTATATGTAGGGTGGGTGGGTGGCCTCTATCCCACCTTCCAATCAGTAAAACATTAACGAGGGTTTTAATTAAAAGTTGTAAAATATAAACATAAAATAATTGCAATTCTTAGAGATTTATTCATACAAATTTTTCAAATATTGTTTGATGATGTTTTACTGATTGGAGGGTGGGATAGAGGCCACCCACCCACCCTACATATACATATAAATTTCAATTGCTGATAGTCTCGTGGTTTGGAATAAAATTAAATACAAAACTTTTTGAATAAAAAAGAAATTCAAAAGGTTTAACTTTTGAGTGAGTAAATTAATAAAATTTTGATGCATGATGGGTGGGCAGATTTTAAATATAAATTAGATAAGATTTTTTATAGAAAGTCATTTATATTTTAACTTAAATCTTGATTTTGTTTTATTTTGTATTACAAAAAATGTTTGATTGTTTTTAGCAGCAAAATCATCAACGAATAATAATTAAAGTTATTATGTATATGTAGGGTAGGTGGGTGGCCTCTATCCCACCTTCCAATCAGTAAAACATAAGCGAGGGTTTTAATTAAAAATTGTAAAACGTAAATAAACATTATTACAAATCTTAATGGATTTTATCAAACAAAATTTTTAAATAATTTATGATGATGTTTTACTGTTTGGAGGGTGAGATAGAGGCCACCCACCCACCCTACATATACATATTAACTTCAATTACTGATCGTCTCGCGGTTTCCAATGAAATTAATTACAAAACTTTTAAATAAAAAAGAAATTCAAAAGGTTAAATTTTTGAATGAGTACATTAATAAAATTTCTATTTATAATGGGTGGGTAGACTTTAAATTTAAATTAAATAAGATTAGTTATAAAAAATGATTTATATTTAAACTTAAATTTTGATTTTGTTTTAATTCTTATTACATACAGGGTTTTATTGTTTATAACAGAAAAATTATCAACCATTGGCAATTATAGTTATCATATATATGTAGGGTGGGTGGGTGGCCTCTATCCCACTCTCCAATCAGTAAAACATAAGCGAGGATTTTGATTAAAAGTTATAAAATATAAATAAACCCAAAATAATTGCAATTCTTAAAGATTTATTCATACAAATTTTTCAAATAAATTTGGATGATGTTTTACTGATTGGAGGGTGGGATAGAGACCACCCACCCACCCTACATATACATATAAATTTCAATTGCTGATAGTCTCGTGGTTTGGAATAAAATTAAATACAAAACTTTTTGAATAAAAAAGAAATTCAAAAGGTCTAACTTTTGAGTGAGTAAATTAATAAAAAAAAATTGCATGATGGGTGGGCAGATTTTAAATATAAATTAGATAAGATTAGCTATAGAAAGTCATTTATATTTAAACTTGAATTTTGATTTTGTTTGATTTTTTAATACACAAAGAGTTTGATTGTTTTTAGCAGCAAAATCATCAACAATTAGGAATTATAGTTATCATTTATATGTAGGGTGGGTGGGTGGCCTCTATCCCACCCTCCAATTATTTAAACATAAGCGAGGGTTTTAATTAAAAATTGTAAAATATAAATAAACGCATACTAATTGCAATTTTCAGAGATTTATTCAAACAAATTTTTCAATTACTATTTGGTGATGTTTTACTGATCGTTGGGTGGAATAGTGGCCACCCACCCACCCTACATATACATATTAACTTCAATTACTGATCGCCTCACGGTTTCCAATGAAATTAATTACAAAACTTTTTAAATGAAAAAGAAATTCAAAAGGTAAAATTTTTGAATGAATAAATTAGTAAAAATTAATCACGATGGGTGGGCAGACTTTAAATCTAAATTAGATGAGATTAGCTATAGAATGTCATTTATATTTAAACTTGAATTTTGATTTTGTTTGATTTTTTAATACACAAAGAGTTTGCTTGTTTTTAGCAGCAAAATCATCAACGATTAGCAATTTGAGTTGTTTGTATATGTAGGGTGGGTGGGTGGCCTCTATCCTATCCTCCAATCAGTAAAACATCATCAAAAATTATTTGAAGTATTTGTATAAATACATCGATTAAAAAATTCAATTATTTTTTGTTTGTTCTTTACAATTTCTATTTAAAACCCTAGATTATGTTTTACAAATTGGAGGGTGGGATAGAGGCTACACATCCATCCTATATTTAGGTGATAACTTTAATTATCGTAATTAAGTTTTAAAGAAAGTTTTTTTTGTCTTTATATAAAGAATTATTCAGCAATAAATTAAGAATTAAGAATTTCGTCTCGTGCATTAAGAATTTTCTCCTCAGCATGTCGAATCGATTCGCGGAGAATTTAAGCAGTGAGGAAAATTGGCGTGAAAATGCATGGCGATTAATCTAAATTACAAGCTTCATTTGGCAAAATTACGAAGACTTAATGAGCCATCGCGAAATTGTTTCCCTTTTCGAGCTTTTCATTAGCTCTTTAGACAATTAGCCCCCATACTATTGTTGAAAGATTAAAGGAGGTAACCGCATTATCAATTTTATTCTTCGGACAAAGATCAACAAAAATTAATTAATTAACGTTATGCAATTATCCGTTTTCCTTTTAACAATTACTCTCACCTAGGTTTTCCGTTCGGTGTCTGGGCAGGAAGCGCGGCGATCTCTGTTGCCTCTGCTGCAGGTAATATCCGTCTTCTTGCGGAAATTTATCCGTCCACGGCCAAGGACTGTCCAGCCGAGTGCCGGTCTGGGGATTAATTTCCTGGAAATGGGAACAAACAGCTTAGAGAAATTTACTAATCCGTGTAATGGATTGTTTATGTATAGGCCCGTGGTTGGGTGGTCACGTTCCGGTCCGAACTTCCCGAATACGGATTCGATGCGGATGTCACACATGACGATATTTACTACTTTATGTCATTAGTTAAACGACCGAAAACGCTCGAAATAATTTCAGCACGGAATGGAGATTTATTCTATCTTTTAACTGTAAGAAGAAACTCGGGCTTTCTAAAAACATTTGTATACATTACTCCAATGAAAATGTGGAAGTTTTGATGTTTTTGAAAGAGTTTGGCAGTCAATGAGGAGAAGATTGGATTATTCTTTTCTAGCTGTAGGTCATTTTCAACAGTTTTTGTAGATTAAGACTATTCACATGTGATTTTTGGTAATAAAATTGTTGCCCTATATCTTCGAAATTAACCAGATTTTCAAAAAAAGGACAAAATATTTTTAGAATAGTCCAGGGAATAAACCCAAAAAAATATAATACAATGTTTTTCAGATATAATTTTAGCATATAATTAATCTAAAACAATTAACTAAAATTAATTAGATACTTTTTGTTAGTGTATAGTTAAAGTTAATTCCTCAAGTTTCTTCATCCACCATATGTCGTCTTAATCCGGCTCGAATGGCGGATACAGTTGTCGCACTATGATTCCGTCGCCCGAGCGATTTCAATTTAAAATTTTCCCTGAATAATTTCCCGGGGACGCATTAAAAGTTTCCACCGGCGGAGGCGCGCGCTTAATTTAAATTATGCGATTTCGTCTTATGTATTTTCGGCCCATCTGCGTCCGGGAATCGATCCCCCGGCCACCGGGGTCGCCCCCTCACCTCGCCCCGATCCCCCTTTTAGCAATAAATAGGGTTAAACAAGGTCCAGGATTTCAATTACCCGCACGTAAGTTTAGATTAACCTATTTTTCCTCACGGAAGTCTTTTGCGCAACAATTAATTTATTGTTCGGATGACGGAAGGAATTTATTCATTCGTTAAGAATAAATCGTTGATAATTAATTTTCTAAATTGTAACATGCTATAAATGTGTGTGCTAAAACATAAATTAAACACGATAGTTTAGGCAAGTAATTTGTTTTATAGGATTATGTAATTTTTTAATCTATTGTTACAGAATACAGTTTTACATTTTAGTCGTCCTAAATGAAGATAAAGAATGCAATTTTTTTTTTCAAATTGCACTGTATATATATTTTGTACTGATCCGCAAGGAGATTTTTTTCTGAATCTAAATTTGTAAACGATTTTATCCATTCATCAAACCAAAGTCGAGAAATTGAGGATTAAAAAAAAATTAAAAATCAAATACCCATAGTAAACAATATACAGAGCCCATTCCAAATGTCAAAAGTGACAGTGTCAGTCATTGGTACAATACTGCAATGATTTTTAATAATTTCATAATAAAAATGTTGCAAGATTTCAAAAACTGAAAAACGATTTCTGTAGAAGCACAAAATTCTAGTACAGTGTTTGAAATATTGCAACATTTTAATTATGAAATAATTAAAAATCGTTGAAGTATTGTATCAATGGCTGTCACTGTCACTTTTGACATTTGGAATAGGCTCTGTATATTGTTTACTATGGATACTTGACTTTTTATTTATTTTTTTTAATCCTCAATTTCTCGACTTAAGTTTGATGTATGGATAAATTTGTCTACAATTTTATATTCAGAAAAAAATCTCCTTGCGAATCAATAAAAATATATATACAGTGCAATTTAAAAAAAAATGTTGATCGTATTTTGTCAAAAACTGGGTGCGAGAAAAAATAACAGTTCAGATCCTATTAAAGTCTTCTAAAAATGGTTTAATTTGATGTTTTATTTATTAAAATCGGATAAAAAATAAGCGAGATACAGCACCAAAGGTTTTTCGTCAGTCACCCTGTATATTTTGTGGAAAAATAATTAAATTCAAACAATACATATTTCACTGTTTATTATGAATATTTAAAGTTGGTTAGGATATAAAATTATTCTACATTAACCTTTACACCTTTATAATTTGAATAATACCGTAAAATATTTACGTATTCCCTCTTCTGTCCAATTTTTATTTTATGTTGTTTTTTTGTGTAGCCTAAAATTATTAATAATTAAATTATTACTCAGAAACGTCCATCGCTGAAGGTCCATTATTCACGGTTATCTCTTCACCCGAAAGCCATATATCAACACCAATAATGTCCTAATCTGCTCCCCATCCATTTTCGATATCGCATTGTCGTGTACCGAATGTCACACATAATTTTTATTTATTGAAATTAACTTTGTTATTACGAAAATCAATGACACCGATGAATATTTAATTAATATTTAAATCGAGTAGAATATTTAGTTTTTAAAATTAAATTATTATAACAATTACAATTTTAAGTGATATATTAATAATATATGTACATTAAATATTTCATTGAAGAAGCTTTTACTTTGTGATACATATTTTATAACTTTTTTTTGTAGTGACTATAATTTCGACACAATTTAGCTGGTCATTATCAAACTAGTTTTATTTAAAATATTTACATTAAATTTGAGTGTAATTATTTTCAAATTTTGTTTATGTTATTATACTCAATAAGTATACACATATATGGCAATATTGTTGACAGACTCATGTGATCTTCGAGTAGTACTAATCTTCAAACAATACGTGTCAAAATTTCATGGGATTCTGATCGTTAATTTAGAAGTTACAGTCATTTTAGTTACCACAGTTTTGTAATTTTTAAGACAACTTCGTGTGTTGATTAAACACTGTTTTTTGATGGAGAAAAATACTATTGAAGCTAAACAGTTGCTTGATAAGTATTTTGGGGACTCTGCACCAAGGAAATCAACTGTTATTAACTGGTATGCTGAATTTAAACCCGATTGTACAAACACTGTTGATGCTGAACACTCTAGTCGCCCAAAATTGGCAGTTGTTCCAGAAAACATAAAAAATGTCCACAAAAGAGTTTTAAAAGACCGTAATATGAAGTTCTGTGAGATAGCTGACACCTTGTGTAGATATCAGAAGGTAGTGTCTTTGCAATTTTAGATGAAAATTTAGGCATGACCAAATTGCTCATACCGAACCAGAAACAACAATTCGTCGAAGATTCAGAGCGCTGTTGGAAGCTGCTCAAGCAAAATAAAAAGGATTTCTTACATCGATATGTGAAAATAGATGAAGTATGGATACACTACTATACACCTGAATCAAAGAAATTATCAGTTGCGTGGATAGCAGCCGATGAAAGTCATCCAAAGTGACAAAAAACTCAATGCAAAAGAAAAAAGTGAACAATGTCCAGTGTCACATATCAATGAAAACAATGGTTAAATTAGTTGAATTACGCATTTAATTGCTGTCCCACCCACTGCACTCTTTAGATTTGGCCACCCAGCGACTACTGTTTTTTTTTTTTTTGCAGACATGAAAAAGATGCACCAGGAAAAGATATTTGGCTCAAATGAAGAAATGATTGCTTATTTTGAGAGCAAAAACAAATCGTTTCACATAAAGGGCATCGAAAAGTTAAAGGAGTATTGGAATGAATGTATCACTCTTGAGGGAGAGCATGTTGATGAATAAAGTGGGATTTCCAAAAAATAATTGGTCTTAACGGGATTTTACCTATTGATCAAATGCGGGATCACGTTCCACTCGTTAATTTAGTTTCCAGTTTGATTCCTAAGCATGTTATAGAAGATTTTACGGGGTCAAAATTTTTGAGTGAGTAAACTAGTAAAAATTTGATGCATGATGGGTGGGAAGCTCTTTAAAATATTTTTTAGAATCCCATCAAATAATAACTAAAGACTTTTTAAATGCTTTTTTTTGCATAGAAATTTTTATTTATTTATGTCAATTATCATTTATCAATTGTCATTTGCCAGTTGTCAATTGTCATTTGTGAATTGTCAATTGTAATTTGCTAATTGTCAAATGTTATTTGTCAGTTGTCAGTTATTAATTATTGCTACGTTTGTCAATTGAGTTGTTATTTGTCATCTGTCAATTATCAACTGTCATGTTGTTAGTTATTAATTATTTTTTATTTCTAAATTGTTCTTTGTGAATTTTCATTTGCTTGTTATCATTTGCCAATTATCTTTTGTAATTTATTAATTAATATGTCATTTATCACCTATCAATTGTGGGTTACCAGTTTTTAGTTACCATTACCGTTGATTTTCAATTGTCATTTGTCATTTATTTGTCAATTTCCCTTTATAATTTATTTATTGGCATTTCTCAATTGAAATTGGTTGTTATTTACCAATTGTCATTGGCAATTATTTAGTCACTTGCCGGTTATAATTTGCCAATTATTATTTGTCAATTGTCATTTATCAATTGTTACTTATTGTCATTTGACAATTGTTCTTTGTGAATTATCAGTTGTCAGTTCTCATTTGTCATTTTTCAACTGTCAATTGTCATTTGACATGTGTTATTTGTTGGTTATTACTTATCAGTTGTTAGTTGCCATTTATCATATGTTAATTGTTATTTGTTAATTGCCATTTGAAAATTTTTCTTTGTCAATTATTCTTCGTTTTTTATTAATTATCATTTTTCAATTAGCATTTATTAATTTTAATTTGTAAATTAAAAATTGTCATTTCTCATCTATCAATTGTTTTTTGTCAATTGTCATTTGGCAATTGTTCCTTTTAAATTGTTATTTGCCAGTTATTATTTTCAATTATCATTTGTCAATTACCATTTGTCAATTATTACTTATTAATTATCATTTGACAATGGTCGTTTGTTAATTATCAATAGTCAAGTATCATTTGCAATTATCATTTGTCATTTGTCATCTGTCAGTTGTGATTTGCTAGTTGTAAGTTAACAGTCGTAAGTTATTAGTTTTCAGGTTTCAGTTATCAGATGTCAATTGTCATTTCTTAATTATTAACAAAGGACAATTTGTCGGTAAAATAAATAAATAAATAAATGTGACGATAGGCATTTATCAATTGTAATTTGTAAATTATCATTTCTGTCATTTGACAATTTTCTTTTTTTTCAATTATTTGTCAATTATAATTTTTGAATTGTTAATTGTCATTTATTAATTGTTGTCATTTTTTATTTATCAATTGTCATTGCCAATTGCCATTTGTCAATTGTTACTTCTAAATTGTCATTTCAGATATTATTAGTTATCAGTTGTCGGTTACCATTTGGCATATGTCAATTGTCATTAGTTATTTGTTAATTGTTATTTGTCAATTGTACTTTGTAGTTTATTAATTGCCATTTGTTAATTGGCATTTATAAATTCCAATTGGTATATTGAAAATTGTCATTTATCACGTGTCAATTGTTATTTGTTAATTTTCATTTGACAATTGTTCTTTTCGAATTGTCATTTGTCAATTATCATTTGTGATTTATCAATTGTCATTTATTATTTGTCATTTATCATTCATCAATTGTTAATTGTCATTTGTCAATTGTCTTTTGTAATTTGTTAATTATCATTTGTCAATTATATTTTTGTTATATTTATTTATTTGTGAATATTGATATTTATAAATTGTTATTTCATATCTGTCAATTTTCATTTGACAATTGTTCTTAATGAATTATTATTTGCTAGTTATCATTTGTTATAATTGAATTGTTATTTATTAATTTATATTTGTCAATTGCCAATTATAAGTTTCTAGTTGCCATTTGTGATGTCAATTTTAATTTGTACTTGTCAATTGTCATTTATCAATTGTCCTATATAAATTGTCATTTCTCATCTGTCAAATTATTTGTGTCAATTGTCATTTGACAATTGTTGTTTTTGAATTGTCATTTGCCAGTTATCATTTATCATTTATTAATTGTTATGTCATTTTTAATTTTCAATTGTCATTTGTCAGTTATCAGTTACCATTTGTCATATATGAATTGTCATTTGTTAATTGTCATTTGTCAATTGACAATGATAATTTATCAATTATCATTGTCAATTGGCATGTATTAATTGATAAATTATAAATTGTCACTTCTTATCCGTCAATTATTTTTTGTCAATTGTCATTGGATTTGTTAGTTGTCAGTTATCAGTCGTTGGTTATTAGTTATCAGTTTGTCAGTTGCCATTAGTCATATGTCAATTGTCATTTATTAATTGTCATTTGTCAGTTGTGATTTGTAATGTATTATCATTTGTCAATAGGCGCTTATAAATTATAATTTTTAAATTATAAATTATTATTTGTCATCTATCAATTGTCATTTGATAGTTGTCTTTTTTAATTGTCATTTGGACACCCACCCACCCTACATATACATATAAACTTTAATTCCTTATTGTCTCGCGGTTTCCACCAAAAATTTACTCTATTTGAGGTTATAATATAAGGATAAACGTATGTTATTACAACCAATAATATAATTTCTTTTAAAAAATTTTGATGACGTGAAAAATATAAAAACAATTGCCGTCGCCTTAAAACTTTCTAAATCTATCAGACAAATAATTTCAGAATCCGTCTGGCTACAGTTTTTTTGGTATAATCCCATCTGATTATAATCTCACGTTTGAAAATGTTCTAAATATTTTAACGATGCAAAAAGAATATTGAAACAATTGCAATCGACTTCACACTTTCTAAATTCATCAAAATATCAATTTTAGTGATTTACAAGTTCTTACAGTTTTCATTTTTTTTAGGATAATCCAATGTGATTACACACTTATTTAAAAACTAATTATAATTGATTTGAAAACGTAAAAAAATATAAAAACAATTGCTATCAATTTAATAATCTATCAGAAAACTACTTAAAACTCTAATTACAGTAATTTTATAATCCTTTTATTTACAGATTTTGGTTTAATCCCTCGTAATCATACCCTTACGTTTCAAAAGTTTTCTAAAAGTTTTGACGACGTAAAAAAAATACAAAAGCAATTTCCATCGACTTAAGACTTAAAATTTGCCAAAGATATACTGAAAACTTCAATTTTGGTAATTTTAAAATCTCTCGAATTACAGTTTTTATGATAATCCCACATTATTATAGCCTTACTTTTGGAAAACTTTCTCAATATTCTGACAATGTGAAAATCATATAAAAACACTTTAAATTTTATAAATCTATTAAAAAACTTTTTAAAATTCGAATTTTACTAATTTTTAATCCTTTTTAATTACAGTTTGTTTGGATAATTCCTTGTGATAATAGTCTTAGTTTTGGAAAATTTTCTGAATAATTCAAAGGCGTGAAATAATTATAAAAACAATTGTCAACTTGAAATTTTCTAAATCGACCAAAAACATAATCAAAATTTAAATTTTTGTAATATTAAAATCGCTTCATTTACAATTTTTGAGATAATCGCTTGTGATTACAGCCGAATTTGTGAAGAAATTTCTAAAATCTTTGAAAACGTGAATGAAATATAAAAACAATTGCCATCAACTTAAAATTTTCAAAATTAACTAAAAACACACTCAAAATTTCAATTTTTGGTAACATTAGAATCTTTCTAGTTAGAGTTTTTGGTATAATTGTTTTTGATTATAGTCGAATGTGTGTGAAAAAATTTCCAAATTTTGAAGAAGTGAAATGAAGTATAAAAACAATTGCTATCGACTTGAAACTTTCTAAATCAGCCAAAAACATACTAAAAATTTTAATTTTTGCTAACATTAGTATCTTTCTAGTTAGAGTTTTTGGGATAATCGTTTTTGATTTGTGAAAAAATGTTTTCAAAATTTAAAGACGTGAAATGAAGTATGAAAACAATTGATATCAATATATGATTAATTAGTTTCTCACTTAACCCGTGGTGAAACATTTTTGATTGAATTAAAACACGCTTTCACTTGTTATTTATTTTACTCCAAATATATAAGTAAAATAAATAACAAGTGAAATCATACCAAGTGTTTTAATTCAATCAAATTAATTGATATCGACTTGAAACTTTCCAATTTTGCCAAAAAGCTATACAAAACTATAATTTTAGTAATTTTAGTATCGTCTCTATTACAATTTTTGGTACAATTTATTATAATTACAGCCTTTCTTGTGGAAAAAAATATAAAATTTGACAACATAATAAAATTATTGAATTGACGATGCGGATTCATGATGAAACTACATAATACAATTGAAATAAAACAACACAGTTGGGAAGGTTTCACATTTATTAATTGTGTTGAATATTGCAAAATGTTTTGCGAAACATTTTGCAGTGTTTGATTTTTAATCAACAAAATCATCAACAATTAGTATTTAAAGTTATTTAGTATATGTAGGGTGGGTGGGTGGCCTCTATCCCACCCTCTAATCAATAAAACATAAGCGAGGGTTTTAATTAAAAGTTGTAAAATGTAAACAAATATGAATATAAAATGGTGATGTGTCCATCATAGTATTTTCTTTGCGTTTTTTAATGAAACGCGTGTCAGTAATAAATCTCTTACACTTACAGCCAGCAGTATAAATACGTACCAACACATTTTCAGTACAGTGTTTATGGAATAAAAAAAAGCTTGCATAATTTCCACTTGTTTTAATCCCAGATTTATATATATATATATATATATATATATATACATACACACACAAATAATGTATCCATCCCGGCCAAGTTCGAATAAAAAGGAATAAATTATTTCGTGTGCGTTACACAAATATTGCGAACGTGGTTAATTGGAAATTGTGTTTGCCTCTTTTTTTTAAACGTAAACTGCATTAACTGTTTTGATCGAGAATTTAGTTTGAATTCCGCAAACGGTTTAATTGCAATGTTTGATTTTATATAATTTCATTGCGAACGAATTGAGTTATAAACCTATTTCACTAAAATTGATGTTAAATTTGAACACAATCATAACACAATAATTTATACTTTTACGAATTACTAAACATTTCTTTTTATATTTGTTGAATTTGGTTCTCGTTTATCACGTGGTGAAACATTTTTAATATTAAGGGTTGTTTATAGAAAGGCACTTGGTTGGTTTCACAATTTTAATAATGATGTAAAAATCGAAACTAGTCGGAATAATTCGTAAAAATTGTGAAAAAACCAAGTGCCTTTCTATAAACAACCCTTAATATTCTTTTTAATTGTGTGAAAGTAATTTTAGCTTTATTAAAGCTTACAAAAGTTGATTAAAACACTAACACTAATTGTTTTAAACTGTTAACAGTGGAGGCTTCTACTTCGTTGTACATTATTCTTTACAAATAAAAAAAACTTTTTAACTTTGTTTGCATAACACTGATTTTATTAAGTAAATAGAAGTTCTGGTTTGATAATAAAAAGCTAAAATTGTTGAAACTATAGTCACTTAAAAGTCAGTGTTATACAAACAAAGTTAAAAAGTTTTTTATTTGTGTCTAAATGTTTTAATCAAGTTTTAATCATATCTTCATGTAACTCAACAATACATTTTTATAAAGTTTATAAAATCATACAAGTTTTAAAAAATTGCTTGCCACACAATGGGAAAAATGTTTAGTTGGTGACACACGTAATTTTTAACGAAATCAATGACAATTTTGATATTTTTTATCGCCACATGTTTAAAATTTTTAGAATGCATGTTTGAAAATTCGTTATTGAGGGGGTGAACATAAAATTGGTGAAGGTAAATCTGTAAATACATAATTCAGACGTAACGTTATAGAATGTACTTGAATGAAAATATGTACATTACATATTTGTAATGTTGGGAATATTTTATATGGAATGGAGAATGCGGGCGAATATTCTGCCTTTTTTTTTATCCATTCGAGAGCAAAAAAAAAAACACAATAAAAAGAGGGTTATTGTTTATGATTACCCATTATGCCCGATTTTATTAATGTATTATTATTTATACTCTTCTGGCTTTTGCTTTTTAACGTTTTATTTTTATTATACAGAGATATTTATATATTTTAATAATTGTGAAATCAATAATTTAATTAGTTCACACTTTCTCTGCTACATAATTGATGGAAAAATATAATTGATACATTTCAAATGTATCAATTTAATTAATAATAGTAGTAATAGTGTTTGGCTATCGACCACGTGGTCCCTTCACGGTGTTATTTGTATATTTGTATATATTTATGTGTAAATGAGCTTGTTACTTTAAAATAATTCTAAACTCGTTGGAGACTTATTCTTAGTTATACATTCTTAATCATAAATTAAACAAACTTTTTACTTTGTTTTGTAAAACAGTTTTTTATTTATTTGATGTCCAATGGTTTCGATACATCAATTATGGTTTGAAAATGGTAAGTACATGTATTGAAACCATTGGTTACCAAATAACCAAAAAAAACTGTTATGCAAAGCAAAGTAAAAAGTTTGTTTAATTTATGATTAAGTATGTATAACTAAGTAAAAGCATAAAGTGTGTTTAATTTATAACTCTAAAGTACCAATAATTGTATCCTAATGGTGATTATCCATTCATCCATTCAATTAAACTAATTACGTTTCTTTAAACCTTAAGATAAATTCAAGATCTGCATGCAGAGATATAATTCGAAGTTTTAATAAGTTAATTTAATTATTTATCCGTCGCGTCTTCGGACACTCACTCGACGCTGATGAAAAATAAAAAACAAACCGAATTATTAAGACGTTGAAGAATAAGCAAGCAAAAAAAAAATGGATAATAAAACCAACGCGGATAACTTTTTCCCTCTGGCGCGAGACTTTACGGTCGGGAGATAACAATTTTAGAAGAGGAATTTATCTGCGCAATTTACAAACTCATTACGGAAATCAGGATGACAAGTCTCCTTCAATTGACTTCTGCTTTTAAATGCAATTAAAAACGAAACTGCCTCGCTGTAATTTATGCGGGGAATGTAAGAATTAAAAGAGTGAAGCTTGTAATTTGCATAAATTAATTAAGAATTTCGTAATTGCTCCGTTAAGATCGTCTTAATTTTCGACAAGAAATTTGATGGGCGGGATTAATTCAAGCAAATTGACACATTTTTCTTTTTTTATTCGATTAGAAAAAAAAATGTCAATAGTGTTTTAATCAATCAATAGTTTCGATGTTTTTGTTAAGGCTCACGTTTAGAAAACGATTAGTTAGAAAAATAAAAAAGGAAAAAAATTGAAGTTGTGTGTAGTAATTAATGCACGTAAACGAATTCAATTCCATCCTTCTCTCATTCGTTCAATATTGGACATGGCTGTGTGCACATGTAATTACTCGAATCGATGCCCAACTCCTAACAGTGTTAAACTGTCACACATTTCGCCCACCTTTTTCCTCATGTCCTTATCCAGTTTGGTTTGTGGTCCACATACATTCACACATTTATACAAGTGTGGGGGTTTAATTAAACTTTTTCAAAGTTTTTTTTACATTAGTTGGTACATCCTGTGGGATTGTAATAATAATTAAAACAATACCTTTTTCTATATGTGGGGAAAGTAAAATTAGTTGTATAAACCTACAATTTTTAAAGAAAATATTACATACATTATCATAATGGGATTTTATAGGTATGGATTTCCTTCACCTGAAATATTTTTAAAATTTATGCGCGAACAGGAATCGATAGCACGTAACGGACGATTCCGGGGATTTTAATGTAAATTCACAAATTGCCACACTTTCTTTCCTACCGAAAGAAAAGCGAAAACGCTCTTTCTAATTCAGTTTCCCGTTTGCAAATTGAAAATTCCTGCCTTCCGCCTGAATCATTATCAGATACACTCGTTTTAGACAATGATGAGGACGAGGTGGAGGAAGTAGAAGTAAAGAAAAAAAAACTTTATTACATCGTGCTATTGTTTTGGCTTGGCCCCAGTCCCCTAATTGAGTGGTTATTAAATTGATTGGGGTTTATTGTTTAAGGTGGGAATTGTTTCAAGGCTGGGTAATTTCGGATTCGGTGGCGCGGAAGTTTCTCCGCCTGTACACCGAATCATGAATAATCACGGAGCGTAATGTTGCGGTGTAACCATCTATCTATACATCGCTGATGTTGCCGATGTTGTCTCGGCGTGCGGCAGGAGATGAAAACGTCACCGATTGTGTCAGGTTTGCGGGGTCGTACAGGAAGACGATCGGTAATTTAGTTAGTGGTGAATTGCGTCTCTGCACCTGTTCGTTAATTACATTGCATAACTGACTGCTGAACGAAACGTTTACATCTAAAATATTATTTCCTTTAAATACTCTAATTAGATTTCATTACAGAAATATACAGGAATTACTGAACTAAATTTTAATATCAATACATTTTAACTAACAGAAACTATTGAAATAAAATAACACAGTTGGGAGGGTTTTACAATAAATGTGAACTCTTCTAACTGTGTTATTTTATTTCAATGTGTTATGGAATTTCGTAAATGAGACACAATAACTTTGTTTTATGAAAAGCTTATATTCTAAACTATAGTCACTGTAATTGTTTATAATATAATGTGTCAATTCAATAAAAGAAATTATGTTTGAGTTTATGTGAAGAGAAATTTTCTTAACAATTATAATACTATTAAATAATTTATGTCAAACTACAAAATAATATTTCCCTGAGAAATTCTTTTTAAACTTCATCTCTTGTTTTATTTTTATTGTGTGGGTCGAGTTTGATGCAGTCATCATTGTCACCACAAATAACTTGATTTGTCCGCGTGCGTTCGTAATTCTGTTGCAAACTTGGTTTCGAGTGCATCCTTGATTTAAATATCAAAGGGTTTTAATGGTAATTCAGAGTGGGACGTAATTGGGCT
This sequence comes from Ontholestes murinus, assembly GCA_963969525.1. Taxonomy (NCBI): domain Eukaryota; kingdom Metazoa; phylum Arthropoda; class Insecta; order Coleoptera; family Staphylinidae; genus Ontholestes; species Ontholestes murinus. Next base: position 68,371,089 of record OZ018395.1, read on the forward strand.
TCTGGTGTAATGAGGTTGAGAGCGGCGCAAGTTTCATTCACTAAGTAAAATTAGTTTAAGGGTTGTTTTCGATCGAGTAGTTTAGAAATAGATAAAAAAATATAAACAAGACCAAAAGTATTATAAATAAACATGAATGAATGAATCTTATCAAATTACTTACACTCAATTTTATTGATGGATCATTAGAAAAGATAAATAAATACTGGATTGATGAGGCTGTTATTTATTGAAACTTCATATCACTTAATAAAATACTGACAACATATACTGTGTCACTATTTTATTAAAATATAAATAGTTCAAAAATGTTTTACCATGGGTTATATGAGCAATAATTTAAATATAGTAGATTGATTTTCTTGATGATAACATTTGAAAGAATGAAGCAATAAGAACGTAAACTTATAATTTAGAAATTTCTTTAAAGAGTATAGTTATTGCTGTGAATAGAAAATATATTTAACTCTAGTTGTAAGAATCAATTTTGCTTACTTTTGACGTCCTAGGATTTTGTGGTGTTTGAGCCATTTCGAAACGCATGAAGATGAGACGTGACATGCGTTCCAGCACTATTGTTCTGACCAGTTTCGGCACAGCAGCTCCTCTCACTCCTCTGTGGTAGATGTTGAGCGTAACCACCGATAAACCCGAAGCGAACGTCACCAAACAAATACTCGTTCCGTAGTATAAACCTGAAATTAAGAAAAAAAATCCAAGTGATAAATATATTTAACAAGTAATTAATAAAGAATATACTGACTGGTTAGTTCACATCTACAAGATGTCCTTAAAGAAAGTTTATATTTAATGAACCAATTAAAAAATTGATGATATGTTACAATTAGATAATTTATATTTATTGTTTGTCACACACAAGTAAAACTGCGGTTTACTTATTGTTTTTTTTATAGATATGTTTAAATTAAATAAACGATCTTAATTTAAACATATAAAGAAAACAACAAGTAAACCGCAGAAAGTCACGAAGTTTTACAACTTTTGAGATTACAACACCCATTCATTAGAATACTAAAAATTATATGCCGACTCAGCATGTAAGCTCTGTGATGGTTACCATTTCGTGATGGATATATTTTGTTTAATGCGCCAGAGAAAATCTTTAGTTAAGTCCTTACAAATTAAATCAAGTAGACACGTGGTTTTTGAGAGTTACGTGAAGATAGATTTGATAATTACACAGGAAAAAATGGTAACACTTTCTTTCACAAAATATTTTTTATTCGCTATATGTATACATTTCGAGTGCAAAGCACTCATTATCAATAGCTTACTGTAAAAAATATTTTGTGAAATGAAGTGTTACCATTTTTTCCTGTGTAATTAATTAAATCAAGACTACGTAAAACTCAATTTGTATTATCTCTTCTGAACATCAATTGATCAGGTAAAATTTCTAGGGCTGTGGGGTATATTTCCAAACTTCTTCACCCATTTTATAATGAAAGAAATGCTTGGTGCCTCATTTAAGTGACAAAAACCTTAGCTACAGTCGTAGAAAATTCATTTCTGATAAAACACAATTTTGTCATTTTTTTAATCGGTATGATCTCATGTGAATATTTTTTAAGACCAAAAATCATTATTATGAAGACCATTTTCAACATTTAAAATTGTGATTAATTAATTAGCCATTCTGATATTTCTACCAGGAAGGCTTTTTAGCGAAGTGTATCGCAAATTCTAATTCAATTCCCAAATGATGTAAAATTCCAATTATTTATTTGAATAATTTCTGAATAATTTAATTAAACACTGTTTTATGTTTTACTGATTGGAGGGTGGGATAGAGGCCACCCACCCACCCTACATATTTTTTGGTATTTAAACTGTAACACTTGTTTAGTTTAATTGACTTCAAGTCACTTTTTTGTATTCAATTTTTTAGGAAAATTAAATTCAGTGGTTTAAGTTTAAAAAATATATATGTAGGGGGGTGGGTGTCCACTATTACACACTCCAATTAATGTAACACAAACGACGGTTTTGATTAAATTTTAGAGTATGTATACAAAAATTAATGACTTTTATTTGATGTTTTTTTTTCAAATTATTAATAAAGAGCCTCGCTTATGATAAATAAATTGGAGGGTAGGATAGTGGCCACCCATCCACCCTACATATTTTTTGGTACTTAAACCATAACACTCGTTTCGTATCATTTGTTTCAAGTCATATTCTAGTGTTTGTTTTTTTTTGAAAACTAAATTCTCTATCAGTAGTATAAATTGTTTAAATATATGTAGGGTGGGTGGGTGGTTACTATCCCACCCTCTAATCAATAAAACATAAAACAGAGTTTAATTAAATTATTCAGAAATGATTTAAATAAGTAGTTTTAAATCGTTTAAGAATTGAAGAAGATTTTGTAAAATTTGCAATACACTTCTTTAAAAAGTCTTTCTGGTAGAAATGGTAGAAATATCATACTGGCTAATTAGTCAACCAAAACTCCATCCCAAATGTTAAAAGGAATCTTCATAATTACGATTTGTGGTCCTAAAAGTATTCACATGAAATCATATGGATTTAAAAAAAAGTAATAAAATTGTATTTTAAAATACAGAAATTAATAATAACTTTTGCTTCAGAGAAACGTTAGAGAGATTTTTATTATTATTAATAAAGACCTTCACCTATGAAAAATGAATTGTGAGATCTAACAGTGGCCACCCACCTATCACACAAATATTTAAAAACTTTAAACTACTGATAGAGAATTTAGTTTTCCTGAAAAATTAAACACTAAAAGGTGACTTGAAGCAAATGATACGAAACGAGTGTTATAATTTAAGTACCAAAAAATATGTAGGGTGGGTGGGTGGCCACTATTCTACCCTCCAACTCAATTATTATAAACGAGGGTTTTTATTATTAATAATAATTTTAAAAAAAACATGAAACAAAAGTCATTAATTTCTGTATACATACTCTAAAATTGAATCAAAATCATCGTTTGTGTTACATTAATTGGATTGTGTGATAGTGGCCACCCACCCACCCTACATATACATTTTTTAAGCTTAAACCACTGACGGTGAATTTAATTTTTCTAAAAAATTGAACACTAAAAGGTGACTTGAAACAAATGATACGAAACGAGTGTTATAATTTAAGTACCAAAAATATGTAGGGTGGGTGGGTGTCCACTATCCTAACCTCAAACTCATTTATTATAAACGAGGGTTTTTATTATTAAAAATAATAACAAAACATGAAACAAAAGTCACTGATTTCTGTATACAGGGTGACTGACGAAAAACCTTTGGTGCTGTATCTCGCTTATTTTTTATCCGATTTTAATAAATAAAACATCAAATTAAACCATTTTTAAAAGACTTTAATAGAATCTGAACTGTTATTTTTTCTCGCACCCAGTTTTTGATAAAATACGATCAACATTTTTTTTTTAAATTGCACTGTATATATATTTTTATTGATTCGCAAGGAGATTATTTTTCTAAATATAAAATTGTAGACAAATTTATCCATACATCAAACTTAAGTCGAGAAATTGAGGATTAAAAAAATAAATAAAAAGTCAAGTATTCATTGTAAACAATATACAGACCCTATTTTAAATGTCAAAAGTGACAGTGACAGCCATTGATACAATACTGCAACGATTTTTAATTATTTCTTAATTAAAATGTTGCAATATTTCAAACACTGTACTAGAATTTTGTGCTTCTACAGAAATCGTTTTTCAGTTTTTGAAATCTTGCAACATTTTTATTATGAAATTATTAAAAATCATTGCAGTATTGTACCAATGACTGACACTGTCACTTTTGACATTTGGAATAGCTCTGTATATTGTTTACTATGGGTATTTGATTTTTAATTTTTTTTTAATCCTCAATTTATCGACTTTGGTTTGATGAATGGATAAAATCGTTTACAAATTTAGATTTAGAAAAAAATCTCCTTGCGGATCAGTACAAAATATATATACAGTGCAATTGGAAAAAAAAGTTGATCGTCTTTTGTCAAAAACTGGATGCAAGAAAAAATATCAGTACAGTTCATATTAGTCTTTTAAAAATCATTTAATTTGATGTTTTATTTATTAAAATCGGATAAAAAATAAGCGAGATACAGCACCAAAGGTTTTTCATCAGTCACCCTGTATACACTCTAAAATTTTATCAAAACCGTCGTTTATGTTACATTAATTGGAGAGTGTGATAGTGACCACCCACCCACCCTACATATACATTTTTTTAACTTAAACCACTAATTGTGAATTTAATTTTCCTGAAAAATTAATCACTAAAAACTGACTTGAAATAAAATATACGAAACGAGTGTTATGGTTTAAGTACCAAAAGATATGAAGGGTGGGTGGGTGGCTACTATCCTACCCTCCAATGTATTTATCATAAACCAGGGTCTATATTAATAATGATTAAAAACTTCATTTATGAATTATTGAATCAAACACTGTTTTATGTTTCACTGATTAGAGGGTGGGATAGCGGCCACCCACCCACCCTACATATACTTTAAAAATTTCAAATACTGATAGAGAATTTAGTTTTCCTGAAAATATTCACACTAAAAAGTGACTTGAGGGCAATTATACAAATCGAGTGTTATGATTTAAGTACCAAAAAAATATGTAGGGTGGGTGAGTGGCCACTATTACATCCTCCAATTCATTTATCATAAACGAGGGTCTTTATTGATAATAATTAAAAAAAACTCTCTTTATATTCGTATCAGGCAAAGGTTATTAATTTCTGTATACATTTTAAAATTCAACTTTATTACTCTTTTTAAATTCGTATGATCGCATGTGAATATTTTTACAATGACAATTTATGAAGATCATTTTTTAGATTTGGGTTGAAATTGTAGTTGACTAATTAGTCAGTCTGATATTTCTACCAGGAAGACTTTCTAACGAAGTGTATAACAAATTTTGTAAAATCTACATCAATTCCTAAAGGATATAAAATTTCAATTATTTATTTGAATCATTTTTGAATACTTTAATTAAACACTGTTTTTGTTTTACTGATTGGAAGGTGGGATAGTGGCCACCCACCCACCCTACATATATTTAAAAATTTTAAACTACTGATAGAGAATTTAGTTTTCCTGAAAAATTAAACACTAAAAGGTGACTTGAAAAAATGATACGAAACGAGTGTTACAGTTTAATTACCAAAAAATATGTAGGGTGGGTGGGTGGCCACTATTACACCATCCAATTCATTTATCATAAACGAGGGTCTTTATTAATAATAATAATAATAACAAAATGAAACAAAAGTCATTCATTTCTGTATAAATACTTTAAAATTTAATCAAAACCGTCGTTTGTGTTACATTAGTTGGAGGGTCAGATAGTGGCCACCCACCCACCCTACATATTTTTTGGTACTTAAAGTATAATACTCGTTTCGTATCATTTGCTTCAAGTCACCTTTTAGTGTTTAATTTTTCAGGAAAACTAAATTCTCTATCAGTAGTTAATAATTTTTAAATATATGTAGGATGGGTGGGTGGCCACTATCCCACCTTCACGACCCCGCTGTTTAATAACCTCTGATCCGACGAACCTTGAAGCACTGACGCCTGGTCACTTTCTCAATATGGAGCAGATTCTTGGGCTTCTAATTACAGTTCGAGTTATTTTAAAAGTTAGCCCTATGTCAAATAATTTACTAAAAGTTACACTAAGGAATTAGAAGATTTTAAAATATTTTCACTTAAAGACTATTAAACTGTACATTTTATCTAAATATTTTTTAATATTAAAAAGCTACAAGAGCTTTTAATTATTTAATAAGTTGAATTGACAGAAATAAAATTGCATTCAGAGTTTTGAAATGTTGTAAAAAATTAACTACTTAATGAATTAGCTTAAAATTTTTAATATATTATCAGTTATTATTATTAATTCATGTAAAAATTGATTGAAAAACATTCGCGACTGCGAATATCCAGAGATGTGTCAGTTGATTCAGAATAATGAATGTTTAATCCGCCGCCGAGGGGATAATTCCGTTACGTGCAAAAGAAAAGCTTTTACTGTAGGCCTGCATATAAAAGGCTTTAAACTAATTAAAAACTTCCATTATTTGGGAAATGTTCTAAATGTATAGAACCCCCCCACTCGCCCCTCAGCAAGTTTGCAGCTCCCGACGATTCGTGTAAAAAAAAAGGACAGAGGTAAATCAATGTTGATGCACGTATATGTTGAACGTTCGCTTTACAATCAATAAATTGATCTTTACGTTCATTATTTTCGTATAAATGAATGGAAAATTTAATAGATTCAATAAAAAAAATGTATTGGTTGTTGAATGCAAAATTATTTCCAGAGATTGAACGAGTGATAAAAATAAAATTACTAGTGGAATTCGCATCAAAACTTTACCAGCATCATTAAAAATTAATTATCTTTAATATAGCAGAAAAATAATTCAATAACCATGAGGTGTAATAAAGTGACAACACTTTAAATATGAGTGTAACAAATTTGTGTAAATTCCCTTTGAGGATATAATATGCCGCATTTGGCTAAAACAAAGATGTAATATTCTGAGATGAATAACAAGAAGCACGTTTCTCATGGGAAAAAGTATTGGTACCAGTTGAAGAACACTCTATTGTGAACTCTGCCTTTTCCATATGTGACTGAAATTTTTGATGACATTAATGTATTTCATGTAGAATATTATGTAGGTATATTGGAATAAATAAATGATATTATTATTATCAATAATAATATGTTCTGGAACTTTATCAAATGATAAATAAAACTTACTTTGTTAATATCACACACGTGTGTGATATTAACAAAGTAAGTTTTATTTATCATTTGATAAAGTTCCTGATTCAATATGTATCACAAAGTTATGGCTTCAAGCATCCAACATAATATGTTCTTATCAAATAAAACATCAAAACAGTTGTGTATATTACATTAATTAGAGAGTATGATAGTGGGATTTTACTTTTTAAGTTGTCGTTTATATACCGAAAATTTATTGTATACAAATAATATCTTAAAATATTCGATTAGAGAATAATTATGGTGATTCAAATTCACAGTAGAATAGTTTTCTCAAGGACTAGTTTATAGTCGTTTTAGTCAACTCGACGGCGACGCTTATCTCCACCATTCTAATAAAGACTGAAGCGTTCGACCCTTAAACTAGTAAAGGGAACACATCTTAGCCCGAATGATCTTACGTTTAAAACCCTCGAGGAATATCGACAGAATCGTCCCCAACAATCTCTACCTTATTTTCGTACTGCAGAATTGCATAAATTATTGTAGATTTTTTTAAAATAATATTTATCAAAAGAATTCGATGCCATTCTTCAGACGGAAAACGAATAGAACGCTCGCTGCTTTGATAAGTCGCCAATGATCGATCAAAAATTTCCCTACAAAACCAGACAAAGTGATTGGTATACGATTACATACATCAAAGCCAAAGAACGAATTGTATAAAGGATCGATGAGTATGCATTAAAGTCGTGCACATTCTTCGCGACACTTATTCCCCAATAATCCATCAAGGGACAAAAGAGCAGATGATTTAAATTAAATTTTACGTCGCGTTTGAAAATTGCCTTTTTTTTCTTACTGAACATTAAATAATTAAAAATAAATAATACAGTAAAAAGTGTATTTATTTTTAATCAGAGTGTAGAAAATAACAAGTGTTTTAATACAAATAATTTGCAATTAATAATATCTTAAGTATTATCATCAACTTTGAGTGGAAATTCATCTCTTTAATTTTAATCAAAAATAAATTATTTGCAATTGTATATATCTTAAATATTACCATCAGCATTGAGTGAAAATTCATCTCTTTAATTTATGCTTTTAAGGAATTATATTGTGTTAATAATACCGAAAATAATTCAACAAAAGAGCCTTCAGTATCGAAATATGCAAACTGAATAAACTCATTAAAATTAGGCGCTGATATTGGAAGCAATAATTCAAAGAACATTCCTCCCTCCTACCCCACTAATATATATATACACACACAATCGACGTACCGTTCGTTCATTTCATTCGGGGGTGGGCGATTTATCGGCTTTAATATGAATACTTTTGACACAAAAGGATCTTAATCGTATGAAATATGCATGACGAGAATAAGAATACGCAGAGAGGAAAAAAAACGTTAATAAAATGTAAGCTATTATGATACGGTGACGTTCTTTATGCCCTCGGAAATTTAGCAATCGATTTTCGTCTCGTATTGTGTTATCGGTTTTAATAATAATAATAACAATGAGGGTAAATTACGTTTTTTGCAAGAAACAAACCGCGCGCATCATTAATCATCGGATGTAATAAATTCCGATGGCGTTTAGAGAAGTAGACGTGGAAAAGTTTTAATCAAGATGAATTTATGCAATAACTATAATATGATTAAATATGATGTGGAATTTTCTTGAAATTTTTAAAATCTGTTTATAAATGATGTATTTTAATACCACCATAAAACAATTGCTGTAATGCATTTGGAAACAAAATGGCATCGCTTGAAACTTAGACTGGAGAAATTGAAAATTACATTTTGGAATTTAAATAAATGTAAAAAAATATTCAGACGTGGAATTTGCTTGCAATTTTCAAAATCTGTGTAGAAATGATGTATTTTAATATCACCATAAAACAATTGCTGTAACGCATTTGGAAACAAAATGGCGTCGCTTGAAACTCAAACTGGAGGAATTAAAAATTACGTTTCTGAATTTAAACAATTGTAAAAAATTATCTAGACATGAAATTTACTCAAATTTTCAAAATATGTTTAGAAATGATGTATTTTAATATCACCATAAAACAATTGCTGTAACATATTTGTAAACAAAATGGCGTGGCTTGAAACTCAGACTGGAGGAATTGAAAATTACATTTCGGAATTTAAATAATTGTAAAAAATTATCTAGACGTGGATATTGCTTGAAATTTTCAAAATCTATTTAAAAATGATGTATTTTAATATCACCATAAAATAATTTCTGTAAAGTATTTGGAAACAAAATGGCGTCGCTTGAAATTCAGACTGGAGGAATTAAAAATTACATTTCGGAATTTAAAAAATTGTAAAAAAATCTCCAGACGTGGAATTTGCTTGAAAATTTCAAAATCTGTTTAGAAATGATGTATTTTAATACCACCATAAAACAATTGCTGTAAAACATTTGGAAACAAAATGGCGTCGCTTGAAATTCAGACTGGAGGAATTGAAAATTACATTTCGGAATTTAAATAATTGTAAAAAATTATCCAGACGTGAAATTTGCTTGAAAATTTCAAAATGAGTTTAGAAATGATGTGTTTTAATATCGCTATAAAACAATTGCTATAACGCTTTCTTAAACAAAATGACGTCGCTTGAAACTCAGATTGAAGAAATTGAAAATTACATTTTAGAATTTAAACAATTGTAAAAAATTATCCAAACGTGGAATTTATTTGTAATTTTCAAAATCTGTTTAGAAATGATGTATTTTAACATCACCATAAAACAATTGCTGTAAAGCATTTGGAAACAAAATGGCGTCGCTTGAAACTCAGACTGGAGGAATTAAAAGTTACATTTCGGAATTTAAATAATTGTAAAAAATTATCCAGACGTGGAATTTGCTTGAAAATTTCAAAATCGGTTTACAAATGATGTATTTTAATATCACCATAAAACAATTGCTGTAACTCATTTGAAAACAAAATGGCGTCGCTTGAAACTCTGACTGGAAGAATTAAAAATTACATTTCGGAATTTAAAAAATTGTAAAAAATCTATTTAGAAATGATGTTATTTAATATCACCATAAAACAATTGCTGTAACACATTTGGAAACAAAATGGCGTCACTTGAAACTCAGACTGGAGGAATTGAAAATTACTTCTCGGAATTTAAACAATTGTAAAAAATTGTCTGGTCGTGAAATTTGTTTGAAATTCTCAAAATCCGTTTAGAAATGATGTATTTTAATACCTCTATAAAAAAATTGTTGTAACACATTTGCAAACAAAATGGCGTTGCTTGAAACTCAGACTGGAGGAATTAAAAATTACATTTCTGAATTTAAACAATTGTAAGAAATTATCCAGACGTGGAATTTTCTTGAAACTTTCAAAATTTGTTTAGAAATGATATATTTTAATATCACCATAAAATAATTGCTGTAACGCATTTGTAAACAAAATGGCGTCGCTTGAAACTCAGACTGGAGGAATTAAAAATTACATTTCGGAATTTAAATAATTTTAAAAAATTATCCAGACGTGGAATTTGCTTGAAAATTTCAAAATTTGTTTAGAAATGATGTATTTTAATATCACCAAAAAACAATTGCTGTAAAGGATTTGGAAACAAAATGGCGTCGCTTGAAATTCAGACTGGAGGAATTGAAAATTACATTTCGGAATTTAAAAATTATAAAAAATTATCCAGACGTGGAATTTGCTTAAAAATTTCAAAATCTGTTTAGAAATAAAGTATTTTATAATCACCATAAAACAATTGCTGTAAAGGATTTGGAAATAAAATGGCGTCGTTGAAATTCAGACTGGAGGAACTGAAAATTACATTTCAAAATTTAAACAATTGTAAAAAATTATCCAAACGTGGAATTTATTTGTAATTTTCAAAATCTGTTTAGAAATGATGTATTTTAATATCACCATGAAATAATTGCTATAACGTATTTGTAAACAAAATGGCGTCGCTTGAAATTCAGATTGGAGGAATTGAAAATTACATTTCGGAATTTAAATAATTGTAAAAAATTATCCAGACGTGAAATTTGCTTGAAAATTTCAAAATGAGTTTAGAAATGATGTGTTTTAATATCACTATAAAACAATTGCTATAACGCATTTGTAAACAAAATGGCGTCGCTTGAAACTCAGATTGAAGAAATTGAAAATTACATTTTAGAATTTAAATAATTGTAAAAAATTATCCAGACGTAGAATTTGCTTGAAAATTTCAAAATTGGTTTAGAAATGATGTAGTTTAATATCACCATAAAACAATTACTGTAAAGCATTTGGATACAAAATGGCGTCGCTTGAAACTCAGACTGGAGGAATTGAAAATTACATTTTTATCGAGACTTATTATTTTCATGCAGCATTAACGAAGTTAACCATTTTCCCCAATTGGACTGATAAGAATGAAATAAGTCGCAGTTGATTTCGACTTTAAAACGGTGGCTTAATTAAGGCTTCTCTCGTTTGTGAGTTCTTTAAGTTCGTTAGGTCCCACATGTTTGTTTCTTTGCCTCCGGTCGGCTCGCAAACGCCGAGTTTCCCTTTTGCCCTTAACTTACTAACTAACAAGTTGCCTAGGAGGGCGAATCATCCACCATTGCCGCCGCCGCCGCCCGCGGAGCGAATTTGGACGGAAATGAGGTCATGAACACGTCGGATGGGATGTTTTTGACAGCGGAAACATTGCCGATTATTATCAGGCCTTTCTGTACACTTACTGATTAAGGGCGTTTTCTCGGTCGGCGGTAGAGTCTCCCTAATAGTCATCAGGAACACCGTCATGGAGAGGAGGGCACTTATGCCGAGTGTTACCTTTTCACCAGACTCCGATGGGACGTAAAATACTAATAATGCTGAAACAAATCAAACAAGTATTAATATTTTTACCAAAGTAATGTTACAATTTTCTTTATGATTACATTACATGAATTGTTTTGGCAATTAATGGAAGAAGGGTTAATTTTGTATATATATATATATATATATATATATATATATATATATATATATGTTTTTCTTTGTCAAAAACAATTTATAAAAAATAATATTTACCTTATACCTTGTGGTTTATTTGATTACAATTTTATCGCTTTTACCTTTTTTATTTTCGGATTATTTAAATTGTGTCGTACGTGTATGTGAAACTTTAATTACCCAGTTTTCGTCTGCGCGTGACAGTGAAATTAAAAAACCGTCTAGGATAAAGGGAAGAAGAGGACGCAGAGCCGACAACCTTATCATGTCGTCGTGCCCGTGTGGAAATTGAATTACTTTCCCATGTGTTTTCTTTCTTGTAAAGGTGAGGCTTTTGCACATTTGCATTCAGACAGCTTTTTACAGAATCCGGCGTTTTCCTCTTCCCATCACGAAACGTAAGACACGCACTTATTTACACGCAGCGTAACATTATTTATCTATATATATAAAAAAAATATACTGTTCTTTGATTTAATCGAATGAAAATTAAATTTATACATTAAGATGTATTGAATCTCAGCAAATAACTTCAATTCAGAATAAATAAATTGATATTGACGGAAGGATTCGTAAAAAATGGGAATCCTTTTGTCAATATCAATTTATTTCTTACTATACGAATTGATAAGGAATAGATTTAATGTAGAAAATACCTAAACACTTAAAGTATAAAAGATTTTCTTTTTTTTCTTAACGAAAAATTATTTAAGCTGCGATATAAAATCCTGCGAAACCTTTGAACTTTGAAACTTGTGAAATTTATGCGAGAACGGTGGAATAACTTTTAGGGAAAAATTACCCGAGCCGCAGGATATATTTACCTATGCAGTTTATCAGTATGCATGGGAGGATTAGATTGAATACGTAAAACATGGGCCTCCTGCGCAGTTTGATCGTGTAGGTTATGTCCGGATACGGTTCCGGGCAGCAGGAATAGAACTGGATGTGCTTGACGGCGTAGAAGCTCAACAGGTCGAATTCCCCGTTGGGCTGGTAGTTGGTCATGTCGCCTTCTTCCGTTTGTTTTGCGAGCTCCACCTGAAACCAAAAAAAAAAACAATTTTTAATTCATATAATTTGATGTGAAATAAATATTTGCTTGAAGCCATAACTTTGTGATACATCTTGAAACAGGCACTTTCTCAGATGGTAAATAAAACTGTACACAAGTTTGAAACTATAATCAATGAATAAATTAACAAAATACAGTTTTATTTGTCATCTGATAAATTTCCTGAAATATTCTTCTTTTTCCTTTCTAATAATTCTTCTTTATGATTGATTATTGAAGTTGTTACTTCATGATACATCTTGATTACGAAGTAGATTTAAAAATAAACACTGTGCTAGTATCAAGAATTTACACTTTTATTCTTCTAATTCTTCTTTAGTTTCGTTTCAATAAAATGAACTGAATGAATTAATAAAGCACTCAAAACCTCTCTTCACAATTTTATATAAATTTACAGATATACATTTCAGACATAACGTGACTATTATCAATGTTTTAATTAAAAGAAACGAAGGAAGAAAGGTTTTTAGTGCTTTATTAATTAATCAAGTATATCTTAATAATTTTACCAAAACAATTATTATAAGCGATAAGCTTATTTCGAAAATAGCGAACCATCGACGAATATATTGTAAGAGTTTATTCGTATGTAATAAAATCCGAAAATTGACGCCATAATGTACTCCGAGCTAATACTCTTCTCACACATCCAAAGTTGTCGGTAATACCCCATATAGAATTAGGTAGATGCGGAACCTACTTACATCACATCATCCCTCCCATTCACGGCGAAATGTTTTCATATAAAAGCGACCATCTGTAAATTCGCACGCAATTATTGTGCTAGCTGAGAGAGAGAGAGAGGCGGAGGAAGAATCCATCTTCAACAATAATAATATTTTTTTTCTTCGCATTATCAATTTTCCATATTTAGCGAATCGAAATTAATTAAAACGGTGTGTGATGGATGATGAACTTTACGTTTTTCGATCAATCATTAAACATCGTTTTTGATTAGGCCCTTTAAGAATTAATTGCGTTCGCTTTTTAAGCGTCTATTTTTATTATTATTAGAGCGGACGGAAATATTGAAGGAATCGCAGGAAGGAAAATATGTTTTTTTTTTATTTCCCTCATATTATATTGATGGATGCAAATTGAAAACATAATATGTTTTGAACATACGAATAAATCTCCCTTGTTTTATTATTAATGAAACAATTGCGTATTTTTAATGTTTCATCAAGATTAATTGTTAGTGCCCGGCGCATCCACCATTTATTCATTGTAAAAAATACCAATTTAAATCAATTAATATTTAATAAATGATTACTGGCACAGTATATGGTTGCAAAAAATCTAGTGTTTATTATTATTATCTCTTGTTTAACGTTTCTGTTAGATAGGTATTTATCAAAACTACGTGAATTTGTTAAGAGTTTAAGTGTGAAACGGATCGATTCGTCTAGTTCGGCTTTAATGAGGCCACCCCATATTCCGATTACTCCAGATGTACATAATTCGGTCCTTGCTTATTGGATTTGTCAGTCATGTAAACATGCACGTTTGTGCGTTCGCTCTAATTCGAGTTAATTACCCAAATGTATGAGTGATTATCTGCATAGGTTTCCACTCCGTGTGATTAGTGTTGCTCTAACCGTGAAAGGGATAGTTTTCGAAATGGAAATGCTATCTAAACATAGCAGAGAGATGATGTTTACATACATATTTACCATTCAATGAAATTATTATAAACGAAATAAAATTTATCATAATATAAAATACTTCACATTACTCAACCCTAAATAACTTCGTTATAAATATTTAATCACAAAATTTAACACAATAATTACTTTGTTTTGTATAACTGTTAAATACGGGTTATACAAAACAAGGTGATTATTGTGTTTAATTTTTAATTTTTGTGCCTAAATTTAGTGATGAATGAAATATTTGTTGAAATATTCTGTCGCTACGTTTGTAAAAACTTATTTATTTATTGTAATCAAATAAAATAGATCGAGAGTATTTTATATTAAATGATTTTAATTAAATTTTATTGACTTTTATTGATTGGAATCGTGGTTGCGGTTTTCGGAGGGAGAGTTATTCAGCCGAACTATTTGTTTTCACGTCACACTTCGGCGGGATTTGGGTCGCAAATTTTAAGCTAATCTCGCTGACATCTCACACGGTTTCAGATTAGCCTTATCAGAGAGGGACGAGTGCACTTGCCATGTAGGCCCATTCACGTAATTGGATTTTTCCTCAGGAGACACAAACACACACACATACAAACGCGTAACACACGTAAACAGGAAAAATAAATACCCCGACTGTTAACCTTTTTCACCCGTATCGTTTTATCTATCGAATGCAATTTAAAAAAAAAAGAGTGATGTGGCCATCATAGTACTTTCCCTATATGTTTATATTACAATTGAGAAAATTCATTACAAAAAATCTGATAAAACTAAAGCTACAATTTCTCAAAAATTTATGTAGAAAAATTTCTAATCTGATACATTTTATAGACCAGAGGAGAATTTAAAATTTAAAATTCATTTAGAATTCAATAGAATCCTTAGAATTGTATGGAAGAAAAATATCAAAACGTTATCGAAAAAACTTCAAGAATCCTTAAAAATGAAATTCCCAAAAATGTACCTAAAAAATTCTGCTAAGATAATTCAGAAATAGTAATAATTTTTCGTAAAATAGTAAAATAATTTTCAAAAAAATCTTGAAGTCCAGAAAAAACAGTTGTTTGAAGAGTATTACTGAAAGAAAAATCTTACAATTTAGAAGAGTTTTTTGGGAATATTCAGAAAATAAAAATTCAATTTAATTGAACAGAAAGTAGAGAATTCTCATAATATTAAAGAAATATGAATATGACATAAAGAAAGAAATATATAAAATATATGATAAATTAAAGACAAATAACAAAAAACTTTTAGAACACTTAAAAACAGTTTTAGAAATCTAAAAAAAAAAAATAATAAAAAACTTGTGATGAATTCTTATTAAATTAAAGAAAAGTTGTTGCAATTGTTGAAAAATTTAGATGATATAAAACAAAAAATGTATAGAGTTCTTTACAAATTACTTTAAAAATCCTGAAACTAGAAAAATTGAAGAAATGGTGATAAATAAAATAATAGAAGAAAGTTCTAAAAATTAGAAAAATCTATTTCTGGAAATCCTAACTAAATTTTGAGTAAATTCTAAAATATTTGAGAAACTCTAGAAAGAAAATCTTGTAATTTAAGAAATACATTCCTAAGATTTGGATAATATAAAGCAAAATGTGTTAAAATACTTGAAATCTAACATAAAAATTGGTGCAAAATTTCGATGAGAAATTTAAATTTGGATTCTGCTTTATTGTTTATTATATACAAGGTTTTATAGTTTTGTAAATAGCAAAATCATCAATAATTGTATTTAAAGTAATCGTCTATATCTAGGGTGGGTGGGTGGCATCTATCCCACCTTCTAATCAAAATATGGCCAGGGATGAGGTTTAAATATCTAATGAGAGCGATTACAGATAGATATTTGGTACCACAAGGTTTAACTTTTGGACCTTTACATCAAAAATAAAAATTTAATATAATAAATTATTTCATAGCAAAGATACTTTTTTTTTCTCACCTTAAATTCAAGACAAGGGTTGAAAGACCTCAGGTCTATAGCCCAGACGGACTAATACCATTTATTTATTTGTATGTTAAATGTTATTATGTATTGTAAATGTGTCAAAATAAAGATTATTGTATATTATTGTATATATAAATTATTTCAGCGAATGGATATAAATATAAATAATAATTATTATAAATTTTCGTCGTAGCATATTATCCCCTATACCTTTTTCCCCCCGATTAATTAATATAACCTCCGGCGAATTCCCGAGCGTTTTCTTGCGCTACACGGAATTCCACTTATACTTTTAAGTATTCGAAAACCACAGCAGGAATTCGATGTGCTGCTCCTGCCACATCACCCAGTGGATGAATTATTCTACGAGGGGATCGTCTTCACCGAGAGTTTGATTATATTCATGGAAAAGGCGCCGATATCAGCGTTCTCGTTTATAATATTTTTTTTTTTCGCTTTTCTAAATGCACACGTCAGCGAGAAAAGTTTTTCCATCAACCGACCGTTTCATCTGCCTAATCCACGACCGAGTGTTATGATCATATATATATATGAATTTTTATTTGAATGTGCACGAAATTATATTATAAATTTATTCCTAAGACTTTACTTAGGTCTGAGTGGAAAAACACATAGTTGTGAAATGTGAATTCAGTCCTATGAGCAAAATTTTAATAGTTTGTAGTTATATGTATATTACTAACAGGATATTGTAAAGTTTCAATAAATAAATATACAAACATCCAACTTATTGATCATACATAATTAAATTAAATTTAGTATGTGAATGAATTTTCAGCAACAAAATCATCCACCAAAAATTTCTAGATAAACTCTCAGAAAATATATTAATGAAATAGGCTTTTGTACGTTAAAAATTCATATGACAGAATAAATATAATTGAAATCTTTAAACATAAAAATTAAGGAAATATTGTACGAATCTAAACATCGATACAAACATCTTTATTTATTATTAATACTTGCTTTGATACACTCTTGATGAAACATATAACTCACTAGATAGGAATTGGGAATAATACACTTGTTTTGTTTCATATATTTACTATCAGTTTCCTGACACGTGTTTCGGCAATTGCTAGCTATTCTCAAAGGAGTATAAAAAAACTTTAATACTCTTTTGAGAATGGCTAGCAATTGCTGAAACACGTGTCAGGAAACTGATAGTAAATATATGAAACAAAACAAGTGTATTATTCCTAATTCCTATCTTTATTTATTATTTGTTACATAGTATTATAAATAACAATTGTATTTGGTTTTTGTTAACGGCTATCGACCCATTTCTGCCAATAATCTGAACATAAATATGGTAATAAACTCTTTATTTTTATTGTTATTTTTTTAAATAAAAATCTTGACGATAAAATATTATCATCAAGATTTCTATAAATGTCCAGATACTATTGAAAAAGTATTGCAATAGTTATATTTTAGATAGATGTTCATCATATTTTATGAGAATAAATATTTATTTATGATGGTCACATCATCATTTTCTTTATGTAAAATTTACTATATTTTTTCTTAAAAGAAATTTTATTTTATAGATGTAAATATGTGAATACGTTGTAACGCAGACGGCAACTGCTTTGCGACATAATTTTGTTTTAACGGTAAAAAAATTTCTTCAAAAAGGGCAGCACTTGAAAAATGTAATGTAGAATATTTCTCGTACGTTCTTTAGAGTTGCGAGGAAAGTTCCTCGATTGTATTACACAGAAAAGGAAACGTGATGCATTAAATGTATAAGATATACAGGTTTTTTAAAATTTATTTTTAGCTGCTATAATAACAAAGTTTTAGAATGTATTCCATCGGATATATAATTTAAAAAATAAAACACTTTTAAGAACATCTTAATATATTTAGTTGATGATGTAATAAATGTTGTCGGCGTTTACATGGTAGTACATTTTGATTAAAATTAAACTCTATGTTTATCTATTATGATCAGTTTATGATCGAAACTATAGTCACAGTTAATAAATAACTATTGTGATAAAAGAAAGTGAAAAGTGTTTTATCTAATGTAATAATTACCTTTAACAAAAAATAAATTAGCGGAAAATGTTATTGCTATTTTTTTTTTAAATATTAAAAATGATACATTTATGGTAATTTGTATTTTAATAAAATCAATACGTAAGTTAAAATACAAGGTGTATTATACACTATTTAATAAGATGATAGGTAAGTACGTTAAATAACTTTAAAGTTAAAGAGATGGGGTCGCTAACAAACTTTCCAGAATTAAATTCCCGGTACAGTCGGGAGGGTATCAAGGATTTTTCATCGTTAAAGATCTACTAGTTAACTTTAACGTAAAGTTCACATTATTATATCGTCCCCTTTGCAAACTTTCCATCCATCATTCGGTGTACTTATAGAGGGTATCAAATCTTAATATTATTACTGGAAACTATAAAGGACCTCGTTCATCTTCTTTAATCAACCTTTAAGAAGAAAAAAAACATGGTCTAATTTACTTTATTCTTAGTATATAAACATAAATCTAGGTTATCATAAAGTAACGGCTTCAACAATCAATTATATAACACATAAATTATGATTTACCCGGCGCATCCACCATTTATTCATGCCAATCAGAATTACAATATTTATTATATAAAGCAATTAATAGTAAATTGTACGAATCTTAAATATAAAATTGCCAAATACTTTTTATAATAATTTAATATTTTAAATTAGGGTAACTTTAATGGTATTAAAACAGGATACATCTTGTATTTTTTTTTGGGTGGAAACTGGGTCACATTCGTATGCCACGCGTACGTTAAAATGCGTATGCGTTATACATTTATCATGATACATCAGGACAAGATTCATAAATAGATTATTTGACGGGCACTGTCGCAAAATGTAAAATCTTGAATTTCGGGACGATCCACCAACTGTTACATACGTACGCATGCCAGGGAATCGATTTCTAATTTTCTAAACGCAGATTCACCCCCTTAAACTCTTATACATGTATACTTAAATGGGGGGAAGATTGCATTTTGTAAAAGGCGATAACATTAATGTATACTTGATTATTAAACAAAAATTATTCTAATTTATTTATTGTAAGAGAAAGAGAAACAAAGTATTAAATACAAATACAAATACCTAATGAATTGATTAATGGTTGAGGCCTTAACTTCGTGATACATATTGGAAAAATTAAACAAAAACGTTTACTTTGTTGATATCACACTTTGAGTGTGATACCAACAAAGTAAACATTTTTGTTTAAATATCTAATGTTATAATTTTGTTGCATCAAGAGTATTTACCTTATTCGTATATTTCTCTGGCTTCTAAATAAATATTATTTTTATATATATTGAAAAATTAATTCTCTTAGTTTTGTTTTTAAAGCTGTCTTCATAATTTAACCAATAAAAGAGATGGCCTCGTTAATTCGACCGTCGTAATGTGATAAAATAAATCGAGTTGAACGCATAACGTTCGGCCATTCTCCCAGTCATAATTTCCCACGTTTCATATTTTGTTTTCTGCACCGTGTGCGGCGAGGGGGGTGGTGGTAAAATTATCGCCAACTTTGAAAAGGGCACACACAATGCGTAATTACAAAACTGAATTGCATCCGGCCCATTAACTCGTTACAATGGCACATTTTACTCTCAGCCAGAATGTACTCTGTAAAAGATTGGCCCGAGGGAGGAAGGAGGAAGAGTAGAACGTCGTTCCGGTTTGTCCGTGCAGTTTCCTAAGATATTAATTAACGATCCAATCCAATATAGAGAAAATTATTTTTAAAACAATTATTTGCATTTATAGTTCAATCATTAAAAAAATAATCATATAAATTAGTTTCTTTTTTTGTACAAACGTTGCTGAGTTTGCTGCTAAAAACAATAAATTCCTTTATGTAATAAAAAATAAAACAAAATCAAAATTTAAGTTTAAATATAAATGTCTTTCAATGGCTAATATTATCTAATTTAGACTAAAAGTCTGCCCACTCACCATGCACCAAAAATTTTACTAATTTAATCATTTAAAAAATTAACCTTTTTAATTTCTTTTTTATTCAAAAAGTTTTGTAATTAATTTTACTAGAAACCGCGAGACGATAAGGAATTAAAGTTTGTATGTATATGTAGGGTGGGTGGGTGGCCTCTATCCCACCCTTCGATCAGTAAAACATCTTCAAAAATTATTTGAAAAATTTGTATGAATAAATCTCTAAAAATTGCAATTATTTTGTGTTTATTTATATTTTACAACTTTTAACTAAAACTCTCGCTTATGTTTTACTGATTGGAGGGTGGGATAGAGGCCACCCACCCACCCTACACATACATGATAACTTTAATTGCTAATCTTTGCTGAGTTTGCTGCTATAAACAATAAATTCCTTTATGTGATAAAAAATAAAACAAAATCAAAATTTAAGCTTAAATATAAATGACTTTCAATAGCTAATATGATCTAAGTTAGATTTAAAGTCTGCCCACCCATCACGCAACAAATTTTTATTAATTTCTGTTAAGGTGATTAGTTATTCGCTGTTCCATCTCTTTTTAATATATATTACAGGATATTTCTGGGTATTCTCTAATGAAATTCTCTTCCAAGTTGAAAGTTTTTTTAATTCTTAAATTTTTCTGCAATTAATTCTTTTTCCTACTAATTTAAATTTTTTTTGAATTTTCCAGAATTTTCTCGTAAAATCTCTACTGTTTCGTGCTTTATAGAAGCCGAATTTTTCAGCATTTTCTCGTTTCAAAATTTGTGAAAATTTTGTTCAATAGTTCTAATATGTTTTAATAATTCTTCTTTCAATTTATTTATTTGGAATTTTTAAATTTTGCAATAAGTTTCCCTTCAAGGCTTTGATTATTTTCACAGTTGATATATATTTTTTATAACTTTTATCGCCTGTATTGTTAATTTTAATTCAAATAATTCCAATTTAAAAGAAAAGTTCTTAATTTGTGAGAAAAAAATTAAAAATTAAATATTTTGATATATTTCTCCTATTGCTAATAAACTATAGGAGTCACATGAAATTTATATAACAATTATTTGTAAAGAGAAATGTTGCTGGAAAAGTCCAAAAGACTCTAAGTATCAGCAAATTATTAGGAATAGCCTTTTTGTGGGAAAAATTCAGGGAATTTTTTTTTTTTTTGTTTCTTTGCAGTTTACAACTTTTAATTAAAACACTCGCTTATGATTTACTGATTGGAGGGTGGGTTAAAGGCCACCCGCCTCTAAACTTTAAATACTAAACTTTAAAACTTGCATAACCAAAATTAAAGTTTAAATATAAATGATTTTTTATAGTTAATCACATTTAGCCTTGATTTAATGCCTCTCTACGAATCATGTATATATTTTTTATTAATTTACAATATATAATTTTTCGCAGGGGTTTGAGAGTTTCCTAATTAATTATTTATAATTCCTAAAAATTTTCAAAAATGTTTTACAATATTTTTAGATATTGTTTATATTAAGTTGTAAATTTTCCCAGCAATATATTTTCAACATTTCGATAATTTTCGAATTTGTTGAATTTTTTTCATGTCCTTCCAAATTTCTAGAATTTTCTTCAAGCGTTCAAAAATTTACTAATAATTGTTTTGTTTTTATATCCCTGAATTACCAAAAATTCTGCAGACTTTTCTATCAGCAATTTATTTCCCAAATATTAAAAATTATTCAACAAATTTCTAGAATTTTCTATTCCAGAATTTTCAAATTATTTCTTTATAGATTTCTAAAATTGTCATTTTTTTAGATTTACATTTATAGATTCGTAGACTCTAAAGTATGTAAATATGTCTGTGGACTTTTCCAGCAACATTTCTTTCAGTCTCCACAAGCTCTCTTTACAATTATCTGAAATTCTCGAAGAAAAATTTCGAGCAGAATGTTTCAATCAGATTTCCAAACTTTGCTTTAGGCTTATAAACTATTTTGGGAATTTATTTTCCAGGTTTTTAAAGTTTTCCACATTTATAGAATTTTACAGCTTCTTTTATTCCAGTCTTCAGGAATTTATTTGGTAAGTTTTTAAAAAAAGTTTTTATCAAATTCCCTTGCAAAATTTACTTTTTAAACTTGCTTCTTGACTTTTCTGACAATTTTTTCTCTGGACTTCCAAAAACTTGCTAGAAATCTAGGAATATCTCTTCCAAATTTTTAGAATGTTCTTTAAGTATTTCAAATTGTCCAGCAATTTCTCTTGAGATTCCTAAAAATTTCTAATTTTTTTTCTTCTAGATTTTCAGAATTAAAATTTAGATTTTTAGAACTTTCCACTTCTTTAATTCGTATCATTAATCCAAATCTGTAAAATTTTCTTGAAAATTCCGGAATTTTCTCTTTAATATTCTAAACTTTTAAGATTTTATTTTTCAGATGTTCAGAATTTATGGTAAAAGTTGAAAACTTTTCAGATGTCTAAATATGTTCAGTAATTTCTCTTACAATTTCCAATTTCTGTTACAAATTTAATTTTTTGTTTTGAGGAGTTCCAAATTGTTTTTATAAATTATTTTTAATTCAAAAATACTTTTTAATATTTTTTAAATTTGTTTCGAGGTAATTGTAAATTTTTTTTTAGATACTTTAGGCTTATAAAACAAATGTCCATTTCATATTGAAATTCTGAAGTTACACTTACTAAGATGTGTGTTATACTTTAAAACTATATTTGTTATGACGAGTGTAAATATTTATTTGTAAATAAGCACAGTAAACTGTTTTGGCAATTTATTTCTGCGGTTTCTAAAATTTCAGGATTTTACAACTACTTTTATTTCATTCTTCAGGAATTTCCTTGCAAATTTAAACATTTCTTCGATCATTCCTAAATTTTCCAGCAATTTTTCTTTAGAATCATTTCCTAAAGATTTCTAATATTTTACTTTTTTTCAGATTTATCCAGGAATATTTTTGAATTTTTTTTACTAATAATCCAAAATTTTATCAAGAGTTTTAAATTATTTTAACAATATAAGTGGTATAAAAAAGTTAAGTGTTTTCTTTATTTAAAATCGAAAATGTACCACGAAGTAAACGCCTCCAAAATTCAAGAATTAACAATTTCTTTTACAGGTCCAAAAACTTGTTAGAAATCTAGGAATATGTCTTCTAATTTCCTAGGATTTTCTTCAAGTATTTCAGATTGTCCAGCAATTTTTCATCAGATTCCTAGAAATTTCCAAATTTTTTACTTCTACGCTTTCAGAATTTGCTTTATAAACTAATTTTTAGAACTTTCCAGTAACTTTTTTTAATTTTTATCATTATAAAATTCGAATCTCTAGATTTTTTTTGAAAGTTCCAGAGTTTTCTTTTTAAAATTCAAAAACTTTCAAGTATTATTTTAAGATTTTTGAAATATACGTCAAAAATTGAAAACTTTTTCTGCAATTATAGATGTCTCGAATGTTCTTATATATTCTTTACACTCTCAAATAATGTTTAGTTATTTCAAAAGTTCTAGGGTTTTCTAATTTAATATAAATCCTAAAATTTTCCAAAATTTATCGCTGTAAAATTTTACTTTGTCAATTTTCATTTATTCAAAATTTGTAGTTAAAGTTATTGCAAACCGCCAACTGATCGCCTTAGTAATTAAAGTTAATAAATATATGTAGGGTGGGCGGGTGGCCTCTATCCTACCCTTCAAACAGTGAAACATCAAAAATTATTTGAATAAATCTATTAAATTTTGTAATAATGTTATATTTATATAAGTTTTACCACGTTTAATTAAAACCCTTGTTTATGTGTTACTGATTGGAGGGTGGGTTAAGAGCTACCCATCCACCATACAATAAAATATATTTTTAATAAAGTTCTTTACTTAATAATTTTGATATTTTTGTTTGTTATTGCTAATAAATTATAGGAGTTAAATGAAATTTACATAATAAGTAATTAGAAAGAATTGAGCCTTTTTACAAAAAAAATATAGGGAAAGTGCTATGATGGCCACATTACCACTTTTATTATTGATTTAACTCTATCTAAAAGTCTATTGTAATATTTTAAAGTTATTAAAATATTTCTTATACCTCTTTGAACGTGACAAATTAAAACCATTTGAAATTTAAATTGAACCGGACCTCTGGCACAAAAGGTAAATTCGGGGATTATTTCCGACCCGTGTGGGTGAAAAGCATGCACACACTCACACACACACACAAACAAAAAATCAGTATCATCCATATTGTTACTTATTATTCCAAATTTAAACCTACACCCGAGCGCCTATCATTTGTTCCATTCTGCGTCGACAATGGGAAAATTTAAGGGTGGGCAAATTTTCGAGTTTATTTACGGTCTGTTATCCATTGTTACCCCCCAACCAGATAGCCTTGTATCGTTGGTAATGGTTTTTAATTGAATCATTAAAAATTGTAAAATGTAAATATGCGAATAATAAAATTATTTTCGTTGATAGCGGACATTCAAATTAGGGCTTATTATTTATACGAAGTGACTCGTGGCGAGTGTACCGGAAAGTCTGAAAAGGGCAGTTCGCTGATGATTTATTAGATCGCTCTTACGCGAGGTGCATGCAACTTTTAAATCTTTATGTATGTACGTTTTATATTTATTTTCGTAGGAAAAAAAAATCTCTCAAATGCAATAAAATGGACAATAAAATATATTAAAACATTTTAATTTGTTTACTATAACTTGGAATACAGCTTAAATAAGACACAAAGCGTACCTAACATTTGAGTGAAGAGTAAAATGTATTCAAAATATTAACACTTTCTTCACAAATTTGTTTTTATTATTTAAATGCAATTAACACATTTCTGATTTTCTTTTTAATTAGTCTACTAAATATAAACCCTGTATAATATATTCTCTCATATTGTAATCAAATGTTAAAGTATTTACGTCGCAAATATTCAATGAAAACAACTAATGCACCTCGCACAAAGTTCAGTAATTCATAAACTGCATGCACGATTTAACATTCCGACGACCCACCTCTACTATATTTACCGACCAGAACTTTGAACGTGACAAGAAACTATTATCAAATTACACATTCATTGAATGTGTTACGATCGTAACTATGGACAGGCAAGAAATTTAATTAATACTCTGTGATTTTCAATAGTTTTCACTCGTTATTTATATTTATTACGATTCATATTCAAATCTGATTCATATTCTGATCCTGTAGGGTTTCGGACAATGCGATTTATATCGGAAACGGGGGATTAGGATTACGTGTTGGAGAAAGGGTCGTCAGCCGCAGAAATTGATATATAACATACAGACAAACGGGCTTACCTGATATCCGTCGTACGTCCAAGAAGCCCACTTCATGTGGCAGCTCTGCAGATCAAAGGGAAAATATTCGACGTTTATGTCGCAGGACGACCGATAAATGCCGTGACTTAGCCACACCACTTCACCAGAACTTGACACTATCACGTTTGTATTGATCACAGACGATTGGTATTGAGGATCTGCACTGAAATTACATAAGAATAGTTTTAATTATCAACACTTTCATCACATATAATTAGAGACTATTTAATTAAGGCCAATTCATTATTACAGAATATTTAGTTATTTAAAATATATGTATATATTTATATAATCTTTATTATGAATAATTTTAACACTTCGTGTAATCGTCGGTACTTTGCGGCTCCGCTTTTATGATATCCCGTTGTAAGAACAAAGCACGGCTTAATGACCAGGGTGTGTGTGTGTGTGTATGTAAATTTTTGGGAAATACTTTGAGCCATTAGCCGTGCAGTTAATGTTGCGCCCCCCGAAGGGGACCTTACAAAGTCATTTTTAAATGTAGGTCGTGTAATAAGATTACCAGCGACCAGTTTCCGCTCTTGGCACAATACACTTTATTTACGAAAGAATAAAAACGACGATGGTGTTGCGGTCTGGTAAATTGACGTGAACACGTTATGTTTTGTGGGGCGGCAATTTTTCCGGATTTTTACATCTTCAGGTATAATCCTGACGCGCTGTTGCTTCTCCATGCGAAAGACTTTATCAAATAGTTCAAATGATGAAAGATATAAATAGTTGCCAATAATATTAAGCGAAATTCCGAAAAAAAAGATATTCTAATGGCCTATCAGCAAATAATTATTAATTTTAAATCATATTGAAGAGAGGAATACAACAGTTCGATATTGATTTATACTTAATTTTAATTATAATTTTTCTAGAATATTATACATTTTTCCTGTAAATAAAATTATTGTTTCTGTTGGGAAATAAATGTATTATTATTAAATTGGATGTGATGCTGATGTACAGGCTAATGGAAATGCCTTTCAAATATTGACATTTCCAATAGATAGATAATAAGATTGATAATCAAAAGTGTTTGAGATTGGTATTAAATGCTACAGTTAATCATTTGATACAATCAATTTCTTAACACAAATAATTACAAAATCATGTTTTAGCCAAAATGTAAGCCTCTAATGTTCCTCAATGTCCTACGTACCACAGGTAGGATATTGAGGAACCTTAGGAGCTTAATTGTTTACCAAAACATTATTTTGTAATAATATTCGTAAAGAACTTGATTACATCAAATGATCAAAGTGTAGCATTTAAGTTCTAACTCAAAAATGACATTCTCAAACCACCGACGTCGTGTTTATTTGTAAGGAACAAACCGTACAATCTTCCGCGGTGTATTTCCCATTTCTTTTGTTGCGTCTTTGTGCAGTGTTTGCGATGTATCATTCCCTTTTTACAGAAATAAATCTCGATGTCGTCGTCGAGTGTAAGAATATTGTAAAATGTGTGCGCGGTGTATGTACGTGCAGGATTCATACGTGGCTGCTCCCTGACGTTTCCTGCCCTCCTTTTTTTTTTAAATATTGATGCATTCGAAAAGCGGATAAATACATAAATTTATCGCCTTGTAGCAGACAGAAGGGACCGTCTATTTCATTTGATGCATGATGTTCATTCTTCACGAACATTACAACATTTATTTTTGTAGTATTTCTCAATTCTTTAAGTCGAGAATTTACTATGAAGTTTTATAACCATTTAAAAAATAGGTGTTATCCTGTAATTGATGTATAAGTTTTTCAATGCATTCACCAATTAGTTGTATATCTACAATTTTTATAAATAAGAAACGTAATTTTAATCTTATCTGGAAATAAGGTTTAAATTGTTGCCATTTCGTTTATAAATACGTTAAGCCAATTCTTTTGTGATAGGTTAAAAGTACGCTACTTTTAAATTAACTCACAAGTATTTATGTGAATTGCTTAACTAATTATTTATTTATAGCTTTTATAAATGGAAAACGTAATTTTCATTTTATCCGGAAAAAAAGTTTAGAGTGTAGCCATTTTGTTTTCAAACGAGATATGCCGATTATTTTGTAGTATTATAAAAATACGTTATTTTTAAATATATTCATTAAATTTTTAAATCAATTCATCAAGTTGTTATTTATTTATATTTTTTATAAATGAGAAATGTAATTTTCATCTTACCTGGGAAAAAAGTTTGTAGTGCTGCCATTTTGTTTTTAGGCAGGATTTACCGCTTATTTTGCTGTAGGTTAAAACTACACTAATTTTGAATCAATTAATTAAGTAGTTTTTAAATTAATTACTTGAGTAATTATTTACAAAACGTATTTATTATCTTATCTGGAAACATCATTTAGATTGTTGCTATTTTGTTTTACGCTGGGATGTACCAATTATTTTGTAGTATGTTAAAAATACGTTATTTTTAAATATATTTACAAGTTTTTAGATCAATTCGTCAAGTGGTTATGTATTTACAGTTTTTATAAACGAGAAACGTAATTTTCATCGTACCCGAAAAAACCATTTCGAGTTCCGCCATTTTGTTTTTAAACGAGATATGCCGAAAATTTTGTAGTATTTTAAAAATACATTATTTTTTAATGTATTTGCTAAGTTTTTAAGTCGATTCCTTAAGTGGTTATATATTTACAATTTTTATAAATGAGAAACGTAATTTGCATCTTACTTGGAAAAAAAGTTTGGAGTGCTGCCATTTTGTTTTTAGGCAGAATTTGCCGATTAATTTGCAGCAAGTTAAAAGTACGCTAATTTTGAATAAATTTACAAATTTTCAACTCAATTACTTGAGTAATTATTTATTTAAAAGTTTTATAAATTCCAAACGTAATTTTCATCTTATCTGGAAACATTATTTAGATTGTTGATATTTTGTTTTAAACTAGAGTGTACTAATTATTTTATAGTATGTTAAAAATACGTTATTATTAAATATATTTACGAGGTTTTAGGTCAATTTGCTAAATGGTTATTTATTTACAATTTTTATAAATGAGAGACGTAATTTTTATCTTACCTGGAAAAAAAGTTTGGAGTGCTGCCATTTTGTTTTTAGGCAAAATTTGTCAATTATTTTGGCGTAGGTTAAAATTAAACTAATATAGAATAAATTAACAAGTTTTTAACTCAATCACTCAAGTAGTTATTTATTTAAAAATTTTATAAATGCAAAACGTAATTTTTATCTCATCTGTAAAACTTATTTAGATTGATGCTATTTTGTTTTAGGCTGGAGTGTGTCAATTATTTTGTAGTATGTTAAAAATACGTTATTTTTAAATATATTTACAAGTTTTTATGTCAATTTGCCAAGTGGTTATTTATTTACAATTTTTATAAATGAAGAACGTAATATTGTTGTCTTCAAAGATTTTTGGAGTCCTGCCATTTTGTTTTTAAATGGGAAACACCAATAATTTATGAACTAAATCAAAAAAATATTATTTCTGAATAAATATACAAATTTTTAAGTAAATTTGCTAAGTGGTTGTAAATCTACAATGTTTATAAATAAGAAATGTAATTTTCATCTTATCTGAAAAAAACTTTAAATTGTTGCCATTTTCATTTTAAATGCGTTAAGCCAATTATTTTATAAGTATTTAAGTCAATTGCTTAAGTAATTATTTACTTATAATTTTTATACATGAGAAACGTAATTTTCATCTTACTTGGAAAACAAATTTGGAGTGCTGCCATATTGTTTTTAAACAAGATGTGCCGATTTTTTTGTAGTATTTTAAAAATATAATATTTTTGAATGTATTTACTAGGTCTTTAAGTTAATTCGTTAAGTGGTTATTTATTTACAATTTTTATAAAAGAGAAACGTAATTTTCATCCTACCTGGAAAAAAAGTTTAGAGTGCTGCCATTTTATTTTTAGACAATATTTGCTCATTATTTTGCAGTAGGTTAAAAGTACGCTAATTTTGAATAAATTGACAATTTTTTAACTCAATCACTCAACTAATTATTTGTTTAAAAATTTTATAAATGAAGAACGTAATTTTCATCTTATCTAGAAACATTATTTAGATGATTGCTATTTTGTTTTAAGCTCGAGTATGCCAATTATTTCGTAGTATGTTAAAAATACGTTATTTCTAAATATATTTACAAGTTTTTAAAACAATTTGTCAGGTAGTTATTTACTTACAATTTTTATAAATGAGAGAGGTAATTTTCATCTTACCTGGAAGAAAAGTTTGGAGTGCTGTCATTTTGTTTTTGAAAGATATATGCCAATTATTTTGTAGCATTATAAAAATGCGTTATTTTTAAGTATATTAATTAAGTTTTTAAATAAATTCGTCAAATGGTTATTTATTTACAATTTTTTTAAACGAGAAACGTAATTTCTATCTTACCTGAAAAAAAAGTTTCGAGTTTTGCCATTTTGTTTTTAAACAGGATTTGCTGATTATTTTGCAGTAAGTTAAAAAAACGCTAATTTTGAATCAATTTATAAGTTTTTAACGCAATCACTTTGGTAATTATTAATTTAGAAATTTTATAAATGCAAAACGTAATTTTCATCTCATCTGGAAACATTATTTAGATTGTTGTTATTTTGTTTTATGCTGAAGTGTGTTAATTATTTTGTAGTATGTTAAAAATATGTTATTTCTAAATATATTTACAAGTTTTTAGGTCAATTCGTCAAGTGGTTATTTATTTACAATTTTTATAAACGAGAAACGTAATTTATATCTTACATGAAGAAACAGTTTCGAGTTCCGCCATTTTGTTTTTAAACGAGATATGCCGAAAATTTTGTAGTATTTTAAAAATACTTTATTTTAAATGTATTTGCTAAGTTTTTAAGTCGATTCCTCACGTAGTTATATATTTACAATTTTTATAAATGAGAAACGTAATTTGCATCTTACTTGGAAAAAAAGTTTGGAGTGTTGTCATTTTGTTTTTAAGCAGGATTTGCCAATTATTTTGCAGTAGGTTAAAAATACGCTAATTTTAAATAATCGTAAAAGATTTTAACTGAAATAACTGAAGTAAATATTTATTTAAAATTTTTATAAATAGGAAATGTAATCTTCATCTTGTCTGGAAACATTATTTATATTGTTGCTATTTTGTTTAAGGCTTGTTTGTGCCAATTATTTTGTAGTATATTAAAAGTACGTTGTTTCTAAACACGCTTGCAAATTTTTAGCTCAATTCGCCAAGTGGTTATTTATTTACAATTTTTATAAGTGAGAAACGTAATTTTCATCTTACCTCGAAAAAAGTTTCGAGTGCTGCCATTTTCTTTTTAGGCAGTATTTGCCGATTATTTTGCAACAGATTAAAATTGAGCTAATTTTGAATAAATTTGCAAGTTTTTAACTCAGTAACTTAAGTAATTATTTATTAATAAATTTTATAAATAAGAAATGTAATTTTCATTTTATCTGGAAACATTATTTAAATTGTTGCTATTTTGTTTTAAGCTTGATTGTGCCAATCATTTTGTAGTATGTTAAAAATACGTTATTATTAAATATATTTGCGAGCTTTTAGGTCAATTTGCCGAGTGGTTGTTAATTTACAATTTGTATAAGTGAATAAGGTAATTTTCATTTTATCTGGAAAAAAAGTTTCGAGTACTGCCATTTTGTTTTTAGCCAAGATTTGTCATTTATTTCGCCGTAGATTAAAATTATACTAATTTTGAATAAATTTACAAGTTATTAACTCAATCACTCAAGTAATTATTTATTTAAAAAATTTATAAATACAAAACGTAATTTTCATCTCATCTGGAAAACTTATTTTAATTGTTGTTATTTTGTAGTATGTAGTACTAAACATATAGTAGACTACGACATATTTGTATTTTTAAGCTTCTGCTGAATTACACCATTTATTTCTTTAAAATTAAATCGTAATTTTCAATCCTTTTATATTACATTTCTGTTGCCATCGCTTCATAACTAATTTTTTATTTATTATTCCACATCTCGTCCCAGCATTCTTGCCATCGGAACGGAACAGAATTTAATTAAATTTAGCATACGGACAACACAATAAATCCACAACCAGTGGGTACGAATAATAAAACCCGCATATTCCAATCGAAATTAAACGCGACGTATTTGATACAAACAGATTCATTACGTTGTTATTAGATTGCGTATCTCGTTAAATATTAACGGCCCACTAAAACATTATTAACTATGCAGTGTATAAACGGAGTTACATCTTGTTTCGCCCTCCGCTAACTGTCAATAACAACAACTTGGCTAATAGTTTCCGTACATTCTCTCCGGGCGTATTCAAAATAAATACACGGCGGAATTATGTTATTAGAATCGAAGAATGCTTACTTGTTATAGAGGATGATGTCGGGCTTCCAAACACGGTTGTAAGGAATTCTTATTACTTTAATGCCGGCGAAATCCGAGGAATTCCATTTTAGATGGTGATCGATCCAGATCTGCGTAATCCAGCAGTTTGTTGTCAATATTTGATTTTTCTCGTCCTGAAAATAAGAGGAGAGATAAAAAGGTGAACGAGTTCGAACAAGATTAATTTCTATGGCTACAGGTTTATATTTGCTCGAAGAATTGATTTAACATGTCGGTGAATGAATTTAATTAATCTCTAAATAATTGTATGGGCGTAAACAAAGGGAAACAAGCATATCGATAGATGAAAGTTTTCGCGGTGTGATTGTAAGTTTTGGTGCTTTGTGTCCGGAAAGTGCTTTTCCACGTTCGAATGTACTTAAGGTGAGGCCACAATTACCTAAAATTAATCACGACAGTTAAGAAGAGAACTAAGAGCTACGAACGCGAAATCGATAATTGTTTAAGGAAAACATTTTCTACATTTTGATAATTAATGTTTCTTTATCAAATGAAATACGAGTCTCTCCTTTCTTCACAAATTTTATTAATAGCAAACGTACATTTTGGACCATTTTCAATGCTAAACTATAAGACAATGTTTCTTTAGTTTGGTGAAGTGAAGTAATACAATGAAACTTAAACTAAAATATACAGATAAACTAAAACAGAAATTGTGACTGAAGTTTAAATTTAAAAATTAATTAAGATATAAAATTTTTCAATATCAACAAGGTAGTTTTTTTTTCCTGATGGTTTATTTGTGTTATTTATTGAAACATTTTAAACCTTTAAATTGTTATAATCGTTGTTAATTATAAGTATTTTAATCTTAATTTGGGTTAGAGCTCTTCCATCTACCTTACATGTTTCTATTCTCTAAACGTAAAACTACAGAAATACCACCTAAATACTACACATTATTTTATTTCATGAGTAATAATCGTTATGAAAACATACATGTGTAGGGTGGATAGATGTTTTACAACACATCTTCCAAACAGTATAATATTCGCAAGGGTTTTAATAGGAATTATATTGTTGGAAGTTTATAAACTTCCTTCAACTACATAACATGACGGCTTGGCTATAAAAAATGTAAAGGAGCAAAGGGGGAAGGGAAAGGATTTTAAAAGCTAAACATAATTACTTACAACGTCAATAATGTGGTGTAGGGAGACTCCGAAAATGACTGTGAGCGGAAGGGACGAGTTCTCAGCAGGTCTCACAGCAGGATCATAGCCGGCCATTAGGTGTCGCATTAGTCGGGACTCGTTCTCATCTCCGACGCATTTACCTGCCGGATTAATGGAAAAGTCACTAATCGTTTATATCATCGCGCGCACACACACACACACAAACATACATAAAGTATCCGAAGGAATATATTCCGAGGGATTCGCTCCGTTCGCACGCAAACAAATTTATACAGCAGGAAAATGCCTCTGGAAGCTCTCCTTCCCCAAAGGCACTTGACTGCCAATACAGGTGTGCTGCTCGGTGAAGGGGATAATTAAAGTTCTCACGTGAAAAGGGAATGTATTCATTCGAGGCGGGGCGTAATTACTCAACGACTTTAATTCTTCATTATACATTAAGGCGGATTAGGGATGCTCGAAACGAAAACGTAAGTGCTGTAGAAATTATTCACTTAAGAGTAACATTAAAAAAATACGAACATAACTTTCGTTATTAGTTACTTAAAATACCACCAAAGAACGTATAAAAAATTCCTTTTTTTTTTCATACCGATCTAAAGGGATTTCCAACGTACTGAATATTATTTTCGCATGTAATCTACTTGCCACAAAAGAATTGATAAAACGTAATGAAACGTCAACATCCATATTTTTTTCTCTCGAAACATTCTTGTTTATACCATGGAAAATCGATATACTTTATTTAAGCTTTGTATTTATGGAAACATCCGTTTTTTATAATTAATAATATTTAATTATTTGTTTATTAATTTAAAATTACTTGTGACTATTTTATATTTTTTCATCGATTATTAATTAATTATCTCTTGAAAAATTAGGATGAGATAAGAAATGCTGAAAATTTTAAAGTCTCAAAGAATATTTTTGAAAAGTTCCAACACTTAAAAAAAAATTCTTGCAATCTGGAAAAAAAATTTGAAAAAATTGTGTAAATAAAATGCAGAAAATTCTAAAACCCATGACAAAATTTCAAGGGAAATCATAAATAAATTCTGGAACCTGTTTAGGATTTTACCAATATTCAGAATTTTTACTTATAAACCTTTAAAATTTTCGATGATTTATTTGATCAAGGAAGACATTCTGGAAATTTTTAAGGGCCTGTAAGTAAACATTTGGGGAGTTTATCATCGAATCTAAAAAAATAGGCTTGATATTTCGAAAAGTCCCAACAAAGTTTGTAGAAGCGGGGACACAAAATTGCTTGCACTTTCTAGAAGTTTTCTTAAAGATAATTCTATAGTTAGGGTGAGAAAAAAAATTTCTCGAATATTTTAAAGACTGGAAAGAAAAACTGTTAAAAATGCTTGAATCCCCAATAATTTCTAGGAAACTCTTATTTATTATTAAAATTATTTCAAAATTCATAAAAAAATTATTCTTCACGAATTGGTTACATTTTTTCGTCAAATTAAAATCTAAATATAAACTACTTGACATTTCTAAAAGTCTTGACAAACGAGGATGTAAAATTACTTGGAAGTTTCTAGAAGTTCTCTAAAAGAATCAAGCAAATTTAAATAAGGTAAAATAAGAAATAATAAATAAAGTTTCTAAAAAATAAACTCTTGAAGAATATTTTTCAATTAGGGTGAGATGAAAAATTGCTGGAAAATTTTAAAGATTGGTTAAATAAAACTGTTGAAAATGTTTGAACTCCAGACAATTTCTAAGAAACTACAGTTTTTAAAAATAAACGCGGTTCAATTCCTTTCTTCACTGTTTTAATTTAATTTAACCGCGTTTATTATTAATATAATCTTCACATATCTCAAGAACACATACAAATGTTGTATTATCCCCTGAGAATCCCAAAAGACAGTCGCCATAACCTTTCCGGCCGTAGAAACGGTCTTCGCCTTTTTTGGTGCAGATTCCCCCTTGGTAACCCATTGTTTAGATTGTTGTTTGGTCTCAGGAGTATAGTAAGTATATAAAGTCCTCCGAATTCTTCTGAAACAGCTGCAAACCATCCTTGCAACACTTGAGCAATCGTGGCAAAATATTATGTAAACTGTTCAGTCGAGATGCCCACAGCACTAGCAATCTCACGCATTTTAACTCTTCTGTCATCCATCACCATATCATGGATTTGATCGATGATTTCTGGAGTCGTAATCTCCAGAGGCCGTCCGGAATGTTCAACGTCACTTATGCCCATATGGCCAGTCAGAAAATTTTGAAACCACTTATAAACTTTTCTAATCGAAGGTGTAGAGTCACCATTATGTTAATCAAGCTTCTCTTTAGTCTCCTGAGGCGTTTTGCCTTTTATAAAGTAATATTTAATCACTACACGAAATTCTTTTTCGTCCATTTCTTGAAAATCACTCGACTTCCTTGATTCACACGAATGCCAAACACAAAGAAATAGACCAATATGGCTGAAACTTAGTGTGCGTTCATTCAAGAGATGCTACTACCTAAACATGACGCGCCGGTGATGCCATCTCTCGGACTTTGTTCGTATACCGTGCGACGGTTGATTTATTTTACAATGGTTTAGAGCGAAACGAAAAACACTTCACAATTGAGATTCCTTAATGTCAGTACTCAAAGCAGACTTCAAGAATAGAGAAATGTAAGTTCGCCAGGCATCAACTGAATTATCTAGGTTTCATCATTGACAGAGGAGGACTAGGAACAGATCCTGAAAAAGTGGCGGCCATGGTTAAATATCCTATACCGACTAACGTGACAGAAACAAAGAGATTTTTAGGGTTGTGCTCTGGTACAGACGTTTGATTCCGCAATTTTCGATACTTGTGGCTCCCATAAATGCTCTTTTGGTGAGTAAAAAGAAGGGACAGACAGTAAAATGTGGTGACAAAGCAAATTAAACGTTCCAAGATATAAAAACAGCACCAGTTCTAGCCAGGCAATCGATTTAATATTTTGCAAATTAAGTCTTTTTATACATAGACTAGTATTAGAAAATGCTTGCTTATTATAAAATAATCGAAAGGTGGGTTAGAGGCCACCCACCCACCCTACATATATAATTAAATACTTAAGCTAAAACAGTCTTTAAAGATTTCTGTAACACATCCAAACTCTTCTGGTCGTTTATTAATTAACTAAAAAGTAGTGTCAGTGATTTAAAGTATTAAGTATGTGTAGGGTGGATGGATGGCCTCTATTCCACCCTCCAATCAGTTGATAAAAAATGAGGGTTCTGCAAAAATTATTATAACTTTAAAACTCGATTTAATGTTTTACAAATTAAGTAATCTTTTTATACATACAATATTATTGGAAAATGCTTGCTTATTATAAAATAATTAGAGGGTGGGTTAGAGGCCAACCGCCCGCCCTACATATATAATTGAATACTTGAGCTAAATCAGTCGGTTAAGTTTTTTGTCACTAATACAAACTCTTCTGATCGTTTAATAAAAACTAAAAAGCAGTGTCAGTGATTTAAAGTGTTAAATATATGTAGGGTGGGTGGGTGGCCTCTATTCCACTCTCCAATCAGTTGATAATAAACGAGGGTTCTGCAAAAATTATTATTAAACTTTAAAACTCGAATCAATGTTTTACAAATTAAGTGATCTTTTTATATATCGAATATTATTAGAAAATGCTTGCTTGTTATAATATGATTGGAGGGTGGGTTAGAGGCCACCCGCCCACCCTACATATATAATTAAATACTTAAGCTAAAACAGACGGTTAAGATTTTTGTCATACATCCATTTTAAAACATGTTTTAAACCATTTCAACAGTAATAGTGTTGATGTTTCAAAGAACAAAACAATAGAC
This sequence comes from Ontholestes murinus, assembly GCA_963969525.1. Taxonomy (NCBI): domain Eukaryota; kingdom Metazoa; phylum Arthropoda; class Insecta; order Coleoptera; family Staphylinidae; genus Ontholestes; species Ontholestes murinus. The sequence continues at coordinate 68,408,234 of OZ018395.1, forward strand.
TCTTAGCTTTAATTCTTATGTATATGTAGGGTGGGTGGGTGGTCACTATTTCACCCTCAAATTATTATAATCTAAACCACTATTTTATTAAAAGGAATTGAAAAGGGAAATGAAAATTAATGAATATTAAAATTTGTTTGGTTCAATAGGTTGAGATAAAATAAAGGAGGAGTGGGACCAATCCTTTTTAATTAATACATCAATGATATTGTAGATTGTGTTAAACTTTGTGAAGTTTTACTATATGCCGGTGATTTAAACCTTTTTAAAACAATAAACAGCCCTCAAGACGCAGAATATCTGCAAGTAGATATTGACAACCTCTCTAATTGGTGTGAAACAAATGGTCTAAACTTGAATATCAGGAAGTGTAAATCAATGTCATTTTCTCGTGGTCGCAGTACATTCAGTTTTGACTATGCTATAAATGAAATTGTTCTTGAAAAGATTCCCAGGTCTTTAATTATTTTTAATTCTAAACTTTGTTTTGTTCATCATATTAAATCCCTTGTAAATGGTGGTTTAAAATTATTAGCTTTTTTTCGGTGTTACCATTAAACTCGTGTGATCTCGTTTAGAATATGCTTCATGTATCTAGTCATCGCAACAAAAGTATTTGGTTAGATAACTCAACAAAGTTCAAAATAAATTTTTGAGAATGGCGGCATTCAAATTAAGTATTCAAATAAATGATCTGAATTATGAACGACTTAGGGGTATTTTAAATCTACCTACTCTACAGCATAGACGAATATTGGCTGATATTACAATTTTATTTAAAGTTTTGAATTTATTCATAGGCGGATTTATTAACCGCCTATTTATATGTTATTTATTTCTCATTAGAAGGTGCAAAAAAGAGGTGAACTCGCGATTGCCTTAATTAACATAGATAGATAATTAATTGGCAAAAGTACTAATTTTTGTTTGGTTAATAAGAAATACACGATATTAATTTACTTCGGTATTCAGAAAATGGTTATTCCTTTTTGTGCACCGAATTTCGTACGAGACCGGTGTTTTTGAAAAAAGATTTCGATCCTGATTTATAACCTGTTTGTTACTACTTTTTTGTGTGTAGTAACGGTTGTTTATTTCCACCTTAACATGTACACGATTTAAGAAATATATTCAAATTAGAGGGGCTAATAGTTTAAATTTTTTTAAAAATATAAAATGGTCATGTGGCTATGTTAATTTTTTATGCATGATGGGTGGACAGACTTTATATCTAAATTAGATAAGATAAGCTATAGAAGGTCATTTATGTATAAACTAAAATTTTGATTTTGTTTTACTTTTTTATTACATAAAAGGTTTGATTGTTTTTAGCAGCAAACTCATCAACAATTAACAATTAAAGTTATCATGTATATGTAGGGCGGGTGGGTGGACTCTATCTCACCCTCCAATCAGTAAAACATAAGCGAGGGTTTTAATTTAAAGTCGTAAAATGTAAAGAATCATTAATAAATGGTGATGTTGCCATCATAATACTTTTCTTATTTTTTTTTTGAAAACTATGAGATTTACACAAAACGGATATTCTTAATAATGGATGTTTTTATAATTAATTGTTATATAAATTTTTCCCTATAGGATAAGTAAAAATTGATTGATTATACCTTAAATATAATGTTTATTTTAATTATTTAAATTTCTAAAGAACTATCACGTGGAAATAGCAATTATTATTAACATAAGCTTTTAAAAATATAACATAATATCATGTAACATTTACATTAATTACAAACTACTAAATAAATTACAAAAAAGCAGTTTACACCATTACGGTTATAATTCACGACGAGCCAATTACGAAATTGCAAATGTGTCCATAAACGTGTGCGCTTGACCTAAGTGGAAATGACAAATATATAAATACTTGTATAAAAAACCAGTTTACTACACGACATCACGTCTTTTTCCCCACCATAGGCCTAATGGATATGAAAAGTAATTCTTCTTGAGAATGTAGAACAGTCGCAACACAATGTCGTCGTTAAATTATAAAGCATACCCGAACTGTCTAGCTCTGGTCCTTTTGGCAACGACCGTATCGATTGGATTGTTTAATGAGTATTTGGTGGAAGTGCGCCGGGTGAAATATGTCGATGATAAAAGTTTGAGTGATGTTGAGGGGGATGCGAGCGTAAGAGAATTTCGGATTAATATTTCTGATCAGGTAATAATTATAAATTATTTGAAAAGTTTTTAAGTAATAAAACTTTCGCGTTGAATGTCAAGTTAATTTTGATTAGAGACGAAATATTCATGTAAGAAAAAAGCTAATAATAATTAAAACACGTCAACAACAAAATATATAAAATACAATTTAATTGTTGTTCTCTGTCAACAAAATCTACCCACTGGTTAAATTTTATTGGCAAAAAAATAAAAATTAAAAGTTTTTATTTTATAATAAAACCCAATTCTTAAAAATACATGTTTTTACTATTATAAATAATTTAAGTGCATAACTGAGAATAATTATTATAATTTGCAGATATTACACGAAACTTTCCTAAAACTGGAACGCTCGGTGTTATTATTAAAACATCAATCTGATGACCAGCACTTAAAACTTCTATTCGAAATCGTCGATTATTGGAGGAACAAATATGAATGGAGAGAACGCGAGGCGTACTTCAACAAGTACCCCAATTACAAGACGACCATACATGGTGCGGACGTTCACTACGTTCACATACCATCATCCAACAACAATACAGTGCCTATTCTGATGCTGCACGGTTGGCCCGGATCGTTTAAAGACTTCTACGAGTTAATTCCCATGCTAAAATCGGACTTCACCATCGTGATACCTTCATTGTTGGGGCACGGGTTTTCCAGTGCCGGAGGACCCCAACAAGCAACTGTTTTTTATAAGCTGATGCTCAGATTGGGTTATGAAAAGTTTTACGTCTACGGAAACGATTGGGGAAGTGTTATTGCCACGAATATGGCGATTATTTATCCGAAACACATTATGGGCTTGTATTCGCCTTTCTGTCTATCGATGCGGAGGGTGTCCGTGGCCAAACACTTCCTTGAGAGCCTGGTGCCGAACTTTTTGCTCAGTGAGGAGTACAAATCGAAATACACTATTATAGAAACGATGAAGTTGCTGTGGAAGGAGTCGGCGTTTATCAATTTCCATCTCACAAAACCAGAATCAATTGGTACTTATAATATAATTCATTACCTTAATAGTTAAATAATAGAAAAAATACTTTAAGAATAGGTGAAAGGATATCTTAAGTCTTAATTTAATGTCGATACTTAAAAATTCAAATAAAATTAATATTTTATGATATGTTTGATTCCTGAGGCAAGGGTCTTGTTGTAACTATATTCAACGAAGATTAAATCTAGTTATACAGACAAGGTTAGGTTAGGTTGGTATGGCAGCACCTCTTCGTGCACCGCGAAGAGGTGCACACTTAGGCCTACAGACAAACTATTAAGTATTTTGTAAAATATTTTATGGTTTGAAGAATTCTATTTATTTGAAAATCTTCCTATTTATATTTTAGGTTTTTATCTGAAGGACTCACCGATCTCCGTCGCCCATTATATCCTGGACATTATAAAAACGGTCACGTATTTAGAGACCGACAGGAACGTACGTAAAAATCTAACGGAAATGTACGGATTTGAAAATTTGATAGACGTCTTTATGCTGCACTGGGTTACAGAATCGACCACTACAGCAGTTCAATCGTTAAAAGACATTGTAAATGATTTATCAATGTTGTATCAGTAAGTACATATTTATGTTTATACACTTAATTAACTCTTACCAACATATCATATTTTTTTTAACTCAATATCAAACAGATAATTGTTTTATTGCTTGTAAAAAGGTAATAGGTAAATTCTTTGACTGTTATTTCATAATATTTCACAAAGAAATAAGTGAGAAAAATATTCAAGAAATAGTAAAAAAGTATTTGATTAATGTTTGAAGAAACATTACGAAGTACTTAAACAATTACGTATTTGATATAATTGTAAAGTATACAGTACCATTTATTAAATTTTGAGATTAAAAAAATAAAGTTATAATTTGAAGATGAAGATAATCGTGACTGTTTAATTACCATTTTTTAGAACTCCTATTAAAGCTGTGCCAGCTGCTTGTCCAAAGTTTCTGAACGGAATCTTCTATCAAAGCGATTGGATTTTAAGAGATAAATATGAATACCTCGTCAATAGGAAGACTTTTAACAAAGGCAATTTCTACCTGCTGGAAAGTGAATCGCATTTTTTAAAACTAATCGCTGCTGATGTGAACAACTCTATCAAAGAAATGATGTTCGTAAAGAAGTTTTGATTAAATATTAAAAAAAACATTCTTTTAAAAAATCTATTTTGTCTAATTATTTTCCTACTTCTTATTAACAAATTTATGTGTGATCATTGGATATAAATGAGCTGTGCACCAAAGGATAATTTATTGAATAGTATCCCTGTAGTAGTTAGAATTTTTCACACTAAAATCTTCAATCTGTATAAAAGAAAATTGACAAAGTAAAACTTTTGAGTGTGTAAATTAATAAAAATTATATACATGATTGATGGAAAGGCTTTAAATCAAGCTTAAATAAGATTAGCTATAGAAGGTCACTTATATTTAAACCTTATTTTGGTATATGCTTTACTTTTTATTACATACGAAGTTTGATAGTTTTTAGCAGCAAAATCATCAACGATTAGCAATTATAGTTATTATGTATATGTAGGGTGGGTAGGTGGCCTCTATCCCACCCTACAATCAGTAAAACATAAACAAGGGTTTTAATTAATTAAAAGTTGTAAAAACACATACACAAAATAATTGCAATTTTTAGAGGTTTATTTATACACATTTTTCAAATAATTTTTGATGATGTTTTACTGGTTGAAGAGTGGGATAGAGGCCACCCACCCACCCTACATATACATATAAATTTAAATTACTGATCGTCTCGCGGTTTGAAGTAAAATTAATTACAAAACTTTTTGAATAAAAAATAAATTCAAAAGATAAAATTTTTGAGTGAGTAAATTAATAAACTTTTATGCATGGTGGGTGGGCAGATTTTAAATCTGAATTAGATCCGATTAGCTATAGAAAATCATTTATATTTAAATTTAAATTTTGATTTTGTTTAGTTTTTTATTACATAAAGGGTTTCATTGTTTATAACAGCAAAATCATCAACGTTTAGTATTTAAAGTTATCGTGTATATGTAGGGTGGGTGGGTGGCCTCTATCCCACCCTTCAATCAGTAAAACATTACCCAGGGTTTTAATTAAAAGTTAAAAATTTAAATAAACATAAAATAATGGCAATTTTTAGAGATTTATTCATTCAAATTTTTTAAATAATTTTTTATTATGTTTTACTGATTGAAGGGTAGGATAGAGGCCACTCACCCAACCTACATATACATATAAATTTCAATTACTGACAGTCTTGCGGTTTAGAATAAAATTAATTACAAAACTTTTTGAATAAAAAAGAAATTCAAAAGGTAATTTTTAAGTGAGGAAATTAATAAAATTTGTATACATGATGGGTGGGCTGACTTAAATCTAAATTAGATAAGATTAGCTATAGAAAGTCATTTATATTTAAACTTAAATTTTGATTTTGTTTTATTTTTTATTACATAAAGTGTTTGATTGTTTTTAGCAGCAAAATCATCAACGATTAGTATTTAGAATTATCATGTATATGTAGGGTGGGTGGGTGGCCTCTATCCCACCCTCCAATCAGTAAAACATCAGCGAGGGTTTTAATTAAAAGTTATCAAATATAAACACAAAATTTGCAATAATTTTAATTACAAAATTTGAATTAAAAAAAAATGACAAAAAAAAATTGAGTGCTCCGTTATTTGTGCGATTTATAAGTGAACGGTGACTAATTAATTTAAAGAACTATAATCATTGGATATGGAAATTTCTGTTCAATCTAATGATATAAGTCAGATGAGTATAAATTAATTAGTATTTATAAAATTCTGATTTAAATATGCATTAAGTGTACGGTTTGGCCATTGATCTCTCTTTTTGAGTGACTCGTTTTTTGTGACAAACTTCAATTTATTTATATAACGGATCAAAACATTTGTATTTTATTCGAAATTAAAACCTGTTATTGTTAAATCAATCCAGTAAAAACTATAGTTGGTTTGAGTTTACGTGATGTGTTTTGTAAATGAAAATAACACACAGTTTATTATTAAATAAAACACTAGTTTGGCACTTTTACACAGTTTATTCATTACTTCACTTCTTTATTAAGTGTTAGATGTACATTTCGTTCACAAGGTGGACATTATCAATAAACAAACTCAGTTTGTTTATTGATAATGTTCACCTTGTGAATGAAATAAACAATCTGAATTTGTTATTGGTAATTTTCACCTTGTGAACGAAATGTACATCTAACACTTAATAAATAAGTGAAGTAAGGAATAAAGTGTTTGTTATTGTCATTTATCAATCGAAAGTATTTTCGTAAAATCTACAACAAATGAGTCTTATTAAGAATACAATTTGTTCTTGTAGTCTTAATAAGACTCATTTGTTGTAGATTTTACGAAAATATTTTCGTGTTTTTTCTAATTATTAGTGAATTTTCTACAACGTAAAGGACTTACATATTTTTATTCATTCATTTCAATTATAATAATTTGTTCTTACTATTCTATGAAGCTAGATGTTTGAAAAAAGAGGGAGACGAGTTTGTCTGGATAAAGAATAAATAAGTATTCTTACGGAAGGAAGAAAATACCAAAATAATTCAATAATTAAAATCAGACACAAAAATTGATTATAACAAAACCTAAAACTAGAAAACATAAAATATTTTCCTTATGGTTTTATATAGATGGTAAAGTTTTTATATAATTAAATTTATTCCTTAAATTTCTTTTATTAAGTAGATATTATACTTAATAAAAGAAGGGATAAATTTGATTATATAAAAACTTTACCATTTATATATATTTATTTATTTATTTCACTTTACAATGCCCTGTAGGTATTGGATATAACAAAAACTTCAAAATATATACAAAAAAAATAAAAACCATAAGGAATATATTTGAGATTTGGGAGTGTTTTCATTATTAAACTTAATTTTATTGTGCATATAAATATAAATTATATAAATATAATTTGCAATAAAGGTTTTGTTTGTAGATTCTTAAGTGACTTTAGTATACAAACCCTTCGTACTCTCTACATATCGTTAGTATGTCCATATTTAGAATATACACAGCGTGTTTGGTCTCTTCATGCAGGTGCATATTAATTATTATTCGAGAGAGTGCAGAAGAGGTTTTTGCAACAATTTAGTAGAATATAATGCAGATTGAATTATTAAGTATTGTAAAAGTTGATACATTATTGAAATTAGCTCGTACCAATTAATTTCGCGTTGTAATATAAAGGATGGACGATGTAGGGGGACATCTAAGACATGCAAAACAATAAATCACGCCTTGGGGGTAGGAATGGGAAACAAATTAGGACGCTCGATCGGACAATGTAACTTCATTAACCATTATATCAGATTTAATCTCTAGCTCCAAGGGATGCATATTAATTAATAACGATTTAATTGAGAGCAAGCATTTCTACTAATTGCTTTGCCACTGCTACCACTACTTGCTAATGTAATGCGAAACGATTGAATCATAGATTTGTATATAGGTTTTATAATTAACATAATGTTTCACCAAGTATTTAATAATAAATAAGTATATTATAGATTTAATCGAATAATATATAAAATTTTGCCCAAAAGTAAGAAGGAGATTTTTCAATAAAATTATTGAATATGATCGATAATCTTGTTATAGCATTGTTTATTCAACAATGTCAACTGTGTCTGTTAAAAACAAATTATTGTTATTATTATTATTAGAAAAGATTCTCTATTTAATTGAAATGAAAATAAATAAATGAAATGAAATGAAATGAAATGAATGAAATTATTATTAATAAAATAATTAAACAATCTCGTTATGATATTCTAGTTTTGAAGTGTGTTTTTTTTTTAGAAGGATATTGTAATACATTTCGGTAATTTACTGAACATGCTTTTATATCATAACACTGAATAATAAGGGATTTCTAGCATTATCCATCCGTAAATGTACACGACAGGTGTAAATGAATAATGAATGGCAGCCTGAATGGATACATTTCCATTCCATGAATATTTCGTGTCTGCTTAAAATAACCACGTCCGAATTTGAACGAAAATGTACATCACTTTTGGAATTTGGACATAAATTAATACAACCTGCAACACCTAATAATTACATGAATAATATCCAATCAGTTTGTTGATATGATGTGAATAACTAAAAAATTTAGTTACCGATGGCCTATTTTTAATATTTAACTTTTTCAATTTGTTTATTTGTATGGTGACCAATGGTTTCAATAAATTAACCGTTGAATCGTGTGAAAAGAAAGTATGAAAAAAAATATGATTAAATAGATTCAAAATCGATTTGGATAGACGAATAAAGGCAAGAAGAAGGCAACGAAAAGTTCTGACGAATTTCCTAAAAGAATAGATGATATTGTAAATGTTCGTATATATATATACATTATCTCTTACACAAAACAAAATGAAAATTGTTTTTAATTTATGATTAAATATGTATATGTAGAAGAGGCCTCCATCGTCAATGAGTTTAACATTCTTATTTATTCATATATGAAATAAATGATTAATACAATCGATTGATGACTATGATTTATTGACATTATTGTAATCTTAAGAGAAAATTAAGTAGTGTAATATATAATCAAGAAAAATCAAGTAATTTGATTTCAAATAGTAATAGTGGTTTATGTTGTTGGTAAACCAGATTGTACGAACTTAAATCACTATTGCTATGTGAAATCAAATTATATATTGGAGCGGAGGTGCGGAGGAGATAATTCGAATCCGGCAATTAATTCCCTTTGCAACTGCAGCAATATTGGAACGCGCTTTTCCGGTATTAATTTCCACGGGAAATAATTCACCTGAATTGGAGAGTTCCGGCATTGAAAAGGGACAGCCAACTCGCGAAACTTATTCGATTATGTGCATGAAGATAGGACGGGGAAGAGAAAAAAAAAACGAGGCCGCGATTTATATTAAGGGATTCGCGTGGTAAACCGTCACAGCGTGTGCGGTTTTCGGTCGTATTGGATTCTCGTTCGTTTATTGGCAACATGTTGCTTTCGCGTTTACAGCCCTTTCTTTAATTTTATTTGGGATCTTTATCCGGCGCTGCTACGCTTGATATATCGCCGGAACGAATATTGCGGGCGAATTGCGTGACCGATTTCATTACTTCTCTTTATTCGTTTCCTACCGATCGTTACTGATAACAACAAACGATTTTTTAAATCGTCTTTTATAAAAACACACTGGTTAATAGTGTTAATACACTCTTAATCAGAATGATAATTATGTATATACATTTTTATTCCACAGACCAGTTTCGATCTATTTTGGATCTCATTAGTGCAGTAGGAGAAAGCTTTTCCAATTATTCATCCCTAATCTGTATTGCTAATAAACTGTAATGCTGACATAAACAGCCAAAAAGGGGACAAAAAAGTATATACAAGTATTTAAAGAAGAATACTAAAGTCCAAGAGGATATTTGCACCCTCAGCATCATGGGCATAAACAAGGGTTAAAGGGGAAGAACGTTGCAGCTGCATAAACTCCTCTCAGCTTCATCCATCCAAAATTTTTGTACGTTTTGTTATATTTTTGTGTATATTCATATGTATTTTTTTTTTGGAAAGGAAACTAAAGATTAATAAACATAAACATAATCCTTTTGTTAGAATATGTTAACATAGAATATAATTACGCATACATCAAAACTTACTATTAATAAATCAAAGTTATATAATGATGAGGAAAATACACAACAAGCTTTATTCGGAATTAATTATCTTTGCGTGTCACGCGAATACACTGCGGCAATCCTTCTCCTCTGTAAGTGTGTCGACTGATCCCCCAGGACCAACAACTAGAAAAGTAAAAGAAACGGGGCAACCCTTCAAATACAAGATTTGTGTGCTGTACTGGGATTAACTCTATTCTCACCGTGTCCGCAACGAAGGGATTGTTTATTTCAAAGCGGGATGTTAAACATACATAGAAGAGCAATAGTAGAGTAATGTATCTTGTATTTGTTTCTCATTTATCACTTGGTGAAACATTATGTTAATAATAGATAATTGATTTGATTCTTCACGTAACTGAATCAACCAATTTAATAGGTAATTTATTATAAGTTCACTTAGTTGATAGAGTAATATTATTGAATTAAAACAGTTGTTATTTCCTTCCTTCACTTTTATTTTTATAAATTTTGGAGGCGTTTACTTCGTGGTACATTTTCGATTATTAAATAAAGAAAACACTTAACTTTTTTATACCATTTATATTCTAACATAAGTGGTATAAAAAAGTTAAGTGTTTTCTTTATTTATTTTTATACATCAGATGTCAAAATAAATGTGAAAGAAGGATAACAAAGTGTTTCAATTCAATAGTGATAACTTCGCACAACTCAAATCAAACCGTGAATAGACTAACAATCACTTATTTTTTGTATAAAGCGAATTTAATAATGCGTGAATAAAGCCACAATAAATTAAACATAAATAACGTAAATATTAAATTAAAATAAATCAATCAACTGTCGGAATAAATCCTACTGCTGCAAATATTTTCATTTGCGTTTGCAAATTTTTATATTTGTTTTCAATTGATTAAAACTTGACGGCGAACTTTTTCGCCTGGAAAAGAAAAATTAGAATGTTCCAGCCTCCACATCGATTATGATAAATTTACAAGGAAACAATTACTCAAAAAAAAATCCCTCACCATCGCACGAAACGGAATACGGATTAGTATTCATCGCACGCGCCTTCATAATCCGAAGTTAATCGCAACAAAAATTAAAGATTTAAATTGCGCACACTAATTTACCCTACACAAATATTTCTATAAAGTAAATGTTTAATCACTTTAATTAAAATATAAGCAACATTATTATTTTATCGATTTTAGCATTTTTTTTTTAATCCCATCTACAGATTGACTTTTAGTCGTTTAGAAATTTAATTTAAACACGCGGCAAAAAAAAGTGGCACGCATAATTAATCATCGACTGGTGTTGAACAAAAAAAAAGTCCGTTTGTTTCCCTCTCGCCACACGAATACACCACCATCAGAGGGGGAGGAAAGGGCAAAAAGCCCTTCAAGAACGAGCGCGCGTTTTTCCCCTCTTCACGTGCTCGGTACCTCGTTAATCATTCACGCTTTGAAGGGTCTGAGGTACTGCTAATTTATGCGAAATAAAGGCAGTAATCGCGAGACGAACAGAAAATGTATTGAATTTTAAATCAGTTCGACACAAAGCCAATATTATTCGGCGTGGTGTTGTTTTTTTTTACCTGCACGCGAGGCAATATTTAATTAAGGTAGTTTTTATCGGTGGTAAAATAGATAGATGGGTTTTTAATCGAATTAAAAAAATAATAGGACTTGAATTTAATTTTTTTGGATCATTATTGATTATATTTTTTCTTAATAGTTATAAAAAAAATTTAAACAAAGTTTTAATAACCATTTTTTAATGCACACATTTAAATGCCAAGAGCAGGCTTTTCATCTATGGTGATATCGTTTTTTTGAACACGCCTTGAGAAAAGAAAATCAAAGTTGTGACATAGCTGCATTGATGAGCTCTAATACAGAGAAACACGTGTCTGCGGATAGTCATAACAATTCCTTGACGTGAATGGAAATAATGACATTATAAAAATTGTTGCATAGTGCTGAATGTAATTTCAGACATGTTATGAAGCCCCAAATGTTGACATCCACAAAATCTCCACGAAGATATAAGGAAGCTGCGGAACCTCAGTCCCTATTTGCAAGAGAGAAACAACCTAGCCCCACTGGTAAGAATTTAACAATGTTACGACAAGAATTACAAGAACAATCGACAGCACACAGAGAAACTCCAATGTTGCTACCGAACGAAGAATATATATATAAAAATATATTCAAAATTTTGGTACATAAGACAATAAACGTGTTTAGTTTCTTACTATTATTCAAATAGAAAATTGATTTGAAACTACTAAACGAGCTCTAATTTGTTTTTCTACAAACTACAAGATGGTCAGTACTTGAAGTTAAATTATGTATGTAGGGTACTTAATAATAATTTTATATAAAAATTATTATTAAGTACAATCTATTATGTACAAAACTTTTCCAAAAACTCTCGCTTATGTTTTATTAATTGGAGAGTGGAATAGAAGCCACCCACCTACCCTACATTTACATTAAAACTTCAATTATCGATCGTGTTATTAATTGAGGAAAATTCTAAAATAAAACCGTGGGTGTCAGCAAAAAATTAAAGGCAGTTAATATTTTAAAATAAAAGGATTACATAAAACTTTTAAACACTTTGAAATTTCCTGTAAACTACAACACGGTCAGTGAATTAAGTTGAAATATATATGTAGGATGGGTGGGTGGCCTCTATCCCACCCTCAAATCAGTAAAACACACGTAATGATTTTACTGTAATTGTTATTATATATAAAAAAATACGTAAATTTAATCTCATGGATTACTTATTATGCGCAATATCTTTCAAATAAACACTCGCTAATGATTTATTGATTGGAGGGTAGGATAGAGGCCACCCGCCCACCCTACATATACATTCAAACTTCAATTACTGACCGTCTTGTAGTTTGCAGAAAATTAAACAAATAAACCCTTGGTGTTATTATAATTATTAAACCGATTTTTGTAGAATGTAGAAATAGTTAGTGGCAGGGTTTCTACACACCCTCTAAAGAGTAAAGCACGCAATGGTATCATTGAGCGTCAAATATAACAGAACTGAAAAACTATAAGTATATTTTATCAAATGTGTGATAAGATTCCTTTAAAATTTACTTCCTGGAAATGTTCAATATTATTTTTAAAAAAACTTGACAGCTTAGAAATTGGCCCAAAAATCTTTAAAAACTAAAAAAGGGTAATATTTTTTTGAGCTAATTAATTTAGGATAGTACGAGATAAAACATAATCATATATATTTACACTGAATTGAAAAATTCACTATGTTTTAACCACAAATAATTATTGTAAAAATATTATATAACGTGTAGACATAATATTTTTACAATAATTACAATTACAATAATTATTTGTGGTTAAAACATAGTGAATTAAATAAAGAAAACACTTAACTTTTTATACCACTTATATTTTTATTTCTCGTGACTAGTTTCAATTACAATGTAATCATTATCAAACTGTGTTAGGCGTTTTCTTTATTTAATAATCGAAAATGTACCACGAAGTAATCGCCTCCAAAGTTCAAGAAAAAACATAGTGTATTTTTTAATTCAGTGTAAGTATGGATCACCACGTAGTAACGGTCGCAACCATTCTCTTTATTCATACATATTTAATTGCTAATATTAAAAAAAAAACTATCTTAAACTAAAATCTAATTTTTAATATTTTTACTGACACCAACAGTTTTACTTTATTATTTTCTACAAACTACAACACTATTCGTAGGTTCAGTTAAAATGTATATGTAGGGTGGGTGGGTGGCCTCTATCCCACCCTCCAATCAGTAAAACATCCGCCACGGTTTTACTGTAATAATAATTATATATAATAAAAGTTGTATAAAATTAATCCAACGAATTATATATAATAATTTCAAAAAATAAACCCTCGCTAATGTTTCATTAATTGCAGGGTGGGATAGAGGCCACCCACCCACCCTACATATAAAATTTAACTTTAATTACTGACAGTCTTTTAGTTTGCACAAAAATAAATAATAAAACCGTTGCTGCCAGCAAAAATACTGCAAACAGAATTGATTAAAAACAACTAAGAAGATATACAAACAAAAGCTGTCGAATTAAAACACTCTAAATTTAATAAAAATATATCCAAGATCTTGGTACTAAAGAATACAAAAATGTTAAATTTCTTACTCTTATTCAAATTGAAGATTGTTTTAAAACTATTCAACGAGCTCTGGTTTATATTTCTGCAAACTACAAGATGGTCAGTAATTTAAGTTAAATTGTATATGTAGGGTGGGTGGGTGGCCTATATTCCACCCTACAATCAGTAAAACATACGCGACAATTTTACTGAAATAAAAATTATAAGTAGAACGTGTTGTGTAAAATTATTTGGATATATTTTCTATTATGCCCAAAACTTTTCTAAAAACCCACGTGTATGTTTTATTGATTGGAGGGGGATAGAGGCGACCCGTCCACCCTACATATTTATTAAAACTTCTATTACTGATCGTGATATAAATTTTAAAAAAATTAACAATAAAACCGTAAAAAAACCATTAAAATAGAATAATTACTTAAAATCAGTTTGGAATTTTCTGCAAACTACAACGTCAGTGATTAAAGTTAAACTGCATATGTAGGGTGGGTGGGTGGCCTCTATCCACCCTCCAATTAGTAAAACATCCGCGACGTTTGCACTATAATAATAATTGTATTAAATGTCATCTTCTGCATAAATAGTTTATATTACAAATTATATTTAAAACTATAGTAAAATATAGATTAAGCTTTAATTAAGACGAAATTAATTACGTTTTATCGAATTTTCACAGACGTAAACCATAAATTTTATAAGGACCATTAAGTTCGATTATAAAACGAAATGAAAACGAACCTTTCTTACATTCCATCTGATCAGAATCTGCAACGGCGTCGCAGTTAGTTACAGATAAGTGTTTAGTTAAGGAAAACCCGAAACAAGTTCATTGTGTTAATTTGTTCGTGTTTTCGTTATCTTCGCGAAATCCCCGCATAAGTTTCAAGTAGGGAAAAGAACGACGAACCGTCGCGCATATAAAATGGGGCCGAGGGGGTGGATGAATTCAGTGGATCGCCTCAGGGGGGATGAAAGTGAGAAATTCCTCAACGAAAACACTCACTTGCATGAATGTGTACGTTTCGAGATAAACGGAATATGACGGGCAACAGATCGTAAATTAGTTTCCGGGGCCGTGGACCCTCATGAGGAATTATATTACCGACCTTTTAATCAACACCAACAGTCATAAACTACATATGGGTCGATATGTATTAATTTCAAACCAAATAATCACAATTGATACTTGTTGCTCTATACTCTTTATAGAACCAGATATGTAAATTTGGTGAAGTAAGGCACTTGTTATGTTAAACACGTGTCAGTTAACTGATAAAGTGTCTTACTTCACCAAATTTACAAACAATTTCTGAATTGTCTTAGAACATATGAATTTTTAATTTCAAGCAATATTTCATCACAAAATGATTGAGATAGTTTAAGATGTAATTTATTATCCTACGCTAATATAAAGAATAATTTATTGTAATAGGTCAGGGATACGCTACGGTAATTTATTGGAATAGGGCAAGAGTATGCTATTCAGAAATTCAACTAAAACATACTGGAGAAAGAAAACAGGATCCACTATGTTTTACCACTTTTTATTTAACAAATTATACGTGACTATAGTTTCGACTCTAAACTAATCATTATCAAACATAAAGTAAATGTAATTTATTAAATAAAAAGTGGTAAAACAAATTGATCCTGTTTTCTTTCTCCAGTATATTCAAAATTAAACATTCAACTAAAACACTTTGACCTTATACTAAGTAGTGATTTAAAAAGATGTAATATTATAATCAATAATAAAATTGACTTAAAATGTAATAAAATCAATTGTTTAATTATTTATAGAACGAATGTTACAGAAAGAATACATTAATAATAATATATTATTATTATAAAATTGGCTATATAACCCATCTGCTTACATGACATTTATTGATCTTCCTCATAATACCACATGATGAATCACTTTGTTGCAGATAAATACGCACCATCATCGGTCATTCTTTTTTTTTATTGGGTATCCGATACTGCTATTATTTATCCCCTTCTATATATATATATATATATATATTGTATAAGAATTGATTTATACAACAATGCGGACAGAAAAAAACCTCGTTCGTAAGACAATAGATCAATTCACCGGTCTTGGGGAAATAAAGCCGTAATCAGCAAATCCCCGCATGCAAAATTTTTCTTAGCGTACTGGACAGAGAATAGGGCATTCGTCCCCATTGTTGTGTGACCATTTGTTTGATTAAAAATGCCTGCATGCTCTCTTTCCTTCAGAAAATAGGCGCAGCGTGCGCCTAATATTTATTTACGCTGCTGAAAAAAAACTAGGAAAATGAACCTAAAATAGAGTTCTTGTCTTAATGGTGTGGTTCAATATCGGCTCGATTAAATTCAACAGTGTGGAATTATTGGTTAGTTATGGGGTGTTTGGCAAATTGTCTCGGATTCGCCGTTAATCAACATAATGGGTCTTAATTAAATATGATACTTAGATTATTATATTGATCAGATTAGTTAATTATAATTTAATTAATGTAATCTAATAAATTCCTTACCTACGATTTCATAAAATTTCATAGTTTTGTTTACTTGTTTATGTATTTCGAATTATATTTGTAAAGCAAGTCTGATAAAGCACTAATAAATAAATAAATCAATCAATCAAGAGATAAGAAAGAAAATTATTAAAGAAATATTAATGCAACATTATTTATAGTATATTTAATGCAATATTTAAATGAAAAACATAATTTATGTAAACATTATTCTACAGTAATTGAATAAAGTATATTTTTTTCATTATTCTAAATACCTTTTACCTTTCGGTGTCGGCTTTTAAATTACATTACACTTCAGGAAGTATATATAAAGAAATATTAGAAGAGAACATTAATAATCATATTTATCATCATTCATTATTTTGTGAATGAAATATGATAATAAATATCTTTATTTATTTGAAGGAAAATAATTTATTGCATGGAAATAAATTCAATTAAAATTTAAATTACCTTAACACCGACATTACCCACCGAATTAAATTCAAACCAAGAACACTAAAATCGATTTCCCGTTTCGGAATCACCATTACGCTTAAACTTTATTAATGGCATTCGGAGATTTCTAAGGACCTCCATCAACGTCCGTTTCCAACTAAGAAGAAAATAATACACCTGCCCCGACGATCGATCGATAATCAAACACTCCGTTGGCTTTTGCAAATAAATGCGAATAACAACAATAAATAGATCAACAGGTTCCATTAAAGGCAAACTTTACTACATTATTCATGAGAAACTATGTAAATATATAAGGGAGATTTTATCTAATTCAGCAATAAACAAACAAAAAAGTGAAGAAAGGAATATAACTGTGTTTTTAATTAAGTAATAAACAAATGAATTATTAATTAATAATGAGAGAGAAATGTAAAGTATCCTAGAATATTCTACGAGGGTGTTAAGAGTGGATGAGGAATGAGATTACTGGGGCATAAAAATAATTAAATCGATTCCTTCTTGAGTGTGTTTAAAAATTGTTCCAATCCACTTCTTTAGGGCGTGTTCAATTTGAAATCAGCAGTGGCGCATCTTATGAATACTAAGTATTTTTTTTTCTTTACTTATATGAAGCAAGAAAATCCTCAGATGATAATATTTTTTTTTAAATTTTAATTAACATGAAATAATGGACGTAAACGATTGCCATTATTTCTACGTACTTCAATTAAATTTCTGATTGGAATTTATTTAGGCGAACGATTTTCTCGAGGACCTCAGTAATCATTTCCTTATTTATTTCCCCAAAAAGCATTTTAATCCTCTTAATTACAGTTCATTAAATATTGTATGATTATTTTTCGCATTATTAAATATAATTATAAATTAGTAAGCAATACAATATTTTATCCATTTAATTATAATTGTAACAAAAATCTAATTATCAGATAATAAATTATTAAGATCCACCATATTTCCATTGTTGTTTAATTAAATTTTCCCGGGGATATAAATACGAACAATAAATAACTACACGTCTATTGTGGCCCCCGCTTCCTTCGGAGGAGGCCCTTTTTGCCTGAAAAGTTTCGCCGTGTGCAAACTTGCCGCCCTCTTCCCTCCTACGCCACTTTCTTTTCAACCCGCGGAATTAACAAAAACGCAAGTTCTTCGCCGGAGGTGGTTGTGGGCCTACTACTACTAGGAGAACTTCTAATTTATGCTGATTAAGCTACGTGAAGGCTTTAATTGATTAAGCACAAGTTGCCACAGAACAAGGAAACAATTTATAGCAAAAAAATCTTATTTCTTATAAATAAATTCGGAGGAATAATACAAAAATCAATTGCAATGGTTTCAATTAAGAATTGTATAACGTAAAAAATTATTGCAAATTTTAATAGTTTAATTCATAAAAAATTCTTCAAATAATTTATGATGATGTTTTACTGATTGAAGGGTGGGATAGAGGCCACCCACCCACCCTACATATACATATAAACTCTAATTACTGATCGTCTCGAAGTTTCCAATAAAATTAATTACAAAATTTTTGAATGAAAATGAAATTAAGAAGGTACAATTTTTCAGTGAGTAAATTAGTAAAACTTTGATGCATGGTGGGTGTGTAGTATTTAAATCTAAATTAGATGAGATTAGCTATAGAAAGTCATTAATATTTAAACTTAAATTTTGATTTTGTTTTATTTTTTTTTACAGAAAGGGTTTTATTGTTTTTAGCGAAATCATCAACAAATAATATTTAAAGTTATCATGTGTATGTAGGGTAGGTGGGTGGCCTCTATCCACCCTTTAATTAGTAAAACATAAGCGAGAGTTTTAATTATAGTTGTAAAATATAAATAAACACAAAATAATTGAAATTTTTAGAGATTTATTCATACAAATTTTTCAATTAATTCTTGATGATGTTTTACTGATTTGAGGGTAAAATAGAGGCCACCCACCCACCCTACATATACATATCAACTTAAATTCCTTATCGTCTCGTTGTATCCAATGAAATTAATTACAAAATTTTTGAATAAAATAGGAATTAAAAAGGTAAAATTTTTGAGTAAGTAAATTAATAAATTTTTATGCATGATGGGTGGGTAAAGTTAAAATCTAAATTAGATAATATAAGCTATAGAATATCATTAATATTTAAACTTAAATTTTGATCTATATTTATTTTTATTACATAAAGAGTTTGATTGTTTTTAGCAGCAAAATCATCAAGGATTAGTAATTAAAGTTATCATATATATGTAGGGTGGGTGGGTGTCCTCTATTCCACCCTCTAGTCAGTAAAACATAAACGAAAGTTTTAATTAAAAGTTGTAAAATATAAATAAACACAAAATAAATGCCATTTTTAGAGATATATTTATACAAATTTTTCAAAAAACTTTAGATGATTTTTTACTAATTGGAAGGTGAGATAGAGGCCACCCACCCACCCTACATATACATACAAATTTCAATTACTGATCGTCTCGCGGTTTGAAGTAAAATTAATTACAAAACTTTTTGAATAATAAAAAAATTAAAAAAGTAAAATTTTTGAGTGAGTATACTAATAAAACTTTGATTTTTGATGGATGGGTAGACTATAAATCTAAATTAGATAATATTAGCTATGGATAGTCTTTAATTTTTAAACTTAAATTTGGATTATTCATCATCATGTCTCAAATTTTTACAAATTTATTCACTCAAAAATTTTACCTTTTGAATTCCTTTTTTATTCAAAATTTTTTAAATAAATTTTATTGGATACAACGAGACGATAAGAAATTATAAGTTTATATGTATATGTAGGGTGGGTGGGTGGCCTCTATCCCACCCTGCAATCAGTAAAACATCATCAAAAATTATTTGAACAATTTGTTTGAATAAATCTATTAAATTTTGTAATAATGGTTTATTTATTTAAGTTTTACCACTTTTAATTAAATCCCTCGCTTATGTGTTACTGATTGGAGGGTGGTTTAGGGGCTACCCATTCACCATACATTAAAATATATTTTTAATAAAGTTCTTTACTTAATAATTTTGACATTTTTGTTTGTTATTGCTAATAAACTATAGGAGTTTAATGAAATTTATATAACAAGTAATTGTAAAGAATTTAAAATTGAGCCTTTTTGTACAAACCTCATAGTTTTCGAAAAAAAATAAGGAAAGTACTATGATGGTCACATCGCCATTTTTGATGATGTTTTACTGACTGAAGTTCAATTTTAATTTGTTGTAGTTAATTTCTGGGCTTAATTTTTTACAAATAGTTATCACGATATTTATTTTCATAGCGTTATACTCAATGTAAAAATAGTTTAGTAACATAAAGTTTTACAGTAAACTTTGAAATGTCCGGATTATAAACCCACTTTATATAATGCATACGTTTATTGAACGACTATCGACTTGCAGATACTCTTTTTTTATCTTTCCGAACTTTTCCGGAATCTTTTTGAACACCATTCTCACAGTTTGGATATTTGTTGTTCCCCATCCTAAAAAAGTTTCGGAAAAGTATCGCGTTCGCATTCATTATTTCCTCACGATTTTAGATCCTCGTCACTCTATATCTATATTTCAAGACCGATGGAAATTTTTCACACAGTGTTATAGTATATAGAAATTTTAGCTGCAGGCTTATTATTATTATTATTATATTCGATTATGTTTCCGTTAAACTTTATGTCTAACTATTTTATTTCTTGCATGCACTTACATATTCAATTAGTTTAAGGTATAAACAATGTATAATTCATTCGAGATAATGTTGGCCGCCGGCAATTATGCAAATGCTTAAACTAAAACCTCAACTGTGCTTTAGAAATACCTGAGCTGGTGTGTGTATATATATATATATGGGTGTGTGAGGGTGTGGGAGAGAGGATGCAAAATTTAATATACTTGTAATGCCCCTATATTCTGATGTCAAATGCACTCGGTGTGTTATTCCAACATCAACTTCACACACACCTTAATATAAGGCTCCTGGAAGTTTTCCCTTATAGATTATGATTTATTAGTTTAATTTATGGTTATTTTTATAAGCTGCAATATTTCACTGGATTTATGAATTTAAAAAAATTGAAAATACGCTAACCTTTACGGTTATTTATTTTACGCCCGGCGCCTCCACCAAAAGTAATGATGTTATTATTTTCTGATTGTTGTTGTTAATTAAAAAAATATACTAGTATATGAGTTAAAAAATATAAATTTAATATATTCTAGATTAAATAATGTATATTTTATTAAATATAAGTCATAGAAAAAAAAATTATGTGCTGTTTGATTATAGTCGAATAAATAAAATATAGCGGAGTTTCTTAGTGTAATAAGTGGCCTCGGTTGTATGCACATCAAGTGTAAGGCTCCAGAGTGCCATCATATTGAATAGGCCGGCCACAATGGTAAGCAAAACGACGAAGACCACCAGTTTGCATTTATATGAGGGCAAATGCGGTTAGAATTCGAAGCGTTTTCGGAAGTCGTGGACTCTTTTTCCGCGAAAGCCTATATCGAATATCACAGTGTGCGTCTTCGTGCCCCGAATTTCTACCCTTATACCCTTTTCAGTCCATAGTTTGACGGGACAGTTTTGAGCGGCTCGTGATCCGTATCCTTTATGCAGACGCGTTCAATCAATCGAACTTGCATAAGTTATGTAATTACTGATAAACTCCAGCATTTCGACTGTATCAATACCGATGTAAATGATTCCGCACATTGAAAGAGAGTCGGTGCTTGTGCAAATGGAAACGGGCGACGTAAAAAGGACGAGAATCACCTTGGGAGGAACGTAACAGTCGCTGTGCCGTGCATGAAAAGCATCGTTGAAATCTTTTTGAAGTGCAAAATGGAAGTGTGAACGGCATGAAAAATTATTAAGTACGTACATGCATTTAAACAATGACGTTTTCCTTAAACGAAAAATGTTTTATGTCCCTTTGCACTATTACAAACCTGATTTATTGCGACGATTTCCACCGATAAAAGAAATATCATGTCGTTTTGTATTCGAAAGTTGAAGACAAATAAGTAAGAAAGAAGTTAATAATAATAATAATAAATTACAACTTACATAATAGAGAATTCGTAGAGGTGAAAATATCCAAACAGATCTTGATTAGAAATTAAAAACACTTTGTTTCACAGAATATTTATTATTTTTTCTCCAAACAAATAATTACATTTAAAGTAATTTTAAAATAGCTAACTATTGATAATGGACACGTTGTGTTCGAAATGTACATTTAGTTATTCAATAAAATAGTGAAGTAAGACATATAACTGTATTTATTTAATTAAACTAAATAAGATGTTAATTTCTACAATATTAAAAATTTATAAAATGCATTAAAGGCTTTAGATCGTTGACGAAAATTAACTAATAATTTACTATATAATATAATAATTTACACAATTTTTTTATTTAAATTCTACAAAAGGAAAGGCTTAATAAAAACAAAGGTATATAACACACACACACACACGAAAATACGACCCAAATCAGGAAAACAAAGGACAGGAGGGATAAAAGGCGAATGCAGATATATTCGAGTGTGGAATGATTGATGCCATTGAAATACTTGCACGTAAAGTAACGTCCAAAAGTCAAATGATGGACCGGAAAATAATTAATCCAGCATACGCGAATCGGAACTTTTTGTTAAAATTTATAACACGGATGTGAGGGTTAATTTTAGAACAACAACAAGGGTCACAAAGTACAGATGTATACATTTATTAAGCGAAAACATTGTGATGAATATACAATAAAGCTGTACTTAATTACCCTGAAAATATAAATAATAAATTTCCATTTTCACGTTACAAAAAAATATACACAGTTAAAAATTACTTAATTGTAATTTTTATTAAAACAATTAACGATAAACACATAATAAGATTATTATGTATTAAATTATATAAATTATAAGTACATATTTTATAAATTATTAACTGCAGAATACATTTAGAAAGTAAAATCAATATAATGTTTAATTTAAATTGATTAGATTTACGTGGGTTGTTCTTTTTTAATTAAAACAACAGTTTGTTTATTTGCTCGTGGAAAGGTAAATTCAACCTACACAAAAATCAACGTTAATTAAATTTAAATATAATTATTTCATTTTTTTTTGGTGTGACAGTCCTTTTCGTTTCCCTTCGCTTTCACATTTACTCTCCGGGCCGAGATAAACTATTTTTATTATTTTTATATTTCCCCCGCCCAATTTCCATAACATATTTTGATATATATTGGCCTTATCCGTCCGGAAGATTTCCAGTTCATTCCCCGTTCGGTTCGGTCCGTTGTTACGCTTTTATTGTCTTATTCAAATGCGGTGCATTTGTCAGGACGAAGTTGACTGTTACGACCAGATGGTGCGGGTTCTGTTTATATGAAGTTTTCTTATTTTCTGACATAAAAAATAATTAATTTGTTATAAACACAAATTTTTCATTAATAAAAATTTTAAAAAAATAAGTATTAAATTTCGATTAATTTACACACTCAAACATTTTACTTTGTCAATTATCTTTTATTCAAATTTTGTAATTGAAGTTAATGCAAACCGCAAGTCGATCAGTAATTAAAGTTTGTATGTATATGTAGGGTGGGTGGGTGGCCTCTATTATTATTTGAAATATTTGTATGTATACATCAATTAAAAATGCAATTATGTTTGTTTACATTTTACAACCTTTAACTAAAACCCTCGCTAATGTTTTACTGATTGAAGGGTGGGATAGAGGCCACCCACCCACCCTACATATGCAAAATAATTGTAATTACTAATCGTTGATGATTTTCCTGCTAAAACAATCAAACCCTTTATGTAATAAAAATAAAACAAAATCAAAATTTAAGTTTAAATATAAATGCCTTTCTATAGCTAATCTTATTTAATTTATATAATTTTTTTATTAATTTACTCACTCATACATTTTACCTTTTTAATTTTTTTTATTCAAAAGGTTTTGTAATTCATTTTATTGGCAACTGCGAGACGATAAGGAATTATAGTTTATATGTATATGTAGGGTGGGTGGGTGGCCTCTATCCTACCCTCCAATCAGTAAAACATCACGAAAAATGGTGATGTGGCCATCATGGTACTTTCCCCATATTTTTTTCGAAGACTATGAGGTTTGTGCAAAAAGGCTCAATTTTGAATTCTTTCCAATTACTTGTTTTATAAATTTCATTTAACTCCTATAGTTTATTAGCAATAACAAACAAAAATGTCAAAATTATTAAGTAAAGAACTTTATTAAAAATATATTTTAATGTATGGTGGGTGGGTAGCTCCTAACCCACCCACCAATTGGTAACACATAAGTGAGGGATTTAATTAAAAGTGGTAAAACCTAAATAAATATAACATTATTACACAATCTAATAGATTTATTCAAATAAATTTTTCAAATAATGTTGTTTTACTGATTGAAGGGTAGAATAGATGCCACCCACCCACCCTACATATACGTATTAACTTTAATTACTGAGGCGATCAGTTGGCGGTTAGCAATAACTTTAATTACAAATTTTGAATAAAAGAAAATTGACAAAATAAAATTTTTCAGCGTAGAATTATGGAAAGTTTTAGGATTTATAAATAATCAATTAGAAAACCCTAGAACTTTTAAAAAAACTAATCATAATTTGAAACGGAAATTGGAGAGTGTAAAGAATTTACTGGAAAATTCGAGACATCTGATATTGCAGAAAAAGTTTTCAACTTTTGACGTATATTTCGAAAATCTGAAAAATAATTCTTGAAAGTTTTTGAATTTTAAAAAGAAAATTCTGGAACTTTCAAAAAAAAATCTAGAGATTGGGATTTTGTAATGATAAAAATTAAAGAAGTTACTGGAAAGTTCTAAAAAGTAAAATTTATAAAGCAAATTCTGAAAGCGTAGAAGTAAAAAATTTGGAGATTTCTAGGAATCTGAAGAAAAATTGCTGGACAATCTGAAATACTTGAAAAAAATCCTAGGAAATTAGAAGACATATTCCTAGATTTCTAACAAGTTTTGGATCTGTAATAGAAATTGTTAAAATAATTTAAAACTCTTGATCAAATTTTGGATTTGTGAGTTGTTTTAAAGGTTGTGGTCGATTTCTTGTTAGTTGTCACTGGTTCTGGAGATCGCCACTAGTTATGATGCGGGTGAATTCAAGTGGAATAAAACATTCGTTGCACTTATTAATATATTCACCGTCAAATGTAGAAATATTTACATTTATATTTACATTTGTACATATATGCTAGTGTTGTGTGTTACAAATGATTGATTTTAGGAAGATGTTTACTGTTTGACGATTTTTAATGGTATCTCTTAAAATTACTCTAAAAGCTAAAAAATGCAAATATTTACAAGGTGGGGAGAGCATTGTAATTGGTCATCGATATTTCGTGGGTGTGTTATTAGTATTCTTTCTTTATCTAAATGAAGAAATTTCTATTTCTAAGAATCAACCGTACGGTCGTACCGTTATGGCTTTGAGCCTTTGCAGATGTATTAATTCCACGAAACATCGAGTGACCCAAACAACCCCCCAGTGTGAGAAATTGTAAAATAGAACAGACCCTATTTTACAACCACCCATTAAGATATGAATTGACGTCAAAAATCCATTATTTAACATTCCTAAGAAATGCAGGCATGAAGTATGCTAATAAAAAAAACATAACACGAAATATGGTTACAAATAAAATTGATATATATGCATACATATAAAATAAACATATAAGCCGCAACAGGATTATTAGTAAAAAAAAATCAAAAATGTTCCTAGGAATTTCTGGAAAAATCTGAAACAAGGATAATATTAGAAATCTTTATGAAATGATTCTAAAGGGAAATTTCTGGAAAATTTAGGAATGATGAAGAAATGTTTAAATTTGCAAGGAAATTCCTGAAGAATCGAATAAAAGTACTTGTAAAATCCTGAAATATTAGAAACCAGAGAAATAAATTGCCGAAACAGTTTACTGTGCTTATCTACAAATAAATATTTACTAACCCACCCTCCAATCAGTAAATCATAAGCGAAGGTTTTAATTAAAAGTTGTAAAATGCAAAGAAGCAAAAAAAAAATGGTGATCACAGTAATTTCCTTGCATTCCTAATAATTTGCGAGGACATTTTTTCAAACAGAAGTTAAAGAGCAAGAAAAACTGAACATATTTTATTGAAAAAAAATTATATAACAAATAATTGTAGAGAATTAAAAAATGAACAAATTATTAAGAATAAAATTTTTGCGTAAACCTCATAACTTTGGAGAAAAATCTATGGAAAGTACTATGATGGCCACAACACCATTTATTGTATTGATATAATTATAAACTTTATATTCGTCTGTATTCAACACAAAGAAAAAGGTCGTTACTGATTATAATCCATTTTATAAGCGATTATCATATAGAGGTCCTCATCTGAACCCCATTTATTAGCACAACGTTCCCCAAAGTAGGGGAAAAAGAACGGGGCTCGTTAAACACATCAGAGACACGAGGGACGCGGGGGTGGTCCGTTTATAATCTCTCTTGGAAAAATTAAAGGTCGTTAGCGTCCACGGAGAGCGCGAAAAACTCTCGACGGACGAGACATGAAAAAGCGATCTCCCGGGTCCACCAATCCACCCCCACGACCTAAAGAATAATTCGCCTTCGAGCGAAACGAAGCGTTTTCAATGGACGGACGTATTCGTTTTACAAGAGTTCACAAAGACAAACTGAAACGGTCTTCGGAAGGGTTTTTAAAGCGATTCTGTCTACACTAGGATTGATACGTAGCTGTGAAGGAATTATCTGCGAAAGCCATTGATTAAAAACTATACAATATGACCTCTCTTTGTTTAAAACTTCTACGCCTTTATGAATAACTTATTGATTTTGATAATCATAACGGATTTTAATACAGCGGGTTATTTATGAAAGCGTCTTAAAATTATGAAGTGGATACTCGCCGAAAATTCGTAACTTATAGGACATGAAATGAAATCTGAAGCCTCGAGCCCTCTCCATAAAACTGGAGTGTATGGAGGGTGGCCCTTTTATAATATTCAATCGACAATTTTAAAATTCCGAAAAATGAGATGAAATGAATGAAAGAATCTCTAATACATTAGAGGGTTAATTAATGGAAGTGCTAATTATAGTTTAGACTTAGTTGGGCCTCGTGTTATAGTTTTTTGAAGTGGTAAAAAGTTAATGGAAACTGTTAATTTATTATGTAGGTTGCTATTTTCTTAATAGTCGACATGGTAATTAACTATGTTATATATGTAGGGGTTAAGTTTATTAATATTTCATCTATTGTATGATGAAGTAATAATTAAGTAAGTTAGCAGAGAAATTCAAAATTTTTTAACTGCTTTAATTATAATAAAAATATATAAGTCCTTTACGTTGTAGAAAATTAACTAATAATTAGAAATTTCTAATTGTATTTGCTTTAATTATAATTCTAAAACAATGTTTATCTCTATAAATTTCTGCACTAATTAATTTTTAATAAATTCATTTTCGGTGAAAATTCATCGATCTCATGACCACATTTCGAAAACATTTTCAACTAATTAACTAATATTTGATTTGCCATGGTGAAACGGTTTAGTTTAGTTTCGGTCACGGACGAAACTCACGGGATTACCGATAAAACTGAATTCCGATGTGTTTGGATTCAATCTGTGATTAATTCTGGCTGGGATATCATTTCGTAATTAAATAATAATAGGAGGAAACGTGCGAATGGTAATTTGGAGGTTTCGATTCGAATTAATATGTAAATTTCTATAATTTTAAATTGTAGGAATTAACAATTTTTTTATGTGTGGTATTTCATTTGATGAAATAAAACATAGAAAATAGTGTTTCATTTCATCCTACATTTAGAATTTTTTATGTTTTCTAATTAAACCTTTAAATTATATTAAATTTAATTACAATTTATAGATGAATACCGATTACTTAAATTAGTTAAAAGAATGCGTCGAGTGTTTTCATTTCAACGTCCTCCACCCTCAGCTGGCCCTGTTAGGGTGGAGGGTAATGCATTAAATCGCGCAACGGTGACATGATGGATATATCAATTTGTAAATAAGCACACGCGGACATATTCAATTTCCTCCTGTCTGCAGGCAAACACGAACATCACGTAACCTTTAACCTAAAAATGTTGCAACTTTTTCCCATCAAAAAATTACCTTATCAGCAAAAAAATAATTAATATTAAAATCGTACATAACTAGATTTAATCCTGAATAATTCTCTTTTATTTAATTAAAGTTATCATGTATATGTAGGGTGGGTGGATGGCCTCTATCCTACCCTCTAATCAGTAAAACTTCATCAAAGATTATTTGAATAATTTGTATGAATAAATCTCAAAAGATTGCAATTATTTTGTATTTATTTATATTTTACAACTTCTAACTAAAACCCTCGCTTATGTTTTACTGATTGGAGGGTGGGATAGAGGCCACCCACCCACCCTACATATACATGATAACTTTAATTGCTAATCGTTGATGATTTTGCTGCTAAAAACAGTCAAACTCTTTATGTAATAAAAAATAAAACAAAATCAAAATTTAAGTTTAAATATAAATGAATTTCTATAGCTAATCTTTTCTAAATTAAGGTTTAAAGTCTGCCCACCCATCATGTATTAAATTTTAAATAATTTATTCACTTTTACCTTTTTAATTTCTTTTTTATTCAAAAATTAATTAATTAATTTTATTGGAAACTGCGAGGAAGTAAGGAATTTAAGTTTATATGTAAATGTAGGGTGGGTGGGTGGCCTCTATCCCACCCTGCAATCAGTAAAACATCATCTAAAATTATTTGTAAAATTTGTATTAATAAATCTCTAAAAATTGCAATTATTTTGTGTTTATTTATAATTACATTATGTTTTACTGATTGGAGGGTGGATAGAGGCCACCCACCCACCCTACATATACATGATAACTATAGCTACTAATCGTTGATGATTTTGCTGCTAAAAACAATCAAAACCTTTATGTAATAAAAAATAAAACAAAATCAAAATTTAAGTTTAAATATAGCTAATCTTTTCTAATTTTAGACTTTAAGTCTGCCCACCTATCATGCATCAAATTTTACTAATTTACTCACTCAAAAATTTTAACTTTTTTAATTTTTTTTTATTCAAACAGTTTTGTAATTAATTTTACTCCAAACCACGAGACGATCAGTAATTGAAATTTGTATGCATATGTAGGGTAATCAGTAAAACATCATCAAAGATTATTTGAATAAATTGTATAAATAAATCTCAAAACATTGCAATTATTTTCTGTTTGTATACATTTCACAATTTCTAATTCAAACCCTCGCTTATGTTTTACTGATTGGAGGGTGGGATAGGTGCCACCCACCCACCCTACATATAAACGATAATTTTAATTGTTAATCGTTGATGATTTTCCTGCTAAAAACAATCAAACCATTTATGTAATAAAAAATAAAACAAAATCAAAATTTAAGTTTAAATATAAATGACTTTCTATAGCTAATCTTTTTTAAATTAAGATTTAAAGTCTGCCCACCCATCATGTATTAAATTTTAACTAATTTATTCACTTTTACCTTTTTAATTTCTTTTTTATTCAAAAATTAATTAATTAATTTTATTGGAAACTGCGAGAAAGTAAGGAATTTAATTTTATATGTATATGTAGGGTGGGTGGGTGGCCTCTATCCTACCCTCTAATCAGTAAAACATCATCAAAAATGGTGATGTGACCAACATAAAACTTTCCCTATATTTTTCTCGAAAACTATGAGGATTACGCAAAAAAGGCTATTCTTAATAAATTGCTCAATTTTGAATTCTAAATTCTAAATTTATATGTATATGTAGGGTGGGTGGGTGTCTTTTAACCCACTCTCCAATCAGTGAAACATAAGTCAGAGAATTAAAAGTTGTAAAACATAAATAAACATAACATTTTTGCTAAATTTAATAGATATATTCAAAAAAAAATTCAAATAATTTTTGATTATGTTTTTCTGACTGGAGGGTGGGATAAAGGCCACCCACACACCCTACATATACATATAAACTTTAATTCCTTATCGCTTCATTGTATCCAATGAAATTAATTACAAATTTTTTTGAATATTTCTAGATGATTTAAATAAATCAATAAAATACTTGTAGACTAGAAATTAATCACTGCGCAAGCAGTATTTTGTGGATGGTTTATCATCAATGAGATTGTAAAAATAATATTCATAAAGTTATTCCGTTAGGAGAATTGTATAGGTAAGTATTGAATTATGGGGATGTCTAATTTTGGAAAAAAAGAAAATTGGACGCAAAGAAATATTAATCTAAAAAAGATAAGCTTTTAAAAATACTTATAACCATCACCGACATCTGTACAAGAAACTGTAGAGTGTATAAAAGAGGGTTATTACTGTCTAGATATTTGCTGGATTAAAATCTATAGATAAAATTTTAAATTTTTGAGAAGATAAAATAAGTTAACCAAGAATTATGTAAATCATGTACATCAACAAAATACTGCTTACGCAGTTGTGTATATTTGTGGTTAAGAATATATATTGACTTAAATTATCTACAAAATACTGCTTGCGCAGTGATGTATGCTTGCATAGAAGAAGTACTGCGCAAGCAGTATTTTCTAGATGACTTACATCAATAAGTTACTGGTTTAATAGAAATTAATCACTGCGCAAGCAGTATTTTGTGGATGGTTTATCATCAATACGATTCTAAAAAAATATTCTAAAACCTATTCATTTGGGAGGATTTTATAGGCAGTATGAAATTATTTGGATGTCTAATTTGGAAACAAATGACTGGAAAATTTGATGCAAAGAGATATTAAATTAGGAAAAATAAGTTTTTAAAGATACATATAACCATCATTGACCTCTGTAGAAGAATATGTAGAAGAAACTGTAGTGTGTATAATAGAGGGTTGTTGGAACTATTATCTAAATACTTGCTAATTTTAAAACTAGAAGTGAAACTATATTTTTAAATTCTTGAGAAGATAAAATAAGTTTACCACTAGTAATTATTTAAATCATGTAAATCAACAAGTCCTGGATTATTATGTATATGTAGAGTGGGTCGGTGGCCTCTATCCCACCCTCCAATCAGAAAAACAAGCGACGGTTTCATTAAATATTGTAAAACGTAAATCAATGATTTAAATTTTTTTTAGAAGATTTTGACATTTAAATACATTGTTGAAAAGTTTTGAAGATTTGATACCTAAGAAAACTCATGTAAAATCTTAAAGAACATTTGAAGAATCTTTAAGAAAACTTTATTTTTATTAGAAAAAAAATCATATTAAATATTATAAAGAAACCGTTAAAGCTTTATCTAAATAAGAGATAATTGAATTTTTAAACAATTGTAAAATAAAAAACATTTGATCACTCGAAAAAACAACAATTTTCAAATTAACTTAAATAATTATGTTCGTAGCAGTAGTAGTTGTCACCGCTGAAGGACCACGTGGTCGATAGCCAAGACCACGTGGTCCTTCAGCCGTGTTATTTGTGTATTCGTGTTTGTGTTTAAATAAGCATGTTACACTTATTTTAATTTACCAAAGAAACATTAAAAAACTACTTTTATCTACGATCGTACAGAAAGTAGACGCTTTTTGCATCATTTTTCATTGTAAAAGTGACTTTTTAAAGCACTAGTGCTTTTTTACGTTTTTATTGCACGGTAATGTCAAACTGTTTTTATTGCACAGAATTGTCAAATTTGACAGATGAATATATTTCGACGAAAAACTTAATTTTTTATTAATTGATACAAATAACTAATAAACTATAAATAAAATATATCATACGAACCAAATGGCAGATTTAAGAACTCTGAAAATTTCATTTAATGCAAGTCGAAGCGATTACAATAAAGCGAACATTTTTTCCATAAATAATAATGGCGGCCGACATTTGTGCAACTTGTTTACTGGTTGCTAAGTAACGCTTTCATTAGTGCACTGCGGGTAAAATATGTTTTCATTAATTGAATTATTGAAATGACATTAAAATATTACTCATAAGAATATATTCTTTGAAATCCTTTACGATCGAAGATAAAATTTTGTAAGGCACACGTGTAAAAAGTTTCTTTATTGCACTCCTGGCTTTAAAAAAACTCGCTCGTTCCTCGCTCGTGTTTTTAAACGCCAGTTCGTGCAATAAAGCATCACTTTTTACACTTGTACCTTAAATAACTATTAATTGGAAATATAAGATCTTTTTTTGTAAATAATATTAGAGAAAAAACAATTAACAAATAGCTCGAATTTAGCTTTTAAAAATTTATTCAAATAGAAAATTTTCTAATCTAATCTAAAACTCTTAAAAACAGTTAAAAGACAACTTAATTAACCTTATTTATTTAAACTAATAAAATAAATGTAATAAAATTTATTACAGTCCTTAGGTAGTTTTTTTTAAATTATTATTAGTTAAAATAAATAAACTTTCCTGAAGTTATAACAGCAAGATACTTTTTACTTTTATTATTTTATTGCAAAATAAAACAAAATCGAATAAACAGAAACAATCGACTTTTTAAACGGTTAACTCTTTATAATAATCACTTTATTTTAATTTAAAAACTTTTTATAAGTGATTAAGATCACTCGAAACATAGCAAAATTAAAAAATTTAAAAAAATATATTCAGTTTTCAAGAGATTCCAAGAATTTCTTCTCAACGTTTCTAAATGGTTTGTTATTTTGGTCTGTATTAAACTTTTTGGATGTCCTAAAATTTAAAAAGCTTTTTCATAGAATATTTGTTCTGAACATTTTGATCAATTAAATTTTTTAGAGAAATCTCTATATTTTGCAATTTCTTTTAATTATTTTTAGATATTTTACCACGAAAGCATTTCGAAAATATATAATAATGAGTTTTACTAAGATTATAAAATGTTTTCGTATTTTAAAATTATTACTTAATTTTCGCAAAGGACTTTAATACATTTTATAATTCATTAGCGTTTAACATAGTCTCTCATCAGTTTCGATGTGAATAATGCAGATTCCGTGTGATCTATAAAGAAGATCCGAAGAAATCCAATTCGCCTCCTAGATGAAAACGAATGCAATTCTTTTAATTCCGCTCGTCCTTAAGATGGAAATTGATCCCGGAGGCGACATAACTTTTAACTTATCTTGTAAGTAAAAATATCCATTTGAATTACATGCGCGCTTCCGCAAAACGTCTATTTTATTTAATCTCGACGGCACGAATACAGAACGGAAGAATATTCGCTCGAAATGGTGAATTAAAACGAAATCGGTGATTAAAAATAAAAATGTGAAAACTTCACGTTCGTCACTCCTACGTCCGTTAATTCGTTCTTTCATTAAATTTTTAGAAAATGTAAATGTGAATTCGTTCAGTCGGGAATAATTACGCTTAATGCGAAACCATTGTTTAAGTAAATAGCAAAACGTCAAGAAGGGATTTGAATAAGTACATTAATTACAATTTTAATTAATTAACCAGAAATGTATTTAATTATTGATATTCAAAAGAAATTATTAGTTAATTTTCTACATCCACATGAAGAGAGTTAATCGAAATTTTTTGAAAATCGCTTTCTAAAAATAAATATTGCGATTTGAGGAAATATTTTATTACAACTTCTTTATAAATTATATTTTCTAATAGAAATAGACGCAATTTTAGAAAATGTATTTACTATTTTTTACAATTTATTAACATGGCTTTTAAAAAATAAATCACGTTTTGTATCGGTATTTTCAAAACACTACAACTTCATTAGAATTTTTGTTTGTACAAGTGTCGTTACATTTTCTAATAGAAAAATATTCACTGAAACATATTTATATCACAAAATATTCATTGTTTTTCTAAAAAAAAATTAAAATGGCATTATAAAAAAAATCCCTATTTGAACATACATTTTTAAAATTCCACAGATTATTGGATTATTTAAAAAAATAATTTAAATTACTGACGCGATATTTGTATTAATTGGATTATAATAATTAAAAAATATATTAATATTAATAATAAAATATTCTGAAGAAGAAAACAGAATAATTTTCTTTTACCATTTTATTTTTTTAATTTATTTATTAAGTGGTGAAACAAAGTCATCGTGTCTACTTCTCAATTACATTCAAGATGTAACACAAAGTAAACGTCTCTACAATTATTCATTTTAGGTCACTAAGGAAATAATTTTAATGTGTCGAGTTTAGTGACTATAAAAGTCGTTGAGAAATTATGCCTACAAGCGTACAAGCAATTAAGAACAGTTATTTTAAAGAACGTCACTCAGCCACGATCGTCAGCGCAAATTAAAAACAATAAAGAGGAAAGTTTATATAGAGGAAAAATCCACTCCACCGGGGGAAAATCCCGTCGTTGATTGCGTTGTCTCTCAATTAAATCTAACGGCACTCACCCAGCTGAAGGCAAATCACCGACAGGACCATTAAAGCCCGCAACAACTCCATCATCGCCTGGGGTGAACGTAAAACCCACCCCCTCTCTCTTTTTGTATCTCCGAAATCACAAACAATATTTATTATTAAACACCATCGCTTTGGAAATCTTTAAATTTTCCTTCTGTTTTCTTATTGTAATTTTTCTGTGTGGGGTTTTTGCGAAAAGCGCGCGCGCGTTTCTCTGATCTTATTCCGGAAAGGCCCGGAGTGTATTCCGGTTGCCGGAGTCTGCGAACATCCCGAAATTACGCCGGCAACTGTTTTCAGATTCGCTCAATTTCAGCGGCGCTGAATTTCACCGCTGACGCATGCCAACAAGTCCCTATCTCACTCTCTCTCTAGGGTTTGTTGTTACTTTTTATTTATTTTTTATTTCAGCATGCATGTTTATTAACAACATAATCGAGGGTTTGTAATTAGAGCACTTTGTTATTCTTTCCTGTATTTTTGTTTGAAAGGAAAACACCTAGAGTTTCCACTGAAATATCTTCACACAAAAATAAAATTCGCTTGTTTTCTTTATTATTAAAAGATTGTTTTTAGAAAACTTTAATTTAACCCACAGCTCTCAAACGTTGTTGTGTTGATTACGATAAGAATGTTAAGAAGAATTTGAGATAACACCATCCTAATGAAAACTTTTTCAAAAAAATTTCACGAAAACAATACTTCCCCTATCTATACTATATAGGGAAAGTAATATGTGTAAAGTAAATTAAATAATATATTCATTTACCAGTGCAATGGTTTTAATAATAATTCCTAAAATTATAAAAATTGTATATCTCTAAAAATAATTACCCTTTCGTTAAAATATGCTAATAAAATCGTTATTAGTAATAACTATATGTAATTTAATAATACATAATAATAATAGTCTTTATTTCAAAAGTGTCATTTACAAAAAATATACAAAATGAAATTGCGTCAATGTTGTCTTATAGTACCTAACTAATTACATAATTAATATACAATAAAGTCGTCGTTAATTGATTTACGAGCATATATAGACTATTAAGCATCTACGATGCAATGAAAAAACAATTTTAAACTTTTAATATACTCGGCCAAATCAAATGATAACCTATGCGCCCCGTGTTGGGCGCCAATTACAAAATTTCTTAATTCGATTAAATAATTTTATGGAATTTATATTCTTGTGAACTCAGAATAATATTCAATACTCTTATCGATTATAAAACCTATTCTTTTATTTTCCATATATAGAATATATAGAGAAATTATTATTATTATTATTCTCAAAAACTAATGATCTGTTTTAGATGAAATTTTAAACTTATAGTTTTATCACTAAAAACTATAACTGAAAATGGTAAACATTAATAAACCGGAAGTGGATGAGTAAACATTAGTTGTTGTTCGCTCCTAGTATTTTTTCGCAAGACCAATCGATTGTTTTTGTTTTTGTTTTTTGCTGCTAGATTTAAATTGGATATTTATTGACACAATTTCTGAAGAATGTCTTCAAATCCGGACAGAAAATGTATGAGCATTCATTTGTTTTGTTATAAAATAGAATAGTTTTTTAATTAATTTTTGAAAATTTCAAGTCCGCACCTTTTGTTTTTTATTTTGTTATTTTTTTATAATGAATTGAGAATGGATTTAATTAAAATTGTAATTTCAAAGATTTCTGACGATTATTTTCAAATCTGGGCAGATATTGTGTAAGCATTCATTTGTTTTGTAAAATACAGCAATTTTTGTATTAATTTTTAAAATTATTACGTCTGCAGCTTTTGTTTTTTTTAACTTTTTAATCAATTGAAAATGGATTTAATTGAAATTGTAATTTCGACGATTTTCGATGATTATTTTCAAATCTGGACAGAAAATATGAACGCATTCATTTGTTTTATAAAATAGAACATTGTTTGAATGAATTTTTGAAATTTTCAAGCCAGCAAGTTTTTTTTTAATTTTTTAGGAATCAATTGAATATGGTTTCAATTAAAATTCTAATTTCGACAATTTTTGACGATTATTTTCAAATCTGGGCAGAGATTGTGTAAGAATTCATTTGTTTTGTAAAATACAGCAGGTTTTGAATTAATTTTTGAAATTATTACGTCTGCAGCTTTTGTTTTTTTTAAATTTTTTTAATCAATTGAAAATGTATTTAATTAAAATTGTAATTTTGGCGATTTTTGACGATTATTCTAAAATCTGAGCGGAAAATTTGTAAAAATTCATTTGTTTTATAAAATAGAACAGTTTTTGAATTAACTTTTGAAAATTTTAAGTCTGTAGCTTTTGTTTCTCTGTTATTTTTTTATAATCAGTTTAAGATGGATTTAATCGAAATTATAAATTCGACGAATTCTGACGATTATTTTCAAATATAGGCAGAAAATGTGCAGGTATTCATTTGTTCTATAAAATAGAACAGTTTTTGAATAAATTTTTGAAATTTTCAAGTCAACAACTTTTTTTAATTTTTTTTTAGGAATCAATAGAAAATGGTTTTAATTAAAATTATAATTTTGTCAATTTCTGACAATTATTTTCAAATCTGGGCAGATATTGTGTAAGCATGCATTTTTTTTGTAAAATACAGCGGTATTTGAATTATATTTTGAAATATTTACGTCTGAAGCTTTTGTTTAAAAAAAAAAAATAATCAATTGAAAATGGTTTTAATTTAAATTATAATTTTTAAGATTTCCGACGATTATTTTCAAATCTGGACAGAAAATATGTAAGCATTCATTTGTTTAAGAAAATAGAACAGTTTTTGAATGAATTTTTGAAATTTTCAAGTCTTTATTAAAATTGTAATTTCGGCGCTTTTTGACGATTATTTTAAAATCTAGGCGGACAATTTGTAAAAATTCATTTGTTTTATAAAATAGAACAGTTTTTGAATTAATTTTTGAAAATTTTAAGTTTTTTGGTTATTATTTTTTACAATCAATTTAAGATGGATTTAATCAAAATTATAATTTAGACGATTTCTGACGATTAGTTTTAAATCTGGAGAGAGAATGTGTAAGCATCCAATTGTTTTGTAAAATATAATAGTTTATGAATTCATTTTAGAAATTTTTATGTCGGAAGTATTTTTTAATAATCAATTAAAAATGGATTTAATTAAAATTATAATTTCGGCGATTTTTGACGATTATTTTCAAACCTGGGAGAACAATTTGTAAAAATTCATTTGTTTTATAAAATAGAACAGTTTTTTAATTAATTTTTGAAAATTTTGAGTCTTTAGCTTTTGTTTTTCTGTTATTTTTTCTATAATCAATTTAAGATAGATTTAATCGAAATTATAATTTCGACGATTTCTGACGATTATTTTCAAATCCAAATTCAAAAGAAAATGTGTAGGCAATCATTTGATTTATAAAATAGAAAAGTATTTGGATGAATTTTTGAAATTTTCAAGTAACCAACTTTTTTTAAATTTTTTTAGGAATCAATTGAAAATTGTTTTAATTAAAATTATAATTTCGACAATTTCTGACGATTATTCTCAAAACTGGACAGAGATTGTGTACACATTCATTTGTTTTGTAAAATACAGCAGTCTTTGAATTAATATTTGAAATTTTTACGTCTGCAGCTTTTGTTTTTTTTTAATTTTCTAATCAATTGAAAATGGATTCAATTGAAATTATAAGAATTACAATTAAAAGATTTAAGACGATTATTTTCAAATCTGGGCAGAAAATATGTAGGCATTCATTTGTTTCATAAAATAGAACAGTTTTTAAATTAATTTTTGAAATTTTCAAGTCTACAGCTTTTGTTTTTTAAATATTTTTTTTAAATCAGTTGAAAATGGATTAATTTAAATTGCAATTTCGGCGATTTTTGACGATTATTTTAAAAATCTAAGCGGTCAATTTGTAAAAATTAATTTGTTTCATAAAATAGAACAGTTTTCAAATTAATTTTTGAAAATTTTAAGTCTGTAGCTTTTGTTTATTTGTTATTTTTTTTATAATCAATTTAAGATGGATTTAATCAAAATTATAATTTCGACGATTTCTGTCGATTAGTTTTAAATCTGGACAGAGAACTTGTAGGCATTCAATTGTTTTGTAAAATATAACAATATGATTTTCTATAGTTAATCTTATTTAATTTTGATTTAAAGTCTGTCCACCCATCGTGCATCAAAATGTTATTTATTTACCTACTCAAAAATTTTACTTTTGGATTTTTTTTATTCAAAAAGTTTTGTAATTAGTTTTAATTGAAACTGCGAGACGATCAGTAATTACAATTTATATGTATATGTAGGATGGGTGGGTGTCCTCTATCTCACCCTTCAATCAGTAAAACATTAACAAAAATTATTTGAAAAATTTGTATGAATAAATTTCTAAAAATTGCAATTAATTTGTGTTTATTTATATCTTACAAGTTTTAACTAAAACCCTTGCTTATTTTTTACTGATTGGAGGGTGGGATAGAGGCCACCCATCCACCTTACATATATATTAATACTTTCATCACTGTAACTGTTTTAGGTTCCTAAACCAAAAACAGAAATTATATAGATGTTGTTATTGATTTTAAAAGCACTATTGTTGCTTATGTTTAGTTGTATATGTAGGGTGGGTGGGTGGCCACTATCCTACCTTTTAGTTCTTAAATTATAAACGACGGTTTACTAATGTAAAATGTTTTACAAAAAGATAAGTTTATATAATAAACTTAAAAATACGAAAACATTTCGTGAATCTACAATCATTGTTGTAGATTCACGAAATGTTTTCGTATTTTTAAATTTATTATTTAATTTTCTACAACGAACTAAAGGATTTTAATACATTTTATTAAGATAAGTTTAGATGGTAAATTTAAATATAAATCAGTTCGGTATCAGATTTAAATTCAACTAAACTTTCGTGCATGATTAATAAGTTGGTGTTTCATTGTACATGTAGGGTGGATGGGTGACCAATATCCTACCCTCCAGTTCTAGCTAATAAACTATACTAATTAAATGAAATGTATATATCAAGTAATTTTAAATAAATCAATATTGGAGCAAATTATAAGAAATTGCCTTTTTGCGTAAAAAAAATATATAGGGAATGTATTATGATGGCCACATTACCATTTTTTTTCAATTACTTTTATCAATATAAACTCGTACATCAAAAGGTTGATTGATGTTTAAATTAAACTCGATATTTTATTACATATTATATTTCGATATTATTGTATTATAATAGTTTGAAGCATATTAAAATGAGGCCCGACCCTCGGGCTATAAATTTAATGATGCAGGAATAAATTAGAGCCGAAACAATATTTATCTATATTATCATTGCGCAACTACTAAATTTATGAATAATGGACCCTTTTATAATTCCGCTAAAATTTATTCCGCCATCAATTCCAAAGAGGCCTTATGACAAATAACCGTTGTACACATGACCAGGAGCCGATTTTTCTTGCGGGCCTCGTTTGTAAAACAGGTGGCACTAATAAATTAAGTATCGATTTTCATCCTCCGCTTCGAAAGATGGTAATATATCGCATCTGATTAATAAAAATAAAAAAGTCATTATATGTAAAATTTTAAAATATTTATTTTTAATCAAAAAATAGTTTAATAATTAAATGAATGAATTAAATTAAAACAATGTTGTATCCTTTCTTTAGAAAATAAAGTGTGAAGGATACAACAGTGTTATTTATATTGATTATATTCTTCACGAAATCCAAAAAAAAAAGAAAATTATTGCGACTGTTATTACGTGGTAATCTATACTTACACTGCCAGTGCCAAGAAACAAACATCGATTAAATTATCTTTATTATTTGATTTCTATGGATGTATTCTTTATAATCTCTTGATTGATTAGTGCGAGTCTCTGAATAATTTCAAGGCCGTCAGGAGTGATGTTGGTAGCTAGCTGATGGATATCACACCCCAATTCCACCCTCAATTAAGCGTTGTCAGTTAGAATAATTACCGGATGGTTAACAATAGTAATCTAATTCGGTATGGCGTTTAATGATTGCGACGCTAATTGCGTTCATTTTAATTGCCCGAAAGTGATTGCCAACTTTGTGTTAATTCCATTTGTTGTTATATCGTTAGCACCACCCGAAACGAATTACCGTTGAGCCAGTTTAAGGCATCCGACTAACTCGATAATCCACTTAACACACACACAAAAAAAAATTGGTAAGGTATTTTTGATTGGATAAGGAAAACAATTAAACCCATTCTGAACGTAAATGCAATTCCACTTTTGGGCTGCCCTTGTGTGATCTCGTTAATCTATTGAACAATTTTGTTTCGG
Organism: Ontholestes murinus; assembly: GCA_963969525.1. Lineage (NCBI taxonomy): Eukaryota > Metazoa > Arthropoda > Insecta > Coleoptera > Staphylinidae > Ontholestes > Ontholestes murinus. The sequence goes on from OZ018395.1 coordinate 68,449,104, forward strand.
TTATGCCTCTGTGATTTCAATATGATGTGGGTTCGCGGAATTTCCAGGTGAACTGTATTGTTAATTTGATTCCGCCGGTTTGAGATCCCCGGTTGTTGTATGTATAATTCAGGCGAACTATTTTGAACGCGTCTTCACAACAACGGAAGTTAAACGCGTTATCCTTTCTTGAATCAATTATAATCATTTTGGATACCCTTTAATTAATACAATTAATTTAATTGGTTTCTATATTTTCATCATCGAGATTAATTAATTTCGTGCAAATGTTATAAATGAAGGATTTTATTAAGCAGGGGATTTTGTATAGAACGCAGGGGTTGCTTAATCCAAGTAAGTTGAGGATTTAAAAAAAACGTACAATTCTGCTTTGAGTGTATAAGTCGTCGTTGACTTGAATTAGACGGAAATAAAAGAGGCAGGCGCTTTCACGCAAGTTGAGCTGCTAGTTTGAGTTTTATTACAGTTGATGGGCTCGAATGACTTAAAGTTAAGGGTAGTTGGGAATTTTACTTTGCAACAATGATTTATTATAAATTTTATCAAAATATATTTTTTTAATGAAATTACCAGGTTGTTTTCATTACAATTTCTTATTTGTTATTTAAAATGTGGGTTTTTTTGAAATTCACAATTATTTTCTCGATATAGATTGTAGGGAAATAATAATAATAATAATAATAATAAATGTATAATCCAACAGTTGTATAGGAAAGTATTATATATAGACTGATTTTAGTACATTATTAATTTATTTATAATAAGTTTTGTTAAATTTTAATTATTTTAAGTTAATGTAACAATATTAGAAAATTTATAAATGATTACATTATATTCAAATGTGGTTTCCTTAAAAAAAAGTTTTTGTTTTGTAAAAGATTTAAATTAATTTTTTAATATTTAGTGCTCTTGGTCTACCTCAATAGTCTACATATTAATGTAGGTTTGAAGTGTGCTTAAAAATTGGATAACACATATTTATAACTGATTTTAAAAAAAATCTGAGCATCTTATAAAGAATAATTTGTTTAGTTTATTAAATTAATACGATATGTACAATCACTTTATGTTACCCTTTTTAAAATGTTCGGATTTAAGTGACCCCACGATGCGGAAATGAGTGTCGGCTTTATTAACACCTCCGCCGTTTGAAATACTCGGAATACTTTACTGCCGCTTTGTTGCCTTTAACTTTCGGGCTAATATATTCCTTCCTTTATTTTATACTCTCTCGACGTTGGCGGTGTCTTATCTCCTAATTTAATGAGTCGTTTTAAGAACACTACGTTTATTATGCACTTGCAAAATTAATTTAAACGGTTAATTTATGTGTGTATCAATAAAATACTTTATTAATAATGAACTATCACCTATCAAAAAGATACTTCGTTAAATCAATGCCTAATTTTTGATGACTAAAGTCAATAAATTAATAACAGTAATAGGATACGTAATGTTTCTTTTTTCCCCCTCGCTGTTCGGAAAAGTTTGAGTGACAAAAATCACCTTTCCATAAATATAATATCAAGTTAGGGAATCAATCATTCCATTACGGAAACTTTTAAAGCCAAAAGCGAAAGTCGCGTTATCAATCCAGAATAAAAAAAATGGTGATGTGGCCATCATAGTACTTTCCCTATAGTTTTTCTCGAAATCTATGAGGTTTACCCTCCAATTGTAAAATATAAATAAATGCAAAATAATTGAAATTTTTTAGATATTTATTTATACAAATTTTTCAAATAATTTTTGCTGATGTTTTACTGATTGGAGGGTGGGATAGAGGCCACCCACCCACCCTACATATACATATAAATTTTAATTACTGATCGTCTCGCGGTTTGAAGTAATATTAATTACAAAACTTTTTGAATAAAAAAAAATCCAAAAGTAAAATTTTTGAGTGAGGAAATTAATAAAATTTTTATGAATGATTGGTGGGCAGATGTTAAATCAAAATGAGATAAGATTAATTATAGAAAATCATTTGTATTTAAACTTAAATATTGATTTTGTTTTATTTTTTTTACATAAAGTATTTCATTGTTTTGGCAGCAAAATCATCAACGATTAGCAATTAAAATTATCATGTATATGTAGGGTGGGTGGGTGGCCTCTATCCCACCCTCCAATCAGTAAAACATAAGCGAGGGTTTTAGTTAAAAATTATAAAATATAAACAAAACAGAAAATAATTGCATTTTTTAATTGATGTAAAAAAACAATTCTATATAATTTGCTCAATTTTGGATTCTATACAATTTCTTGTCATATAAATTTCATGTGACTCCTATAGTTTATTAGCAATAGGCAAAATATATAAAAAAAATTAATTTTTAGTTTTTTTTACGCAAGTTAAGAATTTTATGAAAAACATGTTTTAATAAAACTTCCTCAGTTTCTCATTCCCTCCAACGTTTGTTTGAAAAGTTATGTAATATTTTTCAAACTTTAGAAAAATATCGCGAAATCTCAAAAAAATAAAGTTTGCATATTTTTGGTTATGTTGCATAAGTTTTTCTCAGAAATAAAATATTGAAAGAAAAACGCATTTCTGTCCTGCCCCATTAAATTATATATTAACCATGACCTACATCAATAAAATATGCATTAAATTGACGCGCATTTTCTCACTTGAACTAGCGTAATCTTGACCTATCTCAATATATAATTCATTTAAAAGTTTAGGAGTACGATAGAAATGTTTGGAATATATAAATTCCATGAATAAAAACAACTGCAACACGTTTTGATAAATCTCATTGTTACGAAATATTTTCGTATTTTTAAATTATTAGTTTGCAATACGCAGTATTTATTTATTTTTAATCATCGATAAAATTACTCGCCTGTATTATAAACGATATATTTAAGCAATATTACACCTTAAAACATGCAATTTTGATTTAATGTATTATTTTACAATACAAGCGAGAAACAGTTGAAGAGTAGAAATTAAACACACGCAAACTGCGTATTGCATTTGTTTTTATTCACAGTCTAAACATTCCTTCCATAAATTATTTTTTATTATACATTCTTTTATGTTGTTATGTTTAATTTTTTAAATATTTCCTTTTAAATCATCGATCGTATCACCTAGCGACATCTCTAATCGTCCGCGCAAAACCATCACGTTTATCTATTAATAAAACCCGAGTAATTCGATAGTGACCAAATAAAAACGCACGTGTTTCGCCCGAACGGTGAGCGGTGATTGTTTAGTGTACCTGTGCGGCGACAAAGTGTCCTGGAAAAAAAAATGGGTCGAAAGAGTCAGGCGAAGACGTCGAAACAAAACAAACCCAAACATAACCTCACCGGTGCGCAGAAAAAACTGTCGGAGGCCGTCGATAAATTATTGAGGATCACCGTCAATCCGCCGCAGGGAAACGTCCTCAAAGAGTTGGAAATTCAGAGGGAGATCTTCGGATTGACCGAGATTATTAATAAGCTGGAGAGCGATGTTGAATGTCCGGTCACGGATAGGGCAGATGGCGCAGCGTTGGGTCGGTTCACGACTTGGCTGGGGGAAAACGGCGCCAATTTCGCCGGCGTTTCCATCGCACCCTTTCCCGGCTACGATTTGGGTTTAAAATCCGAGGTGGACGTAGCACAGGGCAGCCTGTTAATTTCCATACCCAGGAAGATCATGATTACGGTGGAATCCGCCATGAAGACGTCGCTGGCGCCGCTGATGGAAAAGGACGCAATTTTACAAAAAATGCCCAACGTCGTTTTAGCCATGTTCTTGCTGGTGGAAAAGTTCGCACACAATTCTTTCTGGAAACCGTACATCGATGTCTTGCCGAATAGTTATTCGACCGTATTGTATTACGGTATGTCGGACTTGGAGGAGCTGATTGGATCGCCTACGCTGAAAACGGCCCTCAAACAGATTAAGAATATTTGCAGACAGTACGCGTATTTTTACAAGGTGATTAATTCGTGCGATGAGCCCGTTTGTAAAGCTCTCAGAGGGAAATTCACTTATAAACAGTATTGGTAAGTAATTTAATTTATTATAAACAAAAATAAATGCAAAGAATTCTTTTGTTTTTTTTAAATTTCAATACTGTATAATTTTATAGTAAGATGGAATAATTATATTATTAAATTAATGAATTAAACTTGATTGGTTTAAATAATATTTAGTGATATTCCATTCAATTCTACAATTTTCGACTTTTAAATTTGATTTTAAATCCAACCCAAATGTAAGTGTATATATGGTTGCATATAATAGATAATTATGAACAACAAATGTTTATTTAATTAACTACAATGAAAGGAATACATTTAAATTTAAACACATTTTAAAGTACTTAACTAAAATATATTTAAAATGATTACCATCAAATATTTTTTTAAACATTACTTACCTTAAAAAAACCTACATAGTAACGTGGCTTTGTTATTCGATTATGTTTAGTTAGTGTATCAAAATTGAGGATTTTCAGTAAATCAATCGAAGTTGTTGGAATTATGAGAACTAGCCTCACTATTGGAGATATTTTACTTAACAAAATTTTAAGGAAATGTTAACACCATCGCAAATGATCATACCTTTGAATAAATTGACAAACTGTCGTAGTCTTTAGAGATTGAATTATCAATTTATATGTAGTGATTGGAGGGTGGTATCTAACCCACCCTCTAATCACTACATTGTATGAAAGATATATTCTAAATTAATGATTACATTTATAGCATCGCAGTATATAAATCTCCAATTAATTTATCCATTTTTATATTTGTATGTTTATCGTTTTATCTCTTCTCAATAAAATTAAGTTAAAAGTAGAAGTCATCACATAAACTATTCGAAATTTACATATTATTTCTAGTTTAAGTAAAATTGGTAAACCACTACTTTCAACCAAAGTAATTAATTAATACTTCCTAGGCTACACTCTTGATGGAACTGATATTTCACAGGGTTATTCAAATTATGACACTTGTGTTCCATGTTTTTTTATTAATAATATTGAATTTGTACTCCTTTGAAAATTAGTGTAATAACTCAAAACACGTATCAGGAAACTGCCAATAAAAACATAATTGTTTTTTTTAATTATTTACTTGTACAGAATTACATGGTGTAGCTGGTTTCAGGTTCGCTCTTGCTTAACCGCTCTAAAAAATCAGTATTGCCACCTGGCCTAGATAGAAGTAGATGAAGTGATGTGATTCATGTGTCACATATGAGCCAAAATTTCTCCCTACGATGCAATGCCACGTAGAGTTGTATTTGTGGTCAAACTCTTTCTTGATATATGCAAGTGTCATAATTTCAATAACCCTGTGAAAAAACAAATAAGAAAAAGTGTTGTGATTAAGTTCACTAATTAAATTTTGAATTTTTCTAGTTAATTTCTAACAATTTAAGTTTCTTTGGATTAAAATTTAACAGTTTTATTGCTCAATAATTTTCAATTGTTTTCAGTTTTATCCTTTTTTTACAAATATCTAAAATTTTAAGTAACGATTTGGACAAAAATTAAATGATTTTTTAAATTTTTTTCCTTACTGTTCAAATACTTGTACCAATTGTCCATTCTTCATTTCTAACAATGTTTACTATTTTCTAGGGTAAGCTTCAATTGTTTTAGTACTTTTAACAATCTTTACAATTTAATAATTTTCTTGTTTAATTTTTTGCAATTTTTGTCATCGAAAGAAAATACCGTAATAGTTTTATAATTATCAATTTATTTTCATATAAATAAATATACATACAACACATTGAATACACAAAAGAAAAAAACATTCACTACTAAAACATTAATAATCTAAAACATACGAAACAATAGGTACTCAAATATTTACAACGTCCACTAAAACAAATGCCATTATGCGTGAGGTTTAAGCATCTCGAGTCTTTTCAAGTCTTTTTCAAATCTTATAAATACATCTTAGGCACTAAGAACATAAATATTGCACATTTGCTCATCACAATAGAGTACGTTTTGCACTAATTAATCATTGGTAGGGCTTGTCACCGTCCCAGGAATCGGACATGCTCTGCAGGCGGGAGGTGTATAGGCTCTTTTTCCTGCCGAGGGTCTCCGACACGAAGGTCCGTATCGATCGCCTCGAGTCGGTTTGCAGGATTGGTGATTTGAAGGTGCCCGGATAACAAAGGCGCTGCTTCTGACGCTGCGCCCACTTGAAGATGATGAGGATGGTGAGGAAGACGATCAAGGAAATACCGATAATGGCTAAGCTGGCGAAGATCGCGGATTTCACCCCTAAAGGGAGTTGAACGTATTCATCATAATCATAATTCGTTTTTTCATTTGAAAGCTCTTCATTAACCGCTTCTGAAATTGTATTTTCAATTTCTTCAATTACAGGAATTTCTTCTGAAACGACTTCTTTTGAAATAACGCTGGGGTAAATCGACTTCCAAACTGGGATGGGTAATGGAGGATTTTGCATTTTATTCGTTTCAATTTTATACGTCGGAAAACTCGTACCAGGAATTCTCTCTGATAACTCTTCACTGCTTATACTCACATCTGGTAGAGGTTTAGATTTAGGGTCTTCTTGTTGAACGGTTTTACCTTTTCTCATCACCTTGACTTCACCCACGTGTTCTAAAACTGGCTCGGGCTCTTTTGTTTTGTTATGGAAGATATCAGCAAGGTGTATTTGACTAGAACCTCTTTCCCGCTGCTCAACCAATTCATCAACGGTCATATTGCGGACCTCTAAAATTTTAGATAAGTGTTTCTTCGTATCCTCATCCTTTAAAATCTCCATGATCTCATCTTTAGCACTAACCGCGCGCATTTTCTCCTGAATGATTTCTGTCGTATACTCAATCACCTCAGGTGATTTCGTCGTGGTGAATGGTAGGGATGTGGTTTCTAAAGGAATCACCGTATTTGAATCAAAATCTGTTTTAACCAACTCTTCCAAATCGAATAACATTTTTAAAGGCCCGACGTCCTCTTTATCCTTCGTTTCGTTTTCTGAATTTGGTTTAAAACCTAATATATCGCTTATGCTAATCCTGATAGCTTTTGGAGGAATTGTTTCTTTTTTAATTGAATTGGAAAGTTTAGCGCTTGTGATCGGCAATTTTGGTTTTTTCGTTGGGGCAGTTGTTATCGGTTCTAACGTTGTTGTTTTCGTCATCTGTTCCATTCCAAAATCTGGTTTGTAATTAAATGAGGTATAATATTTTGGATGTGATGGGACAAATATTCGTTTATCTGTCGTTTCCGTCACCACGTCTTTTTTAGTAACGTCGGTGTAGACTTTACGTCCATTGTTTTTATACAAAACTCCAATTCGTTTCTTCTGTGCTTCTAAAATGGTTTTATCTATTATTTCGGTATTCGTTGGAGGAGGTAAATCAATTTTAGGTGTTTGTGTTTGCATGTGTTGTACCAAATCTACGAGGTCGACGTTTTGTCCCCAATCATTCATCGGTTGATCAGATTGTCTGAAATTATCAATTTCTTCGAGTGGATTTTCCGATTCGTTTTGTTTCAAATCTAATTTTTTGCTTGGTTTTCTCTTAATATTTTCGTCTTCTGGCTGTATCCAATCCAGCGTTATTTTCACTGGTTTTTCTTCTTGTTTTTTATCATCATCATCTTCTTGTTTCCAATTATTTATTACATTTGCGGATGTATCGTTGGCTATGGTTTTATCTTCATTGAATTTTACTGGTTTAGGCCTTATAACTTTCGGGAAATTAAACTGATCTTCTTCCTCTTTTGTATCACTTTCAGTTTGTTTTAGCCTGTCTTCACTAAAATCATTTCTATTTGGTTTAAACCTATTTTCATCTTCAGGTTTTTCATCCTCGAATAATTTCGTGCTTGAATACTTTTGAGTTTGTTTGGCAGTGTTGCTACTTAATGCGGAAATGGCTTGTTGTTTTCCTTTTAGTAAATCCGATAAGGAGAGGTTGCGTTTTTGAAGGATTTCACTCAAACTCATACCGCCGTTTTGTTTGATGAGGTTTTTAATATCTACGACTGAAGCTGGGGAATTTGTTGTGGTGCTCGTGGTGCTCGTCCTTAATCTCCTCCTCCTTCCCGCGCCTTCATCATTTAAAGCCTCCTTTCTTCTACCCACCATCTTCCTCTCGTTTTGTTCCTCGCCGAATTTCATCGTCGCTGAAACCACCCCGGCGTTATTGGTATTTGCGGTATTTATTTGTGGCAGGTAAACAGGGCTGATCCTTCGTCTTGTGTACGCACGTTTCGGCGTTTCCGCTTCGAGCTCCTTCCAAGGATCTCGCGCTTCGTCCAGGCGAACTGGTCGTCTGCGTCGAGGTCGCGTGTGCACTTCCGGCACCATTTCCGGTCGCCGTTTTCGTTTTCGGAGTCGCCTTCGTGGCTGTTGCTCTTCTGAATCTGCATCGGAAGCGATCCAACCGCTCGAGTCTATTTGTTGGCGTTGTACGGCTTTCCATTGCTACAAAAAGTAAATATCATCATTAGAAAATAAAACAGATTTTCAAAACTATGGATTATTAAAGAAATTAATAATAATATTTTTTTGTTCTTATTGAGGATCATTAAAATAAAAGTGCTTTAAGTAAATTTTGAAAATTTTAAGCTGATAGCACTTACTTTACTTATGTATTTTTTCAGTTGTTTGTTTTTTGTTTTAATCTTTCATTTAGCTTGTTAAAGTTTTACGATATCCGACCAAACGACCAAATGTTACTCGTGCGTCATAAATAAAATGGAGAGTTTTATAATTTCGGCCGTAAAACCGAAAATACCTGTTTATATATTTTTTTTTGTTGGCGTAGCATATGCTGAGCGTAGAAAGTGACGAAAGTATTTTATATTCTTATTATGTTTCATTAATATTCGCTCCAAATTGCTCTGGCGAGTAGGAGCCGATCGAAAGAATTTTACTTGTGATTCGTGTGCTTGCGTGCGTTTGTGAGAAATTTTAAGAATTATTTTTTTTGTGCGGGGAAAGGTGATTTCACTGAGCGATGAAAATTGTTTTCACTCCTGCTTAAGTAAACACTGGCCAATAAACTAATGTTTTCTATTTGAAAGCGCGGAGAAATTGATATTGCACGAGATGTTATATGAAGAAGTACGTCGAGTTTTAAATGAAATAAATAAACACTTTCTTCACGTAACTAATTCGAAAATAAAAATAGTCTAATTTTAATCTATCATTTTAAAATAATATGATTTTGATCTACTACTAAAAGGTATGTTGGCTCGTTTAGATTATCTAATTATAATTAGATGATTTGGCAATATAATTTTCATTGTACAATACACGATTATGTTATTTAAACTTTGCTTGCTGTAGCAACATGCTTTCTAAAATAAGAATCCACTTTTAAATTTAATTCCTTCTAATATTTTTAATAAAACAAGATCATTGCCCTTTTTTCTCTAGCCTATAAACTTAACTCATTTCAACAATTTAGGTCTTAGACCACATAAATCTGTAATAAAACGCCGTTCTAATTTCGTAGCAATGAAAAGAAGAAAAATATGTTTATGTGTAATCCACATGGACACATACACACAAGAAAAGATTGCAGACGTAAATCGTGCTCATGTGAAACCGTCACTGCAGATAAAACTATAATTCAATTTCCACCATTCCATGTTCTTTTTTTATATTCTTTATTATTTTTGGGGCATTTGTATAACACCAGAGAATCTAATAATGCGAACGGAACACACGCCAGACACGGACACACGAAATAAACATGTCGGATTATGTCGTATTTTCATAGTGCTTGTCGTCCGTTATTTGCGTTTACGCGCGATGAAAATCTGCAGGAAATATTACCGAAATTATAGACTTCGGTCTGTTGAAATCGAGGAAATACATTTACCTATATTACGTTTAGAAAAATTGTTAGACAATTTCAAAATATTAAATTGCATTAATATGGGCTTATGTTTATCATAAAATAATTGTTATATGTTTGTAAGAAACATTTCAATAAATTGTAAACATATTTCCAATTGACTTCAAAAGAAAATAAAGTTGGTGAAAAAAGCACTTGTTATATTCCATATTTTCATTTACGAAAATTTACCAAAGTGATTCCATATTTTTATTTTCAGTTTGCTGACTTTAAAATAAGAGAGAGAGAGAGAGAGAGAAAACATCTTTATTATTAGAAGTACATAACTATTTTTACATTTTTTTTTGTGAAGTGAAATGTACAGACTTGATATTTCTTCTAATATCAATTGTCATATTTTTTCGTAACGTTTAATATTTCCAATCTGTGTTAATTACATTGAGAAAGCGATTTTGTATAGTTAATGGAACAATGGACGGTGGAAATAGATACGCGTCCGAAGCAATAAATAAAGCCTTTTTTACGAGCTGGTTTCGCCTCTCTTTTTTTTACAACATTTTATTGTTGTTGCCCACATAATCAAACTTATCTTCGGCCGGACGACGGATCGATATGTTAAGAAGAGGCCGAACTGGGTTGCAGCCTACTTCCTCTTTTCCACTCGCGACCTTGAAGTCTTCTAACCTATTGAACTAGTCTGCAGCCGCGGGATGTAACAAAAAAAAACGTCAGCACTTTGTGTGGTGTAACGAGAACTTGTCAGCACGAAAACGTGTCTTTGTGATGATGGAAGGGTAATCAATAATAATAAAAAAATACTATTATTGTTATTATTAGCACAGTGTAATCAATTCATTTTCAACATTTTAGTTACATGCTTTTAAATGTGTGATAATTAATCACCACCATCTAATTACGTTCAGGTCTTCCACCTTACATGTGGTACAATGATCGATACTTTCTCGTTTTCCTCGTCGTTAGTATTCGGAACACAGAAGGAATGATGCGAACATGTAGACAAGCGTACTTTGTTATTCGCACATGATTGGGTCGAAAATCGATGTATTTTCCTCTGCTGGTTAAAAATGTAAACGTGAAAATATAATACAATTAATTTTAATAATTCGTTTGATACAATTCACAAATATTAAAGGGTTTAAATATTTGGTGATATTTATTGCTCTACTAATAAGTACAATAAAATGTTATCTACTAATCTAGCTTATTTTTAACCGAACCGAAATATTACATAACTTTTCAAAGAAAAAGGGAAGGAGAAACTGAATAAATTTTATTAATTAAAACATGTTTTTCATGAAGTTCTTAACTCGCGAGAAACAATAAATATGTTTCTTTGCATTTTAAAACTTTTAATTAAAACCCTCGCTTATGTTTTACTGGTTGAATGGTGGGATAGAGGCCACCCACCCACCCTACATATACGTAATAACTTTAATTGTTAGTCGTTGATGATTTTGCTGCTAAGAACAGTCAAACCCTTTATGCAATAAAAAAGAAAACAAAAACATAATTTAAGTTTAAATATAAATAGCTTTCTATAGACAATTTTATCTTATTTAGATTTAAAGTCTGCCCACCCATCATACATCAAATTTTTACTAATTTACTCACTCAAAAATTTTACATTTTAGTTTTTTTAAATTCAAAAAGTTTTGTATTTAATTTAATTGCAAATCGCAAGACGATAAGGAATTATAGTTTATATGTATATGTAGGGTGTGTGGGTGGCCTCTATCCCACCCTTAAATTAGTAAAACATCATCAAAAATTATTTGAAAAATTTGTATGAACAAATCTCTAAAAATTGCAATTATTTTGTGTTTATTTATATTTTACAACTTTTAATTAAAACCCTCGCTTATGTTTTACTGATTGGATGGTGGGATAGAGGCCACCCACCCACCCTACATATACATGACAACTTTATTTGCTAATCGTTGATGATTTTGCTGTTAAAAACAGTCAAACCCTTTACGTAAAAAAACAGAAAACAAAAACAAAATTTAAGTTTAAAAATAAATTATTTTCTATAGCCAATCTTATCTCATTTAGATTTAAAGTCTGCCCACCCATCATGCATCTAATTTTTACTAATTTACTCACTCAAAAATTTTACATTAAAATTTTTTTTTTTAATTCAAAACGTTTTGTACTTAATTTAATTGAAAACCGCGAGACGATAAGGAATTATAGTTATTATGTATATGTAGGGTGGGTGGGTGGCCTCTATCACACCCTCTAATTAGTAAAACATCGTCAAAATTCTATCTATTGTCTAAATTGTTAAATTACATTTTTTTTCCTAATTAAGTGAATACACCACCAACAATCATGGTAATTAATCCTTGGTGGAAAAATTACAAAAATACCACACGTGTGATGATATCATCAAAGTGAATTATGTTTGATCTTAGAAAATCTTGTTAGAAGTGTAAAATCAACATGGCTGAGAATATAGTCAATAATTCTCATTTATAGATTCAGTTTTAAATGGACGCTCATAGACGCTGTTAATGCTGATATGTGATAGAGCTAAAACATAAATAAAAAAATACACGTCAACTCGATATTTTCAGGTATTACTTTTTTATATAAAATATACAGGGTGTCCCATCGAAACCGTACATCAAAAATTTATGGATTTCTAGTGAATATATTTTTATGAAATTTCCATGGCCTATGTAATCAAGTTTGCTATATTTGATTAAAATATTTTCAAGATTATACGACTTCCGGTTATACCGGAAGTCAACACCAACTTCCTTATTTCAAATGGAATCCTATATTTTTTAATACGTATTTATATTCTACATAAAATTCTGTGAAAAAAATTATTATGTAACATAACGTCCAAATTTAAGCATTTTCGAGATATATGATATTTTCAAAAATTTTGTGCTTTTTCAGAGTTCATTTTAAAAATACATATCTCCGACGAAAATAAAATTGAAAGGCTGTAATATTGGCTACATATAGCCGATACCTAAGGGTATCCAATGATGAATTATTTTTGAAAAAATAATATACAGGGTGTTCAAAATTTCAAATTATCTCGAAAACGCTTAAATTTTGATGTTATGTTACTTAATAATTTTTTTCACAGAATTTTATGTAGAATCTAAATACGTATTAAAAAATATAGTATTTCATTTAAAATAAGGATGTTGGTGTTGACTTCCGGTATAACCGGAAGTCGTATAATCTTGAAAATATTTTAATCAAATAAAGCACACTTGATTACATAGGCCATGAAAATTGCATAAAAACTAAAGAAATCAATAAACTTTTGATGTGAGGTTTTGGTGGGACACTCTGTATATATATATAATATAATAAACTATAAAATGACTTAACTTACACTTAACGCCTTAGCTTTCTCCAAATCATAAGCAAACACACGCGTGTCCACCTCATCCAGTACAGTAAGCGAAAATAAACGCACCATACTGGAAATACCTTCAATTTTAGAATACTTCATGTAATACCTATGGATTATTGCACCAGTACGTGCAAACTAAAAAGAGAAAAACGAGAGAATTGTAGAAATATATTTCTCAAGTTACGTGAAGATTATTATAGTAAATTGTATTGAAAATGAAAACACTAACACTTTCAATACAATTTGAGAGAATTATAGTTTTATTATTTTAAAATAATATTACCTCAGTATTCGTAACGTCTGTCGTGATGAAAGTACACATACTTCCGATTATAACCATAGCAATAAAACAAAATAAAATTGCTAATTTTAAATAATAGTCACCGGTATCGTTAATGGTTATTACCAACAAATTAGACAAATCAATTCCGAATTCCAACGATATTATAAAACAGTAGATACAAAATAATTTATTGTATGTACGCATTGTATTTTTCATCAGTAATTTTAAGCCCCGATACAAGAATAGAGCGCAGCTGAAATGTTTTGAAAATGATTAAAAAATTGCAACGCTTAAAAATAATTTCACTCACCAAAGTTTATGAAGAGGACACATTTCATTTATATTTTTTTCAATCAACCCTTTACATAAACTACAATTAAACACATTATCTTGTAAAGTATTCTGTAGCATATTATTTAAGGCTTTACATCTTTCAGATATTATAACCATTAAAAATTTAGGCAACATTAAGATTGAATATACGGATATGTAAAAGAATTTTAATTTAACCACTCCTTTTACTTGACTGACTGTTAATAGTACGACGACGAATAATCCTGGCGCCATTATAGCTAATACAAATATTGTATTTCTGAATATTTTATGTATTTTATAATACATTCCTTTGATAACACGCACTCGCAAGAATTTTATATTTTTTTCCAGACACTGGCAATTGGTAATTAAATTCACGCATTCCTTTTTCATTGAAAAATTTAAATAAGGGATTAATAGCAAACAACCGAAAACCATTAAATATTCGTAGGCCGTTGCAATGATCCAGATAATGGTTACATCCTCCATTACAACAGGACAATATTTCCAGGCCAATAATAATAAACAAATTACGTACCCTACAATGTGGAATTTTGCTGTGGACGAATTAACCGTTTGAAATGCTCTTTTCTTGCAATCGTATTTTAAATTACTGAAACAGAACAGTCTCATAATGACGAAATACTTTTTAAACTCTTTGAATATACCCATTTTAATCGAATGGAAGATACCAAATATTTTTAGGTAATAAATTGAATTTATCTAATATTAACAATCTTAATAATCTCTACATAATGTAACGCAATATACTAATTATTCATTAATATTTACAGTATGTGTGTATATAAAAATGTAATGTATTTATAATTGCTGAATAAAGGGTAATAAATAACAATTTATTCCGTAAATAATTAATAGATAGTTTACGACGATATTTGATTATTTTAAGTGTTCTTAAATCTTTACCTACTATATTTATACAATAGTATTCTTTATATACTACATTACTATACAATAATAATTATTTAATGTTATTATTATTATTATTATTATTCATCAAAATTAGAAATTGGAATCAGAATATTTATTTTTCATCTTTTAACGTTAATGCATAATTTATTGATTAACGAGAATATACCATAATGCATACATTATTATATTATACTCGTAATAAACATTTGGTCCGCATAGTTATATTAAGTAAAATGTGTGCATTTGACGAGTTTAAAACGTATTTTGTCGTCATGAAAATACTGTGTTTTAATCATTTGAAATTTGATGGTGCGAAGAAGAAATTTCACGCTGAAAACACATATATTCAATCCTAATGTTGCCCTGCATTTTTAATGGTTGTAATATCTGAAAGGTGTAAGGCTTTAAATAATATTTTAGGGGATACTTTACACAATAATTTGTTTAATTGTGGCTTATGTGAAGTATTGAATTATACAAATATAAATCAAATGTGTCTTCTTTATAAACTTTGGTGAATAAAATTATGGAATATTTTAGCTGCGCTCAATTCTTGTATCAAGGTTTAAAATTATTTATGAAGAAGATAATGCGTACATACAACAAATTATTTTTATAATAACAATGGAACTTGGACTTGACGTGTCTAACTTATTGATAATTACCACCACCGAGACTAGTATGTACTATATAAAATTAACAATCTTATTTTGCTTCCTCGCTATGATAATAATCGGAAGTTTGTGCACTTTCATCACGACGGACGTTACGAATTCTGAGGTAATGTTTTTAAGAAATTAATAATACCATGGTTCCATCGTTTCCTTCCTTTTTTACAGTTTGCACGCAACGGTATGATAATTCATAGGTTCTACCCTCCAATCAGTAAAACATCATCAAACATTATTTGAAAAATTTATATGAATACATCAATTAAAAAAATGCAATTATTTTGTGTTGGAATTGGAGTTTCTTTAGCTTTTAGGTTAGAGTTCGCATCCAAGACATTCTCTACTGTGAATAACTCTTCTAATTTTGGTAAATCGTTGTTAATATCAGATATATCATTATTGTTTCTTACTCTTAAATTTGTTGAACCCAAAGTAAACAAAGATTCCATGTTTGTTCTCTAATTTCCAATTGCTTGATTATAAATTTAGAAGAAGAAAAAATATTTATATTGGTCTAAAAACTTGAACATATAAAAACAACATTTTATTCTACTTGATGTATAGAAACACTCTATTCTAATTTTCTCTTTACCTTTCTCCCATTCTAGTCTCGCCAAAACATTTACACTAGGAGAGTAAGAGAATAGATGAGAGAGGATGGAGCTCGTCTATTCTCAGAAAGTTCAGCGTCACTTGTGTCCGTATGGCCAGTCCGAAAATTTTGAAACCACTTATAAACCGTTCTAATCGAAGGTGCAGAGTCAACATAATGTTTATCAAGCCTTTCTTTAGTCTCCTAAGGCGTTTTGCCTTTCATAAAGTAATGTTTAATCACCACACGAAATTCTTTTTCGTGAAAACACGAATGCGTGTGCGTTCATTAAAGAGATGCTACTAACTAAATATGACCTCGATACACGGCGTTGGTGTCATCTGTCGGACTTTGCACGGACTTTTCAAATCACCATCGAAGGGTTATATGTGTTCATCTCATACATCTTTACCTCTTCTGCATATCTACTTCTGTTACATACATCTTTCATTAATCTCTTATTATCCAATCCACACAATTTCATCTCATACTTCACTCAATTGTCTTCCCATGCACACCCATTATATTTATTTTCTGAGGCAGAATATACCCAGGCGTTGATATAGCAACCCCCAGGATCTGCTTCAGGAATAACCACTCTCTCTCTCTCAATGGATTCATACTTCCTTATTCCCTAGCTACACACATGCATCCCACGCCAATTGGCAGTTAACTTAAAACCATTTTCCCCATTTTTCCTCGCCATTCCCCATGCTTTTCTGCTTTTCATTTGATGTTTTCGCCGTATCCACCTGTGCATTTAAATATGAAGCCCAATTATTCAAATTCCTTCATTCTTTACTAACTTCGTTATTCCTGCTAACATATTTAAATAAAATGAATATACATAAAATAATACAAAAATTTTGGCCGCAGAAATCACAGGCGGAGTTCACTGCTTCTCAATGATCTTCCACTTGACACATATCCATCCACAGACAAGAATCAGCCCTTGGCTGCTTCTGGATTCATTATTAATTCAGCAAATATGCTGTATTTTATCCTTTCTGAAAGGAAATTCTTGACATTCATCTATATATGTCCTCACCTAAACTTTTCAGACACTTTCATTTTCGCACTCACCCATATTTCCTTATACGCCCTTCTAATTTACTCAACCGTTAATACATTCTCTCGTCTTCCTCTCAAACACTCCATTAATATTTCCCTTGGTACAGTATCATGTTCTGCATTAAAATCCAGGAAAACAGTGCATATTTTCTTCTAACACTCTCTCCACAACCCTTACCAGAGTAAAGATTACATTGCTTATTCCCTATCTTATTCTAAAACCTTTTATAAATGAGTTTTTACAGCTAATATTATCTAATTTAGATTTAAAGTCAGCCCACCCATCTTGCATCAAATTTTTACTAATTTACTCACTCAAAAATTTTACTTTTTTAATTTATTTTTTATTCAAAAGTTTTGTAATTTATTTTATTGGAAACCGCGAGACGATGAAATTTATATGTATGTGTAGGGTGGGTGGGTGGCCTCTATCCTACCCTCCAATCAGTAAAACATCAACAAAAATTATTTGAAAAATTTGTATGAACAAATATCTAAAAGTTGCAATTATTTTGTATTTATTTATATTTTACAACTTTTAATTAAAACCCTCGCTTATGTTTTACTCATTGGAGGGTGGGATAGAGGCTACCCACCCACCCTACATATACATGATAAATATTATTACTGATCGCCTTGCGGTTTGTAATAACTTTATGTTTTTTTACTTAACAATTTTGACATTTATTTCAATAAAAACGTTGAATAATTCTTACAGGATTTGATAAAACTATTTAATTTTAGTTTGGAAGATAATTAGGAATATCATTTTTACAAATACGTTTTTTAATAAATAAATTCTTCAGCATATAAAAGTGTAAAAGTAAAAACGTTTATTCTAAAGATGCACAGCACCAATCAGTGTAATTAAACGTTTTCATTTATAAACGCCGTTTCGTGTTGTAGGTCAATTTAATTTAATATTCGGAAAACCGTCGTCGGTAATTATACTTTTGAATCGACTTTCACTCATCCGAGCACGAAGAAGAAAGAAAGAAAACGAAGAGAAACCATACGCTCTATTAGTTTTAATTATTAAAAAAAATATATATGATGAGCGTATGGTAATGTATGAATGGCGTTCCTTTCTTTCACGTGATTGATGATGATGATAAAACACGTTTCGATTTGATGTAATCTCAATTAACACCAAATATAAAATAAAACTTTTATTACCTTCTTTATATAGTATAATTTTTTGTTTTTTTTTAACGAAAACATCCGTTTTGATGTCCTCTGGGTTTTTATTTATTTCTGAAAATGACAAAAAATTATTTTCTGTGATTAATATCGAGAGGAAGGCTCGACTCTATATCCGTGAAAGTCGATAATCGTTAATGGTGTTTTTTTATGAAAACGCATTCGTTACCGCAACCATACCATCCATACTCGATAAAACTCTCTAATTTTGATTGACACATTTCTATAGTTTCTATTATTATTAGAATGGTTTTTATAAATACAGTAGAAGGATTTATTTTTTGTTTTTAGGTTAAAAGCCAAAACTTTTCATTTTTAATTCAGAATTTATTCGAGAAATCATTGTAAATTCCAGGCATTCCTAATTATGATGCACCATCGTGATTCATCACAAGCAAATTAAGAATGATGCAAACCGCAGAAATTCTACACAAAGACGGAATGGTTTGTAATTTAAATTAATGTAAACATACACGCCCATGGAATTGCAATATTATGTAAGAAGCGAATAAATGAGATAATGTGTTACAAAAGAAGTTTTGAAAAATGTATTATTAAGATCATAAAATAAATCTTAAGGATGATTGCTACCTCTTGTATTACTTATCATTCTTATGGTGTTTTTTCTTGCTTTACCTTTTCTGTAATTAAAAAGTAAATTATGTTACATCGAAAATGTTTTTTCTAATTATTAGTTAATTTCCTACAACGCAAAGAACTTACTTACTTATATTTTTATTATTTCATTTTTCATTATTTTAAGGACTTCAACCAAAAACTACTGTGTACAATTAATCATATACTTTTACAAGCAAGATTTTCTATCATGATGATGGTTGCGACCATTACTATGTGGTAATTACACTGAATTGAAAAATTTATTGTTTTAACCACAATAAAAACATAGTGAATTTTTCAATTCAGTGTAAGTATGGATTACCACGTAGTAACGGTCGCAACCATTCTCTTTACGTGGTAATTCATAATGAACACTGAATAGAACACTTTTAAACTACTATAATTAAAATGGTTCAAAAAATAATAAGTGTTTTATTCAGTGTTCAAGATATAATATTAGTAGTCAAGATATAATATGATTGAAATATGTAAAAATAATATAAATCTATTGGAAATCAATATAAAATTTCCTTTAATTAATTCTTTAAATTGATTGAATACAGTGTGAGTTATAAGACACCCATCTAATTGTATTAAAACAACAAGAATACTTTTAATTGTATTCTATAGTTAAATAATCACCATTAATTAACCTTAGACGTAACGAATAAATATTAAAACAAAATTAGGAAGATTGTATGATCAACATCTTCCGTATGTGTTATTATGATGATAAAGGTCGTGGAATAAACGCATTGTTTACAACTAGAAGGCATGAAAGTTTGCACTTTATTATTTATGGTGTATGAATTAAAACAAGGATCAGTTCGTGCGGTATTTTGGATATTGGCGCACGTCGCAGTTGTTCGATAATCATGGTAATGAGTTGAAGGACCTTTGATTGCCTTGGACGGAGTCGATGAGTTCATTAAAATTCACCTGCAATTAATTAATTATCAGGTATGGATGTGTGTCCGTTTAAATCTTCTGCATTAATATTAGTTGTAACTACGGTAATAAATATAATTCTAGAAGGTAAAATCAAATTAATTATTTAATATAATAAACTAAAACATTTCGTAAATCTACAAAAATTAGCAAAAAACTACAAAACAAATAACTTATTGAAACAAGTATTTCTCTGGCTAATACCTCAACAGGTATTATATGATACAAAAGTAATTTTCGTGTTTTGTATGAAGAATTTTCTGGACAACTTTTAAATAGGCATTGGCTATATTTTGATGGCTACTAAATATTTTATATAATATATAAAAAAAGTTATTTTCGATAAAGTTAAATCCAACGGTTCATCTTATATAGCATGTGTTTATTTTTATAGTCCATTAGATTGATAGGGTCGAAGTGATGCGGGCATTGGTGTTTAACAATAAAGAGGTGGGGGGTTGTGCTGGTAATCCCTAGGGGCGTTGTAAAATTTAAGGGACGCTCGTGCGACCCTTACGAATACGCGAGGATGATATCTTTTGATACACACTCGATTTAATGGATTTGCCCATTTGAAACATGCGTCGATTCCTCTAATCCCGTTTCTTATCGCAATTAACAGTTCTTCAAGGCGAACGGAATGTGCCCTTCTGACACGGGATGTAATTACCGGAGGGTTGTTTGATGAAACTCCACCCCCATGCAGGTTAGATACCTTTAAATCCTGTACGAACAGATAATAATTAGCATTTTTATAAATGTTATTGTTAAAATTTAATGCATTCAATTTAACTCCATCTCGAGTTGCTGTTTCATTAACAAATAATGACCGCCGTTATGTCTATCAACAGTGGAGTACTCGAGTCCCCCCTCATTTGTAACGTAACGTATTCATAATTTAAGACCAAAAAAAAAAAAACAAACAGACAGACAAAACCCAAACAACCAGTGGCTTGAATGAGGGCGTACATGAGCCGGAGCACGTTCGCTTCCAGCTTTTTCATCTCGAGATTACTTTACAGGATGCTGTCTAGTCATCACCAACAAGACATCAATTACCATCACCCCCAAGTAGCACACATCAATTGTGCGGTATCTATCTCGTCCCATCAATTTAAAACGGATTTTAAGAGTGTAATTATACGATGTGAAGAAATCTATATCTGCAGAAGTAATACTCTTGCTATGATCCATGTGTTTATCATCAGATAACTGACATGAGCTTAGAAAACGAAAGATAAGAGTGGCATTACTTTTATCAATAATAATAATACACTATTTATTTTTAAAGTTGAATGTATCTAATTATTAAATATTACAGTTTAGCCAAATTAATGCACAGAGAAAAGTTCATTAAACATGCAACAAGATTCCGACTACTAAGGGCGGTTTGGTCTGCACAATAAACAATTTATAATACAACAGAATGGTCGCGGCTACGACTTGTCCATAATTAAACACGGAATTACTTTACACTTGAGGAAAACGTGCCCTTTACATTCATCCCCGACCAAAATCATAACTGGCTTCCCTAGTAAAGTATTTAGAAGATAACATCATACTTTGGTGGAATAACCATTCGAAATTTATATTTTTTTTGTCGTGCTGCGTGAATGAAAGTAACCTAAGAGGTAAACGAACTTTCTTTGGGCAAATTGATGTCACCTGCAAGAGGAGAGGAAAGAGAGCCATTCCGTTGCTTAATCGCTCGGCCAGTAACGTAAATTGCGAAATGCGCTTTTAATGTTGGACGCCGATGTAGAGAAGAAAAAAAATGTAACCATTACAAAACACCTGACTTATAGTATGAGGGAATTTTGATGCTGTAACCACTGTTAGACGCGTCAACGAATAATTTATGTTTGGCACTTGCTTTTTTTTTCGTTCATGATATTGTGTAATGATTTTATCAGATGAATTTTTATGCTTTATTAAAAATTATCCTGTCGTAAATATTAACCTATATTTAGCAAAGTGTAATATTCTTGAATTATCGATAATCACTCATTTATTTTAACTTCAGGATGGTTGTGAACGTTACTACAGTCTGTTCGTTGGATCTTCCGTCGTACGTCACAAAATATCGCTTCGAGAAACGACACAAAAACATTCAGTCTGATAAAGTAAACCAAATGACACAGACTATAGGTGGTAAAAACCTAATAAGTGTTTCAATATGTGTTTACTCATTTATTTATTTATCTTACTCTTCTTTCTTGAAAATTAAAAATAATACAAACTAAGGAAATAAAAAAATCAAATTTTGGACGAAAGGAGCACAATTAGAAATCGTGTTCTTCCACTTAAAACCCTTCCTCTTCTATGATTCGAAGGGTTTTTTATCATCTTTTTACGGAAGACATGTTTCTGTT
Source organism: Ontholestes murinus (assembly GCA_963969525.1). Lineage (NCBI taxonomy): Eukaryota > Metazoa > Arthropoda > Insecta > Coleoptera > Staphylinidae > Ontholestes > Ontholestes murinus. The sequence goes on from OZ018395.1 coordinate 68,471,324, forward strand.
TCTTGAAGTTCTTTCATATGTTGTTACATCGGATTATATTCACGTCAGATTGTTACAGACTATAACATGAGATTTTCTTCTTATTGGTCTATATTTAATCATTTTACATACATTTTTCATACAGTATTGAACCACTGAATTACATAAACTAATTTTTAAAGTTTTTATCCAATAATTAAACGGTAATTAATTTTCTCCCGAGGCGATTCGTTAAAAAAATTTTGATCGGTGCGTAATTTGCCTGGTGGTACGTAAGAGGAAAGTGGAAACGCTAATTAAACAAGCTGCCGTAAATATCCGAATAAGTTGTGCGTTTACGGCTTTATTACCAACCATTACCATCTGGGACGTTGATGCCAACGTCTGTCTTTTACGGAAAACCAGTTTTCGTTTTATCAATATACGCACACCGCATCGACGTGGAAGGAAAAACCACTTTCTCCGGTTCGACGTGCTTGAATACTTTTGTTTTCGACGGTTTTTGGAAAACTTAACTCAACTTAGAGAATGGTTGCGAATGCGATGGTTTTCAATTCAGTATCAACTTAGTTTATTATTGACTAAATTTAATCAAATAGAATATTTTTGTTTAAGTTTTAAGCTAAAACTAATAGTGTTCACTAGTTGCGCCATCTTGTTAAAACGATAAGAAAAATCTCTTTTAATTATAGCATATATTTTCTCTGCGTTAATTTATCGCCTTATTAAACCTATTAAATCAAAACGATAAATACCGATCGTGAATTTCTAGTAACACGACTAAAAAAATATACATTAATACATACAACTTTCTCCGCGCCGGTGGAAAGTAAAAAAAATAAAATGCAAGTTGCATTCACGGCTTTGCGACTCTTGTTCCATTATTTATTTATACCGTGACCGACTTTTGGTATTCTATTGATGTATGATTTCGAACAAATTTCGAATAACAGAGCGCGTTGCGCAATAGACGGCTCGTATGTAATTCTCTCTTTCGTGTTTCCAAATGCCGCAAATTCCGTTTTTTTTTGGCTGGAATTTTCACGTGAATTCGTCGTTAATTGCATAATTAACGTTTAGAATGTTCTTGTTGCGTTAATAGACTTATTTTATAATTACGTTCTTAATTTATTTATTTGTAGAAAATTATAAGTTTTATTCTAATTATTTTTCAAAAAAGACACCAAGGAATTTTAATTTCATCGTATTATGTTAAAACATTATTATTATCCATGATGACATGTTGATATCAAATCCTCAAAAAACTTATTCCTTATTCAAGTCTTTACTTGAAATTCTAATTTTTGTTATATTCATTTCAAAGCAATGCCATGTTGTTTCCAGTAGAAGAATTTAAGTCCTGTGATCATGCTTAGTAATTTTAAGGTCAATTTCACAAGTAACTATTTCCATATAGTTTAAATTTCAGTTCATTTTTTTGTTTCTAGCTGAAAAACTAAGCCAAAATATATTACGAATGATAAAGTATTATAATGTTCTAATGAGAAAGATCCTTAATATCTATATTTTCACGCAAGAAAATGTTAAATGCGTTTTAATCGAAGCTTGTTGTAATTAGAGGAACGACCTCACCTATCCAATGTTGATTCTTGAACTTTAATATTTCAATGGCTCGTAAGTAGTTCATTCGGTATTTAATGTAAACATATACATCAACGCTATGAGGAAAAAAAACGCGTATCCCGTAGGCCTTTGAGAGTTATTGCACGACACGTGTAATTTCGATCGGTTTTGAAACTCACCTCGAAAGTAGATCACTACATTCGATACCGGCTCACCATTAGCCTTACGTGCCAACACACCAGAGCAAGTAATTATGTACGACCTAATGGGATTAATCATCCCGTGATATTCTATTTTTAATCATTTATTTGATTACAATTTTTCAACTAAAATACTTTAATCAATAACATCCGCAATGGTACTATGGACGGACCTTGCCAATCTTTTTTAGAAACATCACTTGCAAAACAGCTATAGATGCATACACAGATGTCTCATATCGCAATCGTTTATTTATGGCCATTTACTTTTAATTGACGTAAAAGTTTCACTTATGGTCATCCATGCGTGAACAATAGCTCGACCGCAAATTGTTTACAGTTTAAATTTCACTACATATTTTACGGAAAATATAAACATTAAGTTTTTGTCAACGTGACTATTTCATGCATTGTTTGCGTTCTAAAATAAACATGGAAATAAATAATTAATTAATGAAAACGTAAAAATTGTATACCATATACTTGTTTCTCATTAATCACTTGAAGAAACATTATGTTAATATTTAGGTTTTATAATTAAAATCACTTAGTTTGTTTAATTTTAATTATAAAACCTATATAGTAAAAATTGTATTTCATTTCTGTTTGAATATTTAAATACGTGAAGAGTAATAATTACTAGTAGTTAAAAATATCCCTTTCTTCACATCTAGTGTATAATTTAAAAAAAAACTGTGAAGAAGAGGATATTTTTAACTACTAGTAATTGTATTGCATTTGGTCACTAGAATCAACGTTTTATATATTTTAAACACTTGTTTTATATAATTTGTATAAAATGATCAAAATCAATTAAATAAACAATTTCCTTCCTTCCTTCCTTCCTTCCTTTGAATCATCAATTATTTTTTTACATATCGAAGGCTTTTAACGATTGCATAATTACGTCCCGTAAAAGGAACTAGAGGAGCCGTTTGATCGTTCGACCTCGGCTTATAAATAAGACCGGATGACCCGATCTTGACTCTGTTTCTGTATTTACACTCGGTTAACACAACACTTCCCCGTGTTTATAAAAACATCGGATGGTGTTGGAGGACATTGTTTAAACAGATGCCGATGTGCATTAAAACTACTACCCAGTGGCATTATCGTCGGGGAATACCTACGCGATAAGCGGCTAAGTGCTATTGAGTATTACCCCTACGAAGAATGGAATTCGTAAAGTTCGTGATTTATGGAGGCGCCCAACTCGTAAAACTGATGTTGATACAGTTTGACTGATATGATTTATTGATGAAATAAGAGGAAAATATGTTAACGTTTTCAAAAATTTCATTACTTTCCCTACACAGAATATACAGGATGTCCCACCGAAACCGCACATCAAAAGTTTATGGATTTCTAGTGAATGTATTTTTATGAAATTTTCATGGCCTATGTAATCAAGTGTGCTCTATTTAATTAAAATATTTTCAAGATTATACGACTTCCTTATTTCAAATGGAATATTATATTTTTTAATACGTATTTAGATTCTACATAAAATTCTGTAAAAAAATTAATAAGTAACATGACGTCCAAATTTAAGCGTTTTCGAGATAATTGATATTTTTAAAAATGTTGTGCTTTTTCAGAGTTTACTTTAAAAATACATATCCCCGACTAGAATAAAATTGAAGGATTGTAATTTTGGCTACACATGGTCAATACCTGACGGTATCCAGTGATGAGTTATTTTTGAAAAAATAATATACAGGGTGTTCAAAATTTCAAACCACATTTGGTCAAATTTAAACCAATATATCTCGTTTTTCTTAAATAGAACTCCCTGTATATTTTTACATATTCGGACGCAGAATTTAATTTTACTCCAAACTGCAAGACGATCAGTAATTAAAATTTATATGTATATGTAGGGTGGGTGGATGGCCTCTATCCCACCCTTCAATCAGTAAATCATCATCAAAAATTATTTGATAAATTTGTTTGAATAAATCTATTATTTATAATAATGTCATGTTTATTTACGATTTACAACTTCTCTCCTATATTTTACTAATTGGAGGGTGGGTTAGAGATTTTGTTTCTGGGTGTGTGTCTGAGAGATCCTTTTGAGATGAATCTTTAAACTTAAGGTTTTATCATTAAAAACTGGAATTGAAAAGCTTTTGGTGAACATTCATAAACCTGAAGTGGATGTTTACGCGTTTTTTTTTTAGTTTTTTTTTTATTTTTAAAAGTAGAAGTTACATGAAATTTATATAGCTAATTCCACTGTAAATTATTGTTTTATAAATTTTCAAACCGTTAAAGGAAATTTTATTTCCATCAATTCAAATTACACCGTTGCCATTTTATTTCCAACTGATGTATGGCAATTGTTTTGTTAGAGTTTTGTAAAAGCACTCTTTCTGAATGGATTTTGAAATTTTGAAGCTAATTCAATGATTGGTTAGTGTTCTACAATTTTTTTTAATTTCTGAATGCAATTATTTTAATCACTTTGGTAAATATGAACTTTCAACAACTAACAGCCTCAACTATACACCAATTATTTTATTTCCTTCAATTCAAATTTACAGCTTTTCTATTGTTTTGATGGGATTTTTAAAATATACTCATCCTGAATAAATTATAAAATTGTTAAGCTAATTCCACTGTTGATTAATTTTTTTACAAAATTTCAAACCGCTGAATGCAATTTAATTTACTTTGACGCAATTTTCATTTTGTACATGTATATGACACCTTGAAAATAAAGAGATATTATTATTATTATTTTAGTTTAAGTTTAAGGCGTTGCTATTTTATTTTCAGCTGCGATATGACAATTTTTTCTCATAAAATATAATGAAAATACAAATTCTAAATAAAGTTTGATATTTTTTTTAGCTAATTTCACTGTTTATTATTGTTTCATGCATTTTCAAACCGCCGAACGCGATTTTAATTCCTTCAAATCAAGTTTACAGCGTTGCCATTTTATTTTTAACTCACGTAAGGCAATTGTTTTGATACAGTTTTTAACATATACTTATTCTAAATGTATTTTGAAATTTTTAAGCCAATTCCAGTGTTTATTAATATTTTACAAATTTTTTAATTTTCTTCAGTTCAGTTTTTCATGATTAAATTTTCTACAAATAATATTCAATTAAGATTTTAGATCATAATTTGTTTTATGACCTTTGATATTAAAACTAAGCTTCTGTCTGTTGTCGTAAGATCAAAGGTATATGTGAACTTTATCTAATATTTCAGCTAAGTTATTTAATTGTTTGTAAAGAAATATAATTCATAACTTCACTTGTAAAGATTCGGAGAATTTAAAATTAAATTATTTAAGTAATGTATTATAATCGAAACCTCAAATTAACTTGGAAAATTTTACGCTGGAGAAAAATTTAATCATTAGTAGTATCAGTACATTATTTTCACCTGATTATATACCAAAATCGTTTTTAATCGCGGCGATTTCAATTAATAAGTAATGCGTTCGAAATTACCTTTTGCCATAGGGCAGACCGGACGGTGATTCCGTTGTGTATTTATAATTACTACCCAAAATCATTTGGGCGACGTTATAAAATGCAATTAAAATTTGTACTCTCCAATTTGACGTTTACGAAATTAAATCGGTTGACCGATAATTATGCTATAATAATAATTATACAATAAATTAAATTAACATAATTATAGATTAATTTATTTAATTATTTTTCATCACTAAGTGGTAAACCAAACTTTTGATTATCGTTTTCAATTTAAGTAATTATGAAAAGTTTTCCTAATTTATTGGTGATAAACCTAAACAAACCACAGATTCAGAAATTTTGAAGAAGATGATTAATACTTGAAGATAATCATTTGTTATACATTTTTTTAACAAGAAGAATAATGTGGTCGCCACCATTCTTACGATTAATAAATTTTGTTTTGTTTTTATTAATTATAATAGTACTTACATCAACGCCAAAATCCTCCCTCATTCCTCTCGCAGCAGCAGCGACCACATGCCTCTGGTCCTCATCACTGTAATCTTCCCCGCGCGCGTTCTGAAGAAGAAGCAGCGCGTTAAACAGCACCAAAACACACCACCACCTCAACATCTTCGTCGTCATCGTCACAAAACCCTACTGGAACACATCAACGCGAAATGAAGACACGTAACGTGCAAACAAAACACTAGCTGCTGCGGTCAGCATTCGAATGTCAATGAATGAAACATGTGCTTAGTGTCCGTACCTCCTTTCATCCTTTCATCGTGTGGTGGGGGCGGTGGAAGAAGGAAGGCGCGCGCGTTCTTACAGAGCGAAGAAAGAAGATAGTGTTTCTCTAGTGTTGCTCTCGTGCTTTATTACTATGTTTTCGTCCGCACAATGCGACTGGCTTTCTCCACCGGCTTATCTCCAGTCGCAGTCGCACATTTCTCTTCAAAATTCATGTTCTACGTGCGGTAATAAGTATTATCAGGAGGTACGCGCGCGGAATTTTGATTGGCGTTCCGAAGTTTTCTCGAGAAGAATTCTTTCCGCTTTTCAATCAACTCTAGTAATTATTGTTAAATTTATTATTTCATTCATTTGCTCACAGTCTAATACAGTAGGATATAAGAAACCAGGAAGCATAAAGAAAAAAAAAACAGTTCTATCTTCAATAAAGAGAATTGTTGCGACCGTTACTACGTGGTAATCCATACTTACACTGAATTGAAAAAAACGATTGAAGATCGAATTTTTAATGTTTATCCCAGCTTTACCTATTTCATGCCGAGAATCATTTTGTTTAAGAATTTTTAAAATCCGTTCTACCATTGAAAAGTTATGAAGTATATACGAAAAACAATTGAATGTCGAATTTACAATAAAAAAATAACACGGAAGCCATTTGCTTCCACAATTTTTAAATTCTGATCTTTAATGGAATGCCAGGAACAGTTTCCTTTAAGAAATTTTAAAATTCGAACATCTATTGAGTTGTGTATGAAAATACAAAAAACAATTGAATAACTAATTTTTCATTTTTATCCTGTTTTAATATATTTTATTTCGGGAACAAATTGTTTCAAGAATTTTTAAAATCCGATTATTCTTAGAAAAGTTATTCAATAAAATACAAAAAAACAATTGACGGTCAAATTTCTAATTTTTATCCTATCATATTATATTTAGCACCAGGAGTAATTTGCCATGAGAATTTTTCAAATCTAATCATCCGTTCACGAGTTATGCATGGAAATATAAAAAACAATTGACGATCGAATTTTTAATTTTTATCCTATCTTTATCTATTTAATGCCAAGAACAATTTCCTTCAAGAAATTTTAAAATCAGAACATCCATTGAAGAGTTATGCATGAAAATACAAAAAACAATTGAATAACTAATTTTTAATTTTTATCCTATTTTTATCTATTTTATCTCGGGAACAAATTGTTTCAAGAAATTTTAAAATCCGATTATTCTTAGAAAAGTTATTCAATAAAACACAAAAAACAATTGACGGTCAAATTTCTAATTTTTATCCTATCATATTATATTTACCACCAGGAGCAATTTGCCATGAGAATTTTTCAAATCTAATCATCCGTTCACGAGTTATACATGAAAATATAAAAAACAATTGACGATCGAATTTTTAATTTTTATCGTGTCTTTATCTATTTAATTCCAGGAACAATTTCCTTCAAGAAATTTAAAAATCAAAATATCCATTGAAGAGTTATGCATAAAAATACAAAAAACAATTGACGATCGAATTTTTAATTTTTATCTTATCTTTATCTATTTAATGCCAGGAACAATTTCCTTCAGGAAATTTTAAAATCAGAACATCCATTGAAGAGTTATACATGAAAATACAAAAAACAATTGAATAACTAATTTTTAATTGTTATCATATTTTTGTCTATTTTATCTCGGGAACAAATTGTTTCAAGAATTTTTAAAATCCGATTATTCTTAGGAAAGTTATTCAATAAAATACAAAAAACAATTGAAGGCCAAATTTCTAATTTTTATCCTATCATATTATATTTACCATCAGGAGCAATTTGCCATGAGAATTTTTCAAATCTAATCATCCGTTCACGAGTTATGCATGAAAATATAAAAAACAATTGACGATCAATGTGTTTAGACGTATTAATCTAAATAAAAGAATACTATGAATTGTTTGCGTTTATTTTATTTTTGAAAAGCATAAAACGCCTTTATAAAAATGTTTTCGGGAAGCTAAAATTGCAAAAATGATGAAAATAAAAACTATACGTAAAGTGTTCCTCAAGGATCTATATTATTCCTCAATTATAATTTTCTGTACTTTCTTTTTCTTGCAGTAGGGTGGGTGGGTGACCTCTATCCCACACTCCAGTCAGTAAAACATCATCAAAAATTATTGGAAATATTTGTATGAATACAGCAATTAAAAATGCAATTATTTTGTGTTTGTTTATAAAAATTACAACACCCAACTAATGTTTTACTGATTGGAGAGAGGTGCAAATCAAAATTAACTAAAAATGGATTATGGTTTTATGTCTAACACATTTAAATATATATATAAAAAACTATCTTGAAAATTAATCTAACATTCTTTTATTGTCAACTAATTTTCTTAATAATAATAAACTTATTAAAATTTTTACCTGAAGATTAAAAAATTTAATAAATAAGTAGAATTATGATTGATTGCATGAAAATTATCTATACGTACCTTCCATCACGTATTGTTACAATTACTTGAACATGTCGAGTTCGTGGAAAATAAAGTAATTAGACACAATGTGAAAATAAAATGTTACCGTCTGCCTCACTTAAAAACCAATCGTTCACGTTGATAACCTACTGAAATATATACCGATCAACTCGTTACACACAATTCCACTTTTTTTTTTCAAGTCGTAATAAATTCGAATTCCGTCCGTCTTTTAATGTCTCGGACAGGTTTTAAAGGAAGGAAACTCCACTAAAACGGTAATCGATTGATTGCAAACTGGGTTAGGATGGATAGATGATGCGAGATGTAAGAGAGATGAGGAGAAAGAAAAAAAACAAACCGCGACGGCGATTTCATATTTGTTATTCAACACGAACAGATGATTATTGCTGTTATGGTTTACATTGGTGGCTTATTTTTATTTATGTAATTCGAAATATTAGTATTTAAATGAATTTGTTGAAATACTAAATTAAAATAATTAATTATATTACGATAAAACCATAAAGGTGCCATCTATTGTCTAAACGTTGCACTACATATCAAACAAATTAAAATAATTTAATTAATTAATGAATAGTGAAATAAAACCAAATTTTTAATTAAGCTTCTAATTAATTTATTACAGTGAAAAAAAGGTATTTGGAGTTGAAAACTACGCACATCGATTTGAAAGCTCTGGATTAAGAGTTTTGATGCTCTATGTTGTGGCCTAAATGTCCCGATTGTTAGAGCGTTGAACTAGTAATTTAAATGTTATAGATTTAAATATTTATTATTTGTCTTAGAGTTGTTGTAGATGCTATTTTCATAATTGAGGTCAAATATTTTCAGTCTAATTTATTGATTAGCATTATAAATTAATGTTAATAATATATATATTGTAAGATATAAGTTTAATAATGTTACGCGTGCTTGATGTAAAAAAAAAAATTATTTACGAAAATCGAGTTTCAGTCTCGCGTAACACAAGAACGAATTTGATATATAATGTACAAAGGAAGGGAGGGGCGGAATAGGAAAACGCAGTAAGGTTTCTCTTGCCGATATGACTATGTACTCGAAATTCCGCACATATCACTTTTGCTTTATTACCAACCTTGAGGCGCGCGCGCTTCGCCCCAATTTCCCTCAGACAAGCTGTATTTCGTTTTATATTCCTCTCGGCTAAACGACAAACACAATCCGAATCGAAACACTACGTACGGATTCTGTTTGCACGAAGGCAATTTCATTAATATATGATTTTTTTTTCCTCACGGTACGTAATATTCTTCGTCCTTAATTGCTAACTGAAATTTTTGGGACGATAAGGATTCCAGGTCAGTGTTTTAATGCAATGAAGCTTAAAAGTTGAAATGAGTTGGAAGACGTGGGTTTTTGATAGGGTGTGATTTGCATATTGATAACTCCTTAAAGAATAATTTGTATAGCTTTACTCTCGTTGATTTTGGAGGCACTTATATTTTGAAAATTCATTATCACTTAATATAATTATATTTCTTCACCTGAAGAAGCTACAGTGTAGCTAAACAATTGTAGTGAGTAAAATTAAAGGTTGAAAATTATATAGCCTTACTATTTGCATGCTCTTTTCGTGATAAGATTACTATCTTTGAGCAATTATTAGTTGTTGAATTTTAAGACACTTTTTTTCACTTGGTTTATTAATCACTAAATGTACATTTCGGTCATAAATTATTAGATTGAGAATTTGTGATGAAAGTGCTAGAAATAAAGTTAAAAATAGAATTTTCATTTAACCAGAATTGAAATCTCTAAATTTTGAATTTATAATCCACACTAAAACATGACGCGTTCCCTATCTAAAATTAAATTCCATCGAGACCTCTTTTTTGATGTTATAAAAAAAAAACGCGAGTTATGACAATCAATTGATGTATCCCATCCATTCCAGTGAGGAAAATCGATGATCCATTGTTCCCTCTGTGTTTTTTTTTCTCTACCCTTTTCTCTTTTCCCGCCGAATAGATTTAAGGACGTGACTGACGCGAATTTCCGCAACCCCTTTCGGTTTGGCACGTGTCTGCAGACGGAGTTGGGAATCCCGCCAGATGAGTTAATGATTTGGCAGGGATTAAAGCTGCAAGAGCATGTTTTTGGGGGGAGTAATCCGAGGATTTCGGGGACGGTGTTTCGAAGGGATTAGGTCGTAATGCCCGTCTTGTGAATGCGGCGCGTACGCGTCAATTCATGTAAATGTGTCCCCCTTGTCCCTGCACGAGGAGAAGGAGAAGGAGAAGCCGAAATCTTACTTTATTTCGTTAATCGTCTTCGTAACGCACCGTTCTCGGTGGAAATGGGAGGATACGGTATTAAGTAATTATGTCCTAGGCTTCGTGATGGGGTCGTTATCACGTATTTCTTCTAATCATCGAAAGGAAAAAAGTAGAAGGCTTAAAAGATGACCACAAATTATTATATAAAATTATTTAAAAAAAATTAAGATAAAATTATTCTGAAAGCCAAAATATATTCTTAATACTTCAAAAACGTAAATATTTGCAATAAAATTTAAGTTTATATAATAGGTAATTATGTTTGACCACGAGGTAAATGAGAAAATCATTCATGAAATATTAAGTTTATATGTTTAAACAAAGTCATCGTGTCTGCTTCTTCACTAAATTTATATCTTTTACATTATGTTTTCCGTTGATTTCGTTATCAATATTGAGAAATATTTATGGCAATCGCATTAATTTTCTCCGAGTCGATAATTATACCCTCTTCGCTGCGTTATAATTGCGATTTTAATTATAAAGCAACGAAAAACCATACGGATTTCAGGGGCGTAAATTGCACATCTCCTCATTATAAATTTTCACGAACGCTTTGAGATGAACCAACTTTATTATTCAGATGTAATCATCCGACAGATTTCATTTATCCAGACTTTTCATTAGCGCAATTATTCCCGTCTATAACGAATGAGAGTCGAAGTTATCATATTTTTTAAAAAATCCTAATTTAGTTAATTAAATTTTCACTTCTTTTTCTAAGGCGTTTGCCTTGTACTCTCTCTACTAGAGCTGCAGCTGGGATGATGAGCTCCATCTTTCATACCATCGTATGGGTGGAGTCCAGAAGGTCTGTTACATCTTGGGAGACCGTCCTTTGCAATCTTCAGCAATCTACTGTCATCCATTCGCTCAACACGATCCCCAATTCATTTTAAATCCTTTTATCTTTTTCACTTATGCTTTCTTCTGTTCCTTCCTTCTTATCTTCCTCCACTTATTAGCTTAAAAACTTAAAAAGCAATTAATCTGTTTTATAATTAAATCCAAATCTTTGTATTGTTTTATTTTGGATAATCCACGAGATTTAACTATTCAAGGCGTGTCTCTGTCCACCATCCATGACGCGGTAATTAAAGCAACGCCACGCATTCTTCTTCACTTTCGTTTTTCTGGCGATGATGGCGTGCATAATGATATTATTCGAAAAAGTATCGACTCGAAATCAGAGCACGTATCTAGAACGAAACCGGATTACTTTCATGTTACTTGTACTGTTAAGATATTTCTGCGATGCACATGATTTACCACCAACCTGTGATTTATGTGATGAACGGATAATACTACGACGTAGGGAGGGGTGAGTAAAAGTGTAGGGGTTTTTTTTTTTATCGACGAAGGAAAATAATATCCCCATTTACATCAATCAACTAAAACTGTAATAATAATTATTAAACTCTTATCACTCCAAAACATTTAGTTTTATCCTTCCAGAAGAAACATTACATTCGGCAGATCTTTGTTCACTGCACTCTTGATAAAAATTACCTAAACATTAAATTGTAAAAAATAGCTAATATTGTTTCGGTTTGTTGGGATTGTTTCTGCAATCCTCCTTTAGCTAATATTGTTAATAATTTAAAACCTAACAACCCCAATTATTGAATATTTTATTTATTTATTTATTTATACATCTTTGAACTTCTTTCTTAAAAAATTATATATACAACAAATCAATAAAAAAAACGTACTTAAAATTTTGGGCGAAACAGGCACAGACAAAGTTCACAATAACAAAGTGTTCTTCCACTCTAACCCTTCATTTTCCATGATGCCGAGGGAGCTTATATCCTCTTGCACTTCCGGAATTATTTTTAAATGCTTCTATTTACTTTTTTTGTCCTCTTTTAGGAGAGACTTTTTTAGAGGTTAATGTCAGCATGACAGATTTCGTAATTTCCAAACATTTCCCCCATCACCAATCGCAAAACGTATTATAATTAATTCGCATTATTTTTATTGTACGTAATTAATGTACGCCGCTAATTAACCCAGTTGCCTCCGGGATTGGAACAGAACGCCATATTTTTTTTTATTTATTCCGCCACAGGAGAGCAACAACACTTCGCTTTCAGTATCGGAGGAAATTTAATAATAGAAAATCAATGTGATTAACAGGGGCAATAATATAATAGAATTCCTCCGCGGCCGTATTAATTTCTATTTCCAGCTGGATTGGTTTCGACAATACAACGTCTTAACGTAATAATAGAAAACTCCAGCAACATAAAACCAAAACACTAAGTGAAGAGAATCAAAGTAATTCGACAAATTCAGTATAATTCCTAAAAGAATCAACAAGAAATTTTCAAGTGGTCATCATAATACTTTCCCTATTATTTGAATGATGTTTTACTGATTGGAGGGTGGGATAGAAGCCACCCACCCACCCTACATATACATATAAATTTCAATTACTGATAGTCTCGCGGTTTCGAATAAAATTAATTACAAAACTTTTTGAATAAAAAAGAAATTCAAAAGATAAAATTTTTGAGCTGGTAAATTAGTTAAAATTTGATATATTATGGGTGGACAGACTTTAAATCTAAATTAAATAAGATTAGCTATAGAAAGTCACTTATATTTAAACTTAAATTTGGATTTTGTTTTATTTTTTATTATATACCTTTATTATTTTGTAAGCGGCAAAATCATCAACGATTAGCAATTAAAGTTATCATATATATGTAGGGTGGGTGGGTGGCCTCTATCCCACCCTCCAATCAGTAAAACATCATCAAAAACTGGTGATATGACCATCATAGCACTTTCCCTATATTTTTTTTTTTTGAAAACTATGAGGTTTGTGCAAAAAGGGTCAATTTCGAATTCTTTCCAATTACTTGTTATATACATTTCATTTAACTCCTATAGTTTATTAGCAATAACAAAAATGTCAAAATTATTAAGTAAAGAACTTTATTAAAGATATATTTTAATGTATGGTGGATGGGTAGCTCCTAACCCACCCTCCAATCAGTAACACATAAGCGAGGGTTTTAATTAAAAGTGGTAAAACCTAAATAAATATAACATTATTAGAAAATTTAATAGATTGATTCAAACAAATTTTTCAAATAATTTTTGATGTTTTACTGTTTGAAGGGTAGGATAGAGTCCACCCGCCCACCCTACATATACATATTAACTTTAATTACTGAGGGGATCAGTTGGCGGTTTTCAATAACTTTAACTACAAATTTTGAATAAAAGAAAATTGACAAAGTAAAATTTTTTAGCGAAAAATTTTATAAAATTTTAGGATTTATAAATATTCAATTAGAAAACCCTAGAACTTTTGAAACAACTAAACATAAATTGAAACGAAAATTGGAGAGTGTAAAGAATTTACTAGAAAATTCAAGACACCTGAAATTTCAGAAAAAGTTTCAACTTTTGACGTATATTTCGAAAATCTGAAAATATTACTTGAAAGTTTTTGAATTTTAAAAAGAAAATTCTGTAACTTTCAAAAAAAAATCTAGAGATTCGGATTTTATAATGATAAAAATTAAAGAAGTTACTGAAAAGTTCTAAAAATTAAAGTTTATAAAGCAAATTCTGAAAGCGTAGAAGTAAAAAATTTGGAAATTTCTAGGAATCTGAAGAAAAATTGCTGGATAATCTGAAGTACTTGAAGAAAATTCTAGGAAATTAGAAGACTTATTCCTTGATTTCTAACAAGTTTTTGGATCTGTAAAAGAAATTGTTATAATAATTTAAAACTCTTGATCAAATTTTGGATTATTAGTAAAAAAAGTTCAAAAATATTCCTAGGAATTTCTGGATAAAACTGAAAAAAGGAAAATATTAAAAATCTTTATGAAATAATTCTAAAGAGAAATTGCTGGAAATTTAGGAATGAACGAAGAAATTTGCAAGGAAATTCCTGAAGAATGGAATAAAAGTAGTTGTTAAATCCTGGAATTTTAGACCAGAGAAATAAATTGCCGATACAGTTTACTGTGCTTATTTACAAATAAATATTTACACTTGTCATAACAAATATAGTTTTAAAGTACACATCGTAGTAAGTGTAACTTCAGAATTTCAATATGAAATGGACATTTGTTTTATAAGTCTAAAGTAAATTTGGGAATGATGAAACAAAATGAAAGGTTCTAGGAATCTAAAAAGATATTCTTATAAATTTTCTTTAAGAAATTCAGAAAGGAGAGCTTTCTGAAACTGGAAGAAATGTTGCTGGAATATTATTCAAATCTGATAAATTTAGAAAGACGGAAATATTTACCAACCTTAGAGTTATAGACTCTAAGGTTTTTAATATATAAATCTAAGTCTAAAAATAAAAAATAATTCGAAAATTCTGAACGCATAGAAAATTCCAAAAATTTGGTGATTAGAAAATTCTTAAAATTTTGAAAATAAATTGCTGGAAAACCTTCGAAAACAAATTTGGAAATTTGGTAGAAAAATTTTTGGTAATCCTAGTAATCTAAATAAAATTATATTAAATATTTTGGCCCCTCGAAGATAATTCTAAAAATTTGGAAGGGAAATTTCTGGAGGCATAAGAAAGAAAATTCTAGAATTCGAACATTTTTGAATTAAAAATAAATAATAAAAAAATTTTGAAACTCCTCAAAACAAAAAATTAAATTTGTAACAAAAATTGGAGATTGTAAGAGAAAAATTACTGGACAATTTTAGACATCTGAAAAGTTTTCCATACTTTTACCATAAATTCTGGAAATCTGAAAAATAAAATCTTCTGGAATTTTCAAGAAAATTTTACAGATTTGGATTTTATAATGATACAAATTAAAGAAGTGTGTGGAAAGTTCTAAAAATCTAAATTTAAATTCTGAAAATTTAAAAACAAAATTAGAAATTTTTAAGAATCTGAAGAGAAATTGCTGGACAATTTGAAATACTTAAAGAACATTCTAAAAATTAGGAAGAGATATTCTTAGATTTCTAGCAAGTTTTTGCAAGTACAGAGAAGAAATTGTCAGAAAAGTCGAGAAGCAAATTAAAAAAAAATAAATTTTGCAAGAGAATTTGATAAAAACTTTTAAATATTTTTTAGAAACTTTGCAAATAAATTCATGAAGACTGGAATAAAAGAAGCTGTAAAATTCTATAAATGTGGAAAACTTTAAAAAATTGGAAAATAAATTACCAAAATAGTTTATAAGCCTAAAGCAAAGTTTGGAAATCTGATTGAAACATTCTGCTGGAAAATTTTCTTCGAGAATTTCAGATAATTGTAAAGAAAGCTTGTGGAGACTGAAAGAAATGTTGCTGGAAAAGTTCACAAACATATTTTCATACCTTAGAGTCTGTGAATCTATAAATCTGAATCTAAAAAAATGGTAATTCTAGAAATCTATAAAGAAATAATTTGAAAATTCTAGAAATTTGCTGAATAATTTTTAATATTTGGGAAATAAATTGCTGATAGAAAAATCTGCAAATTTGTGAGAAGAATTCTTGGTAATTCCAGGAATATAAAAACAAATTATTTGAAAATTTTGGAAACGTTGAAGAAAATTCTAGAAATTTTAAGGACATAAAAAAATTCAAAAAATTCGAAAATTATCGAAATGTTGAAAATATATTGCGGGAAAAATTTACAACTTAATATAAACAATATCTAAAAATATTGTAAAACATTTTTGGAAATTTTTAGGAATTATAAATAATTAATTAGAATATTCTCAAACCCCTGAGAAAATTTATACATTGAAAATTAATAAAAAAATATATACATGATTCGTGGAAAGGCATTAAATCAAGTCTAAATGTGATAGAAAGTCATTTATATTTAAACTTTAATTTCGGTTAAGTTACAATGATGAAAATATATAAGTCGTTTACGTTGTAGAAAATTAACTAATAATTAGAAAAAACACGAAAATATTGTTGTAGATTTTACGAAATATTTTCGTGTTTTTTTCTAATTAGGTATACGTTACAATGCTTGAAATTTAATCATAAGAAAATTTCAAAATACATTTTTAAACTAACGTATTTTAATAAATACTATAAACAATTGACATACGACAACTAAAAACAAAACTTTAACGCCTGAAACTTGATGTTAGTAAAATCAAAATTACATTTGACAATGTTTATTTTTTTTTAATTACCAAACTTAAAAAAATAAATTATATAAACTTTTTATTGTGTATTCTTTATATAACAAATATTGCAAAATGTCATCATTGTCGTCCAGCAGCGAGCATGAAAGCAGACGAACTTTTTGTTTTGTTGTGTTGTGCGCTCTTACCGAGATCGTTTTAAGTGGTTTCACTTCTTCCGGTCTCGGGTGAACGCTGAGAATACATTAAAACCACTCCTCAAGGTCAACTGTAACCACGTTTGTTCTTCCATATCACGATGTACGCGCTGCACTTTCTCCAAAAATGGTTCTGCATCTCTAAACGCGTGATCGGTTTTAATGGTCGTAATTAACCTCAATAACATTAGTTTCAAAGGGTACACAAATTGATCGTACTTCATTATGTTCATCCATTATTACAAAATACAACTTAATTTTGATGAAGAATGTACATTCTAAAATTTCAATGTAGAAAAGTCTTCTTGTTTACACTGAATAGTAGTAACGGTCGCAACCATTCTCTTTATTATATCTTATTGTTTACGTTTTTATTTAACATTTTTTCACAACAGATGTTGAGCCATAAATTTTAGGCATTAAAATTTTCCTTATCGTCATTAATATTCGTTAGATGGTACAATTCATCTGGGCCCCAGTGATTGTATTAAAGGGGCTTTTAAGTGCGTACAATTGTTTCATCACGTAACGTTTCCAAAGAATACGATGGTCCCAGCACGTATACCTCTCTTCCCCAGTGAGTAATAGTTGGAGAATTTTCACTGCTCCGTAATTATGTCTAAATTGATTTTAAATTGATTCAAGATGTTCAACTGTAATACTTAAATAAATATAGTTGTCTTTCTAATTACTAATAAAAATGTATTAAAGTCTTTTACGTTGTAGAATATTTTCTAATTCACTCTTGTATGTACACAAAATTGGGAATATGAAGATGATTTTACTTATTCTTACCTTCCTTCATCTACTGCATAATTGTTTTAATTCCGAAGTTATTAATATTAAGACCACTTCATTCTATCTTTCTCAAGTCTCGAGCAATTTGTATAGCCTTTCCTAATAACAGTGCCATTACGTTGATTGTAAGACATAATACATTTCCTTAAAGTGTAAACCTAAAGGTTTATTGCTGTAGATCGTTGTAATAAATTATAAGGATGAAAACGAAGGAAATTAATGCTATGAATCGTAATTAATTATTGTATGGTATTGTTAAAAACTTGTTTATGTGATTAAAGGGTGGGTTAGAGGCCACCCGCCCACCCTACATATATTATATATTTATTTTTATTTCAACCATTGTTTTAATTTCATGAACATCATTGCAGTTATTGTATGATGAAATCATGGAATTAAAAAAAAGTATGTTAGTATTTGATAAACAATTATTTCTTGTACGTTTGATAATGGCCTTTTAAAGGTTGAAACTATAGTCACGTAATAAATCCTGTGTGTGATATCAACGAAGTGTATTTTCATTTAAAGTTCCTAACAATTATTTCATTATGTTTCGCCAATAGGTAAGTGAGAAAATTGTTCAAGAAATAAGTATTTAAATTTAAGTTTTAATGAATGTTTATGATGGGTAAGTGGCAATCAATCAGTAAAATATATGAGAAAATGCGGAAAAATACTTTCATTAGTTGTATTAAGTTTAAAATTTTCAAGTGAAAGTCAATAAAAGAATTTTTAGAATATCAAACAATTTTTTTTTAATTGTATTTCACTCAACAATGCCGTAATATCGAGCCTATTGTTCTTTTACAGCCGTTTACACTTATAAACGTTATCCAACCGAAATCACCAACAATATATTTACTCTCAATCCAATTATAATAAAAAAATAATAATATAGAAAGAAACAATGCTTAACCAATTAGCCCCGCGTTAATGAATGCATTACAAAGCGCACGACTAATTAAGACGGATTTATTAGTGGCAACTTTTACCTTCTCGTGAATTCACCACTATTATTTTATTGAGAAAAAAAAAGAAGTGCGAAACGAAATTCCTCCGGATGAGTGAAAGCCTCTCGCCAGTTTGTTGTTGCATTTCACACGAAACCACATGAAAACGAAAATTGAATTCTTCGGACTTTCTTTCAGAAGAGAGGCATTGTGTGCGCATAGTAATTAATCGTTGGATTGTTTAGAAGGATGAGCGAGTTGTTAATTTGTGTGAAAAACGTTCTCACGCATTGTTACGATTTTATATAATTATTTTTCACTCAACTTTATTCTTGCTTGTGTATAAATTTTAAATAATAACTATTTTTAAAGTATTTAGACGAAAAATTATAATAAATCCGTATAAAAGCATATTAAATATACTAAACGGCGACGGCATTAACAATTTACCGATTTTCTGCGACGCGTCCGGAATAAATTCGGCATTTGAAAGCGCGCACCGAACTTAAACACCATAATCCACTTTCGTGTACCCCGTAAAGACGATATAAAAGGTAACGTCTTCCACGTAGATCCCTTCCACTTATCATTTGTGAGTTACGCAATGATGGAAATTATAATCGGCTCTCCGGCGCGAGAAAGTCCTTTCTTCCTTCTCCCCAAACGCACGAAAGTATCTCACGTTATTAACAGATGTTCATCGTAATTATTATATTTAAATGAGCGTTTTGGCCGGTTTAGAAAGTGCAATTAAAGCCTAGGATAATAATAATAATAATAATAATAATGGTTCTTATTACTTCACCTATGGCGTAATAAATTATTACACCAGAAAAGATAGGATTTTAAAATGATTTAAATTATTATTGGTTATTTTTTTTTCTTTTAGCTGGGCGGTTTCTACAGTGATGACCAGACAGAATACGATACCATCTGAAGATAAAAGTGAGATGGTTAACGCTTTGATACCGTTGTGGGATTTTTGTAATCATACGAATGGAAATGTAAGTATTAAAATAATATTAATGGTATTATAAAAATTGTAATCATATTTTGAATAAAGAAGCTTCTTCTTCAGTGTTATACAAACAAAGTTAAAGTTGTAATCATTATTTTCACAGTTTATAATTATGTGCTGAATGTACATTTAGTTTTGTACGGCTACTAATACATTGATATGACTGTGTAAAAATGATTACGTGTTATTTTTTGCTATAAAAATACAAAGAGAATTTTAAATTTTGATAATTAATCTTTGTTTATAGCTTACATTTAAAACTTGCTCTTAATATTAAATCAGAAATGGAATACTTTTGTTTTCTCCAAAAGTATTTGTTAAAGTTTATTTCAAAGATAGCAATTGTTTTAATTTATTTTTTCCTAGGCATTAAGATTCCTTTAATTTTCGGTTTTTCAAAATCTAAAAGTGAAATATTTGTGTTTCAAAATCACGTAATTGAATATATTTTTTTGTAAATTTTATTTTATTTATTTTAAACAATAATTTTTATCAAAACTTCGTTTACATCAAAATTCTGTTATCGAAATAGAATATTGCATATGGATACATGTGTAATCCACAACAATAAAAGAGATATTAATGGAATCCGCTCGTACGTTTGAAACAAATCATTTTTTCGACAGCGTTTCAATACATTTTTTGTTTGTTTTAATTCACAGATATCCACTGATTATAATCCAATATTGGACAGAAGCGAGTGCTTAGCAGTGAGGGACTTCAAAGCCGGCGATCAGTTATTCATATTCTACGGTGCCAGAACTAATTGCGATTTATTCGTACACAACGGGTGGGTAGGGAAAAAAACTGTGAAACGAGTCGATTAATTAATCCATTAATTGGGCATTGATTATTTCTTTTATTGTGTTTGTAATTAATTAAACAGATTTGTCTACGAGGAGAACGAACACGACGGATACGGATTGACGCTGGGTATAAGTCAGTCGGATCCTCTTAGAGAAAAACGGACGAAACTATTGGAAAAGCTGGAGATAAACCCGAATTCAACGTTTTATCTGAACACAAGCCCCCAACCAATCATTGGAGAATTGCTGGCGTACTTAAGGATTTTCAATATGAACGAAGGTCGGTTGTTAATTAATAATACGTAAATGAAAGAAAAAAAATACAGAAGATGAAAATATATTACTTTTCGTAACTGATTGGAATATATTTTACTCATAGAAAAATATTGTTGGTGGGTTATTTAGAAAGTAATTTAGTTGATTGATTGTATATAGTAGTGTTTGATTGGAGCCTTTTCAAATATGTTATGTTTATTTGACGAATAAAACACTAATAACTTTTCTTAACAATCTTATTTGAATTACCAAATGTACACTTCGGACACAAAGTGACCATTTTCAATGGATCAGCACTGTGTGGTCAAATAAAATTGTGAAGAAAGGTTATTAGTGCTTTATTCGTCAAATCAATTTGATCTTCACATAACTCAATATTTAATTAATTGCTCACTTAACCCGTGGTGGTGGTTTTTAATTTCTAATCAAGATTAACATAACACAACCAATTTATGTTATATTTAACTTATAAAATTAATTACAATTTTCTTCAATTGACTCACATTTTTTTTAAAATAATTTTTAACCTTATTATTGTGTGCATATTTCTCGGTAATAATTTCTTTGTGATTTTCTAGAACAACTCCAGCATTGGATGGACAGTGAAAAATGCGCCGATTTGCAATGTCTCGACTGTGCGCTGGATACCAGTTTGGAGAAGAAAATGTGGTCGTTTCTACAAATACGGATAAAACTGCTCCTGTCGGCGTACAGAACGACACTGGAGGAAGACCAGGACAAATTGAAGGAGGACGGTTTAACGGAAAACAAGGTTTTGGCCATCAGAATGAGGATGACGGAGAAACGCATTCTGCGAACCGTTTTGGATTATGTGGAACAGTACATTAAACAATGATGACGATTTGTTTGCGTTCTGTGTTTATTACTAATACGTTTGTGTTTGTGTATTTGATGTATTATTGATTTTGATGATGTTAATAAGAGTTATTTTCATTTTATTTTTCATTTATTATTAGAAAACAAAACACTTAAAAAAAACTTCTCGTTATCAAACTAGAGTGATTTCTTATTATTATTGTGATAAGAAAGATAAGCTTAAAATTTTATAGATGCCGATGAACGTTAACAAAAAAATTAAAAAAAAGGTTGACGACGGAGGCTTCTACTTCGTTATACATACAAATGAAAAAGTGTGTTTAATTTTTTAATGAAAAATGGCGCAAATAGTAATTTTAACATTTAATATAATAATAATAGTAAACTATTTATGATTTTCATCTTTTTATTTTACTCATTACAATTGTTTCGCTACACTGTAGCTTCTTCAAGTAATATTATATTTCTTCACCTGAAGTGTAGCGAAACAATTGTAGTGAGTAAAATAAAAAGTTGAAAATCATAAATAGTTTACTATTATTATTATATTAAGTGATGGATTTTCAAAAAATAAGTGCCTTAACAATCAACGAGTAATTTTAAAAGTATACATTTTATCAAAACTTGTAATAATTTTACTTGTATTTTTAATACATTGTATCTCTTATAAAATTAATGCTCTAATTTGTTTTCTAATAGAAACATCAAAGTAATAAAGTAATCACATATTTATTATTAACAAAATAACACTATAAAAATATATTATTTACACTTGCCTTACATTTACACGACACTCTTATAAATTAGATGAAAAAATGTGTGCGCAATGATTAATGAAATAATTGTGAGTTTACAATCGTATTAGTTCGTTATAGGTTTCACTCGTATTTTCAGTGGATCTTTTGTTGCATACAGCAGCTCTTGTTTGAACCGCATCTCCGGATGTGTCCACTCCAATTGAAAGTTTCTAATAATCTAAAGGAAACAATAAATAAAATTTATTAAATAACGTAAAATTAAATATTGATTGATTGATTGATGAGGTTTTTACTTGGTGATAAATAAAATGCTTCGGTTTTGAGAATTTACACAATTTAATGTCGATGCACTGCTTCATTAGGCAGATGATAAATTTATCATCTGCTTGATGAAGCCACTGTGTGGCGAAACAATTGTCACAGTGCATCGACATTAAATTGTGTAAATTCTCAAAACCCAAGCGTTTTATTTATCACCTACGTAAAATTAAATTAAATTTAAAACCTGGTTCAACTTTAAAACTTCTGAAGAACTTTAAATTTAAATGTAGGATGAAATAAAACATGATTTTCTATGTTTTATTTCATCCTACGTTTGAAAATGAAGTACCACATAGTACCGGTCACTTTAAATTTAAACTATTTGTTTTTTTAGTATTCTTATATGATATTTAAAAAAGTTAATTAGCTACTTGTTAGATCTAGCTTTTAAGCAATTCAACCTGAATGTTTTTCAATTATTACCTTTGATATGACCAATTCCATCTCTAAATTCGCAAAGCGTTTTCCTATACACGATCTTGGTCCAAAACCGAAGTGCAGTGTAACAAAAGGATTGCTATTTTTATACGATAAATCACCACTTGTCGTCCTCAGCCATCTTTCAGGAATGAATTCATTAGGTTTTTGATAGTATTTCTCCAGTCTTGATAGATAAAGCGTTGGTGCGAATAAAGTCGTCTAAAAAAATATAACAATTAGTTTATTAATTAAGAAATAGTTGAAATTGATGGTAGCGACCGTTACTATGTGGTAGTTCATTTTAAAAAAGGTTAAATGAAAATAATTTTTAAGTTTTTATACCACTATTTATTGTATAATATACACAAACAAAGTTTACAATATATTATCAATGTTAACACCCTGTATTCTTCTTCATTCAACACTTGATAATGACCTGCAAAGGTCGAAACTATAGTTGTGTCAAAATTGATAATATATTGTAAACTTTGTTTGTGTATATTATACAATAAATAGTGGTATAAAAACTTAAAAATTATTTTCATTTAACCTTTTTTAAGAAATAGTTGGCAAATCTATAGAAATAATTAATACAAATCCTCAAAATACAATTATTTACAAGTAAAATTACCAATAGCAAGTTAACATTAATTGTTTTACACGTGTTTCGATTAGTAAATGATAATTTTTAAATATTAAGATAACGACAATATTTGATTTTCAAATTTATTTTATTTTAAACAAACATACTGTGACTTCTTCAGGGTGAAGAAAACATATGTAGTGTTTAAAATAAAACAAATTTAAAAATCAGATATTGTCGTTATCTTAATAGTGCATCAACAGTCAATCAATAATTTTTAAAGTTAATTGTACTGGTAGTTCCAGGCTAGCTATTCTAACGAAACAAATATATACGATATATTAAAATTATGATACTTGTTGTGTCATTATTTTAATATATGTTTTTATTCTGAAATACCAATTCCATCAAGAGTGTAGCCTAGAGTGTATTCAATATATTTTTACTCGAAAAATGACAAAAAATATAAGATAAATATATTGTTTCCCTATCGACAGCTATATCCAGGCTTTGACTTTGAATGCAGGAAAATGAAATGTTGTTGTGGAGTTGTACATGTTACTATTCAGCTGACTTTTATAGTCAGGAAACCTTCAGAAAATAGATATCATCTTTATAATATTCCTTTTTAAAATATGTTAATACATACCCCTTTTGGAATTTGATATCCATTCAGCACCAAGTCTTTGGTGGATTTTCGTACTGCCGCCGCACCGATTGGTGCCATCCTTCCCGTCTCCTTGATGACGGCTTTCAAATATGGTAAATCGTTGAGCATGTCTTTGGTTAGAGGCGTGTCCGGTTTAGGCATGACCTTGTAAAGTTCCTCTCGAAGATTCCGTTGTGCTTCGGGATTTTTCGCTAGGTAATAAAGAGCCGCGCCCGTGGTTTTCCCCGTCTGCAAAAAATAATATTATAAGAAGTACTAGTATTAAAAATAAGACGACACTATCACAATCTTCAAACTTCAGGGAGAAAATTCATTTGCAACCTTGTATTTGTTCTAACGTGTATGATTTAAATTTTCTAGAAAGAGAAGTCATCACACTCGATCTAAACCAGAATACAAGGAAATTTTTCGGAGAATTACAAAGATTGAAAATTGAAACCTGCAAATTTCGATCCAGAAAGAACAGGGAAACTGTCGAGGGCAGTTTACAAGGAAGTTGTTTCGATTTTCCAATCTTAATTAGTAACTATGGAAATAAGGATGTTGATGTTAAAATTACGTGATGGTGAAGAGAACATCTTCAACAAAAGAATTGAATATATTGTTGGAAAGAGTTTTAAGTCACCTAACACACTTTGATCAGCACCAAACCTTATTGATGATTTATTCAACATACCGTATCAATTCCAGCTGTCAACATATCCAAGGTCATTATCATGGCGACGTTCTTGTCGATCTGTAGCAATTTTTCAAATACGCTCTTTACCTCCAACGATTCCTCGCGAGTTTTGGCTTTATAACGTTTCTCCGCTTCGTTTATTAACTTTAAACACATGCTGAAAATTGAATATATAGATAAGTAATTCAAAATAAAGTTCACACTTGATGGAAAAGTATAATAGATACATTTGAATTAAAACACTTGTTATTTTCCACTGAAGGCAGTAGAATTGAATGTATTCAAGATATTTTTATTTGAAAAATAAATACAAACTACTTACTCGGTAAAATAATCTTGATACTTCACATACTTCCTCCACAAGGGTAAATTAAATTTCCTATAGTACTCTCCTAGAGGAGTGAAATCCAAAATCATCATCATCTTAAAGAGTTTTAGCATGTAGTTGATCATCACATCATTTTCTGGCTTCGGATTTCTTTCTAAACAGCCCAACCGCGTATCCAAGGCAATCACTCCGATCGATTCGAACGCCCATTTATTGATTTCATTGCCGAAATCCTCGGGCATTTCACCGTTCGGATTAAGCGATGCCAAATACTTGATGCGTTCAACAAATTCAGCAGAAACCTCGTTTAATTCGCTGGTGTATCTGTAGGTGACGCGCGGTTGCATCATTATCGGATTGACTTTTGTGCGAATATTGAACCAGTCTTCACCATGACTAAAAATAACAATCGTATTATTATATACAAAGTAGCATTATAATAAAAGTCAGAACAAATATTATAAAGGTATATAATATCATATCTATTGTTAAAATTGTTATATTTTGGTATTGAGATAACGAAATTGTTTGATTTTCAAATATTGGTTTATTAAACATAATCCAATATTTGAAATTATCCCAATATTAACTTATTGATTGTTGAGTTACGTATCCCAATATTAAGTATGGATTTTCAACACCTAAGTGCCTCATCAATAAATCAAGTTATATTTTTGTTTTTTTCTTCTGATAATAGGAGTCAACTTTGCTATTTTTACTTACGTATTGACCAAACTTGCGGTGTCTTTAAAAATATCTTTGCGCATCACGTGACGGTAATATTTCAACGAGTCGAAACCCTCCCTTACCGGCCAGACACCTTCATTTCTAAACATCTACAACAGAAAGTTAAAATCCATAATTAACTTTGTAAAGGAAATGTATTTAATCAGTATTATAAAATTAGTAAAATGTTTAACATTTGGTTAAATATTTGCTAGATTTATTTTCTATATTTCATATACAGAAAAAATAATCTAAAAATCTGTAAGAACAAAGAAAAAGGAAAAGTTGATAGATGGAGAATATAAAAAATCCATTTTTAAAAATTCCTTTAAAGTTTTTAAGTTAGTTTTTTGTCTTTTTCCTACATCTTTGTCCATTTTTTTTTTAAAGGGGATATAAACCTAAAAATTGTAGAATTAAATTCCTAAAATAAGATTTCTCACCATTTCAATTTCATTTGGTTCAAATACCAACACCATATCCGGTATTAAAATTTCCCTGATTGCACACAGATTTCCGTACTGTTCATGCATCCTAAAAACCGATTTTTAAGAGTAATGATTAATTATATTACACCGTATCACCTTTTATACATCCATAATGAATTATGTAAATCAATCTCCCCTGTGAAAACCCTCCAAACGTTTCCGATGATGGGCAGGGGTTTCGGTCCCGGAATTTTCTCAAAGGATTTCGCGGCATCCCAACCCTCGGGTTTCTCGTTAAAGACTTGACTGGCCGCCTCCTTGTAGTACTTTTCTTTGTTGGCCACCAGACAACTCCTTGAGACGTCCCGGTGGAAACAACGTTGTATAATTCGGGCGGAATACATTTCGAATTGCTCCTCTATCAAGACTGCAATTTTATTGTATTATCCTATCGTATTTATAATGTGATTTTAGTAAATATTGTTAGTTATCTCGATTGCACAATTTACACTCAAATTAATAACTCAGATAGATAAGTGATTTTTGATGATTTATAAATATACACACGAATATAAAGAAGATATTTGGTGCATGTAAATGTATAATTAATTAACTGCTTAAAGGAAATTGCATTTTTTAAATGAGAAAGAAGAAACCTTCCGGTGATGAAAGATAGCAATGAGGACGAGTTAAATGAACTCAAAGAAACCAAACAAATTATTTCCCGAATTTCCACCAGAAAACGTACAAGATTTTGAATTTGAATCGTTTAAACTTCTTAACTGATGTTGCTATCCTCGAAAGGTTTAAGATTTTACTGGAGTAATATTAATCATAATTAGGAAATAAATATTTAAATGTTCTGACTAATTGCCTATCTTAAATATAAATCAATTAGGTACAGCTGCACGCAAACGTACCCAATTATCAACATTGTTATTTTATTGACCAATTTAATTACTACACTTGAACCTTGTCGCCTATTTTTTTACCCACATCAGTAGCGATCGATACGAAATAGAAAAATCATTGCTATAATCTTTTATTTAATTGTTACATCAAAAAAATATTTTAATTAATTAATTGTGTTTGTTTATAAACGTTAACACTTTCTTGGTAAATGAATCTGAATAAAAATACAGTAATAATATTTTTTTAGTGAATAAAAAATTAACATTTACAAACAATTAAACCTAACATTTAAAAACAATATACTGATTGATTATTTTTGTTAATTCAGTGACTATTATGTATAAATATAAAACTTAGTACCTTAAAAAAATCGTTGAAACTCGTTTCCAGGCTCGAATTTATTTTTTTATGCCAGCATCATCCACAAATTACCACTAATATTCATATTTAGTAAATTTAGACAACAATAACAAACGTAACAGGAAGAAATCTATTATAAGCTAAAACCAAGGTCGGAAATGTAATAATAAAATCGATTGCAACTTTGGTTGCCTATAGTGTAAAGTAAGATTTTATATAAAAATGTATAAAGTCTTTTAGGTTGTAGAAAATTAACTAATAATTAGAAAAAAACACGAAAACATTTCGTAAATCTACAACAAATGAGTCTTATTAAGACTACAAGATAAATCACTTATTGAAACAACTACTTCTCTGGCTAATACCTCGGTAGACATTGAAGATTTTATATATTTGTTAAAACGCACCCAATTTTCAAATGATAACGATGATAAAACATTGAAACTCGAGTCATGTTGTGTTTATTTATTTCTTTTATATTTGTATACCTGTCTGTAGGATATAAGAATTTTACAATTATTATTTGTAGTTAAAATATAGTGAAATTTTTACATCACGTAGAATTTTTACATTTTGCCATTTTATTTCCACGTACGATACAATTGTTTTAATATTATGTTTAAAAAATTAAGTCAACACGTTTTCTATAGAATAAAAGTAAATTTTTGTTGTAGTTAAATTTTTCTTAACGAAGAAGGTAATATTTATTTCTACGCATTTAGTTTTAAACGTTGACGTTTTATTATCACGCACGATTCATCAATTATTTTAACGTAATAATAAATAAATTCTACATGTACTCTGAAATATAAAAGTAAATTACTGATGTGGTTAAATTTTTACAACTTTTCTAAACGAAGAACGCAATTGACTTTAATTAATTATGCAGCTTAGGATAAAACAGAATATAAATTATTAACACAAATATTTATTTTTCTGATTACGTTTTAATTTCAGTAACACGAATATTCAATGGATCCTTGATTCCAAACAGAAATTCCTGTCCAAATGTCATATCTTTGTAATCCCAGGAAAGCTTGAAGTTTCTCACGACCTAAATAATCAGAGAAGACATTAAAATTTAAATAAAAACACAAAAATATACTATAATAAAATAATAATTTTAAATTTTCTGCTTTTTTGATCATTTTAAGTAGCAGTAATACTTGTTTTGATTAAATTAATTACCTTCGCAAGGATTATTTCCATTTCCAAATTAGCAAACCGCCTTCCTACACAAGATCTCGGCCCAAATCCGAAAGGTAAGGTAACAAAACGGCTCGCGGTTTTATCACGCAGCATTTCAGTATTTGACTTCAACCACCTTTCAGGAATAAACTCATTTGGACGAGGGTAATACTTCTCCAGTAAAGACAAATATATCGTTGGGACAATTAGGTAAGTCTGAAAAAATGTTATACACCAAAAGATCAAATAATTCATCACCATAGAAATTACTTACATTTTTAGGTATTTGATAGCCGCGTATGATTAAATCTCTTGGAGCTTTTCTCATCTGCCCAGGAACCACCGGTGCAAGTCTTACGACTTCCTTAACGACGGCTTTTACGTAAGGAATTTGATCCAGAATTTCGTTGGTGATGGGAGTATCGGGCGAGGGCATCGCGGCCATCACTTCTTTCCTTAGAGCTTCCTGCTTGTCCGGATTTCTCGCCAAGAAATATAAGGCTGCTCCTGTTGCCTTTCCTGTCTATAAAAATATTCATTAATACTTAAAAATACTGAATACCTAGAATACTAAAGAAAAATACTTATTTCCTCATAAATTTAAGTAAATATTTAAAAGTTAACTTACAGTATCAATTCCAGCGCTTAACATATCCAAGGTCATCACCATGGCGATTTTCTTATCTATTTTTAACAATTTTTCGAAAGCGCTCTTCTCATGATCGGACATCTCGTCGTAATCTTCGGACTTTTTAATTTTCATCTCTGTTTCTTCCAGATATTTTAAAGTCATACTAAAATTTCCAATTTTTTTATTCCTTTTTTTACTATACTTATTACTTACTTAGTGAAATAATCCTGATATTTTACATATTTCTTCCAGTATGGTAAATTGAGAATTCTATAAAAGTGACCGATCGGTGTGAAGTCCAATGTTCCCATCATCCTGAAGACTTCAATCATGTACAATACCATCTTCTGTGCTTCCTGGTTCGGATGTTCATCCAGGCAACCGAGGCGTCTGTCCAGGGCGATAACGCCGATTGATTCGAACGCCCAGCGGTTGACTTCGTTCAGGAAATCCGGTAATTCCCCGTGCGGATGTTTCTTCGCCAAAGTTTTCATATTTCTTATAAAATCTGATGAAACGTCGTTCAGTGGACGGGTGTAACGTTTGGCGATTCTAGGCTGGAGGAGGATAGGATTGACTTTCGAACGGAATTTGTGCCAGTTTTCTCCTTGACTAAAAAAAAAATATAAAAGTTTAAAAATTTAAAATCATCTTCATCCTGCATCTCTGTAGCCCTGACCATAATTCAGCTGGGGACTTATAAACTATATTCTTCTCCTCACTGCTCTACCATAAAATGTTTTACTCAATCAACAGATTGTATTTAAATAAACAAACTTATATTTATCTCTACTAAATATAAATAATTACTGATGAAGGTTTAAATTAAAACCTTCACTTTCAACAAAATCTTTCACTAAGTGATAAGTGAGAAAATCATTTAAGAAATAAATATGAATGACCTTTAAAGAAGCATCTATGCTTTAAAGCTTTCTATGCAATCTAAAGATTTAGTATGGTTTAGGAAAATTAGAAGTCCAAAATTTTGATAATTTAAAAAAAGCAAAACATCATTACTATTTAAAAATGAATGCTTTACTTACGAAACTAAAAGTCCTGTAATATCTCCAAAAACATCTTTACGGACGACATTCCTATAATATTCCATCGAGACGAATCCGTCCCTGATTGGATAAACGCCTTCATTTCTAAGCAGCTAAAATTTAATGTTGAATTTAAACACAATACAAATTGAAAGATAATCATAAAATTATTAGAAAAGAAGGCCAGGAAATGAATAAATTGGAAGTATTGAAAAATGAATATAATGAACTAAGCTAATATTCGTACACATCTAGTTAAGATATGTTTTGCCAATTTTTGCAACTCTATAATTTTTAAATTCAAGGTCTAATTGTGTCTAATTTTTAAATTGTTATTAATACTGAGTTACACAAAAAAAATCACTGAACGTTATTAAAGCACGGTGATTTAAAACATAATTGAAAATGTTTTTTAAAATTTAAAGTTACCTTAAAATACTCACCATTTCTATATCATCCGGTTGATACATGATAATCATATCTGGTAGTGGGGGCTGTTTACGGAATCCCACGATATCCCCGAATTTCTCGTGGGCCCTACAATTTACCAGGAATACAATTAACACATTACATCTAACACGCACATTTCATTACTCTTTGTGCAGCTTCATCAGACTTTCCAATTTCATGTCGGCTGAGAGAAATCTCCAACTGTTGCCTATAATAGGCAGGGGTTTGTGGCCGGGGATGCTCTCGAAGGGTTTCGCCTGATCCCATCCTTCCGGTTTTCCTGTGCTACAATATCGTCGGGTCGATGCACTGATTTTCAATACACTCCGATACACCGGACACTTTCTTACCGTACAAAACATTGTGTTATTTACTAGTTGTTAATTTCATAGTATTTTTTGTTGTTGTTGTATCACTGCGTTATCTTATCGATTACATTTTATTAAAATTATATCAACAGTTACGCCTGGCGTTTACTAAACTGGCGTGAGTGTGTGTAATTTTGGATGAAGGTCAAAATTTTCGAATCCCCACTACGAATCATCGCTATAGCATTTCACATATCATTCAATGTCATCATTACGTCCAGCAACTTACCAATTACAAGTCATAAAATTGTTCTGTCACCGTACAAATTATATTTTACTGTTTTGACCTCACGGTATGTGTCCGTACATTCATTAAAACTTTTTTAAATTTATTGTAAATATGACCGAGCGAATGTAGGTTATATATGATTTGTTTGTAAACAAAGCAACAGAAATAAAGATAAGAAAGACATTAATAAAATCAATCAATTAGAGTTACGGAATTAGAGGCCCTAATACTTATGTAGAAACTTAATTACAAGGTGCAAAAATAAAATTACTTTTATTGATCAAAAAAGGCAAAAATTATCCATTGAGAAAAATAGTTAAAGCTAGAATATAGCATGTGTAAGTATTCTTGAGTAGTCAAAATTATTATTGTTGTAAATATATTTAATTTGTAATCTCATCGACACGAATGTTTAGAGGATCTTTAATTCCATACAGCAAATCCTGTCCGAAATTCATGTCTTCATACTCCCACCTAAGTTTGAAGTTTCTTACTACCTGCAAAAATAATAAGATTCATTTTTACGACCTATAATAATTCTTCAATAAAGTTCAAATTAATAACTTCTATAACTATAATTTTAGTATAGCAAATAGATAACAAAGAACTATAAATACCTTTGTGAGGAGTATTTCCATTTCCAAATTTGCAAACCTCCTTCCGACGCAAGATCTGGGCCCGAAACCGAAAGGCATAGTTATGAACGGACCCGCTTTTTTATACGACAATTCATCATCCGTCGTTTTTAACCACCTTTCAGGAATAAATTCATTTGGGCGAGGATAGTACCGTTCCATCATCGATAGACTTAGCGTTGGCATGAGTAAAGTTGTCTGAAAAAGAGATTATTGTCAACACACTTATTTGCATTCTGTAATTTAAACTGCAGTGATCGTTCAAATTTATTACACAAGTGTTTTTTCAAATCCTTAGTTAGTAATGTACCATGAAGTAAACGCCTATAACATCCAAGAATTAAGAAATGTAAAGGATTCGGACACACTTAGGCTTTCAATTGCTATGTCGGGCTGTCCCAAATAGAGAACAGTTTGCCAAATTAATTTCGTTAGAAGAAGAACGATTACTTATGTTATATTGTAATGGAAACATGTATTTAATAAATATAAAGTTTGAAATCCTTCAGCAATGTAATTGGCTTTACGGTCTGATGAACATCTTGGATATATTTAATTATATAAAATTCTTCAACAGTGTTTCAAGAATGAACTGCGTGCGTTAAATACATACACCCTTTGGAATCTGATATCCACATAAGACGAGATTTTTGGTAGATTTCCTCATATGAGCAGATCCTATTGGTGCCATCCTTCCAGTTTCCTTGATGACGGCTCTTACGTAAGGCACTTGATTTAAAAGATCATTCGTAATTGGTGTACTGGGTGTTGGCATCGCGGCCATGACTTCCTTCCTTAAAACCTCTTGCTTCTCAGGGTTCTTAGCCAAAAAGTATAAAGCAGCTCCTGTTATCTTTCCCGTCTAAAAACAAAACATTTTTTATTTTATTTCCATTTTTAAACAAAATCTTTCATACAGAAAAAAAAAAACTAAAAAGCTTTTACATTATATAACAATGATTCATAATATAATTTTAGCAATAAACTAATAATTATTCATAAATATGCCATGTAAAGGACTTTAATAAAAAATAAAATATTTAATTAAATTAATAATTTAATAATGTACAAAAATATTTTAATTTAATTATTATAACTTACTGTATCAATTCCAGCACTAAGTGTATCCAAAGTCATCACCATCGCCACTTTTTTATCGACCTTTAACAATTTTTCAAACGCACTCTTCTCATGCTCAGATAACTCATCGAAACCTTCTTCTGCTTTAATTTTCTTCTCCGCTTCATCTAAATATTTAAGAGTCATGCTGCAACACACCTATCATCATCATGTTTTTTTGTTTAAATCTCCACACAACTCACTCAGTAAAGTAGTCTTCATATTTAACAAACTTCTTCCAATAGGGAAGGTTAAGTTTTCTATACAAGTGGCCCATAGGTGTAAAGTCCAACACGCCCATCATACTAAAGAGTTCGGTCATATAGAGAACCATCTTTTGCGCTTCCGGGTTTGGGATTTCGTCCAGGCAACCTAGGCGTTTATCCAAAGCGATCACGCCTATTGATTCGAAGGCCCATTTGTTGATTTCGTTTAAGAAATCGGGTAATTCGCCCCGGGGATGTTTTCTCGATAGAGTTTTCATGTTTCTCACAAAATCCGATGATACTTGATCTAATGGTCGGGTGTAGTTTTTAGCGATTCTGGGTTGTAGGAGGATGGGGTTGACTTTAGTGCGGAACGCGTGCCAATCTTCCCCTTGCCTACAAAAAGATCAGTGGATGATTTGAAGAAATATTTTATAGTTATTTCTAGGTGATTCTTACGAGGCTAGAAGTCCTGTCGTGCCTTCAAAAATATCTTTTCGGACCACTTTCCTGTAATGTTCTAACGCAAAAAAGCCTTCCCTTATCGGATTAACACCTTCATTCCTAAGTAGCTACAAATGATATTTCAACTTTAGTTACATCATTCTTAAAACATAAATAAAGTAAATAAATATGCCTTTTTCACCGTTTGGATAATTCCAAATATGTTTCCACCAACTGGATTAACTTTAAAATTTCTATTCACTTAGCAATAATTTGTATATATTTAATACATTATACAATAATTGGTGCATCTTAGCTGAAATAAACTAGAAACACTTAAAACTTGAATTGATAAAACAAAAAAATATACCAATTAGATTAAACTTAAAAATTAATTTGTAATATCTATTTATAAATAATACAATATTTGATAACTTAGCTGGAAAATTGTTTTTACCATTTCAATATCCTCTGGTTTGTACACCGTCACCATATCCGGTAGGGGCGATTGTTTCCGAAAGGCCGTGATATCACCAAACTTTTCGTGTATCCTAAAACATTAGGTCTAAACAAGAATTTCTCGCTTCTACAACGTAATTACATTGTGTGCAACTTCACGAAATCCCTCGATTTTAAATCCCCGAAAAAGTACCTCCATCCGTTGCCTATAATTGGGAGCGGTTTGTATCCGGGGATACTTTCGTAGGGTTTCGCTTGATCCCATCCTTCCGGTTTCGTCGCATAGTTTTTTTGTCCAGTGATGTTTCCTATTTTCTCTGGCAGTGTTCGTAACTTTCTTGTCACGTGACGCATCTTAATATATTTACAGTATCACATGCTTTTTTATCTTATCGTATTTAATATATTCATACGATTACCGAACAATACACATCGATGGAATTTTATTTAAATCTAATATAAAACGCTTTGTCTTGTGTGTAATTTTGGATGAAGGTCGAAACTATCGACATTCCACTGCTTAGCAGTGCGCTCTAGCGGAATTTATGTTGTTAATTAAATAAATTCTAATGAAAACGTTATCGTTTCTTCCTTGATTTGATGAATTTATCATATTTATCGGCTATATAATGTATTACACTGATTATATAAATTTGCAATTTAACTGGCTTAGTTTTAAGTTTAATACTTTTTCAATGCCAAGTACATGCTGCCATTAGTAATGACCTACATTAAAGTATTAGTAAATTACGGGGTCATTGTCACGTTAGGCGATTATAATTTTATTTTGTAAACATAATTTTATAACAATTTTATTTTATACACTGATTCTTATTTATATTATAGATTCAGATAGTGGCATCTATTTATTTGATGGGTTGTGGAGTGGTTTAGCAGGGTGTCGCAGTTTAGTTAAGGTTCTTAGGGCGGATATTTAAGCGACGTGGAAGTGATAAAGGATAGTATAAACTAATTTTTTTCATAGTAATAATTAATTTAATTATAACCTTCGATCGTCCAATTTGCATCAGAAATTATTTCTAATGCACAAACATTAATTTGTTTTCAACGTATAACGTGTGATTTTAGTTCATATTTTGAAGAACTTTAAAACGTATGGTAACTTCTTCTTTATGCTACTTTAAATACATATAGAGATGTTTATAGAAAATCAACTAATAATAAGCTGTCCTAAAAAAACGTAAGCCCTTTTGTTCTCATGCCTTTTGGATTTGCACCTAGATCTTGTATACAAAAGAGATTGGCAAATTTCAATGTATAAATATTTCCCATTAAGTTAAGTAATTGATTAACTCGTGCTATCTTTTAAAAGTTAGCTTGATTTTTATTGTAAAACTATACCAAACTTAAATACAAGAAGATTATTATGTTTTAAAATAATATTGAAGATATTGAAGTGTTTTAAATAAAAAAATGATTTACTTTTGCAGGTTGTAAGAAATTGCATGCTCTCATTTAACTATGAAGATATGAGATTCCAAAATTTAATGTACGGAATTAAAGATCCTTTAAATATCACATCACTAAAATTGCAAATACTTTTATATTTACTTAGGCCTTTTATTAAGTGTTGTAACGTTTACAAGTCTTTATAGAATTGCACATTCTTACTATCTTACATTAAATAATTAACAGTTATCAATTTTAACTATGTATAAATATTTTTAATTACAGTTACAAATCCAGCCTATATATTTATTAAAATTTTACACAATGACTCAATTTAAAAAAAGTATTATAGTTAAATGTATATGAAATGTGGGTATCCGCTATTCCACCTTTTAATTTTTTAAATATAAACAAGTGTTTTAAAAAAATCCTATAATTACATCAAAATTATTAAAAACAATACTCCAATATCTTCATCAATCATCGATTATGATGATACAATTTTTGATTACACATAACAATAAAAATACGTTAAAGTAATGAGAATAATATTTCAACTTTTTTTTTATTATTCATCCTTCCCAAAGTAATTATTTTTTCTCGATGATAAGTACGAACGTGAGCGTTGAGAATCGCTTTTTCTGTGAGGTACCTGAGTGTAACACGTATCGACTTAAAACCTACAATGAATATTAGACGTGTAAGAAAAGAAATACTAAAGCAAACCCTTTCGAATAAATTTTTGAAACGTTCCAACCACGATGCTTTTGGCGCAGACGTTTTATTGGGCAACACTCGCGTGAAGCCTTTCGAAGAAATCCCCGGACCGAAACCTTTACCGATTTTGGGCAACGTTTGGAGACATTTCATCGGTGAACTCAGCTCAAATAATCCTATTGAAGTGCATGAAAAGTAAGAAATAACGAAAATTATTAATATTGTATTTAAAAATAATTTTTAATTAATACAATTATTTCTAAAAACTTGCTAAATAAAAATCGAAAAGATTATAACGTAACATAAATGATGACAACGTTATAATTATTTTCTTTTAATTGTAGTGAAAGTTAATAAAACTTTTGATGAACATTCAATTAGTCTTATTTTGTTTGTTTTTAGAATACACAAGAAATATGGAGATATTTGCGTGTTCAAATATAAAATGGGAATACCGAATATGGTGTATATCTTTCAACCAGATGAAATTGAGAAGGTAATTAAATTATAGATAAAAATAATAATTCCTTTCAAAATACTATTAAAAGTAGATGATACGGAGTGAAGGCCCTTGGCCCTTGAGGATGGCGTTGGATTCCTTGATGCATTACAGGAATACTGTGAGAAAGGAAATATTTGGAGAATCCATTGGTTTGGCAAATGCGTAAGTTTTATTAATCATTGAAAATATGGCATCCATTGTCTTTTTCTAATATTTCTTTATACCATAATACTATAAAGAAAAATTTTAAAATTTTCCAGCGCAATGCACTTAGCAAGATACGTATAAATGATAATCGGTCCATAGCTATTATAGAAATAAAAACAATGTATCAATTTTAAACGTTTTTTTTTTTTTTAGTTTATTCAACAAATTCGAAAACTACAAATGGAAATCAACTTTAAAAACTTTTATCGTTTTATTTCTTATTTAGATAAATTTTTAAATATATCAAGTGTTATTTAATTTTAGTGTAGGTGAAGATTGGCATAAACTCCGTTCGATAGTGAACCCCATCTTCATGAAACCGCAATCCGTACGCAAATACATTTCCGGTGTAGATGAAGTGGCGACGGATTTTATCCAGCGCATGAAACGTTTCGCCAAAATGGACCCAAAATCAGAAATGCCCGCAAATTTTCATGATGAATTATGCAAATGGGGCTTTGAATCGATCACCGTTATAGCCTTAGGTCGACGGATGGGCACTTTGGATGACGTCCCCAACGTTGAAGCCGAAAAAATAGTCGAATACTTAATGGAACTGACCAGACTATTAAGAATACTAGACTTTTCACCATTCGGACCCTTAAGTATAAAATACAACCTACCGATTTGGAAGAAATTTGTTAAGTATCAGGATTTTGTAACTAAGTACATTAAAGAAACTAACAATTAATAAAAAGGAATCACCATTAATAATTTATTTTAGCATCGCGTTAAAATTAATGGACGAATCTGCAAAAGAGCTAAATGCAAAAACTCAACTGAATGATGAATGCGTCTATCAAACCTTATTTAAAATCGACCAAAAAGCTGCACTACTAGTAACAATGGATCTCCTTAGCGCTGGTGTTGATACCGTAAATGTATAACAAAATTTTACCTTTCAATTTTTTTCTATATCTATTTCAGACAGGAAAGTTTATATCTGCAATCCTATACTATTTGGCAAAAAATGTTGACGTACAAAATAAATTAAGGAGAGAAATTTTGGAGAATATACCCACGAAATCGGCCCCGATTACCAAAGAAATTTTATCGAATCTTCCATACCTGAGAGCTGTGATGAAGGAATCTGGTAGAATTTCACCCATTATGTCGTTACATGTTAGAACTGCTACCAATGATTTGACTTTGAGTGGATATCATATTCCCAAAGGAGTAAGATTTATTTATTACTAAAGCATTGATTAATTTTATTATTTATCTTTATTCTATAACTGTACTTTATTATCCATTATTAAATTAATAAATTATGGTTATAAACTTTACCCAAATGATAAACAGCGTCAATTAATTTGTAATTATAAAATATGAAATGAAAACTGACAACTCACAGAAGTATGTTTACAAATTTCACATATTATGTTACAATATATTATATTAAAATTATTTATATATTTTTATAAATTATAAATCGTAATTAATAATACAATTTTTAGACGATTGTATTAATGCCTACTTTATATCTATCGAACAACCCGGAACATTACGTCCGGGCAAAGGAATTCATACCGGAACGTTGGTTGCGAACAACGAAAGGCCATTTATCAACAAGAAACGTAAATACTTTCATAACTATACCCTTTGGTTATGGGCCGAGATCGTGCGTAGGAAGAAGACTTGCAAATTTAGAGGTCGAAGTGTTACTAGCCAAGGTAATTAGTGCTCTTATTATTTAAGCAATGTTAATATTTGATTTTTGTAGGTGATTAGAAACTTTGAGTTGAGATGGAGGTATTCTGACATGCGCTTCGCTGAAGATATGTTTTACGGAGTAAAGGATCCACTGAGGATTCGAATTCGTGAATTAGAATAGATTTAATTAGGATTTATATAATGTATGCATCTTCTATCAAAGCGGCATGTAAATGTAAAAATGTATGTTATCTATAATATATCATTATATGTTAAAGTTGAATACACAATTGAACTTTTAGACCATTGTATTTAGAACTTCTTTATTTATGACTTTAGGGCGATAATTTATACACCGCTGGAATCGTCTCGCCGAGAGGAATCGATTGGAGTAGTTATTTTCAACTACACTGTCACCCTGTCACCCGGTTACACTGTTACCCGGTTACACTGTCACCCTGTTAAACTGTCACCTTGCCAACCTGTCACCCTGTCACCCGGTTGCACTGTCACATGTCACCCTGTCACCCTGTCACCTCGTCACCCTGTCACGCGGCTACACTGTCACCCCGTCAACCTGTCACCCCGTCACCCGGTAACACTGTCACCCTGTCACACTGTCACCCTGTCACCCGGTTACTCTGTCACCCTGTCAACCGGTTACACCGTCACCCTGTTACCCTGTCACCTGGTTACACTCAAACTTCTTTATTTTACACCCTGTCACCCGGTTACACTGTCACCCTGTTAAACTGTCACCCTGCCAACCTGTCACCCTGTCATCCGGTTGCACTGTCACATGTCACCCTGTCACCCTGTCACCTCGTCACCCTGTCACGCGGCTACACTGTCACCCCGTCAACCTGTCACCCCGTCACCCGGTAACACTGTCACCCTGTCACACTGTCACCCTGTCACCCGGTTACTCTGTCACCCTGTCAACCGGTTACACCGTCACCCTGTTACCCTGTCACCTGGTTACACTCAAACTTCTTTATTTTACACCCTGTCACCCGGTTACACTGTCACCCTGTTAAACTGTCACCCTGCCAACCTGTCACCCTGTCATCCGGTTACACTGTCACCCTGTCACCCGGTTACACTGTCAACCTGTCACCCGGTTACATTGTCACCCGGTTACACTGTCACCCTGTCACCCGGTTACACTGTCACCCTGTCAACCTATCATCTCGTCACCCTGTCACCCTGTTAAACTCTCACCCTGCCAACCTGTCACCCTGTCACCCGGTTACGTTGTCACCCGGTTACACTGTCACCCTGTCAACCTGTCACCTCGTCACCCTGCCACTCGGTTACACTGTCACCCCGTCAACCTGTCACTCCGTCACCCGGTAACACTGTCACCCTGTCACACTGTCACCCTGTCATCCGGTTACTCTGTCACCCTGTCACCCGGTTACTCTGTCACCCTGTCAACCGGTTACACTGTCACCCGGTTACACTGTCATCCAGTTACCCTGTCACACGGTTACACTGTCACCCAGTTACACTGTCACCCTGTCAACATGTCACTCTGTTACCCCGTCACCCTGTCACCCTGTCAACCTGTCACCCTTTCTCAACTACCCACTGTTATTTGTTATCTGGAATTTTTTGATTTTTAATTTGTTAATTATAATTATATCAAAATTTTAACTTTTTAAATTTTTATAGAAAATACTTTTTTAATGTTTAGAACGAGTCATTAGTCATTTGTAATATAAAAAAGGTCATCTGTTACCTGTCATTTGACATTTTAACACTCTGATCTGATAGCTGTAATATGTTATTAGTTTATTGTTATTTTTTGTACCTTCTAGTATGTGACAATGTCATTTATCAACTATAATTAGTAACATGTCAACACATAGTATTCTTATTTAGAGGTTAAATAAAAAATTTCTTATTTTTAAAAATTAATCCGTATTCTTAATAGGTCTCCTTTAAACTCTTATCTGCCACCTGTCAACTTATCTAAAAAATGTCAAATATTAAGTGTTTAGTGATATGGGAGATCTATTTACTGTCAAATATTATTTTTCAGATGACATCTGTCATTTATCAATTATTATAAATTGTTATCACATAAAATTTTAACTTAATCTGTCATCTTTGAAATGTCACCTGTCATCTGTTATTTATAATACTTGAAATGTCAACTGTCATCTGTCATATGACATTTGTTATCTGTTATCTGTCTTTTCTCAACTGTAATCTGTCACTTTTACAGATTTAAATGAGCGAGATTTTTTGTCGATTTCGAAAAAATTCAAACTTCTTTATTTTACACTTTAGGGCGATAATTTATATACCATTGGAATCGTCTCGCAAAGAGGAATCGATTAAAGTAGTTATTTTCAACCTACCGCTTTAAATAAACGAGATTTTTTGCCGATTTCGAAAAATTTCAAACTTCTTTATTTAACACTTTAGGGCAATAATTTATATACCATTCGAATCGTCTCGCAAAGAGGAATCGATTAAAGTAGTTATTTTCAACCTACCGCTTTAAATAAACGAGATTTTTTGCCGATTTCGAAAAATTTCAAACTCCTTTATTTTACACTTTAGGGCGATAATTTATATACCATTGGAATCGTCTCGCAAAGAGGAATCGATTAAAGTAGTTATTTTCAACCTACCGCTTTAAATAAACGAGATTTTTTGCCGATTTCGAAAAATTTCAAACTCCTTTATTTTAAACTTTAGGGCGATCAATTATGCACCATTGGAATCGTCTCGCTGAGAGGAATCGATTGGAGTAGTTATTTTTAACCTACTGATTTGAATAAGCGAGATTTTTTGTCGATTTCGAAAAATTTCAAACTTCTTTATTTAACACTTTAGGGCAATAATTTATATACCATTCGAATCGTCTCGCAAAGAGGAATCGATTAAAGTAGTTATTTTCAACCTACCGCTTTAAATAAACGAGATTTTTTGCCGATTTCGCAAAATTTCAAACTTGTTTATTTTAAACTTTAGGGCGATAATTTATATACCATTGGAATCGTCTCGCAAAAAGGAATCGATTAAAGTAGTTATTTTCAACCTACCGCTTTAAATAAACGAGATTTTTTGCCGATTTCGAAAAATTTCAAACTCCTTTATTTTACACTTTAGGGCGATAATTTATATACCATTGGAATCGTCTCGCAAAGAGGAATCGATTAAAGTAGTTATTTTCAACCTACCGCTTTAAATAAACGAGATTTTTTGCCGATTTCGAAAAATTTCAAACTTCTTTATTTTACACTTTAGGGCGATAATTTATATACCATTGGAATCGTCTCGCAAAGAGGAATCGATTAAAGTAGTTATTTTCAACCTACCGCTTTAAATAAACGAGATTTTTTGCCGATTTCGAAAAATTTCAAACTCCTTTATTTTACACTTTAGGGCGATAATTTATATACCATTGGAATCGTCTCGCAAAGAGGAATCGATTAAAGTAGTTATTTTCAACCTACCGCTTTAAATAAACGAGATTTTTTGCCGATTTCGAAAAATTTCAAACTTCTTTATTTTACACTTTAGGGCGATAATTTATATACCATTGGAATCGTCTCGCAAAGAGGAATCGATTAAAGTAGTTATTTTCAACCTACCGCTTTAAATAAACGAGATTTTTTGCCGATTTCGAAAAATTTCAAACTTGTTTATTTTAAACTTTAAGGCGATAATTTATATACCATTGGAATCGTCTCGCAAAGAGGAATCGATTAAAGTAGTTATTTTCAACCTACCGCTTTAAATAAACGAGATTTTTTGCCGATTTCGAAAAATTTCAAACTTCTTTATTTTACACTTTAGGGCGATAATTTATATACCATTGGAATCGTCTCGCAAAGAGGAATCGATTAAAGTAGTTATTTTCAACCTACCGCTTTAAATAAACGAGATTTTTTGCCGATTTCGAAAAATTTCAAACTTCTTTATTTTACACTTTAGGGCGATAATTTATATACCATTGGAATCGTCTCGCAAAGAGGAATCGATTAAAGTAGTTATTTTCAACCTACCGCTTTAAATAAACGAGATTTTTTGCCGATTTCGAAAAATTTCAAACTTGTTTATTTTAAACTTTAAGGCGATAATTTATATACCATTGGAATCGTCTCGCAAAGAGGAATCGATTAAAGTAGTTATTTTCAACCTACCGCTTTAAATAAACGAGATTTTTTGCCGATTTCGAAAAATTTCAAACTTGTTTATTTTAAACTTTAAGGCGATAATTTATATACCATTGGAATCGTCTCGCAAAGAGGAATCGATTAAAGTAGTTATTTTCAACCTACCGCTTTAAATAAACGAGATTTTTTGCCGATTTCGAAAAATTTCAAACTTGTTTATTTTAAACTTTAAGGCGATAATTTATATACCATTGGAATCGTCTCGCAAAGAGGAATCGATTAAAGTAGTTATTTTCAACCTACCGCTTTAAATAAACGAGATTTTTTGCCGATTTCGAAAAATTTCAAACTTCTTTATTTTACACTTTAGGGCGATAATTTATATACCATTGGAATCGTCTCGCAAAGAGGAATCGATTAAAGTAGTTATTTTCAACCTACCGCTTTAAATAAACGAGATTTTTTGCCGATTTCGAAAAATTTCAAACTTCTTTATTTTACACTTTAGGGCGATAATTTATATACCATTGGAATCGTCTCGCAAAGAGGAATCGATTAAAGTAGTTATTTTCAACCTACCGCTTTAAATAAACGAGATTTTTTGCCGATTTCGAAAAATTTCAAACTTGTTTATTTTAAACTTTAAGGCGATAATTTATATACCATTGGAATCGTCTCGCAAAGAGGAATCGATTAAAGTAGTTATTTTCAACCTACCGCTTTAAATAAACGAGATTTTTTGCCGATTTCGAAAAATTTCAAACTTGTTTATTTTAAACTTTAAGGCGATAATTTATATACCATTGGAATCGTCTCGCAAAGAGGAATCGATTAAAGTAGTTATTTTCAACCTACCGCTTTAAATAAACGAGATTTTTTGCCGATTTCGAAAAATTTCAAACTCCTTTATTTTAAACTTTAGGGCGATAATTTATATGCCATTGGAATCGTCTCGCAAAGAGGAATCGATTAAAGTAGTTATTTTCAACCTACCGCTTTAAATAAACGAGATTTTTTGCCGATTTCGAAAAATTTCAAACTTCTTTATTTTACACTTTAGGGCGATAATTTATATACCATTGGAATCGTCTCGCAAAGAGGAATCGATTAAAGTAGTTATTTTCAACCTACCGCTTTAA
This sequence comes from Ontholestes murinus, assembly GCA_963969525.1. Classification (NCBI taxonomy): domain Eukaryota; kingdom Metazoa; phylum Arthropoda; class Insecta; order Coleoptera; family Staphylinidae; genus Ontholestes; species Ontholestes murinus. The sequence goes on from OZ018395.1 coordinate 68,515,757, forward strand.
ATAAACGAGATTTTTTGCCGATTTCGAAAAATTTCAAACTTGTTTATTTTAAACTTTAAGGCGATAATTTATATACCATTGGAATCGTCTCGCAAAGAGGAATCGATTAAAGTAGTTATTTTCAACCTACCGCTTTAAATAAACGAGATTTTTTGCCGATTTCGAAAAATTTCAAACTCCTTTATTTTACACTTTAGGGCGATAATTTATATACCATTGGAATCGTCTCGCAAAGAGGAATCGATTAAAGTAGTTATTTTCAACCTACCGCTTTAAATAAACGAGATTTTTTGCCGATTTCGAAAAATTTCAAACTTGTTTATTTTAAACTTTAAGGCGATAATTTATATACCATTGGAATCGTCTCGCAAAGAGGAATCGATTAAAGTAGTTATTTTCAACCTACCGCTTTAAATAAACGAGATTTTTTGCCGATTTCGAAAAATTTCAAACTCCTTTATTTTAAACTTTAGGGCGATAATTTATATGCCATTGGAATCGTCTCGCAAAGAGGAATCGATTAAAGTAGTTATTTTCAACCTACCGCTTTAAATAAACGAGATTTTTTGCCGATTTCGAAAAATTTCAAACTTCTTTATTTTACACTTTAGGGCGATAATTTATATACCATTGGAATCGTCTCGCAAAGAGGAATCGATTAAAGTAGTTATTTTCAACCTACCGCTTTAAATAAACGAGATTTTTTGCCGATTTCGAAAAATTTCAAACTTGTTTATTTTAAACTTTAAGGCGATAATTTATATACCATTGGAATCGTCTCGCAAAGAGGAATCGATTAAAGTAGTTATTTTCAACCTACCGCTTTAAATAAACGAGATTTTTTGCCGATTTCGAAAAATTTCAAACTTCTTTATTTTACACTTTAGGGCGATAATTTATATACCATTGGAATCGTCTCGCAAAGAGGAATCGATTAAAGTAGTTATTTTCAACCTACCGCTTTAAATAAACGAGATTTTTTGCCGATTTCGAAAAATTTCAAACTTCTTTATTTTACACTTTAGGGCGATAATTTATATACCATTGGAATCGTCTCGCAAAGAGGAATCGATTAAAGTAGTTATTTTCAACCTACCGCTTTAAATAAACGAGATTTTTTGCCGATTTCGAAAAATTTCAAACTTGTTTATTTTAAACTTTAAGGCGATAATTTATATACCATTGGAATCGTCTCGCAAAGAGGAATCGATTAAAGTAGTTATTTTCAACCTACCGCTTTAAATAAACGAGATTTTTTGCCGATTTCGAAAAATTTCAAACTCCTTTATTTTAAACTTTAGGGCGATAATTTATATGCCATTGGAATCGTCTCGCAAAGAGGAATCGATTAAAGTAGTTATTTTCAACCTACCGCTTTAAATAAACGAGATTTTTTGCCGATTTCGAAAAATTTCAAACTTCTTTATTTTACACTTTAGGGCGATAATTTATATACCATTGGAATCGTCTCGCAAAGAGGAATCGATTAAAGTAGTTATTTTCAACCTACCGCTTTAAATAAACGAGATTTTTTGCCGATTTCGAAAAATTTCAAACTTGTTTATTTTAAACTTTAAGGCGATAATTTATATACCATTGGAATCGTCTCGCAAAGAGGAATCGATTAAAGTAGTTATTTTCAACCTACCGCTTTAAATAAACGAGATTTTTTGCCGATTTCGAAAAATTTCAAACTTCTTTATTTTACACTTTAGGGCGATAATTTATATACCATTGGAATCGTCTCGCAAAGAGGAATCGATTAAAGTAGTTATTTTCAACCTACCGCTTTAAATAAACGAGATTTTTTGCCGATTTCGAAAAATTTCAAACTTCTTTATTTTACACTTTAGGGCGATAATTTATATACCATTGGAATCGTCTCGCAAAGAGGAATCGATTAAAGTAGTTATTTTCAACCTACCGCTTTAAATAAACGAGATTTTTTGCCGATTTCGAAAAATTTCAAACTTGTTTATTTTAAACTTTAAGGCGATAATTTATATACCATTGGAATCGTCTCGCAAAGAGGAATCGATTAAAGTAGTTATTTTCAACCTACCGCTTTAAATAAACGAGATTTTTTGCCGATTTCGAAAAATTTCAAACTTGTTTATTTTAAACTTTAAGGCGATAATTTATATACCATTGGAATCGTCTCGCAAAGAGGAATCGATTAAAGTAGTTATTTTCAACCTACCGCTTTAAATAAACGTGATTTTTTGCCGATTTCGAAAAATTTCAAACTTCTTTATTTTACACTTTAGGGCGATAATTTATATACCATTGGAATCGTCTCGCAAAGAGGAATCGATTAAAGTAGTTATTTTCAACCTACCGCTTTAAATAAACGAGATTTTTTGCCGATTTCGAAAAATTTCAAACTTGTTTATTTTAAACTTTAAGGCGATAATTTATATACCATTGGAATCGTCTCGCAAAGAGGAATCGATTAAAGTAGTTATTTTCAACCTACCGCTTTAAATAAACGAGATTTTTTGCCGATTTCGAAAAATTTCAAACTTCTTTATTTTACACTTTAGGGCGATAATTTATATACCATTGGAATCGTCTCGCAAAGAGGAATCGATTAAAGTAGTTATTTTCAACTTACTGATGTAAATAAACGAGATTTTTTGCCGATTTCGAAAAATTTCAAACTTGTTTATTTTAAACTTTAAGGCGATAATTTATATACCATTGGAATCGTCTCGCAAAGAGGAATCGATTAAAGTAGTTATTTTCAACCTACCGCTTTAAATAAACGAGATTTTTTGCCGATTTCGAAAAATTTCAAACTTCTTTATTTTACACTTTAGGGCGATAATTTATATACCATTGGAATCGTCTCGCAAAGAGGAATCGATTAAAGTAGTTATTTTCAACCTACCGCTTTAAATAAACGAGATTTTTTGCCGATTTCGAAAAATTTCAAACTTGTTTATTTTAAACTTTAAGGCGATAATTTATATACCATTGGAATCGTCTCGCAAAGAGGAATCGATTAAAGTAGTTATTTTCAACCTACCGCTTTAAATAAACGAGATTTTTTGCCGATTTCGAAAAATTTCAAACTCCTTTATTTTACACTTTAGAGCGATAATTTATATACCATTGGAATCGTCTCGCAAAGAGGAATCGATTAAAGTAGTTATTTTCAACCTACCGCTTTAAATAAACGAGATTTTTTGCCGATTTCGAAAAATTTCAAACTTCTTTATTTTACACTTTAGGGCGATAATTTATATACCATTGGAATCGTCTCGCAAAGAGGAATCGATTAAAGTAGTTATTTTCAACCTACCGCTTTAAATAAACGAGATTTTTTGCCGATTTCGAAAAATTTCAAACTTCTTTATTTTACACTTTAGGGCGATAATTTATATACCATTGGAATCGTCTCGCAAAGAGGAATCGATTAAAGTAGTTATTTTCAACTTACTGATGTAAATAAACGAGATTTTTTGCCGATTTCGAAAAATTTCAAACTTGTTTATTTTAAACTTTAAGGCGATAATTTATATACCATTGGAATCGTCTCGCAAAGAGGAATCGATTAAAGTAGTTATTTTCAACCTACCGCTTTAAATAAACGAGATTTTTTGCCGATTTCGAAAAATTTCAAACTCCTTTATTTTACACTTTAGAGCGATAATTTATATACCATTGGAATCGTCTCGCAAAGAGGAATCGATTAAAGTAGTTATTTTCAACCTACCGCTTTAAATAAACGAGATTTTTTGCCGATTTCGAAAAATTTCAAACTTGTTTATTTTAAACTTTAAGGCGATAATTTATATACCATTGGAATCGTCTCGCAAAGAGGAATCGATTAAAGTAGTTATTTTCAACCTACCGCTTTAAATAAACGAGATTTTTTGCCGATTTCGAAAAATTTCAAACTTCTTTATTTTACACTTTAGGGCGATAATTTATATACCATTGGAATCGTCTCGCAAAGAGGAATCGATTAAAGTAGTTATTTTCAACCTACCGCTTTAAATAAACGAGATTTTTTGCCGATTTCGAAAAATTTCAAACTTCTTTATTTTACACTTTAGGGCGATAATTTATATACCATTGGAATCGTCTCGCAAAGAGGAATCGATTAAAGTAGTTATTTTCAACCTACCGCTTTAAATAAACGAGATTTTTTGCCGATTTCGAAAAATTTCAAACTTGTTTATTTTAAACTTTAAGGCGATAATTTATATACCATTGGAATCGTCTCGCAAAGAGGAATCGATTAAAGTAGTTATTTTCAACCTACCGCTTTAAATAAACGAGATTTTTTGCCGATTTCGAAAAATTTCAAACTCCTTTATTTTACACTTTAGAGCGATAATTTATATACCATTGGAATCGTCTCGCAAAGAGGAATCGATTAAAGTAGTTATTTTCAACCTACCGCTTTAAATAAACGAGATTTTTTGCCGATTTCGAAAAATTTCAAACTTCTTTATTTTACACTTTAGGGCGATAATTTATATACCATTGGAATCGTCTCGCAAAGAGGAATCGATTAAAGTAGTTATTTTCAACCTACCGCTTTAAATAAACGAGATTTTTTGCCGATTTCGAAAAATTTCAAACTTCTTTATTTTACACTTTAGGGCGATAATTTATATACCATTGGAATCGTCTCGCAAAGAGGAATCGATTAAAGTAGTTATTTTCAACTTACTGATGTAAATAAACGAGATTTTTTGCCGATTTCGAAAAATTTCAAACTTGTTTATTTTAAACTTTAAGGCGATAATTTATATACCATTGGAATCGTCTCGCAAAGAGGAATCGATTAAAGTAGTTATTTTCAACCTACCGCTTTAAATAAACGAGATTTTTTGCCGATTTCGAAAAATTTCAAACTCCTTTATTTTACACTTTAGAGCGATAATTTATATACCATTGGAATCGTCTCGCAAAGAGGAATCGATTAAAGTAGTTATTTTCAACCTACCGCTTTAAATAAACGAGATTTTTTGCCGATTTCGAAAAATTTCAAACTTGTTTATTTTAAACTTTAAGGCGATAATTTATATACCATTGGAATCGTCTCGCAAAGAGGAATCGATTAAAGTAGTTATTTTCAACCTACCGCTTTAAATAAACGAGATTTTTTGCCGATTTCGAAAAATTTCAAACTTGTTTATTTTAAACTTTAAGGCGATAATTTATATACCATTGGAATCGTCTCGCAAAGAGGAATCGATTAAAGTAGTTATTTTCAACCTACCGCTTTAAATAAACGTGATTTTTTGCCGATTTCGAAAAATTTCAAACTTCTTTATTTTACACTTTAGGGCGATAATTTATATACCATTGGAATCGTCTCGCAAAGAGGAATCGATTAAAGTAGTTATTTTCAACCTACCGCTTTAAATAAACGAGATTTTTTGCCGATTTCGAAAAATTTCAAACTTGTTTATTTTAAACTTTAAGGCGATAATTTATATACCATTGGAATCGTCTCGCAAAGAGGAATCGATTAAAGTAGTTATTTTCAACCTACCGCTTTAAATAAACGTGATTTTTTGCCGATTTCGAAAAATTTCAAACTTCTTTATTTTACACTTTAGGGCGATAATTTATATACCATTGGAATCGTCTCGCAAAGAGGAATCGATTAAAGTAGTTATTTTCAACCTACCGCTTTAAATAAACGAGATTTTTTGCCGATTTCGAAAAATTTCAAACTTGTTTATTTTAAACTTTAAGGCGATAATTTATATACCATTGGAATCGTCTCGCAAAGAGGAATCGATTAAAGTAGTTATTTTCAACCTACCGCTTTAAATAAACGAGATTTTTTGCCGATTTCGAAAAATTTCAAACTTCTTTATTTTACACTTTAGGGCGATAATTTATATACCATTGGAATCGTCTCGCAAAGAGGAATCGATTAAAGTAGTTATTTTCAACCTACCGCTTTAAATAAACGAGATTTTTTGCCGATTTCGAAAAATTTCAAACTTCTTTATTTTACACTTTAGGGCGATAATTTATATACCATTGGAATCGTCTCGCAAAGAGGAATCGATTAAAGTAGTTATTTTCAACTTACTGATGTAAATAAACGAGATTTTTTGCCGATTTCGAAAAATTTCAAACTTGTTTATTTTAAACTTTAAGGCGATAATTTATATACCATTGGAATCGTCTCGCAAAGAGGAATCGATTAAAGTGGTTATTTTCAACCTACCGCTTTAAATAAACGAGATTTTTTGCCGATTTCGAAAAATTTCAAACTTCTTTATTTTACACTTTATGGCGATAATTTATATACCATTGGAATCGTCTCGCAAAGAGGAATCGATTAAAGTAGTTATTTTCAACTTACTGATGTAAATAAACGAGATTTTTTGCCGATTTCGAAAAATTTCAAACTTGTTTATTTTAAACTTTAAGGCGATAATTTATATACCATTGGAATCGTCTCGCAAAGAGGAATCGATTAAAGTAGTTATTTTCAACCTACCGCTTTAAATAAACGAGATTTTTTGCCGATTTCGAAAAATTTCAAACTCCTTTATTTTACACTTTAGAGCGATAATTTATATACCATTGGAATCGTCTCGCAAAGAGGAATCGATTAAAGTAGTTATTTTCAACCTACCGCTTTAAATAAACGAGATTTTTTGCCGATTTCGAAAAATTTCAAACTTCTTTATTTTACACTTTAGGGCGATAATTTATATACCATTGGAATCGTCTCGCAAAGAGGAATCGATTAAAGTAGTTATTTTCAACCTACCGCTTTAAATAAACGAGATTTTTTGCCGATTTCGAAAAATTTCAAACTTCTTTATTTTACACTTTAGGGCGATAATTTATATACCATTGGAATCGTCTCGCAAAGAGGAATCGATTAAAGTAGTTATTTTCAACCTACCGCTTTAAATAAACGAGATTTTTTGCCGATTTCGAAAAATTTCAAACTTGTTTATTTTAAACTTTAAGGCGATAATTTATATACCATTGGAATCGTCTCGCAAAGAGGAATCGATTAAAGTAGTTATTTTCAACCTACCGCTTTAAATAAACGAGATTTTTTGCCGATTTCGAAAAATTTCAAACTTGTTTATTTTAAACTTTAAGGCGATAATTTATATACCATTGGAATCGTCTCGCAAAGAGGAATCGATTAAAGTAGTTATTTTCAACCTACCGCTTTAAATAAACGTGATTTTTTGCCGATTTCGAAAAATTTCAAACTTCTTTATTTTACACTTTAGGGCGATAATTTATATACCATTGGAATCGTCTCGCAAAGAGGAATCGATTAAAGTAGTTATTTTCAACCTACCGCTTTAAATAAACGAGATTTTTTGCCGATTTCGAAAAATTTCAAACTTGTTTATTTTAAACTTTAAGGCGATAATTTATATACCATTGGAATCGTCTCGCAAAGAGGAATCGATTAAAGTAGTTATTTTCAACCTACCGCTTTAAATAAACGAGATTTTTTGCCGATTTCGAAAAATTTCAAACTTCTTTATTTTACACTTTAGGGCGATAATTTATATACCATTGGAATCGTCTCGCAAAGAGGAATCGATTAAAGTAGTTATTTTCAACTTACTGATGTAAATAAACGAGATTTTTTGCCGATTTCGAAAAATTTCAAACTTCTTTATTTTACACTTTAGGGCGATAATTTATATACCATTGGAATCGTCTCGCAAAGAGGAATCGATTAAAGTAGTTATTTTCAACCTACCGCTTTAAATAAACGAGATTTTTTGCCGATTTCGAAAAATTTCAAACTTGTTTATTTTAAACTTTAAGGCGATAATTTATATACCATTGGAATCGTCTCGCAAAGAGGAATCGATTAAAGTAGTTATTTTCAACCTACCGCTTTAAATAAACGAGATTTTTTGCCGATTTCGAAAAATTTCAAACTTGTTTATTTTAAACTTTAAGGCGATAATTTATATACCATTGGAATCGTCTCGCAAAGAGGAATCGATTAAAGTAGTTATTTTCAACTTGCCGATGTAAATAAACGAAATTTTTGGCCGATTTCGAAAAATTTCAAACTTCTTTATTTTACACTTTAGGGCGATCAATTATGCACCATTGGAATCGTCTCGCTGAGAGGAATCGATTGGAGTAGTTATTTTTAACCTACTGATTTGAATAAGCGAGATTTTTTGTCGATTTCGAAAAATTTCAAACTTCTTTATTTAACACTTTAGGGCAATAATTTATATACCATTGGAATCGTCTCGCAAAGAGGAATCGATTAAAGTAGTTATTTTCAACCTACCGCTTTAAATAAACGAGATTTTTTGCCGATTTCGAAAAATTTCAAACTTCTTTATTTTACACTTTAGGGCGATAATTTATATACCATTGGAATCGTCTCGCAAAGAGGAATCGATTAAAGTAGTTATTTTCAACCTACCGCTTTAAATAAACGAGATTTTTTGCCGATTTCGAAAAATTTCAAACTTGTTTATTTTAAACTTTAAGGCGATAATTTATATACCATTGGAATCGTCTCGCAAAGAGGAATCGATTAAAGTAGTTATTTTCAACTTACCGATGTAAATAAACGAAATTTTTTGCCGATTTCGAAAAATTTCAAACTTCTTTATTTTACACTTTAGGGCGATCAATTATGCACCATTGGAATCGTCTCGCTGAGAGGAATCGATTGGAGTAGTTATTTTTAACCTACTGATTTGAATAAGCGAGATTTTTTGTCGATTTCGAAAAATTTCAAACTTCTTTATTTAACACTTTAGGGCAATAATTTATATACCATTGGAATCGTCTCGCAAAGAGGAATCGATTAAAGTAGTTATTTTCAACCTACCGCTTTAAATAAACGAGATTTTTTGCTGATTTCGAAAAATTTCAAACTCCTTTATTTTAAACTTTAGGGCGATAATTTATATACCATTGGAATCGTCTCGCAAAGAGGAATCGATTAAAGTAGTTATTTTCAACCTACCGCTTTAAATAAACGAGATTTTTTGCCGATTTCGAAAAATTTCAAACTTCTTTATTTTACACTTTAGGGCGATAATTTATATACCATTGGAATCGTCTCGCAAAGAGGAATCGATTAAAGTAGTTATTTTCAACCTACCGCTTTAAATAAACGAGATTTTTTGCCGATTTCGAAAAATTTCAAACTTGTTTATTTTAAACTTTAAGGCGATAATTTATATACCATTGGAATCGTCTCGCAAAGAGGAATCGATTAAAGTAGTTATTTTCAACCTACCGCTTTAAATAAACGAGATCTTTTGCCGATTTCGAAAAATTTCAAACTTGTTTATTTTAAACTTTAAGGCGATAATTTATATACCATTGGAATCGTCTCGCAAAGAGGAATCGATTAAAGTAGTTATTTTCAACCTACCGCTTTAAATAAACGAGATTTTTTGCCGATTTCGAAAAATTTCAAACTCCTTTATTTTACACTTTAGAGCGATAATTTATATACCATTGGAATCGTCTCGCAAAGAGGAATCGATTAAAGTAGTTATTTTCAACCTACCGCTTTAAATAAACGAGATTTTTTGCCGATTTCGAAAAATTTCAAACTTCTTTATTTTACACTTTAGGGCGATAATTTATATACCATTGGAATCGTCTCGCAAAGAGGAATCGATTAAAGTAGTTATTTTCAACCTACCGCTTTAAATAAACGAGATTTTTTGCCGATTTCGAAAAATTTCAAACTTCTTTATTTTACACTTTAGGGCGATAATTTATATACCATTGGAATCGTCTCGCAAAGAGGAATCGATTAAAGTAGTTATTTTCAACCTACCGCTTTAAATAAACGAGATTTTTTGCCGATTTCGAAAAATTTCAAACTTCTTTATTTTACACTTTAGGGCGATAATTTATATACCATTGGAATCGTCTCGCAAAGAGGAATCGATTAAAGTAGTTATTTTCAACCTACCGCTTTAAATAAACGAGATTTTTTGCCGATTTCGAAAAATTTCAAACTTGTTTATTTTAAACTTTAAGGCGATAATTTATATACCATTGGAATCGTCTCGCAAAGAGGAATCGATTAAAGTAGTTATTTTCAACCTACCGCTTTAAATAAACGAGATTTTTTGCCGATTTCGAAAAATTTCAAACTTCTTTATTTAACACTTTAAGGCGATAATTTATATACCATTGGAATCGTCTCGCAAAGAGGAATCGATTAAAGTAGTTATTTTCAACTTACTGATGTAAATAAACGAGATTTTTTGCCGATTTCGAAAAATTTCAAACTTGTTTATTTTAAACTTTAAGGCGATAATTTATATACCATTGGAATCGTCTCGCAAAGAGGAATCGATTAAAGTAGTTATTTTCAACCTACCGCTTTAAATAAACGAGATTTTTTGCCGATTTCGAAAAATTTCAAACTTCTTTATTTTACACTTTAGGGCGATAATTTATATACCATTGGAATCGTCTCGCAAAGAGGAATCGATTAAAGTAGTTATTTTCAACCTACCGCTTTAAATAAACGAGATTTTTTGCCGATTTCGAAAAATTTCAAACTTGTTTATTTTAAACTTTAAGGCGATAATTTATATACCATTGGAATCGTCTCGCAAAGAGGAATCGATTAAAGTAGTTATTTTCAACTTACCGATGTAAATAAACGAAATTTTTGGCCGATTTCGAAAAATTTCAAACTTCTTTATTTTACACTTTAGGGCGATCAATTATGCACCATTGGAATCGTCTCGCTGAGAGGAATCGATTGGAGTAGTTATTTTTAACCTACTGATTTGAATAAGCGAGATTTTTTGTCGATTTCGAAAAATTTCAAACTTCTTTATTTAACACTTTAGGGCAATAATTTATATACCATTGGAATCGTCTCGCAAAGAGGAATCGATTAAAGTAGTTATTTTCAACCTACCGCTTTAAATAAACGAGATTTTTTGCCGATTTCGAAAAATTTCAAACTTCTTTATTTTACACTTTAGGGCGATAATTTATATACCATTGGAATCGTCTCGCAAAGAGGAATCGATTAAAGTAGTTATTTTCAACCTACCGCTTTAAATAAACGAGATTTTTTGCCGATTTCGAAAAATTTCAAACTTGTTTATTTTAAACTTTAAGGCGATAATTTATATACCATTGGAATCGTCTCGCAAAGAGGAATCGATTAAAGTAGTTATTTTCAACTTACCGATGTAAATAAACGAAATTTTTTGCCGATTTCGAAAAATTTCAAACTTCTTTATTTTACACTTTAGGGCGATCAATTATGCACCATTGGAATCGTCTCGCTGAGAGGAATCGATTGGAGTAGTTATTTTTAACCTACTGATTTGAATAAGCGAGATTTTTTGTCGATTTCGAAAAATTTCAAACTTCTTTATTTAACACTTTAGGGCAATAATTTATATACCATTGGAATCGTCTCGCAAAGAGGAATCGATTAAAGTAGTTATTTTCAACCTACCGCTTTAAATAAACGAGATTTTTTGCTGATTTCGAAAAATTTCAAACTCCTTTATTTTAAACTTTAGGGCGATAATTTATATACCATTGGAATCGTCTCGCAAAGAGGAATCGATTAAAGTAGTTATTTTCAACCTACCGCTTTAAATAAACGAGATTTTCTGCTGATTTCGAAAAATTTCAAACTCCTTTATTTTAAACTTTAGGGCAATAATTTATATACCATTGGAATCGTCTCGCAAAGAGGAATCGATTAAAGTAGTTATTTTCAACCTACTGCTTTAAATAAACGAGATTTTTTGCCGATTTCGAAAAATTTCAAACTTGTTTATTTTAAACTTTAAGGCGATAATTTATATACCATTGGAATCGTCTCGCAAAGAGGAATCGATTAAAGTAGTTATTTTCAACTTACCGATGTAAATAAACGAAATTTTTGGCCGATTTCGAAAAATTTCAAACTTCTTTATTTTACACTTTAGGGCGATCAATTATGCACCATTGGAATCGTCTCGCTGAGAGGAATCGATTGGAGTAGTTATTTTTAACCTACTGATTTGAATAAGCGAGATTTTTTGTCGATTTCGAAAAATTTCAAACTTCTTTATTTAACACTTTAGGGCAATAATTTATATACCATTGGAATCGTCTCGCAAAGAGGAATCGATTAAAGTAGTTATTTTCAACCTACCGCTTTAAATAAACGAGATTTTTTGCCGATTTCGAAAAATTTCAAACTTCTTTATTTTACACTTTAGGGCGATAATTTATATACCATTGGAATCGTCTCGCAAAGAGGAATCGATTAAAGTAGTTATTTTCAACCTACCGCTTTAAATAAACGAGATTTTTTGCCGATTTCGAAAAATTTCAAACTCCTTTATTTTACACTTTAGGGCGATAATTTATATACCATTGGAATCGTCTCGCAAAGAGGAATCGATTAAAGTAGTTATTTTCAACCTACCGCTTTAAATAAACGAGATTTTTTGCCGATTTCGAAAAATTTCAAACTTCTTTATTTTACACTTTAGGGCGATAATTTATATACCATTGGAATCGTCTCGCAAAGAGGAATCGATTAAAGTAGTTATTTTCAACCTACCGCTTTAAATAAACGAGATTTTTTGCCGATTTCGAAAAATTTCAAACTTCTTTATTTTACACTTTAGGGCGATCAATTATGCACCATTGGAATCGTCTCGCTGAGAGGAATCGATTGGAGTAGTTATTTTTAACCTACTGATTTGAATAAGCGAGATTTTTTGTCGATTTCGAAAAATTTCAAACTTCTTTATTTAACACTTTAGGGCAATAATTTATATACCATTGGAATCGTCTCGCAAAGAGGAATCGATTAAAGTAGTTATTTTCAACCTACCGCTTTAAATAAACGAGATTTTTTGCTGATTTCGAAAAATTTCAAACTCCTTTATTTTAAACTTTAGGGCGATAATTTATATACCATTGGAATCGTCTCGCAAAGAGGAATCGATTAAAGTAGTTATTTTCAACCTACCGCTTTAAATAAACGAGATTTTTTGCCGATTTCGAAAAATTTCAAACTTGTTTATTTTAAACTTTAAGGCGATAATTTATATACCATTGGAATCGTCTCGCAAAGAGGAATCGATTAAAGTAGTTATTTTCAACCTACCGCTTTAAATAAACGAGATTTTTTGCCGATTTCGAAAAATTTCAAACTTGTTTATTTTAAACTTTAAGGCGATAATTTATATACCATTGGAATCGTCTCGCAAAGAGGAATCGATTAAAGTAGTTATTTTCAACCTACCGCTTTAAATAAACGAGATTTTTTGCCGATTTCGAAAAATTTCAAACTTCTTTATTTTACACTTTAGGGCGATAATTTATATACCATTGGAATCGTCTCGCAAAGAGGAATCGATTAAAGTAGTTATTTTCAACCTACCGCTTTAAATAAACGAGATTTTTTGCCGATTTCGAAAAATTTCAAACTTCTTTATTTTACACTTTAGGGCGATCAATTATGCACCATTGGAATCGTCTCGCTGAGAGGAATCGATTGGAGTAGTTATTTTTAACCTACTGATTTGAATAAGCGAGATTTTTTGTCGATTTCGAAAAATTTCAAACTTCTTTATTTAACACTTTAGGGCAATAATTTATATACCATTGGAATCGTCTCGCAAAGAGGAATCGATTAAAGTAGTTATTTTCAACCTACCGCTTTAAATAAACGAGATTTTTTGCTGATTTCGAAAAATTTCAAACTCCTTTATTTTAAACTTTAGGGCGATAATTTATATACCATTGGAATCGTCTCGCAAAGAGGAATCGATTAAAGTAGTTATTTTCAACCTACCGCTTTAAATAAACGAGATTTTTTGCCGATTTCGAAAAATTTCAAACTTGTTTATTTTAAACTTTAAGGCGATAATTTATATACCATTGGAATCGTCTCGCAAAGAGGAATCGATTAAAGTAGTTATTTTCAACCTACCGCTTTAAATAAACGAGATTTTTTGCCGATTTCGAAAAATTTCAAACTTGTTTATTTTAAACTTTAAGGCGATAATTTATATACCATTGGAATCGTCTCGCAAAGAGGAATCGATTAAAGTAGTTATTTTCAACCTACCGCTTTAAATAAACGAGATTTTTTGCCGATTTCGAAAAATTTCAAACTTCTTTATTTTACACTTTAGGGCGATAATTTATATACCATTGGAATCGTCTCGCAAAGAGGAATCGATTAAAGTAGTTATTTTCAACCTACCGCTTTAAATAAACGAGATTTTCTGCTGATTTCGAAAAATTTCAAACTCCTTTATTTTAAACTTTAGGGCAATAATTTATATACCATTGGAATCGTCTCGCAAAGAGGAATCGATTAAAGTAGTTATTTTCAACCTACTGCTTTAAATAAACGAGATTTTTTGCCGATTTCGAAAAATTTCAAACTTGTTTATTTTAAACTTTAAGGCGATAATTTATATACCATTGGAATCGTCTCGCAAAGAGGAATCGATTAAAGTAGTTATTTTCAACTTACCGATGTAAATAAACGAAATTTTTGGCCGATTTCGAAAAATTTCAAACTTCTTTATTTTACACTTTAGGGCGATCAATTATGCACCATTGGAATCGTCTCGCTGAGAGGAATCGATTGGAGTAGTTATTTTTAACCTACTGATTTGAATAAGCGAGATTTTTTGTCGATTTCGAAAAATTTCAAACTTCTTTATTTAACACTTTAGGGCAATAATTTATATACCATTGGAATCGTCTCGCAAAGAGGAATCGATTAAAGTAGTTATTTTCAACCTACCGCTTTAAATAAACGAGATTTTTTGCTGATTTCGAAAAATTTCAAACTCCTTTATTTTAAACTTTAGGGCGATAATTTATATACCATTGGAATCGTCTCGCAAAGAGGAATCGATTAAAGTAGTTATTTTCAACCTACCGCTTTAAATAAACGAGATTTTTTGCCGATTTCGAAAAATTTCAAACTCCTTTATTTTAAACTTTAGGGCAATAATTTATATACCATTGGAATCGTCTCGCAAAGAGGAATCGATTAAAGTAGTTATTTTCAACCTACTGCTTTAAATAAACGAGATTTTTTGCCGATTTCGAAAAATTTCAAACTTGTTTATTTTAAACTTTAAGGCGATAATTTATATACCATTGGAATCGTCTCGCAAAGAGGAATCGATTAAAGTAGTTATTTTCAACTTACCGATGTAAATAAACGAAATTTTTGGCCGATTTCGAAAAATTTCAAACTTCTTTATTTTACACTTTAGGGCGATCAATTATGCACCATTGGAATCGTCTCGCTGAGAGGAATCGATTGGAGTAGTTATTTTTAACCTACTGATTTGAATAAGCGAGATTTTTTGTCGATTTCGAAAAATTTCAAACTTCTTTATTTAACACTTTAGGGCAATAATTTATATACCATTGGAATCGTCTCGCAAAGAGGAATCGATTAAAGTAGTTATTTTCAACCTACCGCTTTAAATAAACGAGATTTTTTGCCGATTTCGAAAAATTTCAAACTCCTTTATTTTAAACTTTAGGGCAATAATTTATATACCATTGGAATCGTCTCGCAAAGAGGAATCGATTAAAGTAGTTATTTTCAACCTACTGCTTTAAATAAACGAGATTTTTTGCCGATTTCGAAAAATTTCAAACTTGTTTATTTTAAACTTTAAGGCGATAATTTATATACCATTGGAATCGTCTCGCAAAGAGGAATCGATTAAAGTAGTTATTTTCAACCTACCGCTTTAAATAAACGAGATTTTTTGCCGATTTCGAAAAATTTCAAACTTCTTTATTTTACACTTTAGGGCGATCAATTATGCACCATTGGAATCGTCTCGCTGAGAGGAATCGATTGGAGTAGTTATTTTTAACCTACTGATTTGAATAAGCGAGATTTTTTGTCGATTTCGAAAAATTTCAAACTTCTTTATTTAACACTTTAGGGCAATAATTTATATACCATTGGAATCGTCTCGCAAAGAGGAATCGATTAAAGTAGTTATTTTCAACCTACCGCTTTAAATAAACGAGATTTTTTGCTGATTTCGAAAAATTTCAAACTCCTTTATTTTAAACTTTAGGGCGATAATTTATATACCATTGGAATCGTCTCGCAAAGAGGAATCGATTAAAGTAGTTATTTTCAACCTACCGCTTTAAATAAACGAGATTTTTTGCCGATTTCGAAAAATTTCAAACTCCTTTATTTTAAACTTTAGGGCAATAATTTATATACCATTGGAATCGTCTCGCAAAGAGGAATCGATTAAAGTAGTTATTTTCAACCTACTGCTTTAAATAAACGAGATTTTTTGCCGATTTCGAAAAATTTCAAACTTGTTTATTTTAAACTTTAAGGCGATAATTTATATACCATTGGAATCGTCTCGCAAAGAGGAATCGATTAAAGTAGTTATTTTCAACTTACCGATGTAAATAAACGAAATTTTTGGCCGATTTCGAAAAATTTCAAACTTCTTTATTTTACACTTTAGGGCGATCAATTATGCACCATTGGAATCGTCTCGCTGAGAGGAATCGATTGGAGTAGTTATTTTTAACCTACTGATTTGAATAAGCGAGATTTTTTGTCGATTTCGAAAAATTTCAAACTTCTTTATTTAACACTTTAGGGCAATAATTTATATACCATTGGAATCGTCTCGCAAAGAGGAATCGATTAAAGTAGTTATTTTCAACCTACCGCTTTAAATAAACGAGATTTTTTGCCGATTTCGAAAAATTTCAAACTTCTTTATTTTACACTTTAGGGCGATCAATTATGCACCATTGGAATCGTCTCGCTGAGAGGAATCGATTGGAGTAGTTATTTTTAACCTACTGATTTGAATAAGCGAGATTTTTTGTCGATTTCGAAAAATTTCAAACTTCTTTATTTAACACTTTAGGGCAATAATTTATATACCATTGGAATCGTCTCGCAAAGAGGAATCGATTAAAGTAGTTATTTTCAACCTACCGCTTTAAATAAACGAGATTTTTTGCTGATTTCGAAAAATTTCAAACTCCTTTATTTTAAACTTTAGGGCGATAATTTATATACCATTGGAATCGTCTCGCAAAGAGGAATCGATTAAAGTAGTTATTTTCAACCTACCGCTTTAAATAAACGAGATTTTTTGCCGATTTCGAAAAATTTCAAACTTGTTTATTTTAAACTTTAAGGCGATAATTTATATACCATTGGAATCGTCTCGCAAAGAGGAATCGATTAAAGTAGTTATTTTCAACCTACCGCTTTAAATAAACGAGATTTTTTGCCGATTTCGAAAAATTTCAAACTTCTTTATTTTACACTTTAGGGCGATAATTTATATACCATTGGAATCGTCTCGCAAAGAGGAATCGATTAAAGTAGTTATTTTCAACCTACCGCTTTAAATAAACGAGATTTTTTGCCGATTTCGAAAAATTTCAAACTTCTTTATTTTACACTTTAGGGCGATAATTTATATACCATTGGAATCGTCTCGCAAAGAGGAATCGATTAAAGTAGTTATTTTCAACCTACCGCTTTAAATAAACGAGATTTTCTGCTGATTTCGAAAAATTTCAAACTCCTTTATTTTAAACTTTAGGGCAATAATTTATATACCATTGGAATCGTCTCGCAAAGAGGAATCGATTAAAGTAGTTATTTTCAACCTACTGCTTTAAATAAACGAGATTTTTTGCCGATTTCGAAAAATTTCAAACTTGTTTATTTTAAACTTTAAGGCGATAATTTATATACCATTGGAATCGTCTCGCAAAGAGGAATCGATTAAAGTAGTTATTTTCAACTTACCGATGTAAATAAACGAAATTTTTGGCCGATTTCGAAAAATTTCAAACTTCTTTATTTTACACTTTAGGGCGATAATTTATATACCATTGGAATCGTCTCGCAAAGAGGAATCGATTAAAGTAGTTATTTTCAACCTACCGCTTTAAATAAACGAGATTTTTTGCCGATTTCGAAAAATTTCAAACTCCTTTATTTTACACTTTAGGGCGATAATTTATATACCATTGGAATCGTCTCGCAAAGAGGAATCGATTAAAGTAGTTATTTTCAACCTACCGCTTTAAATAAACGAGATTTTTTGCCGATTTCGAAAAATTTCAAACTTGTTTATTTTAAACTTTAAGGCGATAATTTATATACCATTGGAATCGTCTCGCAAAGAGGAATCGATTAAAGTAGTTATTTTCAACCTACCGCTTTAAATAAACGAGATTTTTTGCCGATTTCGAAAAATTTCAAACTTCTTTATTTAACACTTTAAGGCGATAATTTATATACCATTGGAATCGTCTCGCAAAGAGGAATCGATTAAAGTAGTTATTTTCAACTTGCCGATGTAAATAAACGAAATTTTTGGCCGATTTCGAAAAATTTCAAACTTCTTTATTTTACACTTTAGGGCGATCAATTATGCACCATTGGAATCGTCTCGCTGAGAGGAATCGATTGGAGTAGTTATTTTTAACCTACTGATTTGAATAAGCGAGATTTTTTGTCGATTTCGAAAAATTTCAAACTTCTTTATTTAACACTTTAGGGCAATAATTTATATACCATTGGAATCGTCTCGCAAAGAGGAATCGATTAAAGTAGTTATTTTCAACCTACCGCTTTAAATAAACGAGATTTTTTGCCGATTTCGAAAAATTTCAAACTTCTTTATTTTACACTTTAGGGCGATAATTTATATACCATTGGAATCGTCTCGCAAAGAGGAATCGATTAAAGTAGTTATTTTCAACCTACCGCTTTAAATAAACGAGATTTTTTGCCGATTTCGAAAAATTTCAAACTTGTTTATTTTAAACTTTAAGGCGATAATTTATATACCATTGGAATCGTCTCGCAAAGAGGAATCGATTAAAGTAGTTATTTTCAACTTACCGATGTAAATAAACGAAATTTTTTGCCGATTTCGAAAAATTTCAAACTTCTTTATTTTACACTTTAGGGCGATCAATTATGCACCATTGGAATCGTCTCGCTGAGAGGAATCGATTGGAGTAGTTATTTTTAACCTACTGATTTGAATAAGCGAGATTTTTTGTCGATTTCGAAAAATTTCAAACTTCTTTATTTAACACTTTAGGGCAATAATTTATATACCATTGGAATCGTCTCGCAAAGAGGAATCGATTAAAGTAGTTATTTTCAACCTACCGCTTTAAATAAACGAGATTTTTTGCTGATTTCGAAAAATTTCAAACTCCTTTATTTTAAACTTTAGGGCGATAATTTATATACCATTGGAATCGTCTCGCAAAGAGGAATCGATTAAAGTAGTTATTTTCAACCTACCGCTTTAAATAAACGAGATTTTTTGCCGATTTCGAAAAATTTCAAACTTCTTTATTTTACACTTTAAGGCGATAATTTATATACCATTGGAATCGTCTCGCAAAGAGGAATCGATTAAAGTAGTTATTTTCAACCTACCGCTTTAAATAAACGAGATTTTTTGCCGATTTCGAAAAATTTCAAACTTCTTTATTTTACACTTTAGGGCGATAATTTATATACCATTGGAATCGTCTCGCAAAGAGGAATCGATTAAAGTAGTTATTTTCAACCTACCGCTTTAAATAAACGAGATTTTTTGCCGATTTCGAAAAATTTCAAACTTCTTTATTTTACACTTTAGGGCGATCAATTATGCACCATTGGAATCGTCTCGCTGAGAGGAATCGATTGGAGTAGTTATTTTTAACCTACTGATTTGAATAAGCGAGATTTTTTGTCGATTTCGAAAAATTTCAAACTTCTTTATTTAACACTTTAGGGCAATAATTTATATACCATTGGAATCGTCTCGCAAAGAGGAATCGATTAAAGTAGTTATTTTCAACCTACCGCTTTAAATAAACGAGATTTTTTGCCGATTTCGAAAAATTTCAAACTTCTTTATTTTACACTTTAGGGCGATAATTTATATACCATTGGAATCGTCTCGCAAAGAGGAATCGATTAAAGTAGTTATTTTCAACCTACCGCTTTAAATAAACGAGATTTTTTGCCGATTTCGAAAAATTTCAAACTTCTTTATTTTACACTTTAGGGCGATAATTTATATACCATTGGAATCGTCTCGCAAAGAGGAATCGATTAAAGTAGTTATTTTCAACCTACCGCTTTAAATAAACGAGATTTTTTGCCGATTTCGAAAAATTTCAAACTTCTTTATTTTACACTTTAGGGCGATCAATTATGCACCATTGGAATCGTCTCGCTGAGAGGAATCGATTGGAGTAGTTATTTTTAACCTACTGATTTGAATAAGCGAGATTTTTTGTCGATTTCGAAAAATTTCAAACTTCTTTATTTAACACTTTAGGGCAATAATTTATATACCATTGGAATCGTCTCGCAAAGAGGAATCGATTAAAGTAGTTATTTTCAACCTACCGCTTTAAATAAACGAGATTTTTTGCTGATTTCGAAAAATTTCAAACTCCTTTATTTTAAACTTTAGGGCGATAATTTATATACCATTGGAATCGTCTCGCAAAGAGGAATCGATTAAAGTAGTTATTTTCAACCTACCGCTTTAAATAAACGAGATTTTTTGCCGATTTCGAAAAATTTCAAACTTGTTTATTTTAAACTTTAAGGCGATAATTTATATACCATTGGAATCGTCTCGCAAAGAGGAATCGATTAAAGTAGTTATTTTCAACCTACCGCTTTAAATAAACGAGATTTTTTGCCGATTTCGAAAAATTTCAAACTTGTTTATTTTAAACTTTAAGGCGATAATTTATATACCATTGGAATCGTCTCGCAAAGAGGAATCGATTAAAGTAGTTATTTTCAACCTACCGCTTTAAATAAACGAGATTTTTTGCCGATTTCGAAAAATTTCAAACTTCTTTATTTTACACTTTAGGGCGATAATTTATATACCATTGGAATCGTCTCGCAAAGAGGAATCGATTAAAGTAGTTATTTTCAACCTACCGCTTTAAATAAACGAGATTTTTTGCCGATTTCGAAAAATTTCAAACTTCTTTATTTTACACTTTAGGGCGATAATTTATATACCATTGGAATCGTCTCGCAAAGAGGAATCGATTAAAGTAGTTATTTTCAACCTACCGCTTTAAATAAACGAGATTTTCTGCTGATTTCGAAAAATTTCAAACTCCTTTATTTTAAACTTTAGGGCAATAATTTATATACCATTGGAATCGTCTCGCAAAGAGGAATCGATACCGCTTTAAATAAACGAGATTTTTTGCCGATTTCGAAAAATTTCAAACTTGTTTATTTTAAACTTTAAGGCGATAATTTATATACCATTGGAATCGTCTCGCAAAGAGGAATCGATTAAAGTAGTTATTTTCAACCTACCGCTTTAAATAAACGAGATTTTTTGCCGATTTCGAAAAATTTCAAACCTCTTTATTTTACACTTTAGGGCGATAATTTATATACCATTGGAATCGTCTCGCAAAGAGGAATCGATTAAAGTAGTTATTTTCAACCTACCGCTTTAAATAAACGAGATTTTTTGCCGATTTCGAAAAATTTCAAACTTCTTTATTTTACACTTTAGGGCGATAATTTATATACCATTGGAATCGTCTCGCAAAGAGGAATCGATTAAAGTAGTTATTTTCAACCTACTGCTTTAAATAAACGAGATTTTTTGCCGATTTCGAAAAATTTCAAACTTGTTTATTTTAAACTTTAAGGCGATAATTTATATACCATTGGAATCGTCTCGCAAAGAGGAATCGATTAAAGTAGTTATTTTCAACTTACCGATGTAAATAAACGAAATTTTTGGCCGATTTCGAAAAATTTCAAACTTCTTTATTTTACACTTTAGGGCGATCAATTATGCACCATTGGAATCGTCTCGCTGAGAGGAATCGATTGGAGTAGTTATTTTTAACCTACTGATTTGAATAAGCGAGATTTTTTGTCGATTTCGAAAAATTTCAAACTTCTTTATTTAGCACTTTAGGGCAATAATTTATATACCATTGGAATCGTCTCGCAAAGAGGAATCGATGAAAGTAGTTATTTTCAACCTACCGCTTTAAATAAACGAGATTTTTTGCCGATTTCGAAAAATTTCAAACTCCTTTATTTTACACTTTAGGGCGATAATTTATATACCATTGGAATCGTCTCGCAAAGAGGAATCGATTAAAGTAGTTATTTTCAACCTACCGCTTTAAATAAACGAGATTTTTTGCCGATATCGAAAAATTTCAAACTTGTTTATTTTAAACTTTAAGGCGATAATTTATATACCATTGGAATCGTCTCGCAAAGAGGAATCGATTAAAGTAGTTATTTTCAACCTACCGCTTTAAATAAACGAGATTTTTTGCCGATTTCGAAAAATTTCAAACTTCTTTATTTTACACTTTAGGGCGATAATTTATATACCATTGGAATCGTCTCGCAAAGAGGAATCGATTAAAGTAGTTATTTTCAACCTACCGCTTTAAATAAACGAGATTTTTTGCCGATTTCGAAAAATTTCAAACTTCTTTATTTTACACTTTAGGGCGATCAATTATGCACCATTGGAATCGTCTCGCTGAGAGGAATCGATTGGAGTAGTTATTTTTAACCTACTGATTTGAATAAGCGAGATTTTTTGTCGATTTCGAAAAATTTCAAACTTCTTTATTTAGCACTTTAGGGCAATAATTTATATACCATTGGAATCGTCTCGCAAAGAGGAATCGATTAAAGTAGTTATTTTCAACCTACCGCTTTAAATAAACGAGATTTTTTGCCGATTTCGAAAAATTTCAAACTTCTTTATTTTACACTTTAGGGCGATCAATTATGCACCATTGGAATCGTCTCGCTGAGAGGAATCGATTGGAGTAGTTATTTTTAACCTACTGATTTGAATAAGCGAGATTTTTTGTCGATTTCGAAAAATTTCAAACTTCTTTATTTAGCACTTTAGGGCAATAATTTATATACCATTGGAATCGTCTCGCAAAGAGGAATCGATTAAAGTAGTTATT
Source organism: Ontholestes murinus (assembly GCA_963969525.1). NCBI lineage: Eukaryota > Metazoa > Arthropoda > Insecta > Coleoptera > Staphylinidae > Ontholestes > Ontholestes murinus. Next base: position 68,538,764 of record OZ018395.1, read on the forward strand.
TTCAACCTACCGCTTTAAATAAACGAGATTTTTTGCCGATTTCGAAAAATTTCAAACTCCTTTATTTTACACTTTAGGGCGATAATTTATATACCATTGGAATCGTCTCGCAAAGAGGAATCGATTAAAGTAGTTATTTTCAACCTACCGCTTTAAATAAACGAGATTTTTTGCCGATATCGAAAAATTTCAAACTTGTTTATTTTAAACTTTAAGGCGATAATTTATATACCATTGGAATCGTCTCGCAAAGAGGAATCGATTAAAGTAGTTATTTTCAACCTACCGCTTTAAATAAACGAGATTTTTTGCCGATTTCGAAAAATTTCAAACTTCTTTATTTTACACTTTAGGGCGATAATTTATATACCATTGGAATCGTCTCGCAAAGAGGAATCGATTAAAGTAGTTATTTTCAACCTACCGCTTTAAATAAACGAGATTTTTTGCCGATTTCGAAAAATTTCAAACTTCTTTATTTTACACTTTAGGGCGATCAATTATGCACCATTGGAATCGTCTCGCTGAGAGGAATCGATTGGAGTAGTTATTTTTAACCTACTGATTTGAATAAGCGAGATTTTTTGTCGATTTCGAAAAATTTCAAACTTCTTTATTTAGCACTTTAGGGCAATAATTTATATACCATTGGAATCGTCTCGCAAAGAGGAATCGATTAAAGTAGTTATTTTCAACCTACCGCTTTAAATAAACGAGATTTTTGGCCGATTTCGAAAAATTTCAAACTTCTTTATTTTACACTTTAGGGCGATCAATTATGCACCATTGGAATCGTCTCGCTGAGAGGAATCGATTGGAGTAGTTATTTTTAACCTACTGATTTGAATAAGCGAGATTTTTTGTCGATTTCGAAAAATTTCAAACTTCTTTATTTAGCACTTTAGGGCAATAATTTATATACCATTGGAATCGTCTCGCAAAGAGGAATCGATTAAAGTAGTTATTTTCAACCTACCGCTTTAAATAAACGAGATTTTTTGCCGATTTCGAAAAATTTCAAACTCCTTTATTTTACACTTTAGGGCGATAATTTATATACCATTGGAATCGTCTCGCAAAGAGGAATCGATTAAAGTAGTTATTTTCAACCTACCGCTTTAAATAAACGAGATTTTTTGCCGATTTCGAAAAATTTCAAACTTGTTTATTTTAAACTTTAAGGCGATAATTTATATACCATTGGAATCGTCTCGCAAAGAGGAATCGATTAAAGTAGTTATTTTCAACCTACCGCTTTAAATAAACGAGATTTTTTGCCGATTTCGAAAAATTTCAAACTTCTTTATTTTACACTTTAGGGCGATAATTTATATACCATTGGAATCGTCTCGCAAAGAGGAATCGATTAAAGTAGTTATTTTCAACTTACCGATGTAAATAAACGAAATTTTTTGCCGATTTCGAAAAATTTCAAACTTCTTTATTTTACACTTTAGGGCGATCAATTATGCACCATTGGAATCGTCTCGCTGAGAGGAATCGATTGGAGTAGTTATTTTTAACCTACTGATTTGAATAAGCGAGATTTTTTGTCGATTTCGAAAAATTTCAAACTTCTTTATTTAACACTTTAGGGCAATAATTTATATACCATTGGAATCGTCTCGCAAAGGGGAATCGGTTAAAGTAGTTATTTTCAACTTACCGATGTAAATAAACGAAATTTTTTGCCGATTTCGAAAAATTTCAAACTTCTTTATTTTACACTTTAGGGCGATCAATTATGCACCATTGGAATCGTCTCGCTGAGAGGAATCGATTGGAGTAGTTATTTTTAACCTACTGATTTGAATAAGCGAGATTTTTTGTCGATTTCGAAAAATTTCAAACTTCTTTATTTAACACTTTAGGGCAATAATTTATATACCATTGGAATCGTCTCGCAAAGAGGAATCGATTAAAGTAGTTATTTTCAACCTACCGCTTTAAATAAACGAGATTTTTTGCTGATTTCGAAAAATTTCAAACTCCTTTATTTTAAACTTTAGGGCGATAATTTATATACCATTGGAATCGTCTCGCAAAGAGGAATCGATTAAAGTAGTTATTTTCAACTTACCGATGTAAATAAACGAAATTTTTGGCCGATTTCGAAAAATTTCAAACTTCTTTATTTTACACTTTAGGGCGATCAATTATGCACCATTGGAATCGTCTCGCTGAGAGGAATCGATTGGAGTAGTTATTTTTAACCTACTGATTTGAATAAGCGAGATTTTTTGTCGATTTCGAAAAATTTCAAACTTCTTTATTTAACACTTTAGGGCAATAATTTATATACCATTGGAATCGTCTCGCAAAGAGGAATCGATTAAAGTAGTTATTTTCAACCTACCGCTTTAAATAAACGAGATTTTTTGCCGATTTCGAAAAATTTCAAACTTCTTTATTTTACACTTTAGGGCGATAATTTATATACCATTGGAATCGTCTCGCAAAGAGGAATCGATTAAAGTAGTTATTTTCAACCTACCGCTTTAAATAAACGAGATTTTTTGCCGATTTCGAAAAATTTCAAACTTCTTTATTTAACACTTTAGGGCAATAATTTATATACCATTGGAATCGTCTCGCAAAGAGGAATCGATTAAAGTAGTTATTTTCAACCTACCGCTTTAAATAAACGAGATTTTTTGCCGATTTCGAAAAATTTCAAACTTCTTTATTTAACACTTTAGGGCGATCAATTATGCACCATTGGAATCGTCTCGCTGAGAGGAATCGATTGGAGTAGTTATTTTTAACCTACTGATTTGAATAAGCGAGATTTTTTGTCGATTTCGAAAAATTTCAAACTTCTTTATTTAACACTTTAGGGCAATAATTTATATACCATTGGAATCGTCTCGCAAAGAGGAATCGATTAAAGTAGTTATTTTCAACCTACCGCTTTAAATAAACGAGATTTTTTGCTGATTTCGAAAAATTTCAAACTCCTTTATTTTAAACTTTAGGGCGATAATTTATATACCATTGGAATCGTCTCGCAAAGAGGAATCGATTAAAGTAGTTATTTTCAACCTACCGCTTTAAATAAACGAGATTTTTTGCCGATTTCGAAAAATTTCAAACTTCTTTATTTTACACTTTAGGGCGATAATTTATATACCATTGGAATCGTCTCGCAAAGAGGAATCGATTAAAGTAGTTATTTTCAACCTACCGCTTTAAATAAACGAGATTTTTTGCCGATTTCGAAAAATTTCAAACTTCTTTATTTAACACTTTAGGGCAATAATTTATATACCATTGGAATCGTCTCGCAAAGAGGAATCGATTAAAGTAGTTATTTTCAACCTACTGCTTTAAATAAACGAGATTTTTTGCCGATTTCGAAAAATTTCAAACTTGTTTATTTTAAACTTTAAGGCGATAATTTATATACCATTGGAATCGTCTCGCAAAGAGGAATCGATTAAAGTAGTTATTTTCAACTTACCGATGTAAATAAACGAAATTTTTGGCCGATTTCGAAAAATTTCAAACTTCTTTATTTTACACTTTAGGGCGATCAATTATGCACCATTGGAATCGTCTCGCTGAGAGGAATCGATTAAAGTAGTTATTTTCAACCTACCGCTTTAAATAAACGAGATTTTTTGCCGATTTCGAAAAATTTCAAACTCCTTTATTTTACACTTTAGGGCGATAATTTATATACCATTGGAATCGTCTCGCAAAGAGGAATCGATTAAAGTAGTTATTTTCAACCTACCGCTTTAAATAAACGAGATTTTTTGCCGATTTCGAAAAATTTCAAACTTCTTTATTTAACACTTTAGGGCAATAATTTATATACCATTGGAATCGTCTCGCAAAGAGGAATCGATTAAAGTAGTTATTTTCAACCTACTGCTTTAAATAAACGAGATTTTTTGCCGATTTCGAAAAATTTCAAACTTGTTTATTTTAAACTTTAAGGCGATAATTTATATACCATTGGAATCGTCTCGCAAAGAGGAATCGATTAAAGTAGTTATTTTCAACTTACCGATGTAAATAAACGAAATTTTTGGCCGATTTCGAAAAATTTCAAACTTCTTTATTTTACACTTTAGGGCGATCAATTATGCACCATTGGAATCGTCTCGCTGAGAGGAATCGATTAAAGTAGTTATTTTCAACCTACCGCTTTAAATAAACGAGATTTTTTGCCGATTTCGAAAAATTTCAAACTCCTTTATTTTACACTTTAGGGCGATAATTTATATACCATTGGAATCGTCTCGCAAAGAGGAATCGATTAAAGTAGTTATTTTCAACCTACCGCTTTAAATAAACGAGATTTTTTGCCGATTTCGAAAAATTTCAAACTTCTTTATTTAACACTTTAGGGCAATAATTTATATACCATTGGAATCGTCTCGCAAAGAGGAATCGATTAAAGTAGTTATTTTCAACCTACTGCTTTAAATAAACGAGATTTTTTGCCGATTTCGAAAAATTTCAAACTTGTTTATTTTAAACTTTAAGGCGATAATTTATATACCATTGGAATCGTCTCGCAAAGAGGAATCGATTAAAGTAGTTATTTTCAACTTACCGATGTAAATAAACGAAATTTTTGGCCGATTTCGAAAAATTTCAAACTTCTTTATTTTACACTTTAGGGCGATCAATTATGCACCATTGGAATCGTCTCGCTGAGAGGAATCGATTAAAGTAGTTATTTTCAACCTACCGCTTTAAATAAACGAGATTTTTTGCCGATTTCGAAAAATTTCAAACTTCTTTATTTTACACTTTAGGGCGATCAATTATGCACCATTGGAATCGTCTCGCTGAGAGGAATCGATTGGAGTAGTTATTTTTAACCTACTGATTTGAATAAGCGAGATTTTTTGTCGATTTCGAAAAATTTCAAACTTCTTTATTTAGCACTTTAGGGCAATAATTTATATACCATTGGAATCGTCTCGCAAAGAGGAATCGATTAAAGTAGTTATTTTCAACCTACCGCTTTAAATAAACGAGATTTTTGGCCGATTTCGAAAAATTTCAAACTTCTTTATTTTACACTTTAGGGCGATCAATTATGCACCATTGGAATCGTCTCGCTGAGAGGAATCGATTGGAGTAGTTATTTTTAACCTACTGATTTGAATAAGCGAGATTTTTTGTCGATTTCGAAAAATTTCAAACTTCTTTATTTAGCACTTTAGGGCAATAATTTATATACCATTGGAATCGTCTCGCAAAGAGGAATCGATTAAAGTAGTTATTTTCAACCTACCGCTTTAAATAAACGAGATTTTTTGCCGATTTCGAAAAATTTCAAACTCCTTTATTTTACACTTTAGGGCGATAATTTATATACCATTGGAATCGTCTCGCAAAGAGGAATCGATTAAAGTAGTTATTTTCAACCTACCGCTTTAAATAAACGAGATTTTTTGCCGATTTCGAAAAATTTCAAACTTCTTTATTTTACACTTTAGGGCGATAATTTATATACCATTGGAATCGTCTCGCAAAGAGGAATCGATTAAAGTAGTTATTTTCAACCTACCGCTTTAAATAAACGAGATTTTTTGCCGATTTCGAAAAATTTCAAACTTCTTTATTTTACACTTTAGGGCGATAATTTATATACCATTGGAATCGTCTCGCAAAGAGGAATCGATTAAAGTAGTTATTTTCAACTTACCGATGTAAATAAACGAAATTTTTTGCCGATTTCGAAAAATTTCAAACTTCTTTATTTTACACTTTAGGGCGATCAATTATGCACCATTGGAATCGTCTCGCTGAGAGGAATCGATTGGAGTAGTTATTTTTAACCTACTGATTTGAATAAGCGAGATTTTTTGTCGATTTCGAAAAATTTCAAACTTCTTTATTTAGCACTTTAGGGCAATAATTTATATACCATTGGAATCGTCTCGCAAAGAGGAATCGATTAAAGTAGTTATTTTCAACCTACCGCTTTAAATAAACGAGATTTTTTGCCGATTTCGAAAAATTTCAAACTTCTTTATTTTACACTTTAGGGCGATAATTTATATACCATTGGAATCGTCTCGCAAAGAGGAATCGATTAAAGTAGTTATTTTCAACCTACCGCTTTAAATAAACGAGATTTTCTGCTGATTTCGAAAAATTTCAAACTCCTTTATTTTAAACTTTAGGGCAATAATTTATATACCATTGGAATCGTCTCGCAAAGAGGAATCGATTAAAGTAGTTATTTTCAACCTACTGCTTTAAATAAACGAGATTTTTTGCCGATTTCGAAAAATTTCAAACTTGTTTATTTTAAACTTTAAGGCGATAATTTATATACCATTGGAATCGTCTCGCAAAGAGGAATCGATTAAAGTAGTTATTTTCAACTTACCGATGTAAATAAACGAAATTTTTGGCCGATTTCGAAAAATTTCAAACTTCTTTATTTTACACTTTAGGGCGATCAATTATGCACCATTGGAATCGTCTCGCTGAGAGGAATCGATTGGAGTAGTTATTTTTAACCTACTGATTTGAATAAGCGAGATTTTTTGTCGATTTCGAAAAATTTCAAACTTCTTTATTTAGCACTTTAGGGCAATAATTTATATACCATTGGAATCGTCTCGCAAAGAGGAATCGATTAAAGTAGTTATTTTCAACCTACCGCTTTAAATAAACGAGATTTTTTGCCGATTTCGAAAAATTTCAAACTCCTTTATTTTACACTTTAGGGCGATAATTTATATACCATTGGAATCGTCTCGCAAAGAGGAATCGATTAAAGTAGTTATTTTCAACCTACCGCTTTAAATAAACGAGATTTTTTGCCGATATCGAAAAATTTCAAACTTGTTTATTTTAAACTTTAAGGCGATAATTTATATACCATTGGAATCGTCTCGCAAAGAGGAATCGATTAAAGTAGTTATTTTCAACCTACCGCTTTAAATAAACGAGATTTTTTGCCGATTTCGAAAAATTTCAAACTTCTTTATTTTACACTTTAGGGCGATAATTTATATACCATTGGAATCGTCTCGCAAAGAGGAATCGATTAAAGTAGTTATTTTCAACCTACCGCTTTAAATAAACGAGATTTTTTGCCGATTTCGAAAAATTTCAAACTTCTTTATTTTACACTTTAGGGCGATCAATTATGCACCATTGGAATCGTCTCGCTGAGAGGAATCGATTGGAGTAGTTATTTTTAACCTACTGATTTGAATAAGCGAGATTTTTTGTCGATTTCGAAAAATTTCAAACTTCTTTATTTAGCACTTTAGGGCAATAATTTATATACCATTGGAATCGTCTCGCAAAGAGGAATCGATTAAAGTAGTTATTTTCAACCTACCGCTTTAAATAAACGAGATTTTTTGCCGATTTCGAAAAATTTCAAACTTCTTTATTTTACACTTTAGGGCGATCAATTATGCACCATTGGAATCGTCTCGCTGAGAGGAATCGATTGGAGTAGTTATTTTTAACCTACTGATTTGAATAAGCGAGATTTTTTGTCGATTTCGAAAAATTTCAAACTTCTTTATTTAGCACTTTAGGGCAATAATTTATATACCATTGGAATCGTCTCGCAAAGAGGAATCGATTAAAGTAGTTATTTTCAACCTACCGCTTTAAATAAACGAGATTTTTTGCCGATTTCGAAAAATTTCAAACTCCTTTATTTTACACTTTAGGGCGATAATTTATATACCATTGGAATCGTCTCGCAAAGAGGAATCGATTAAAGTAGTTATTTTCAACCTACCGCTTTAAATAAACGAGATTTTTTGCCGATATCGAAAAATTTCAAACTTGTTTATTTTAAACTTTAAGGCGATAATTTATATACCATTGGAATCGTCTCGCAAAGAGGAATCGATTAAAGTAGTTATTTTCAACCTACCGCTTTAAATAAACGAGATTTTTTGCCGATTTCGAAAAATTTCAAACTTCTTTATTTTACACTTTAGGGCGATAATTTATATACCATTGGAATCGTCTCGCAAAGAGGAATCGATTAAAGTAGTTATTTTCAACCTACCGCTTTAAATAAACGAGATTTTTTGCCGATTTCGAAAAATTTCAAACTTCTTTATTTTACACTTTAGGGCGATCAATTATGCACCATTGGAATCGTCTCGCTGAGAGGAATCGATTGGAGTAGTTATTTTTAACCTACTGATTTGAATAAGCGAGATTTTTTGTCGATTTCGAAAAATTTCAAACTTCTTTATTTAGCACTTTAGGGCAATAATTTATATACCATTGGAATCGTCTCGCAAAGAGGAATCGATTAAAGTAGTTATTTTCAACCTACCGCTTTAAATAAACGAGATTTTTGGCCGATTTCGAAAAATTTCAAACTTCTTTATTTTACACTTTAGGGCGATCAATTATGCACCATTGGAATCGTCTCGCTGAGAGGAATCGATTGGAGTAGTTATTTTTAACCTACTGATTTGAATAAGCGAGATTTTTTGTCGATTTCGAAAAATTTCAAACTTCTTTATTTAGCACTTTAGGGCAATAATTTATATACCATTGGAATCGTCTCGCAAAGAGGAATCGATTAAAGTAGTTATTTTCAACCTACCGCTTTAAATAAACGAGATTTTTTGCCGATTTCGAAAAATTTCAAACTCCTTTATTTTACACTTTAGGGCGATAATTTATATACCATTGGAATCGTCTCGCAAAGAGGAATCGATTAAAGTAGTTATTTTCAACCTACCGCTTTAAATAAACGAGATTTTTTGCCGATTTCGAAAAATTTCAAACTTGTTTATTTTAAACTTTAAGGCGATAATTTATATACCATTGGAATCGTCTCGCAAAGAGGAATCGATTAAAGTAGTTATTTTCAACCTACCGCTTTAAATAAACGAGATTTTTTGCCGATTTCGAAAAATTTCAAACTTCTTTATTTTACACTTTAGGGCGATAATTTATATACCATTGGAATCGTCTCGCAAAGAGGAATCGATTAAAGTAGTTATTTTCAACTTACCGATGTAAATAAACGAAATTTTTTGCCGATTTCGAAAAATTTCAAACTTCTTTATTTTACACTTTAGGGCGATCAATTATGCACCATTGGAATCGTCTCGCTGAGAGGAATCGATTGGAGTAGTTATTTTTAACCTACTGATTTGAATAAGCGAGATTTTTTGTCGATTTCGAAAAATTTCAAACTTCTTTATTTAACACTTTAGGGCAATAATTTATATACCATTGGAATCGTCTCGCAAAGGGGAATCGGTTAAAGTAGTTATTTTCAACTTACCGATGTAAATAAACGAAATTTTTTGCCGATTTCGAAAAATTTCAAACTTCTTTATTTTACACTTTAGGGCGATCAATTATGCACCATTGGAATCGTCTCGCTGAGAGGAATCGATTGGAGTAGTTATTTTTAACCTACTGATTTGAATAAGCGAGATTTTTTGTCGATTTCGAAAAATTTCAAACTTCTTTATTTAACACTTTAGGGCAATAATTTATATACCATTGGAATCGTCTCGCAAAGAGGAATCGATTAAAGTAGTTATTTTCAACCTACCGCTTTAAATAAACGAGATTTTTTGCTGATTTCGAAAAATTTCAAACTCCTTTATTTTAAACTTTAGGGCGATAATTTATATACCATTGGAATCGTCTCGCAAAGAGGAATCGATTAAAGTAGTTATTTTCAACTTACCGATGTAAATAAACGAAATTTTTGGCCGATTTCGAAAAATTTCAAACTTCTTTATTTTACACTTTAGGGCGATCAATTATGCACCATTGGAATCGTCTCGCTGAGAGGAATCGATTGGAGTAGTTATTTTTAACCTACTGATTTGAATAAGCGAGATTTTTTGTCGATTTCGAAAAATTTCAAACTTCTTTATTTAACACTTTAGGGCAATAATTTATATACCATTGGAATCGTCTCGCAAAGAGGAATCGATTAAAGTAGTTATTTTCAACCTACCGCTTTAAATAAACGAGATTTTTTGCCGATTTCGAAAAATTTCAAACTTCTTTATTTTACACTTTAGGGCGATAATTTATATACCATTGGAATCGTCTCGCAAAGAGGAATCGATTAAAGTAGTTATTTTCAACCTACCGCTTTAAATAAACGAGATTTTTTGCCGATTTCGAAAAATTTCAAACTTCTTTATTTAACACTTTAGGGCAATAATTTATATACCATTGGAATCGTCTCGCAAAGAGGAATCGATTAAAGTAGTTATTTTCAACCTACCGCTTTAAATAAACGAGATTTTTTGCCGATTTCGAAAAATTTCAAACTTCTTTATTTAACACTTTAGGGCGATCAATTATGCACCATTGGAATCGTCTCGCTGAGAGGAATCGATTGGAGTAGTTATTTTTAACCTACTGATTTGAATAAGCGAGATTTTTTGTCGATTTCGAAAAATTTCAAACTTCTTTATTTAACACTTTAGGGCAATAATTTATATACCATTGGAATCGTCTCGCAAAGAGGAATCGATTAAAGTAGTTATTTTCAACCTACCGCTTTAAATAAACGAGATTTTTTGCTGATTTCGAAAAATTTCAAACTCCTTTATTTTAAACTTTAGGGCGATAATTTATATACCATTGGAATCGTCTCGCAAAGAGGAATCGATTAAAGTAGTTATTTTCAACCTACCGCTTTAAATAAACGAGATTTTTTGCCGATTTCGAAAAATTTCAAACTTCTTTATTTTACACTTTAGGGCGATAATTTATATACCATTGGAATCGTCTCGCAAAGAGGAATCGATTAAAGTAGTTATTTTCAACCTACCGCTTTAAATAAACGAGATTTTTTGCCGATTTCGAAAAATTTCAAACTTCTTTATTTAACACTTTAGGGCAATAATTTATATACCATTGGAATCGTCTCGCAAAGAGGAATCGATTAAAGTAGTTATTTTCAACCTACTGCTTTAAATAAACGAGATTTTTTGCCGATTTCGAAAAATTTCAAACTTGTTTATTTTAAACTTTAAGGCGATAATTTATATACCATTGGAATCGTCTCGCAAAGAGGAATCGATTAAAGTAGTTATTTTCAACTTACCGATGTAAATAAACGAAATTTTTGGCCGATTTCGAAAAATTTCAAACTTCTTTATTTTACACTTTAGGGCGATCAATTATGCACCATTGGAATCGTCTCGCTGAGAGGAATCGATTAAAGTAGTTATTTTCAACCTACCGCTTTAAATAAACGAGATTTTTTGCCGATTTCGAAAAATTTCAAACTCCTTTATTTTACACTTTAGGGCGATAATTTATATACCATTGGAATCGTCTCGCAAAGAGGAATCGATTAAAGTAGTTATTTTCAACCTACCGCTTTAAATAAACGAAATTTTTTGCCGATTTCGAAAAATTTCAAACTTCTTTATTTTACACTTTAGGGCGATAATTTATATACCATTGGAATCGTCTCGCAAAGAGGAATCGATTAAAGTAGTTATTTTCAACCTACCGCTTTAAATAAACGAGATTTTTTGCCGATTTCGAAAAATTTCAAACTTCTTTATTTAACACTTTAGGGCAATAATTTATATACCATTGGAATCGTCTCGCAAAGAGGAATCGATTAAAGTAGTTATTTTCAACCTACTGCTTTAAATAAACGAGATTTTTTGCCGATTTCGAAAAATTTCAAACTTGTTTATTTTAAACTTTAAGGCGATAATTTATATACCATTGGAATCGTCTCGCAAAGAGGAATCGATTAAAGTAGTTATTTTCAACTTACCGATGTAAATAAACGAAATTTTTGGCCGATTTCGAAAAATTTCAAACTTCTTTATTTTACACTTTAGGGCGATCAATTATGCACCATTGGAATCGTCTCGCTGAGAGGAATCGATTAAAGTAGTTATTTTCAACCTACCGCTTTAAATAAACGAGATTTTTTGCCGATTTCGAAAAATTTCAAACTCCTTTATTTTACACTTTAGGGCGATAATTTATATACCATTGGAATCGTCTCGCAAAGAGGAATCGATTAAAGTAGTTATTTTCAACCTACCGCTTTAAATAAACGAAATTTTTTGCCGATTTCGAAAAATTTCAAACTTCTTTATTTTACACTTTAGGGCGATAATTTATATACCATTGGAATCGTCTCGCAAAGAGGAATCGATTAAAGTAGTTATTTTCAACCTACCGCTTTAAATAAACGAGATTTTTTGCCGATTTCGAAAAATTTCAAACTTCTTTATTTAACACTTTAGGGCAATAATTTATATACCATTGGAATCGTCTCGCAAAGAGGAATCGATTAAAGTAGTTATTTTCAACCTACTGCTTTAAATAAACGAGATTTTTTGCCGATTTCGAAAAATTTCAAACTTGTTTATTTTAAACTTTAAGGCGATAATTTATATACCATTGGAATCGTCTCGCAAAGAGGAATCGATTAAAGTAGTTATTTTCAACTTACCGATGTAAATAAACGAAATTTTTGGCCGATTTCGAAAAATTTCAAACTTCTTTATTTTACACTTTAGGGCGATCAATTATGCACCATTGGAATCGTCTCGCTGAGAGGAATCGATTAAAGTAGTTATTTTCAACCTACCGCTTTAAATAAACGAGATTTTTTGCCGATTTCGAAAAATTTCAAACTTCTTTATTTTACACTTTAGGGCGATAATTTATATACCATTGGAATCGTCTCGCAAAGAGGAATCGATTAAAGTAGTTATTTTCAACCTACCGCTTTAAATAAACGAGATTTTTTGCCGATTTCGAAAAATTTCAAACTCCTTTATTTTACACTTTAGGGCGATAATTTATATACCATTGGAATCGTCTCGCAAAGAGGAATCGATTAAAGTAGTTATTTTCAACCTACCGCTTTAAATAAACGAAATTTTTTGCCGATTTCGAAAAATTTCAAACTTCTTTATTTTACACTTTAGGGCGATAATTTATATACCATTGGAATCGTCTCGCAAAGAGGAATCGATTAAAGTAGTTATTTTCAACCTACCGCTTTAAATAAACGAGATTTTTTGCTGATTTCGAAAAATTTCAAACTCCTTTATTTTAAACTTTAGGGCGATAATTTATATACCATTGGAATCGTCTCGCAAAGAGGAATCGATTAAAGTAGTTATTTTCAACCTACCGCTTTAAATAAACGAGATTTTTTGCCGATTTCGAAAAATTTCAAACTTCTTTATTTTACACTTTAGGGCGATAATTTATATACCATTGGAATCGTCTCGCAAAGAGGAATCGATTAAAGTAGTTATTTTCAACCTACCGCTTTAAATAAACGAGATTTTTTGCCGATTTCGAAAAATTTCAAACTTCTTTATTTAACACTTTAGGGCAATAATTTATATACCATTGGAATCGTCTCGCAAAGAGGAATCGATTAAAGTAGTTATTTTCAACCTACTGCTTTAAATAAACGAGATTTTTTGCCGATTTCGAAAAATTTCAAACTTGTTTATTTTAAACTTTAAGGCGATAATTTATATACCATTGGAATCGTCTCGCAAAGAGGAATCGATTAAAGTAGTTATTTTCAACCTACCGCTTTAAATAAACGAAATTTTTTGCCGATTTCGAAAAATTTCAAACTTCTTTATTTTACACTTTAGGGCGATAATTTATATACCATTGGAATCGTCTCGCAAAGAGGAATCGATTAAAGTAGTTATTTTCAACCTACCGCTTTAAATAAACGAGATTTTTTGCTGATTTCGAAAAATTTCAAACTCCTTTATTTTAAACTTTAGGGCGATAATTTATATACCATTGGAATCGTCTCGCAAAGAGGAATCGATTAAAGTAGTTATTTTCAACCTACCGCTTTAAATAAACGAGATTTTTTGCCGATTTCGAAAAATTTCAAACTTCTTTATTTTACACTTTAGGGCGATAATTTATATACCATTGGAATCGTCTCGCAAAGAGGAATCGATTAAAGTAGTTATTTTCAACCTACTGCTTTAAATAAACGAGATTTTTTGCCGATTTCGAAAAATTTCAAACTTGTTTATTTTAAACTTTAAGGCGATAATTTATATACCATTGGAATCGTCTCGCAAAGAGGAATCGATTAAAGTAGTTATTTTCAACTTACCGATGTAAATAAACGAAATTTTTGGCCGATTTCGAAAAATTTCAAACTTCTTTATTTTACACTTTAGGGCGATCAATTATGCACTATTGGAATCGTCTCGCTGAGAGGAATCGATTGGAGTAGTTATTTTTAACCTACTGATTTGAATAAGCGAGATTTTTTGTCGATTTCGAAAAATTTCAAACTTCTTTATTTAACACTTTAGGGCAATAATTTATATACCATTGGAATCGTCTCGCAAAGAGGAATCGATTAAAGTAGTTATTTTCAACCTACCGCTTTAAATAAACGAGATTTTTTGCCGATTTCGAAAAATTTCAAACTTCTTTATTTTACACTTTAGGGCGATAATTTATATACCATTGGAATCGTCTCGCAAAGAGGAATCGATTAAAGTAGTTATTTTCAACCTACCGCTTTAAATAAACGAGATTTTTTGCCGATTTCGAAAAATTTCAAACTTCTTTATTTTACACTTTAGGGCGATCAATTATGCACCATTGGAATCGTCTCGCTGAGAGGAATCGATTGGAGTAGTTATTTTTAACCTACTGATTTGAATAAGCGAGATTTTTTGTCGATTTCGAAAAATTTCAAACTTCTTTATTTAACACTTTAGGGCAATAATTTATATACCATTGGAATCGTCTCGCAAAGAGGAATCGATTAAAGTAGTTATTTTCAACCTACCGCTTTAAATAAACGAGATTTTTTGCTGATTTCGAAAAATTTCAAACTCCTTTATTTTAAACTTTAGGGCGATAATTTATATACCATTGGAATCGTCTCGCAAAGAGGAATCGATTAAAGTAGTTATTTTCAACCTACCGCTTTAAATAAACGAGATTTTTTGCCGATTTCGAAAAATTTCAAACTTCTTTATTTTACACTTTAGGGCGATAATTTATATACCATTGGAATCGTCTCGCAAAGAGGAATCGATTAAAGTAGTTATTTTCAACCTACCGCTTTAAATAAACGAGATTTTTTGCCGATTTCGAAAAATTTCAAACTTCTTTATTTTACACTTTAGGGCGATAATTTATATACCATTGGAATCGTCTCGCAAAGAGGAATCGATTAAAGTAGTTATTTTCAACCTACCGCTTTAAATAAACGAGATTTTTTGCCGATTTCGAAAAATTTCAAACTTCTTTATTTAACACTTTAGGGCGATCAATTATGCACCATTGGAATCGTCTCGCTGAGAGGAATCGATTGGAGTAGTTATTTTTAACCTACTGATTTGAATAAGCGAGATTTTTTGTCGATTTCGAAAAATTTCAAACTTCTTTATTTAACACTTTAGGGCAATAATTTATATACCATTGGAATCGTCTCGCAAAGAGGAATCGATTAAAGTAGTTATTTTCAACCTACCGCTTTAAATAAACGAGATTTTTTGCCGATTTCGAAAAATTTCAAACTTCTTTATTTTACACTTTAGGGCGATAATTTATATACCATTGGAATCGTCTCGCAAAGAGGAATCGATTAAAGTAGTTATTTTCAACCTACCGCTTTAAATAAACGAGATTTTTTGCCGATTTCGAAAAATTTCAAACTTCTTTATTTAACACTTTAGGGCGATCAATTATGCACCATTGGAATCGTCTCGCTGAGAGGAATCGATTGGAGTAGTTATTTTTAACCTACTGATTTGAATAAGCGAGATTTTTTGTCGATTTCGAAAAATTTCAAACTTCTTTATTTAACACTTTAGGGCAATAATTTATATACCATTGGAATCGTCTCGCAAAGAGGAATCGATTAAAGTAGTTATTTTCAACCTACCGCTTTAAATAAACGAGATTTTTTGCCGATTTCGAAAAATTTCAAACTTCTTTATTTTACACTTTAGGGCGATAATTTATATACCATTGGAATCGTCTCGCAAAGAGGAATCGATTAAAGTAGTTATTTTCAACCTACCGCTTTAAATAAACGAGATTTTTTGCCGATTTCGAAAAATTTCAAACTTCTTTATTTTACACTTTAGGGCGATAATTTATATACCATTGGAATCGTCTCGCAAAGAGGAATCGATTAAAGTAGTTATTTTCAACCTACCGCTTTAAATAAACGAGATTTTTTGCCGATTTCGAAAAATTTCAAACTTCTTTATTTAACACTTTAGGGCGATCAATTATGCACCATTGGAATCGTCTCGCTGAGAGGAATCGATTGGAGTAGTTATTTTTAACCTACTGATTTGAATAAGCGAGATTTTTTGTCGATTTCGAAAAATTTCAAACTTCTTTATTTAACACTTTAGGGCAATAATTTATATACCATTGGAATCGTCTCGCAAAGAGGAATCGATTAAAGTAGTTATTTTCAACCTACCGCTTTAAATAAACGAGATTTTTTGCCGATTTCGAAAAATTTCAAACTTCTTTATTTTACACTTTAGGGCGATAATTTATATACCATTGGAATCGTCTCGCAAAGAGGAATCGATTAAAGTAGTTATTTTCAACCTACCGCTTTAAATAAACGAGATTTTTTGCCGATTTCGAAAAATTTCAAACTTCTTTATTTAACACTTTAGGGCGATCAATTATGCACCATTGGAATCGTCTCGCTGAGAGGAATCGATTGGAGTAGTTATTTTTAACCTACTGATTTGAATAAGCGAGATTTTTTGTCGATTTCGAAAAATTTCAAACTTCTTTATTTAACACTTTAGGGCAATAATTTATATACCATTGGAATCGTCTCGCAAAGAGGAATCGATTAAAGTAGTTATTTTCAACCTACCGCTTTAAATAAACGAGATTTTTTGCCGATTTCGAAAAATTTCAAACTTCTTTATTTTACACTTTAGGGCGATAATTTATATACCATTGGAATCGTCTCGCAAAGGGGAATCGATTAAAGTAGTTATTTTCAACTTACCGATGTAAATAAACGAAATTTTTTGCCGATTTCGAAAAATTTCAAACTTCTTTATTTTACACTTTAGGGCGATCAATTATGCACCATTGGAATCGTCTCGCTGAGAGGAATCGATTGGAGTAGTTATTTTTAACCTACTGATTTGAATAAGCGAGATTTTTTGCCGATTTCGAAAAATTTCAAACTTCTTTATTTTACACTTTAGGGCGATAATTTATATACCATTGGAATCGTCTCGCAAAGAGGAATCGATTAAAGTAGTTATTTTCAACCTACTGCTTTAAATAAACGAGATTTTTTGCCGATTTCGAAAAATTTCAAACTTGTTTATTTTAAACTTTAAGGCGATAATTTATATACCATTGGAATCGTCTCGCAAAGAGGAATCGATTAAAGTAGTTATTTTTAACTTACCGATGTAAATAAACGAAATTTTTGGCCGATTTCGAAAAATTTCAAACTTCTTTATTTTACACTTTAGGGCGATCAATTATGCACCATTGGAATCGTCTCGCTGAGAGGAATCGATTAAAGTAGTTATTTTCAACCTACCGCTTTAAATAAACGAGATTTTTTGCCGATTTCGAAAAATTTCAAACTCCTTTATTTTACACTTTAGGGCGATAATTTATATACCATTGGAATCGTCTCGCAAAGAGGAATCGATTAAAGTAGTTATTTTCAACCTACCGCTTTAAATAAACGAGATTTTTTGCCGATTTCGAAAAATTTCAAACTTCTTTATTTTACACTTTAGGGCGATCAATTATGCACCATTGGAATCGTCTCGCTGAGAGGAATCGATTGGAGTAGTTATTTTTAACCTACTGATTTGAATAAGCGAGATTTTTTGCCGATTTCGAAAAATTTCAAACTTCTTTATTTTACACTTTAGGGCGATAATTTATATACCATTGGAATCGTCTCGCAAAGAGGAATCGATTAAAGTAGTTATTTTCAACCTACTGCTTTAAATAAACGAGATTTTTTGCCGATTTCGAAAAATTTCAAACTTGTTTATTTTAAACTTTAAGGCGATAATTTATATACCATTGGAATCGTCTCGCAAAGAGGAATCGATTAAAGTAGTTATTTTTAACTTACCGATGTAAATAAACGAAATTTTTGGCCGATTTCGAAAAATTTCAAACTTCTTTATTTTACACTTTAGGGCGATCAATTATGCACCATTGGAATCGTCTCGCTGAGAGGAATCGATTAAAGTAGTTATTTTCAACCTACCGCTTTAAATAAACGAGATTTTTTGCCGATTTCGAAAAATTTCAAACTCCTTTATTTTACACTTTAGGGCGATAATTTATATACCATTGGAATCGTCTCGCAAAGAGGAATCGATTAAAGTAGTTATTTTCAACCTACCGCTTTAAATAAACGAGATTTTTTGCCGATTTCGAAAAATTTCAAACTTCTTTATTTTACACTTTAGGGCGATCAATTATGCACCATTGGAATCGTCTCGCTGAGAGGAATCGATTGGAGTAGTTATTTTTAACCTACTGATTTGAATAAGCGAGATTTTTTGTCGATTTCGAAAAATTTCAAACTTCTTTATTTAACACTTTAGGGCAATAATTTATATACCATTGGAATCGTCTCGCAAAGAGGAATCGATTAAAGTAGTTATTTTCAACCTACCGCTTTAAATAAACGAGATTTTTTGCCGATTTCGAAAAATTTCAAACTTCTTTATTTTACACTTTAGGGCGATCAATTATGCACCATTGGAATCGTCTCGCTGAGAGGAATCGATTGGAGTAGTTATTTTTAACCTACTGATTTGAATAAGCGAGATTTTTTGTCGATTTCGAAAAATTTCAAACTTCTTTATTTAACACTTTAGGGCAATAATTTATATACCATTGGAATCGTCTCGCAAAGACGAATCGATTAAAGTAGTTATTTTCAACCTACCGCTTTAAATAAACGAGATTTTTTGCCGATTTCGAAAAATTTCAAACTTCTTTATTTTACACTTTAGGGCGATCAATTATGCACCATTGGAATCGTCTCGCTGAGAGGAATCGATTGGAGTAGTTATTTTTAACCTACCGCTTTAAATAAACGAGATTTTTTGCCGATTTCGAAAAATTTCAAACTCCTTTATTTTACACTTTAGGGCGATAATTTATATACCATTGGAATCGTCTCGCAAAGAGGAATCGATTAAAGTAGTTATTTTCAACCTACCGCTTTAAATAAACGAGATTTTTTGCCGATTTCGAAAAATTTCAAACTTGTTTATTTTAAACTTTAGGGCGATAATTTATATACCATTGGAATCGTCTCGCAAAGAGGAATCGATTAAAGTAGTTATTTTCAACCTACCGCTTTAAATAAACGAGATTTTTTGCCGATTTCGAAAAATTTCAAACTTCTTTATTTTACACTTTAGGGCGATAATTTATATACCATTGGAATCGTCTCGCAAAGAGGAATCGATTAAAGTAGTTATTTTCAACCTACCGCTTTAAATAAACGAGATTTTTTGCCGATTTCGAAAAATTTCAAACTTCTTTATTTTACACTTTAGGGCGATCAATTATGCACCATTGGAATCGTCTCGCTGAGAGGAATCGATTGGAGTAGTTATTTTTAACCTACCGCTTTAAATAAACGAGATTTTTTGCCGATTTCGAAAAATTTCAAACTCCTTTATTTTACACTTTAGGGCGATAATTTATATACCATTGGAATCGTCTCGCAAAGAGGAATCGATTAAAGTAGTTATTTTCAACCTACCGCTTTAAATAAACGAGATTTTTTGCCGATTTCGAAAAATTTCAAACTTCTTTATTTTACACTTTAGGGCGATCAATTATGCACCATTGGAATCGTCTCGCTGAGAGGAATCGATTGGAGTAGTTATTTTTAACCTACTGATTTGAATAAGCGAGATTTTTTGTCGATTTCGAAAAATTTCAAACTTCTTTATTTAACACTTTAGGGCAATAATTTATATACCATTGGAATCGTCTCGCAAAGAGGAATCGATTAAAGTAGTTATTTTCAACCTACCGCTTTAAATAAACGAGATTTTTTGCCGATTTCGAAAAATTTCAAACTTCTTTATTTTACACTTTAGGGCGATCAATTATGCACCATTGGAATCGTCTCGCTGAGAGGAATCGATTGGAGTAGTTATTTTTAACCTACTGATTTGAATAAGCGAGATTTTTTGTCGATTTCGAAAAATTTCAAACTTCTTTATTTAACACTTTAGGGCAATAATTTATATACCATTGGAATCGTCTCGCAAAGACGAATCGATTAAAGTAGTTATTTTCAACCTACCGCTTTAAATAAACGAGATTTTTTGCCGATTTCGAAAAATTTCAAACTTCTTTATTTTACACTTTAGGGCGATAATTTATATACCATTGGAATCGTCTCGCAAAGAGGAATCGATTAAAGTAGTTATTTTCAACTTACCGATGTAAATAAACGAAATTTTTTGCCGATTTCGAAAAATTTCAAACTTCTTTATTTTACACTTTAGGGCGATAATTTATATACCATTGGAATCGTCTCGCAAAGAGGAATCGATTAAAGTAGTTATTTTCAACCTACCGCTTTAAATAAACGAGATTTTTTGCCGATTTCGAAAAATTTCAAACTTGTTTATTTTAAACTTTAGGGCGATAATTTATATACCATTGGAATCGTCTCGCAAAGAGGAATCGATTAAAGTAGTTATTTTCAACCTACCGCTTTAAATAAACGAGATTTTTTGCCGATTTCGAAAAATTTCAAACTTCTTTATTTAACACTTTAGGGCGATCAATTATGCACCATTGGAATCGTCTCGCTGAGAGGAATCGATTGGAGTAGTTATTTTTAACCTACTGATTTGAATAAGCGAGATTTTTTGTCGATTTCGAAAAATTTCAAACTTCTTTATTTAACACTTTAGGGCAATAATTTATATACCATTGGAATCGTCTCGCAAAGAGGAATCGATTAAAGTAGTTATTTTCAACCTACCGCTTTAAATAAACGAGATTTTTTGCCGATTTCGAAAAATTTCAAACTTCTTTATTTTACACTTTAGGGCGATCAATTATGCACCATTGGAATCGTCTCGCTGAGAGGAATCGATTGGAGTAGTTATTTTTAACCTACTGATTTGAATAAGCGAGATTTTTTGCCGATTTCGAAAAATTTCAAACTTCTTTATTTTACACTTTAGGGCGATAATTTATATACCATTGGAATCGTCTCGCAAAGAGGAATCGATTAAAGTAGTTATTTTCAACCTACTGCTTTAAATAAACGAGATTTTTTGCCGATTTCGAAAAATTTCAAACTTGTTTATTTTAAACTTTAAGGCGATAATTTATATACCATTGGAATCGTCTCGCAAAGAGGAATCGATTAAAGTAGTTATTTTTAACTTACCGATGTAAATAAACGAAATTTTTGGCCGATTTCGAAAAATTTCAAACTTCTTTATTTTACACTTTAGGGCGATCAATTATGCACCATTGGAATCGTCTCGCTGAGAGGAATCGATTAAAGTAGTTATTTTCAACCTACCGCTTTAAATAAACGAGATTTTTTGCCGATTTCGAAAAATTTCAAACTCCTTTATTTTACACTTTAGGGCGATAATTTATATACCATTGGAATCGTCTCGCAAAGAGGAATCGATTAAAGTAGTTATTTTCAACCTACCGCTTTAAATAAACGAGATTTTTTGCCGATTTCGAAAAATTTCAAACTTCTTTATTTTACACTTTAGGGCGATCAATTATGCACCATTGGAATCGTCTCGCTGAGAGGAATCGATTGGAGTAGTTATTTTTAACCTACTGATTTGAATAAGCGAGATTTTTTGTCGATTTCGAAAAATTTCAAACTTCTTTATTTAACACTTTAGGGCAATAATTTATATACCATTGGAATCGTCTCGCAAAGAGGAATCGATTAAAGTAGTTATTTTCAACCTACCGCTTTAAATAAACGAGATTTTTTGCCGATTTCGAAAAATTTCAAACTTGTTTATTTTAAACTTTAGGGCGATAATTTATATACCATTGGAATCGTCTCGCAAAGAGGAATCGATTAAAGTAGTTATTTTCAACCTACCGCTTTAAATAAACGAGATTTTTTGCCGATTTCGAAAAATTTCAAACTTCTTTATTTTACACTTTAGGGCGATAATTTATATACCATTGGAATCGTCTCGCAAAGAGGAATCGATTAAAGTAGTTATTTTCAACCTACCGCTTTAAATAAACGAGATTTTTTGCCGATTTCGAAAAATTTCAAACTTCTTTATTTTACACTTTAGGGCGATAATTTATATACCATTGGAATCGTCTCGCAAAGAGGAATCGATTAAAGTAGTTATTTTCAACCTACCGCTTTAAATAAACGAGATTTTTTGCCGATTTCGAAAAATTTCAAACTTCTTTATTTTACACTTTAGGGCGATAATTTATATACCATTGGAATCGTCTCGCAAAGAGGAATCGATTAAAGTAGTTATTTTCAACCTACCGCTTTAAATAAACGAGATTTTTTGCCGATTTCGAAAAATTTCAAACTTCTTTATTTTACACTTTAGGGCGATAATTTATATACCATTGGAATCGTCTCGCAAAGAGGAATCGATTAAAGTAGTTATTTTCAACCTACCGCTTTAAATAAACGAGATTTTTTGCCGATTTCGAAAAATTTCAAACTTCTTTATTTTACACTTTAGGGCGATAATTTATATACCATTGGAATCGTCTCGCAAAGAGGAATCGATTAAAGTAGTTATTTTCAACCTACCGCTTTAAATAAACGAGATTTTTTGCCGATTTCGAAAAATTTCAAACTTCTTTATTTTACACTTTAGGGCGATAATTTATATACCATTGGAATCGTCTCGCAAAGAGGAATCGATTAAAGTAGTTATTTTCAACCTACCGCTTTAAATAAACGAGATTTTTTGCCGATTTCGAAAAATTTCAAACTTCTTTATTTTACACTTTAGGGCGATAATTTATATACCATTGGAATCGTCTCGCAAAGAGGAATCGATTAAAGTAGTTATTTTCAACCTACCGCTTTAAATAAACGAGATTTTTTGCCGATTTCGAAAAATTTCAAACTTCTTTATTTTACACTTTAGGGCGATAATTTATATACCATTGGAATCGTCTCGCAAAGAGGAATCGATTAAAGTAGTTATTTTCAACCTACCGCTTTAAATAAACGAGATTTTTTGCCGATTTCGAAAAATTTCAAACTTCTTTATTTTACACTTTAGGGCGATAATTTATATACCATTGGAATCGTCTCGCAAAGAGGAATCGATTAAAGTAGTTATTTTCAACCTACCGCTTTAAATAAACGAGATTTTTTGCCGATTTCGAAAAATTTCAAACTTCTTTATTTTACACTTTAGGGCGATAATTTATATACCATTGGAATCGTCTCGCAAAGAGGAATCGATTAAAGTAGTTATTTTCAACCTACCGCTTTAAATAAACGAGATTTTTTGCCGATTTCGAAAAATTTCAAACTTCTTTATTTTACACTTTAGGGCGATAATTTATATACCATTGGAATCGTCTCGCAAAGAGGAATCGATTAAAGTAGTTATTTTCAACCTACCGCTTTAAATAAACGAGATTTTTTGCCGATTTCGAAAAATTTCAAACTTGTTTATTTTAAACTTTAGGGCGATAATTTATATACCATTGGAATCGTCTCGCAAAGAGGAATCGATTAAAGTAGTTATTTTCAACCTACCGCTTTAAATAAACGAGATTTTTTGCCGATTTCGAAAAATTTCAAACTTCTTTATTTTACACTTTAGGGCGATAATTTATATACCATTGGAATCGTCTCGCAAAGAGGAATCGATTAAAGTAGTTATTTTCAACCTACCGCTTTAAATAAACGAGATTTTTTGCCGATTTCGAAAAATTTCAAACTTCTTTATTTTACACTTTAGGGCGATAATTTATATACCATTGGAATCGTCTCGCAAAGAGGAATCGATTAAAGTAGTTATTTTCAACCTACCGCTTTAAATAAACGAGATTTTTTGCCGATTTCGAAAAATTTCAAACTTCTTTATTTTACACTTTAGGGCGATAATTTATATACCATTGGAATCGTCTCGCAAAGAGGAATCGATTAAAGTAGTTATTTTCAACCTACCGCTTTAAATAAACGAGATTTTTTGCCGATTTCGAAAAATTTCAAACTTCTTTATTTTACACTTTAGGGCGATAATTTATATACCATTGGAATCGTCTCGCAAAGAGGAATCGATTAAAGTAGTTATTTTCAACCTACCGCTTTAAATAAACGAGATTTTTTGCCGATTTCGAAAAATTTCAAACTTCTTTATTTTACACTTTAGGGCGATAATTTATATACCATTGGAATCGTCTCGCAAAGAGGAATCGATTAAAGTAGTTATTTTCAACCTACCGCTTTAAATAAACGAGATTTTTTGCCGATTTCGAAAAATTTCAAACTTCTTTATTTTACACTTTAGGGCGATAATTTATATACCATTGGAATCGTCTCGCAAAGAGGAATCGATTAAAGTAGTTATTTTCAACCTACCGCTTTAAATAAACGAGATTTTTTGCCGATTTCGAAAAATTTCAAACTTCTTTATTTTACACTTTAGGGCGATAATTTATATACCATTGGAATCGTCTCGCAAAGAGGAATCGATTAAAGTAGTTATTTTCAACCTACCGCTTTAAATAAACGAGATTTTTTGCCGATTTCGAAAAATTTCAAACTTCTTTATTTTACACTTTAGGGCGATAATTTATATACCATTGGAATCGTCTCGCAAAGAGGAATCGATTAAAGTAGTTATTTTCAACCTACCGCTTTAAATAAACGAGATTTTTTGCCGATTTCGAAAAATTTCAAACTTCTTTATTTTACACTTTAGGGCGATAATTTATATACCATTGGAATCGTCTCGCAAAGAGGAATCGATTAAAGTAGTTATTTTCAACCTACCGCTTTAAATAAACGAGATTTTTTGCCGATTTCGAAAAATTTCAAACTTCTTTATTTTACACTTTAGGGCGATAATTTATATACCATTGGAATCGTCTCGCAAAGAGGAATCGATTAAAGTAGTTATTTTCAACCTACCGCTTTAAATAAACGAGATTTTTTGCCGATTTCGAAAAATTTCAAACTTCTTTATTTTACACTTTAGGGCGATAATTTATATACCATTGGAATCGTCTCGCAAAGAGGAATCGATTAAAGTAGTTATTTTCAACCTACCGCTTTAAATAAACGAGATTTTTTGCCGATTTCGAAAAATTTCAAACTTGTTTATTTTAAACTTTAGGGCGATAATTTATATACCATTGGAATCGTCTCGCAAAGAGGAATCGATTAAAGTAGTTATTTTCAACCTACCGCTTTAAATAAACGAGATTTTTTGCCGATTTCGAAAAATTTCAAACTTCTTTATTTTACACTTTAGGGCGATCAATTATGCACCATTGGAATCGTCTCGCTGAGAGGAATCGATTGGAGTAGTTATTTTTAACCTACTGATTTGAATAAGCGAGATTTTTTGTCGATTTCGAAAAATTTCAAACTTCTTTATTTAACACTTTAGGGCAATAATTTATATACCATTGGAATCGTCTCGCAAAGACGAATCGATTAAAGTAGTTATTTTCAACCTACCGCTTTAAATAAACGAGATTTTTTGCCGATTTCGAAAAATTTCAAACTTCTTTATTTTACACTTTAGGGCGATAATTTATATACCATTGGAATCGTCTCGCAAAGAGGAATCGATTAAAGTAGTTATTTTCAACTTACCGATGTAAATAAACGAGATTTTTTGCCGATTTCGAAAAATTTCAAACTTCTTCATTTTACACTTTAGGGCGATAATTTATATACCATTGGAATCGTCTCGCAAAGAGGAATCGATTAAAGTAGTTATTTTTAACCTACTGATTTGAATAAGCGAGATTTTTTGTCGATTTCGAAAAATTTCAAACTTCTTTATTTAACACTTTAGGGCAATAATTTATATACCATTGGAATCGTCTCGCAAAGAGGAATCGATTAAAGTAGTTATTTTCAACCTACCGCTTTAAATAAACGAGATTTTTTGCCGATTTCGAAAAATTTCAAACTTCTTTATTTTACACTTTAGGGCGATAATTTATATACCATTGGAATCGTCTCGCAAAGAGGAATCGATTAAAGTAGTTATTTTCAACCTACCGCTTTAAATAAACGAGATTTTTTGCCGATTTCGAAAAATTTCAAACTTCTTTATTTTACACTTTAGGGCGATAATTTATATACCATTGGAATCGTCTCGCAAAGAGGAATCGATTAAAGTAGTTATTTTCAACCTACCGCTTTAAATAAACGAGATTTTTTGCCGATTTCGAAAAATTTCAAACTTCTTTATTTTACACTTTAGGGCGATAATTTATATACCATTGGAATCGTCTCGCAAAGAGGAATCGATTAAAGTAGTTATTTTCAACTTACCGATGTAAATAAACGAAATTTTTTGCCGATTTCGAAAAATTTCAAACTTCTTTATTTTACACTTTAGGGCGATAATTTATATACCATTGGAATCGTCTCGCAAAGAGGAATCGATTAAAGTAGTTATTTTCAACCTACCGCTTTAAATAAACGAGATTTTTTGCCGATTTCGAAAAATTTCAAACTTGTTTATTTTAAACTTTAGGGCGATAATTTATATACCATTGGAATCGTCTCGCAAAGAGGAATCGATTAAAGTAGTTATTTTCAACCTACCGCTTTAAATAAACGAGATTTTTTGCCGATTTCGAAAAATTTCAAACTTCTTTATTTTACACTTTAGGGCGATAATTTATATACCATTGGAATCGTCTCGCAAAGAGGAATCGATTAAAGTAGTTATTTTCAACCTACCGCTTTAAATAAACGAGATTTTTTGCCGATTTCGAAAAATTTCAAACTTGTTTATTTTAAACTTTAGGGCGATAATTTATATACCATTGGAATCGTCTCGCAAAGAGGAATCGATTAAAGTAGTTATTTTCAACCTACCGCTTTAAATAAACGAGATTTTTTGCCGATTTCGAAAAATTTCAAACTTCTTTATTTTACACTTTAGGGCGATAATTTATATACCATTGGAATCGTCTCGCAAAGAGGAATCGATTAAAGTAGTTATTTTCAACCTACCGCTTTAAATAAACGAGATTTTTTGCCGATTTCGAAAAATTTCAAACTTCTTTATTTTACACTTTAGGGCGATAATTTATATACCATTGGAATCGTCTCGCAAAGAGGAATCGATTAAAGTAGTTATTTCCAACCTACCGCTTTAAATAAACGAGATTTTTTGCCGATTTCGAAAAATTTCAAACTTCTTTATTTTACACTTTAGGGCGATAATTTATATACCATTGGAATCGTCTCGCAAAGAGGAATCGATTAAAGTAGTTATTTTCAACCTACCGCTTTAAATAAACGAGATTTTTTGCCGATTTCGAAAAATTTCAAACTTCTTTATTTTACACTTTAGGGCGATAATTTATATACCATTGGAATCGTCTCGCAAAGAGGAATCGATTAAAGTAGTTATTTTCAACCTACCGCTTTAAATAAACGAGATTTTTTGCCGATTTCGAAAAATTTCAAACTTCTTTATTTTACACTTTAGGGCGATAATTTATATACCATTGGAATCGTCTCGCAAAGAGGAATCGATTAAAGTAGTTATTTTCAACCTACCGCTTTAAATAAACGAGATTTTTTGCCGATTTCGAAAAATTTCAAACTTCTTTATTTTACACTTTAGGGCGATAATTTATATACCATTGGAATCGTCTCGCAAAGAGGAATCGGTTAAAGTAGTTATTTTCAACCTACCGCTTTAAATAAACGAGATTTTTTGTCGATTTCGAAAAATTTCAAACTTCTTTATTTTACACTTTAGGGCGATAATTTATATACCATTGGAATCGTCTCGCAAAGAGGAATCGATTAAAGTAGTTATTTTCAACCTACCGCTTTAAATAAACGAGATTTTTTGCCGATTTCGAAAAATTTCAAACTTGTTTATTTTAAACTTTAGGGCGATAATTTATATACCATTGGAATCGTCTCGCAAAGAGGAATCGATTAAAGTAGTTATTTTCAACCTACCGCTTTAAATAAACGAGATTTTTTGCCGATTTCGAAAAATTTCAAACTTCTTTATTTTACACTTTAGGGCGATAATTTATATACCATTGGAATCGTCTCGCAAAGAGGAATCGATTAAAGTAGTTATTTTCAACCTACCGCTTTAAATAAACGAGATTTTTTGTCGATTTCGAAAAATTTCAAACTTCTTTATTTTACACTTTAGGGCGATAATTTATATACCATTGGAATCGTCTCGCAAAGAGGAATCGATTAAAGTAGTTATTTTCAACCTACCGCTTTAAATAAACGAGATTTTTTGCCGATTTCGAAAAATTTCAAACTTGTTTATTTTAAACTTTAGGGCGATAATTTATATACCATTGGAATCGTCTCGCAAAGAGGAATCGATTAAAGTAGTTATTTTCAACCTACCGCTTTAAATAAACGAGATTTTTTGCCGATTTCGAAAAATTTCAAACTTCTTTATTTTACACTTTAGGGCGATAATTTATATACCATTGGAATCGTCTCGCAAAGAGGAATCGATTAAAGTAGTTATTTTCAACCTACCGCTTTAAATAAACGAGATTTTTTGCCGATTTCGAAAAATTTCAAACTTCTTTATTTTACACTTTAGGGCGATAATTTATATACCATTGGAATCGTCTCGCAAAGAGGAATCGATTAAAGTAGTTATTTTCAACCTACCGCTTTAAATAAACGAGATTTTTTGCCGATTTCGAAAAATTTCAAACTTCTTTATTTTACACTTTAGGGCGATAATTTATATACCATTGGAATCGTCTCGCAAAGAGGAATCGATTAAAGTAGTTATTTCCAACCTACCGCTTTAAATAAACGAGATTTTTTGCCGATTTCGAAAAATTTCAAACTTCTTTATTTTACACTTTAGGGCGATAATTTATATACCATTGGAATCGTCTCGCAAAGAGGAATCGATTAAAGTAGTTATTTTCAACCTACCGCTTTAAATAAACGAGATTTTTTGCCGATTTCGAAAAATTTCAAACTTCTTTATTTTACACTTTAGGGCGATAATTTATATACCATTGGAATCGTCTCGCAAAGAGGAATCGATTAAAGTAGTTATTTTCAACCTACCGCTTTAAATAAACGAGATTTTTTGCCGATTTCGAAAAATTTCAAACTTCTTTATTTTACACTTTAGGGCGATAATTTATATACCATTGGAATCGTCTCGCAAAGAGGAATCGATTAAAGTAGTTATTTTCAACCTACCGCTTTAAATAAACGAGATTTTTTGCCGATTTCGAAAAATTTCAAACTTCTTTATTTTACACTTTAGGGCGATAATTTATATACCATTGGAATCGTCTCGCAAAGAGGAATCGATTAAAGTAGTTATTTTCAACCTACCGCTTTAAATAAACGAGATTTTTTGCCGATTTCGAAAAATTTCAAACTTCTTTATTTTACACTTTAGGGCGATAATTTATATACCATTGGAATCGTCTCGCAAAGAGGAATCGATTAAAGTAGTTATTTTCAACCTACCGCTTTAAATAAACGAGATTTTTTGCCGATTTCGAAAAATTTCAAACTTCTTTATTTTACACTTTAGGGCGATAATTTATATACCATTGGAATCGTCTCGCAAAGAGGAATCGATTAAAGTAGTTATTTTCAACCTACCGCTTTAAATAAACGAGATTTTTTGCCGATTTCGAAAAATTTCAAACTTGTTTATTTTAAACTTTAGGGCGATAATTTATATACCATTGGAATCGTCTCGCAAAGAGGAATCGATTAAACCTACCGCTTTAAATAAACGAGATTTTTTGCCGATTTCGAAAAATTTCAAACTTCTTTATTTTACACTTTAGGGCGATAATTTATATACCATTGGAATCGTCTCGCAAAGAGGAATCGATTAAAGTAGTTATTTTCAACCTACCGCTTTAAATAAACGAGATTTTTTGCCGATTTCGAAAAATTTCAAACTTCTTTATTTTACACTTTAGGGCGATAATTTATATACCATTGGAATCGTCTCGCAAAGAGGAATCGATTAAAGTAGTTATTTTCAACCTACCGCTTTAAATAAACGAGATTTTTTGCCGATTTCGAAAAATTTCAAACTTCTTTATTTTACACTTTAGGGCGATAATTTATATACCATTGGAATCGTCTCGCAAAGAGGAATCGATTAAAGTAGTTATTTTCAACCTACCGCTTTAAATAAACGAGATTTTTTGCCGATTTCGAAAAATTTCAAACTTCTTTATTTTACACTTTAGGGCGATAATTTATATACCATTGGAATCGTCTCGCAAAGAGGAATCGATTAAAGTAGTTATTTTCAACCTACCGCTTTAAATAAACGAGATTTTTTGCCGATTTCGAAAAATTTCAAACTTCTTTATTTTACACTTTAGGGCGATAATTTATATACCATTGGAATCGTCTCGCAAAGAGGAATCGATTAAAGTAGTTATTTTCAACCTACCGCTTTAAATAAACGAGATTTTTTGCCGATTTCGAAAAATTTCAAACTTGTTTATTTTAAACTTTAGGGCGATAATTTATATACCATTGGAATCGTCTCGCAAAGAGGAATCGATTAAAGTAGTTATTTTCAACCTACCGCTTTAAATAAACGAGATTTTTTGCCGATTTCGAAAAATTTCAAACTTCTTTATTTTACACTTTAGGGCGATAATTTATATACCATTGGAATCGTCTCGCAAAGAGGAATCGATTAAAGTAGTTATTTTCAACCTACCGCTTTAAATAAACGAGATTTTTTGCCGATTTCGAAAAATTTCAAACTTCTTTATTTTACACTTTAGGGCGATAATTTATATACCATTGGAATCGTCTCGCAAAGAGGAATCGATTAAAGTAGTTATTTTCAACCTACCGCTTTAAATAAACGAGATTTTTTGCCGATTTCGAAAAATTTCAAACTTGTTTATTTTAAACTTTAGGGCGATAATTTATATACCATTGGAATCGTCTCGCAAAGAGGAATCGATTAAAGTAGTTATTTTCAACCTACCGCTTTAAATAAACGAGATTTTTTGCCGATTTCGAAAAATTTCAAACTTGTTTATTTTACACTTTAGGGCGATAATTTATATACCATTGGAATCGTCTCGCAAAGAGGAATCGATTAAAGTAGTTATTTTCAACCTACCTTTAAATAAACGAGATTTTTTGCCGATTTCGAAAAATTTCAAACTTCTTTATTTTACACTTTAGGGCGATAATTTATATACCATTGGAATCGTCTCGCAAAGAGGAATCGGTTAAAGTAGTTATTTTCAACCTACCGCTTTAAATAAACGAGATTTTTTGCCGATTTCGAAAAATTTCAAACTTCTTTATTTTACACTTTAGGGCGATAATTTATATACCATTGGAATCGTCTCGCAAAGAGGAATCGATTAAAGTAGTTATTTTCAACCTACCGCTTTAAATAAACGAGATTTTTTGCCGATTTCGAAAAATTTCAAACTTCTTTATTTTACACTTTAGGGCGATAATTTATATACCATTGGAATCGTCTCGCAAAGAGGAATCGATTAAAGTAGTTATTTTCAACCTACCGCTTTAAATAAACGAGATTTTTTGCCGATTTCGAAAAATTTCAAACTTCTTTATTTTACACTTTAGGGCGATAATTTATATACCATTGGAATCGTCTCGCAAAGAGGAATCGATTAAAGTAGTTATTTTCAACCTACCGCTTTAAATAAACGAGATTTTTTGCCGATTTCGAAAAATTTCAAACTTGTTTATTTTACACTTTAGGGCGATAATTTATATACCATTGGAATCGTCTCGCAAAGAGGAATCGATTAAAGTAGTTATTTTCAACCTACCTTTAAATAAACGAGATTTTTTGCCGATTTCGAAAAATTTCAAACTTCTTTATTTTACACTTTAGGGCGATAATTTATATACCATTGGAATCGTCTCGCAAAGAGGAATCGATTAAAGTAGTTATTTTCAACCTACCGCTTTAAATAAACGAGATTTTTTGCCGATTTCGAAAAATTTCAAACTTGTTTATTTTACACTTTAGGGCGATAATTTATATACCATTGGAATCGTCTCGCAAAGAGGAATCGATTAAAGTAGTTATTTTCAACCTACCTTTAAATAAACGAGATTTTTTGCCGATTTCGAAAAATTTCAAACTTCTTTATTTTACACTTTAGGGCGATAATTTATATACCATTGGAATCGTCTCGCAAAGAGGAATCGATTAAAGTAGTTATTTTCAACCTACCGCTTTAAATAAACGAGATTTTTTGCCGATTTCGAAAAATTTCAAACTTCTTTATTTTACACTTTAGGGCGATAATTTATATACCATTGGAATCGTCTCGCAAAGAGGAATCGATTAAAGTAGTTATTTTCAACCTACCGCTTTAAATAAACGAGATTTTTTGCCGATTTCGAAAAATTTCAAACTTGTTTATTTTACACTTTAGGGCGATAATTTATATACCATTGGAATCGTCTCGCAAAGAGGAATCGATTAAAGTAGTTATTTTCAACCTACCTTTAAATAAACGAGATTTTTTGCCGATTTCGAAAAATTTCAAACTTCTTTATTTTACACTTTAGGGCGATAATTTATATACCATTGGAATCGTCTCGCAAAGAGGAATCGGTTAAAGTAGTTATTTTCAACCTACCGCTTTAAATAAACGAGATTTTTTGCCGATTTCGAAAAATTTCAAACTTCTTTATTTTACACTTTAGGGCGATAATTTATATACCATTGGAATCGTCTCGCAAAGAGGAATCGATTAAAGTAGTTATTTTCAACCTACCGCTTTAAATAAACGAGATTTTTTGCCGATTTCGAAAAATTTCAAACTTCTTTATTTTACACTTTAGGGCGATAATTTATATACCATTGGAATCGTCTCGCAAAGAGGAATCGATTAAAGTAGTTATTTTCAACCTACCGCTTTAAATAAACGAGATTTTTTGCCGATTTCGAAAAATTTCAAACTTCTTTATTTTACACTTTAGGGCGATAATTTATATACCATGGAATCGTCTCGCAAAGAGGAATCGATTAAAGTAGTTATTTTCAACCTACCGCTTTAAATAAACGAGATTTTTTGCCGATTTCGAAAAATTTCAAACTTGTTTATTTTACACTTTAGGGCGATAATTTATATACCATTGGAATCGTCTCGCAAAGAGGAATCGATTAAAGTAGTTATTTTCAACCTACCTTTAAATAAACGAGATTTTTTGCCGATTTCGAAAAATTTCAAACTTCTTTATTTTACACTTTAGGGCGATAATTTATATACCATTGGAATCGTCTCGCAAAGAGGAATCGATTAAAGTAGTTATTTTCAACCTACCGCTTTAAATAAACGAGATTTTTTGCCGATTTCGAAAAATTTCAAACTTGTTTATTTTACACTTTAGGGCGATAATTTATATACCATTGGAATCGTCTCGCAAAGAGGAATCGATTAAAGTAGTTATTTTCAACCTACCTTTAAATAAACGAGATTTTTTGCTGCCGATTTCGAAAAATTTCAAACTTCTTTATTTTACACTTTAGGGCGATAATTTATATACCATTGGAATCGTCTCGCAAAGAGGAATCGATTAAAGTAGTTATTTTCAACCTACCGCTTTAAATAAACGAGATTTTTTGCCGATTTCGAAAAATTTCAAACTTCTTTATTTTACACTTTAGGGCGATAATTATATACCATTGGAATCGTCTCGCAAAGAGGAATCGATTAAAGTAGTTATTTTCAACCTACCGCTTTAAATAAACGAGATTTTTTGCCGATTTCGAAAAATTTCAAACTTGTTTATTTTACACTTTAGGGCGATAATTTATATACCATTGGAATCGTCTCGCAAAGAGGAATCGATTAAAGTAGTTATTTTCAACCTACCTTTAAATAAACGAGATTTTTTGCCGATTTCGAAAAATTTCAAACTTCTTTATTTTACACTTTAGGCGAAAATTTATATACCATTGGAATCGTCTCGCAAAGAGGAATCGATTAAAGTAGTTATTTTCAACCTACCGCTTTAAATAAACGAGATTTTTTGCCGATTTCGAAAAATTTCAAACTTGTTTATTTTACACTTTAGGGCGATAATTTATATACCATTGGAATCGTCTCGCAAAGAGGAATCGATTAAAGTAGTTATTTTCAACCTACCTTTAAATAAACGAGATTTTTTGCCGATTTCGAAAAATTTCAAACTTCTTTATTTTACACTTTAGGGCGATAATTTATATACCATTGGAATCGTCTCGCAAAGAGGAATCGATTAAGTAGTTATTTTCAACCTACCGCTTTAAATAAACGAGATTTTTTTGCCGATTTCGAAAAATTTCAAACTTGTTTATTTTACACTTTAGGGCGATAATTTATATACCATTGGAATCGTCTCGCAAAGAGGAATCGATTAAAGTAGTTATTTTCAACCTACCTTTAAATAAACGAGATTTTTTGCCGATTTCGAAAAATTTCAAACTTCTTTATTTTACACTTTAGGGCGATAATTTATATACCATTGGAATCGTCTCGCAAAGAGGAATCGATTAAAGTAGTTATTTTCAACCTACCGCTTTAAATAAACGAGATTTTTTTTGCCGATTTCGAAAAATTTCAAACTTCTTTATTTTACACTTTAGGGCGATAATTTATATACCATTGGAATCGTCTCGCAAAGAGGAATCGATTAAAGTAGTTATTTTTCAACCTACCGCTTTAAATAAACCGAGATTTTTTGCCGATTTCGAAAAATTTCAAACTTGTTTATTTTACACTTTAGGGCGATAATTTATATACCATTGGAATCGTCTCGCAAAGAGGAATCGATTAAAGTAGTTATTTTCAACCTACCGCTTTAAATAAACGAGATTTTTTGCCGATTTCGAAAAATTTCAAACTTCTTTATTTTTACACTTTAGGGCGATAATTTATATACCATTGGAATCGTCTCGCAAAGAGGAATCGGTTAAAGTAGTTATTTTCAACCTACCGCTTTAAATAAACGAGATTTTTTGCCGATTTCGAAAAATTTCAAACTTCTTTATTTTACACTTTAGGGCGATAATTTATATACCATTGGAATCGTCTCGCAAAGAGGAATCGATTAAAGTAGTTATTTTCAACCTACCGCTTTAAATAAACGAGATTTTTTGCCGATTTCGAAAAATTTCAAACTTCTTTATTTTACACTTTAGGGCGATAATTTATATACCATTGGAATCGTCTCGCAAAGAGGAATCGATTAAAGTAGTTATTTTCAACCTACCGCTTTAAATAAACGAGATTTTTTGCCGATTTCGAAAAATTTCAAACTTCTTTATTTTACACTTTAGGGCGATAATTTATATACCATTGGAATCGTCTCGCAAAGAGGAATCGATTAAAGTAGTTATTTTCAACCTACCGCTTTAAATAAACGAGATTTTTTGCCGATTTCGAAAAATTTCAAACTTGTTTATTTTACACTTTAGGGCGATAATTTATATACCATTGGAATCGTCTCGCAAAGAGGAATCGATTAAAGTAGTTATTTTCAACCTACCTTTAAATAAACGAGATTTTTTGCCGATTTCGAAAAAATTTCAAACTTCTTTATTTACACTTTAGGGCGATAATTTATATACCATTGGAATCGTCTCGCAAAGAGGAATCGATTAAAGTAGTTATTTTCAACCTACCGCTTTAAATAAACGAGATTTTTTGCCGATTTCGAAAAATTTCAAACTTGTTTATTTTACACTTTAGGGCGATAATTTATATACCATTGGAATCGTCTCGCAAAGAGGAATCGATTAAAGTAGTTATTTTCAACCTAGCCTTTAAATAAACGAGATTTTTGCGATTTCGAAAAATTTCAAAACTTCTTTATTTTACACTTTAGGGCGATAATTTATATACCATTGGAATCGTCTCGCAAAGAGGAATCGATTAAAGTAGTTATTTCAACCTACCGCTTTAAATAAACGAGATTTTTTTGCCGATTTCGAAAAATTTCAAACTTCTTTATTTTACACTTTAGGGCGATAATTTATATACCATTGGAATCGTCTCGCAAAGAGGAATCGATTAAAGTAGTTATTTTCAACCTACCGCTTTAAATAAACGAGATTTTTGCCGATTCGAAAAATTTCAAACTTGTTTATTTTACACTTTAGGGCGATAATTTATATACCATTGGAATCGTCTCGCAAAGAGGAAATCGATTAAAGTAGTTATTTCAACCTACCTTTAAATAAACGAGATTTTTTGCCGATTTCGAAAAATTTCAAAACTTCTTTATTTTACACTTTAGGGCGATAATTTATATACCATTGGAATCGTCTCGCAAAGAGGAATCGATTAAAGTAGTTATTTTCAACCTACCGCTTTAAATAAACGAGATTTTTTTGCCGATTTCGAAAAAATTTCAAACTTGTTTTATTTTAAACTTTAGGGCGATAATTTATATACCATTGGAATCGTCTCGCAAAGAGGAAATCGATTAAAGTAGTTATTTTTCAACCTACCGCTTTAAATAAACGAGATTTTTTTGCCGATTTCGAAAAATTTCAAACTTCTTTATTTTACACTTTAGGGCGATAATTTATATACCATTGGAATCGTCTCGCAAAGAGGAATCGATTAAAGTAGTTATTTTCAACCTACCGCTTTAAATAAACGAGATTTTTTGCCGATTTCGAAAAATTTCAAACTTGTTATTTTACACTTAGGGCGATAATTTATATACCATTGGAATCGTCTCGCAAAGAGGAATCGATTAAAGTAGTTATTTTCAACCTACCTTTTAAATAAACGAGATTTTTTGCCGATTTCGAAAAATTTCAAACTTCTTTATTTTACACTTTTAGGGCGATAAATTTATATACCATTGAATCGTCTCGCAAAGAGGAATCGATTAAAGTAGTTATTTTCAACCTACCGCTTTAAATAAACGAGATTTTTTGCCGATTTCGAAAAATTTTCAAAACTTGTTTATTTTTAAAACTTTAGGGCGATAATTTATATTACCATTGGAATCGT